>OW052220.1:187845395-189045395 GCA_932526605.1 Nephrotoma flavescens | reverse complement strand
ATTTTTAAAATATTTCACTATCTGTGTGATATGTTGTTGGACCTTGTTGAAATTGAGTGATTTCGTTATGTCCTTTACCAAAAGATTTAGGGCGTGAGCCGAAACATCCATAAGAAATGATATCCCCATCTAAATTAATTTCAATGTTTTGTCTTATATTTACCATATTAGCAGCGTTATCTGTTACAAAACTTTTAATACGTCAATTAAATTTCTCTGAGTTTTCTTGAATTACACGAGTTGCTACATTGATCAAATTTTCCGCTGTGTGAGAGAGTGAGAGAGACAATGAAATAGCTATAGCAATAAATTTACTCCATGTTTTCGTTATTTTAGATTTTTTTTTGAAAATGATGAAAGAAAAATACACAAAACTGAGTATTTCACGAAAAAATAATTTTTTTTTTAAAACAGCTGATTTAAATAAAAAAAACATGCTGTTTTAAACAACGTTTAAAACAAAGCGTTTAAAACATATACCTACCCTGCTCGTGATGTCGACTACAAACGCAGGAGACGAAACAGTACAAGATAAAAAGGGGGTCCAAAAACCACAAATGATCTTAGACTACAATGCCTTGAAAGATGGGGTAGACACCTTTGACAAAATGGTACGTCACCACGCTACCAAACGCCGATCAAACAGATCCCCGATGATTGTATTTTATAACAAGTTGGATGTGGGTGGAATGCCAGCGTATCGTCTATTTTTATTACACAACAACAAAACAAAGTGATTCAAACGGCCAGCTTGCTTTAGAATGCGTTAATTCCCATATCGTCAATCGTATCACCACTGCGAAGAAGCCAGCGGTCTTGTCTGTCATGCGGCGGACAATGAGTACCATTAGTTCACACATACGGAAACACCTCTGGTAAATGAAAACTGGCCCAAAGAAAGCAATGTTACAACGAAAGAATTGTTCGTTCTGCATCAGAGTAAAGAAAAAGAACGCGAAACACATCACGTCTTGCGACTACTGTTGGAACTGCTTTTGCGAAACTCATCTCCGGAGAATTTACTTCGACTGCGCTGGTCTAACCGGTAAAGAAGAACAAGTTAAAATCGGCCACGTCAGGAAAATTGAGTTATTGCAATTCACTTTCAAATTCACAGTCAGAGAAAAAATATGATAAATGCATGATTGCAAATGCATGAATTATTGTGATATTCCCTATCATATCGTACAATGATTGGAAATACTATCAAACTTAGTTTATATAATCAATATCATCATTGTGTGTTAAATACAATTATTTAAATGATTGATTGTATTATAATATGATATCCTTGATAATTCTTCTTCATCATAACAAGGATGATCACTTGTGATTTTTTTTTTTCGCAAGTGATCATCATTGTTATAATGATGAAGATGGAGAAGAATGATCAAGAATATCATATTATGATACAATCAATCATTTAAATAATTGTATTTAACACACAATGATGATATGATTATATAAACTAAGTTTGATAGTATTTCCAATCATTGTACGATATTATAGGGAATATCACAATAATTTAGTATTATCATAATATGGTAAATGCAATCATGCATTTATTATGTTTTTTCTGAGTGCAATAGTATTAATTAACAAATGAATTATTATTCAATATTTTTATTTTTAAATTCAACATTATTATTATTATTATTAAATATCAAATATAAAAGATAACATTGAAATTTTACTTGCTTCCCATACAAAATATATGAGGTGCTACAGGCACCTCCAACACGATGTGTAACATTTTTTCGCCAACACGGACTGAAGATTAATGCAACAGTACAACCTCGGAACATCATTCGAACGAATTGTCATGGATGTGGTGAGATCGTCCCAGAAGCATTGTTGCAGCCATAAATAGATTAGCTTAATCAAGAACAACTCCTTCACATCCTCAATTTAATGGTAAGGTGGAAAGATTTAACAGTACTTTGGAGAAATAGTTAACAAAGCAATCGAATGAAGGTTAGGTTCGGAACGTGTTTTGAGAGGAGCAGGTAAGCGATAAACTATCGCGTAAAAGCGATAGTAAAACTTATTAGTTATGAATTTATTGTAGCTGTTTTTTTAGTGTTAAGTGGATATTACGGTAATTCTTGTGATTGTTTCGATATTTTCGGGATATTTCGGAAGATCAGTAAATTGATACGAAGTGACTCGAACCGAGTTTAACAAAATATTTAGTTTTTATATGCGTTACTTTCATTATACGAACTAGCTTAAAGGTTTTTAAGCTTAAGGGTGTGATGAAAAACCAAAGGTTATCTCAGATTGAAAACTCATAAACTATTAATAATTCACCGCCTTTAACAACTATCTCATATGCCATTTCTTACTAACTAAAGCTTTTCGAACAAACGTTATTCTCAGCTGATGTCTTAAGCTATTTGTATGTATTAGTCATATTTATATATAAAAGTTACTCGACAAAAACAAGAGCGTGCTTAATTGGATTCAATCACTCAGAAAATATGTAGTATCACTCACTATCTAATGAAGTGGAGAGATAACAACTAATCAAAACAGAGAAATTAGAAGTCTCCACTCTCGACCTTATTGTTTTTTGAATGTCTTACTCATAAAATTTATTAATTGTCTAAATTCATAAGAATTAAAGATAATTTTAGATCTAAGAGAATAAATTTATAGAATTACAATTGAACTATAAATTAGCCAGAGTACGTTAACTGACTTAATTGCAAGGTTGTACTTGTATTATCTTAAATAATAAATTATGTATTTTCTACTGTTCTCTCCATCGCGTAATAATAATGCATATTTAATTAATCACGACAGGTACTAACAAATACATTTTTATTTCGCTGATCAACGGCAGTAGCATAGTGAGCTGAGAAGAAAGAAATGAGACTGTTCTCATATTTAAGCATTCAATAACATAAATCAATCTAAACATCTGGAACAGAATCATGAAAATATTTTTGTAAAATAAAAATTTCCCCCGTGAGCTTTATATGATGCCATTTCCATCCAAGGTTATAGTCGTATATAAACACACCTTTTCCACAATAATCATAATTACGTGTAATTCTCGATTTCATCATATGCTACTCCTTAATTATAATTTTTTGACCACTTCGCCCATCCAACTGTGTATATAAAATAATGTATAAAAATAACATCAACAAATTTCCATATCGCTTCGTTGCCCATATAGCGAAATAAAGCACAAAACTTGATATACCTACGCCTTAAAAAACGTACGAATTTATACCAACAAGTTTGATACACAAAACAAACCTTAAGCTAACAAAAACAAAGAAAAATACAATAAATTGATTTTGTTATCAATAATATTGATAACCGATATTTATAACGTCATCGCATAGTTAAAAAAGGTTGCTAAAAATTTTCGCACAAAACAATTCACTACACATTATTGGTGAAATCCCTTTCTGTACTACGATTTTAAAATAAAATTTAAATCTGTTACCTTTGCTTTTGATGTGGGTAGGAGAAGATGATGATAAATTGCTTAATATATTCCAATAAATTGAAGTTCACTTATCACACTTAAAAACCAATTCACTATTAAACACTAAATACACAAATTTTTTCTACTGAATACCAATTAAATTATAACAAACATATTTTGTATTTCAAAGCACTTTCTAATGGCCAAAAACTAAAACAAATAAATAAAACAATAAATATAACACGGAAGAAGGTAACTTATGAAAAAAAAAAAATTTATTATTAAAATTAATTAAAAACAAAAGAATATAATATATTGTGTAATTATAGAAACAACAACAAAAAATTCACTTCGTCGTTAAATAACAGAAAAACAAAATTATGGAAAACTTAGAACACGGCCATAGAGTAATATTTCCACTCTAAATATAGTTAGATAGGTACTCGGAAAATTTTATTTTTATTTAATTCACTTTGCAACTTTATAGTTTAACGTTAGGAATTCACCGTGAGCTCTGTTTGTGCTCTATCGCGATAATGATGTTCTTGCTTGCCATTTAACAAAACAAAAAAAAAAATTCGAAACCAACCAATTTTTTATTTATTTTTTATATTAACATGGACTGACACTGTGAACGCTTGCGCAGTTTTTTTTCAACTAAAAATAAAAGCAATGAAAATAGAGATAAAATAGTGGATTATTATTATTACATTACGTAGTATTTGTGTTGGAACGGTTTGGTAAGCAAACGAAATTGTTAGCACTTTTTTAAATCAATTTCTTAATTTTTGTACAAATAATTTTAATTTAAAATTAAACGAACGTTAAACACACAGATAATTGATTGGAAATAACTTTTTGTTCGAAAATCGAAAAACGCCAATATATACCACTCTATACCAGTAAACTGGTAAAGCCCTATTTTTTTTATTATTCAACTTAATACATATTGAAACTGATTCAGAGATCATCTAATAATTTTAAATTCTTATTTAGAAAGTCTAGGTTAGGTTAGAGTGGTTGCTATCGCACACTTAGGCCAGTGGTCCATTGTGATACCACAGGATTCTAGCTCCACTTTACTCCCGCTGAAACTATCCAGAGCTACTCACGTAGCGTAAAATAGCACTCCACAGCCCTCGAGTTCCGAAAGGCTGTCCATGCCGTATGCACCTAAATACTTATGCCTTCTGCGTGATAGTGCCGGACACGAGCATAGGAAGTGATCTAACGTGTGTTCCTCCTCTTCGTTCAAACAACTTCTGCAAAAGTCATTCGCCTGTAGACCCAGCCTTCTCGCATGTTCCCTAAAAAGGCAGTGTCCTGTCAGTATCCCAACGACCAATCCTACCTCTCGTTTTCCCAGAGATACTAGTGCTTTCAAGCGCCGCAGGTTCAGTTTAGGCCAAAAATGTTTTGCTACCCAGAATGAAAAATTTTTTTTCTACTTTTGTGGTAGAAATATTGTTAATAAATGGCCTCTTTGTTTTCTGCGACTAAAATAGTCGTAAACATTGTATGGGTGTCCATTAAAATAATATTTTGTCCGAAAAGCCGAAAAAAATTCTTAAACAAATTAAATTCACGGACGATTATAAAATTCTTCTTAATTATATGTGTTGGCTTGTTACACATACATAGTGAGAATTTCCTGTGGTTTCTGATTTAGTGATATATAATTCGCTAGATCGATATGTTCTTGTTTTGTATTATCGGTACAAAGCAAGAGTTGGATTTCTGCAGTTTGGTCGTTGCAACCTGATGAGTAGACCAACTTTTTATCAGTACGAAACCAAGCTGCCAAGAAGCTACCTAAGGGAGTTCTCATTTTTGCAAGGGTTTGTGTTCTTTGTGTACACAAGTACGCCCTGGGGTTAAAGGTTTGGGGGAGGGGAGTGCATTTTTTCTACTTTTGTGGTAGAAATTTTGTTAATAAATGGCCTCTTTGTTTTCTGCGACTAAAATAGTCGTAAACATTGTATGGGTGTCCATTAAAATAATATTTTGTCCGAAAAGCCGAAAAAAATTCTTAAACAAATTACCTATTTACGTTCGACATATATTTATTCACCACATCCAAGGTGTTAATCGCAATGCTTCGTACTCTTTTTCCTCTTAGTGTAAATGACGATAATCCAGATTTTTTTTGATTTTTTTTTATGATCAATAAAACCGAAATGATGATTGATATTTTTCTGGGTCAGTTAGTCTATATTTTAATTTAGTACGGGTCGGAAGGCAATATAGAAATCGAAGCCTGATAGTAAATTGTTTTTAGTCTCTAAAATATTTTCAGGTCTTAATTAAAAATGATATATGAAGTGTGAAATCGATATACTAAAATCTAAAGTTAGTATTGTTAATATGTAGTGATAATATTGTAATTTAATTAATCTAGATCGAAATTATTATAATATTATATAGTTTTAATTAAATAAATAAAGTTGATATTCATTAACAGTGGCATGATCACCTGATTTAAATCGGTAAAAGCGCATTGTGTTTTATGAACGATTCGTTTTAATGCTTTTTGAACTTTAAAATTAAAATCCTATACTAGAATATAGTTGAACTAAGTCTAAATATTTAAGTGACTAGAATAGTGCGTATAATAAATAAAATTAACTTAAGATTAATAAAATTTAACAACTAGAAAAATCTTAGTGATGCTAACGGCAAAATAAACTACAGTGAACCGGTGATACCTAAATATTCAACGGTGCTTAAATTCTCTAATGTGTGACTCGAAGTTTTAAAAAAAATTATCTTACGATACGACAAAAACTTATACGTGTTTGTTATCAAATAATTGGGAAACTGTAAGTGATGGTTTCTAGAATAGACAAAGTGTTACCGAAATAAAATTAAACTTATTCTAAAACATGTGTGTCTAGTAGGAACGACGGTATTTTGAAGTACGACTAAGAAAAAAAAAACTGTAATAAAATTAGTGGCGTTTATAATCTCAAATAATAAATAAAACAAATTAACTTAATAAATTATAATTCATGCTGTATGTAGTTGTGATATAAAGAAAATTATAATACAAATTTATAATAACTAATCTAATAATTGAAGTGAATATCGTGATCATTACACTGAGTGTTTCAACGGTCACCTAACGGCAACACTTCAGCGAAATAAAATTTCCGTATGCATACGTCGACAAACAATACGTCATTTAGCTGCAATCAACATCTGCACTCAACGTATTACCAGGCAAGTGGATTATGGACAAACAAAAATTGTTATTTTGATTTTCAATTTTTTTTATTATTTTGAATTTCTTTTAATTTTAATCTTAATTACTTTCTTAGTAGTTTTCTTACTTAAATTTGTTTTTTTTTCAATTTACTTAAATAATTAATAATTTATATTTCTAATTAAAATCAATATATAGATAAGTTTAGTATTTAGTTAGTAGGGTCATAGGGTAGGCTAGTTATTTCTTTTATATTTTGGTCATATGATTTTTCGCTTTTCTTTTAAATATTTTTAAATAATTATGGATTTTTTTTGTTAAAATTAACAATCTGTTTTTCCCTTACAAATTAATCTAAAATGAGATACTAAAAGTCTAACTCGAGGAGGATGGTTTAATGCGTAGGTATTGGATAACGTAAGGTGTAGGTATTGGATATTTTAAATCATTGTGAAGTGGGATTGATAAGTGTGTTTGCTCAATTGTTTTTCTACCGCGGTCTAATACTGATTCATTAACATTTCGGAAACCCCACCCCATTTTTACCCTGAGTTCTAGCTGAGGTAAATCGACCGCCCGAAATCCCTTTATGAATATCTGATAACGCATCAGTTCGCCTGGTGGCGTTACAAGTGTCCCGCCTGAAGACACTTCCACTGAGAGACAGGTGAGAGTCTCGTAGCCACATTGGCTGCCATCTGCTTACCAAAAAATTCGATCGGAATAAGGTGGGACATAACCTCTAAACTGTGTGTAGGTGTTGACCTAAGCGCCCCGCTTATAAGCATACAGGCCGTTCTTTGCATCTTCTTCATCATCTTCCTATATGTTACCTTCTACAGAGCTGGCTACCACACGCCCACCCCGTACGTCAGCACAGGTCTTACCACTGCCGTATAGAGCCAGTGTACCAGCTCTGGTTTCAGACCCCATCTCTTCCCTATGGCGTTCCTATACGAGTAAATGGCTACATTAGCCTTATTAACCCTTTCCACAATATTAGGCCTCCAGCTGAGCTTACTGTCCCCAAAAAACTCGCTCTGTCGGCAAAAACCAGCCTAATGCAGTTCACGGTAGGAGGACTAACTACCGGAATTTTATATTTCTTAGTAAATAGTACCAGCTCTGTATTGGAAGGGTTGATCCCTAATCCGCATTTGCTGGCCCATTTCGTAACGATTAGGAGTGCATTCTGTATAATATTCCTAATCGTGTCCAGATATTTGCCTCAGACAGCTATCGCTACACCATCCGCATACGGTACAACCCCTATCCCCTCAATTTCAGTTCCAAGAGCAATATATTCATCACAACACTCCAAAGAAAGGGGGACATTACACCTCCTTGCGGGGTTCCTTTAACCACCCGCCTTCTAATGGTGGCCTCCCCCTAATAATCCTGGTTATACCAGCATTTTATTTATCAACCTACTTATGGGGTAGTCCACGTTCCGAAATAACAATCCTTCCATGATCGCCTCCGTTTTTATATTATTAAAGGCACCCTCAATGTCGAGAAATGCTACCATACAGAACTCTTGCGAGTAAATTGACTCCTCAATCATGCGTACCAGATCGTGCAGAGCTATGTATACCGTCTTCCCCTTACAGTACGCATGCTGAGACATTGCCCAAATCCTGGGCTCAAGTTTTGATCAAATATTTACATCTACCAACCTTTCCAACGTTTTGAACAGAAAGGATGATAGAGTTAAAGGTCTCAGATCCTTTGGATAGGCATGTGGGCTTTTTCCCGATTTCGGGATAAATACCACTCTGAAATCCTTTCATTCCTTTCAGGAATACAGACCAGTTTCAGACATCTCCTGAAGATATCTTCCAGCCAGAGGAAGATGACTGCCGAGTTCTTTTGGGTCTCTGCTGGTATAATCCGATCCGGGCTCGCCGATTTATAAGGCTTAAAACCATTCAGCGCCCACCGGAATCGCTCCCTATTCACGATGCCCGCCATCTCTATTGAAGGTATTACTCGATGAGCTCCAGGCTCCATCGAGTCATCAAAGCTTCCCGAGAAATAGGTCTCGATGAGGAGTTCTAATGATTCCGCACTTGAAGCTGTCCATGACCCGTCCGATCTTATTAAATAACTAGGACTGGTTGGATTAGTAGCTAGAATTTTCCTAAGGCGACAAGTCTCAGAGACCTCCTCCATCCTACAACAGAAGAGTCTCCATAACCCCCGTTTGTGCCTTCCTCAACTCTTTTTTGTATTTTCTTAGGTCCTCCTTATAGGAGTCCCAATCGAGACCCTCCCTTGTATTCTTAGCTTTGTTAAAAGCTGTCCTACACACTCTTCGATAGGTTCCCAACTCCTTGGTCCACCATATCGGTTTCTGCCTGCCCCTTGGCTTTATTAGAGGGCACGCAGCATTAAATGAAAGATTGCATGCTTTTGTGATAATATCAACCATGCAGTCCAATTCTTCTACCGTCGCCGGGGGGCCAGGTACCTCCAGCGGCAATAATTCCTCCAACACCTCCCCATATTTGTTCCAGTTTGTCTTTTTGGGATTCCTGAAGGCTTTCCGGGTAACAAGTTTAATGTCGAGGTTATATGTTACATATCTCAGATCAGAGAATGAGTGCTCCTTCGCCACTCTCTACTCTCTGGATCATATGAAAGATCGTTTCTGAAGCAGTGGTCACATATAAAACCTCCTGTCAATTTTTAACAATAAATGTCGGTTCTCGTCCAATGTTGCAAACTAAAAGGTTGGTTTTTAATAAATAATCAAAAAATAACTCACCCCTCTCTTTGATGTCAGTGCTTCCCCAGATTGTGTGATGCGCATTTGCATCACATCCTAGTATAACACCTACCCTTCAAAACGTTTCAAATTCAAATTGATATACCCCGTACATATAAACAGGGTTGGGCTTCTCTGGCAAAATTCGATATGTTGATTTTATATGGGAGATGTCCTACACACCCAAATAACACTCCATCCTAGAGTTTTCGCAGGGCCACTACTGTTATCGAATAGTAGACACTCGAGCCTATTCAAATTGGTATAGCCTGTACATATAAACAAGGTTGGGCTCCTTTGGCAAAATTCGATATGTTGATAAAAATTTTATATGGGAGATGTCCTACACACCCAACTAACAATCCATCCTACAGTTTTCGCAGGATAGCCACTACTATTTTCGAATAGTAGACACTCGAGCCTATTCAAATTGGTATAGCCCGTACATATAAACAGGGTTGGGCTCCTCTGGCAAAATTCGATATGTTGATAAAAATTGTATATGGGAGATGTCCTACACACCCAATTAACACTCCATTCTAGAGTTTTCGCAGGATAGCCACTACTGTTATCGAATAGTAGACACTGGAGCCTATTCAAATTGGTATAGCCCGTACATATAAACAAGGTTGGGCTCCTCTGGCAAAACTCGATATGTTGATAAAAATTTCATATGGGAGATGTCCTACACACCCAATTAACACTCCATTCTAGAGTTTTCGCAGGATAGCCACTACTATTTTCGAATAGTAGTCACTCGAGCCTATTCAAATTGGTATAGCCCGTACATATAAGCAGGGTTGGGCTCCTCTGGCAAGATTCGTTGCTCGGAGATCTCCGATTATTTGATTCATATACTTTCGAGCGACACACAGACTGAATATGACTACTCTAATAACAAAGATAACAGGATTCCTTCAAACATTTCCACAACTTTCTTTCGTTTCGCTCTCTACAAGCATCTGATTGGAATAACCAGGAGGCTGTATACAGGTTACAATCTATTTGGCGAGACCGAATCACTGTTCGAGATTTCCTGTCAGCTAATTCGTTTCATTCGCCACTTTATTTCTCCCTCCAGGCAATATCTGTAACGAACTTTTTGTCGACTCGAATACTTTGGCTTTAATGATCTTTTCTTCCAGCGTTGGGTTTTCCTTCTGAAAACAAACAGTACGAATTTTAACTTTAAACTTCAAATAATTGGCTTACCAATTCCGCATACGATTCATTACGACGCATAGTAGTGTACTTTTGGATTATGACGTTAAAATAATCTGTCGTGTAAAGATTTTCATCCTTAAACAGTTTATGCAAATCGTTCGATGTTTCCCATGCAACCCATGGCAAAAACATTAAATGTTTTATGTCCTCCTTTGTTTCATCAATTACATCCGAGTGTTACACAGTGAAACTCACAAAAACTCGCAACAAAATAGGACGATATTTTGTCGACAATTTTTTATAAACTTTGCTGTTGTGTCATCAATTTTTCACAAAACTGTTGCTAGTTCGCGGCTTACATGAAATAGTTGTTGTCATGTAGCACCTCAAGCTGAGGCTATGAGTTTGCTATTCAGTGCAAATACATTCTTTGCTAACAAGTGTTGTGCAATGGACGGGGCCGGCTATGTTCTAGTTCTTTTATGATTTCTTAGATCAAAATAACCTCTGCAGACAACGGATTGCATATTCTTAAAGAAGTGAGATTATACCGGAGAGGCCATCGACCATCCTGGATTTTGTACATCACGCAGTGATAAGATTATTTACCTTGTTTTATTAATCATTAAACACTACCAATGGCCCATAATATAAGAAATGAGTCATTTTTCGTTGTCTATAACTTAAATAGCAGCAAAGCGGCCTTAATCAAATAATATTATAAAAATACCAACTTTATCTTGAGTGTCCTATTATATAATATCTCACCCCAGTGTATTGATGTGTTGTTACAATACAAACTCATGGTACAACTTTTGTGTTATCAATTGATAAAATTGCATGAACTGATATTCATTATCAAAGTGTAATCGCTAAAGTTTTATTATTTACTATACCTACACAAAGCTTGTATTGAGTATATCGTAAACCGCATATAGCCTTATAGCAATTTTTCAAAACGAAATAAAAACTCGTTGAGTTGTTGGTATAGTAAAAATTCAAAACAAATAATAATATTCGAGGGGTGCTATTGAAGTGTATATACTCGTATATATAATATATATATATATAAAATTAAATCTTCCAGGCGTCCAAGCAACAGGAATCATGATAAAACAACTCAAACCACTGTGAGAGAAAAACGTATAGAGGAAAACACAATTTACTTTTCTAATTTCAATAATTTTTAGTTAATAAGTGTGTTTTCAATTTTTCCAGATGTACAAGCAAAAAGGTATGCTGCTATATTTTACCAATTTTCAGGTCAATTCATAAAATATTGTTAGTACCTTTTTTAGTAAATAGCTTCGGTTACCTACATCTACAGGTTAAGTTATATAGAGGCTCGGCCTTAATGGTTATAAAATTGAGTGATTGGAGTGTACGATAAAGGATTGATCAGGGACTCCTGGAATACGCCAGGGCCACCGTACACCCGTTTTGCATACAACAAAACCAAGGGATTGGATAGGATTGTTAGTGGTGACAGGCTCGATCCAGTTACAGACACCTAACTAGTCGATACAGTTAGTTAGTGTAGTGTAACTAACTCACAACTCTAAACTTCACTTACATTATTAATTTAAAATTTCCAAATAGTGTTTAGTAAAATTGTAAATATAGTTCAGTATTTCTGTAACCTAAATTTTATTTCTCCATTCTAAAATGCTAAAAATTGTTAAACATTTGAAAGTTCCAATCCCAATAAATCAAAGCGGCTGAATCTTCGATTAAATGCCCAACATGGCCCAAACTGTTGGGTGCCCTGAAAGTGCCCATTGTATATCCTACAATTTGATGAGCTTCTAAAAATAATTCATAATTAGTAACTTTCGTCCTTGTCTTAAAAAACGAGAAAAAAAAATTAGTCTCATTATGTCAACTCCTCCGCCAGTGCTTCCCTAAATTTAAAAATAACTATTTTATTTTCTACCTCTCATTCTTTGGGAAACCTGTAAACGAAAAATGAATTTGTGCCCGTAATAACCGCTAAGCTCATTTTGCAAATTTCAAGAAATAATTCATGTAAATCCATAAATAAAATATTTTATCCATCCTACCCTAAATGAGTACGCATATAAAAAGGAATTTAATCAAAATGCTCAATAGAACACCTAACAATTAATCCAGTTTCCTTCAAACATACCACCTGCCAGTCCAAGCCAAACTATGCAACGGAGTAATTCAAGAGGCTGGTGCAGTACATCACCAAATCACTCGCGATTTCCCGACCATGCACACTCGCGCACACATTCATAGGTGGATCTACACTCTTCGGAGCTCCATGTTACATATACCTCACAACATTCCACATCTCAGAACTACAATCCAATTTATTCGAAACACCTAATACCTTCATTCATTTCAATCAAAATTATCTTCAAAAATCAGTACAATAATCTCGATTCAACCATCGTAATCCGCCACATTTCTTCCCGTTCAACCAAGATAATGAAATCTGGCCAATACTTCTATGCACGATAAATTAGGTGTATGTAGCAGCACTCCTCTTACACCTAATCGAACACAAACTCTAGCAAATTTCAGGAGCACAAGCTTTAAACGACATGGGGATCTCAAAGATCCCAATGCTCAAAATCGGGGAATCCCAGAAACCATCTCAACTCCGCTTATTCCGAACGTATCATATAAATAATTCTGAAGGCTTTTACCGACCAAATGGCACAGTTGTTAAAGCTTTGGCGCTTGGATCGGGAGGTACCAAGTTCGAATCCCTATTCACGATGCAAAGTGAAATTTCATCAAAAGTTCCAGTGGTGAAATGTAACAAATCTATGAGCCCCTGTTATGAAATATGCAGATGTTTTTAAATCGGTCCTATAGCCGTACGGCAAAAGCAAAACCGCAAAAGAGTAGGGAGAGCCTTTGCCCAGAAACAGATTGCGTTGATTAAAAAAAAAATTAAGAAAAAATAAAAAAATAAAATCTGACAGCGTCAAAGAGTCAAAGAAAATGTTCACAATATTCCTATGATCTCTTAATCCAGTGAAATGCACAAATTAAAAGACGATTGGTCTTTGCAACTATTGCAAGCACTTACACGACTGCTTCGGGCAAAGTTGCGATTCCCGTTAAACCATCCAAGCATGCTTCACATGATACAACAAAAGTTTTGGAACTAATCATCGTAAAAGCTACTGCTGAATAGATTAGATGAACACCTTGAGCTCCTCTCCTTCTACCAAGCCGCTCTCTTAGCTCATCGGTGGCCAATAAGTGGTTCAATGTGTTAACGGCAATATTAAAAATAGAATAAAGTTGCTAACCAAGGGAATCCAATTTCACCCTGACTGTTAAACCTCATCTCGAATCAAGCCCTGTTTACTCAAGCGGACCAACTTCCAGAGCCTTAGCTAAAGCAGGGGGTCTGTTATGACTTTAGTTCGTGGATTACCTTCACTCCAAATGCAACAATTCTGCTTGTTCACATAGCCATTCAATGGGCTTGGTAACACGAATGGTAGCACAAACGATGGTCATATGGTTTTAATTTCAGCACAAGTTGCATCTATTAAACCTGTAAACCAAAATTCTCTAAAACCATTCATCGGGTTGAGTTCATTTCGGATCTTGGCGTGATCTTCGACTCTGATGCTACATTTACCAGACATGTTAACGCCCCTATTTCAAAGTCGTACATTATGCTTGGTTTCATTAAACGAAACTGCATGGACTTTAATGACCCGTTAACTTTGACATCATTATACGTCTGCTTTGTTCGTTCTATTTTGGAATACGCCTCTCCTGTTTGGTCATCCTCCTACCACTGTCATTCCGAGAGGGTTGAGAGTATCCAGAAACAGTTTATTTTGTTAGCGCTACGGCGTTTACTATCCATGTGTGCTGTGGATTACGTTCTTCCGCCTTATCAGAATCGATGCAATCTTTTGAAACTGAAACGTCTAGACAATCGCCGTGACGACGTATCAACTTGTATGCTCCCGAACGTCGGATGCGTCGACGTGATGGAGCTTTATTCATCGACCGAGCGCTAACAAACTACAGTCTTTCTGTTCCAATTCCGAGGGCATCGCGGGTATTTAACAAGGTCTACGAAGCTTTTGATTATCACTTGTCGAGAGATTCATTTAAGAAAGCTTCATAAAATCTTTTGTAGTCGAGCTTATATGCCGTAATTTTTTACCAAATGTTTTGTCGTGCAGATTGTAATTACTGTAGGCACCATTTATAAATAAATAATTATAAATCAAACTAACCAAAAAGCAAATATCAGCTGTCAAATCGGCTGTCGCTGAAAAAAGTACTGCCAATTTAAAGCTCTATACCTCGAAATGAAACACCCTTTATAATAATTAATTTGACACTAGAAAGACTGAAACGTAGTATTATGCATTATTAAAGGACTAGACACACCAAGCGTCGACGGCGAGCGGCGAATTTAAATATGCATTAAAATATTATATATTATTGTATAGAAACGATAGTATAAACAATTGTATACCAATTATTTATAAAAAACATTACAAATTTTAGATTTTTAATATAAAACTTGTAATTTTAAGAAATTGTATCAAATGAAGTTGCATCCGCCGTCGCGAAATTATGTCCCACACCAAGCGGCCAATAAAATTCGTCCATCGCCGTCGAACATAACCTAAAAATAATGCTACTTCAATTGTGGTCCATACATTTCTCATTCGTGATTCACGTATGCACTCATATTATTTACCAATAATAAAGATTTATAATACAAAAGTCTAAAATTCTCAAAATTATTGGAAACAAAAAAGGCACCGCGCCGCTTTTGGTGTGAACGGATATGCGCGTCGAGTTGTATAGAACATTTGGAATTCGACGCGCCGTGCTTGGTTTGTCTAGTCCTTTAGTGTACAATTTTTGCAAATAAAAGTGGAAATTTGTTCATACGTACTCCACAAACAAGCATACTTTTTACATTTTTCACAAATATTATTTGTTTTGTTATTGTGGCAAAGTCGTACTTGACAAATTCTGCGTTTGTTAGGATGGTTCGCATTTGATGATGTTGTAGCTGACCTTTGTGGGTGTTCAGGGTCTGGTGATATTTTCTGTCTCGCATTCATATATTCGATGGAAGCTGTTTTGCTAATTGAAACAATAACTCTTTTCGTTGTATTTTTATTCCTGTCGTTTGGATCCAAGCATTTATATAGCAGCCAAATCTAAAACATTGAAAAATATTTGTAGGGGCCATCTACGAGAACAAACTTATATTTTCTGGCCATTTTGTGCTGTTATAAAATGAGTAGATTCCAGTAAACGGATTTTATTAATTTTATCAAATTTCACAAATTTATGCTTAGAACTTAGAACAGCCACTCTTTTATTTGGGTTGCTTTTATATATTGTAAGAACACAATTCTTTGATTTATATAGCAGAGTGGAAAAACAAGATATGTTATCCTCCTTTTGTTTGGCTGCTTTTGGTAGTTCTTTTTTGTTTCATCTAATAGTTCCAACTAGGGTTATTTTTTAGTCAATAATTTTGTCGCTAGAAAACACATGTTGACATGCTAGTGAAAAATGTATCGGTCGTAATATTTCTTCCACATCCTGTATATGGCTGGACAAGTTTCAGAATAACGTATTCACTTAGAAGCATTGACGGTGGTCGTTGTTTATTTTTCCCCAAATAAGGAAAACCTTATTCAAAACATATTTGCTGCTGACATCTGCTGCAAGCCAGAAATTGATGCCAAATTTATTGGGTTTACTAGACTATAAGGGCTTTTTATATACTGCTGAATCTGCCACCTGGCTTTTGAAAGAAATAATTGCTCGTCAACTGTTATATTTTGCCCCATTTTATAGCAAGCCTGACTGTTTTCAATGAACTTATTCCATATTTCTGAAACTAAGGCAAAATTGTCTGCTTTTAGGCGCTTACTCGTTAGCTTAGTAAGTAGAATGCTTGCTCTGCTATTCGGGGGTCCCGGGTTCGATTCCTGGCTGGTGGTGACCGTAAAGAATGTTATTTATATATGTTCGTCAATTTTCAGATTTTCAGATTTTACAGCCATAGTATTTACGGCTTTGTCCCTTATATATTTAGTTCTTTCGGTTCTTCTGTCAAAACGAATAAATCGTAGGATTTGGTTAAACTTGTCTCTGGCCATAGTTTTCCTAAAAAATTCGGGACCCCACTTTGCTGACCATAAATAAATCAATTTTAAATTTTTTGCATCGTAAGCTCCACGATCATATAAAATCCCAATAAATACACGTATTTCCGGTAATGATATTATCCAATAATTTTTGAAAAATTTGGGGTCTTTCTATATTCTTATATGCTTCATAATTTGGTCATCTAATACCAACGAAAATGCACTGATAACATTATCTGCCATAATATTCATTTTTGCGTAGCGAGATGGTAAACTGGCAAGAAACCACCTTCGCCAAATTTTGACCACACAGTACCATCAGCAGCTGTTTTGATCTCCTGAGAAGTGTTTTCAGTTTTTTCATTTGAGTCTGAAATAATTTGCATCCTACAACTTTTTCTGGGCATATTGATACATTTTCATTTTCATCGTCACTGGTCGATTCTTCATCGCTTATCTTCAGTTTCAGATGCTTCGCTTTGAACGTGAATCGTTTCATCTTCAGATGATACTTCAGAACTTATTGCATCTGATTCACTTATGTTCGTTAGCTTTTTCAATAGATCACTTCCATCACTTTTACAATCGGGAAACAAATACAAACTCGAAACAAATTGTTTGAATTGGTATGGCAAAATAAATGTAGTTGTCATATTTAGATCGCAACTAAATAATTTGCGCCCGGATCGACGATGTTCCCCATTGTTAGAGAACTTTCATTCATATTATTGGATATCGTACCACTTACTAGACGGAAGCACTAAATTGGTTTGATCACAATCGAACTACATTGGTTAGCAGTCGTCCTTATATAAAGGGAAATTTCAAGTTGGATCATGATGGGTTTGGAGTTTGATACTCATTTAAGCATGTGCCCGTTATTTGTCTCAACAGTTATCTATCACCGAAGAGGCTAGTAATTATTGTGAAAAGATTCACTGGATGATTCATAATCATTAACTCTTTTATAATGATAGACTACCAGAGACTAACAAAAGCTTTAGGTATATTTGGGAATACTCCCAATAATAACTTTTGCTATGACTCTTTTACTTTGTTGATAGTAAAACTCATTTCGATCGTTGATAAAAATTCATAAACCTATTTTCACTAAAGTCTCGAACTGGTCATTCCTGTATGTCGCTCTGGACCAATATTTGTCACTCATCGACCTGGCTGTGTAATCAATTTATAAAGCGGTTCACCTAAAACTGGAAAAGCGGTCCCTGGTACAGCCTTTATTATTGATTATTATATTACATATATTACTAAAGTTTTTTTAATGAAACCTCTTCTTCAGGATGTGATATTAGAACCAATAATTGGAGCCAAACTATTTATATCGATTCTATCTTTTTCATGGTTAACGAAATTTCAATTTTAGGAAGAATACTTTATTAAACTTCGAAAATGAAAAAGTATTTCTTGTCGTCATATATGAACGTGCTTAAAACAAAATCTCTCTCGTGAGCACACATTGAGATTAATCTTTGCTGATAGAACGAGAGAATCGATACGGCTGATTAGTACTTGGTGACTGAAAACCATGACTGCAATAACTCACCACTTACTGAGTGGCTTTCAGTCAATCAATTTGAGACGATCTAGATATGGAGACAGGTTGAGCATGTCGACTCACGGCACTCCGCGTGAAGCAAAGCCAGAAAAACTACGTTGAATCGCTTCAAGCCTCTGTATATGTACATCGTTATATGTATGGTGACCACACTTGGCTAGCATACTCGAGCAGGGATCGAACGAAAGTTGATTAAAGTCTTCGTAACATGAGGATTGCGGAATTCTTTCGACCAACGTTTGATAAAACCGAAGAGTTTGCTTGATTGATAGTAAGATTGAGGTGATATCTGAAACTCAATTCGCCGTCACAAATGACACCAACTGGAACTTATTGATTACAACATCGTTGTTAATATAATAATCACGAGAATAGGTCTGTGCACATTTTCGAGAGTAGGTGATTATTTGGTGTTTACCCACATTCTACTAAAGATTGTTTTTGACCACGATGTGTTGAGGTCGAATTGTAATAGGCTCATATGGATGAACTTTTAACCAAACATTCAACGTCGCTGATAGACAAATTATATTTAGTGATTGTGAAGTGAATTCAGTACAATTTGTGGTAGTAGATCGTGCTTTGAGAACCCATGCTGATTCTCATAAAACAAGTCTGCAACTAAAGTGGAGTGACTCATACACGATTTCAAACAGCTTAGGAATACAAGGCAATTTCACAATCGGTCTATAATTACAAATTTCCGATTTGCAACCGTTCTTATGAATCGGAAATATAAAGGAACTTTTCCAAATGGACCGAAAAATTTCAAACGAAAGCACCTTTAGAAAAGCGCTGTTTAGCGGCTGCCCAATAATGTAGCTGCAGTTTTTTAAGACGATAGATGGAAACCGTCAGGACCAGATAAAAATTATCTTTAAGTTTAGAAATCTTCTGAGCTTTCCTTTGACTGTATATGTATAACCGGAAGTATTAGCATTCAAATACACGTGTGCCAGTAATTCCTGTACTAGTACGCTTAGACTGCGTGCATGACATCGGGAGTTAGTTAATTCGGAAAAAATACAATGGTATGACACATAATGTATTAAAACAACAACAAAATTAAAGATAGTTCAACTAGAGTATGGAACTGGCGGGGTAGTACGCGAGGCATAAAGCATTTCACGAAATGTAATTGGTTTTAGGTTCGGGAGCGAGTATGATGCTCTTTATTTCCGATGTCATGTACGCAGCATTAGTGTTAGACGGGGACTGTTATAAAGTATATAGATGTTTCTACCTCTTCTTCGCTTTCGCAGCTAAGATAGTAATCGTGTGAGACACCAAATCTGTTCGCATGTCCATTACCAATGAGAATTATAGTGTTCCATAGTAGAACTCACAACCACGATGACATGTCGTCTACGTAGTGATGTCAGCTTTTCTGTATATAGTTTGAAGCACTATTGGTCTATTCGTTTCTCAAAACAATACAAAACAATTACTTTGCATGAATCATTAGTTTGCACTTGGCAAGGTCATTTCAATATTATTCCTTGCTGGCAAGATGAGGCAGGTTGTGCCTAAATTCTTGCATCTTGCATCGGAATTATTATTTTGAAGTTAACATTTATTCAAAAGAAACGTTAACAAATACCTTGAATAAAATATATGTATTTGTTTCCAGACACTAACCAAGTATAACAAAATTCGACTTTTTTGTCATTTCTCGAAGTAAAAACTTAGTTTCGAATTTGACTTAGTTTTGCTTTCGACTTAGAATATCATGTATGAAAAGTGTCGCGATTATTCGAAACTTGACGAAGCTCGATACAATACAATTGTGCTTATGTATGTGTGTAAATAAAAATTGGTGGAACAATTTGGTGTAAGGATGTGTGTGAAACGTCACAACCGAAACTATTAGGGGACGAGATGCTGGCGGAATAAAACTACTACATATTTTGATTTCAGAATTTTATTAAAATTCACATGAAAATTGACAATACGACTAACATAAATCTATTGTTTTGATATATTATAACACGGCGTATATACTTTATGTGCTGTGTATTATACACAATTCACTTTCCTTCCTGATAACAATTTCATTATTTCCACAATATGAAAGTTTAATTTACAGGCCCACCAATTGAATTAAGTTTTGTGCTGAAATTTTGATGAACATAATTTAAACCATTAATATCCAGACAATTAATTACTTAGTAAGTATTTAATTTTGTAATACTTACATTTTAAATTAAAATGTTAAACCTGCACTTCGCCTTTCACATCACTTATAATTATGATGACGTCCCCATTCTTAGTTTACAATAAAATTTCTTTCTTTATACTTAGGACAGTATACATATACGCACCAATACCAAAGTATTGATTCTTCGACTTTTTTCTAATATTTCGAAGGCAAATACGATCGCTCAATTTTGAGTTTCGTCTTGTTATACTTGGGTACCCAAGTATTTTTACTTTCAATTTTTCTGGCGATATTCGTACTTAAGTACTAAACTTAGTCTAGTATTTTTCTAAGTTTGAGTTGCAATTTATTAAAATAAAACGTATGAAGCGTGTCGCGAAAATCCGAAACTGGACGAAACTCATTATAAACATTTTATTGCATGTGTATGCATGTGTATTGAGAAATATTTGGCGGGAACAATTGTGCTTGTGTTTGTTTAAACGGCAACTTCAAATTTTGGATGTAAAATTAAATGTTTTTAAAGAAATATTTTTGTTTTTTGTAATATAAAATAATTTATTAAATTCATTATTTTAACTCATTATTGATTACTTTGGGCATACATATATATACATTTCGATTAAATTATTCAGTTTTTTAATTTCTAATATTTACACTAGATTTTTTTTTTTAAGTAATTTTCCTTGTTTGTCTTTTATATAATAAAAGTAATTTGTGGATATTAAATCGGTTTCGATAGAGTTCGTAAATTTTTCCATAGTACAATCTAAAATGTTGAAAATAATATTATAATTATTAAATTTAACACGGAGTAAAGTAAACCATACCTCACATTATCTTTATTGACCGTTAAACGTAAACTTGCAGCTAAGCTCTTTGGTGAACAGCTCTGTAAAGTTTGCAATAATACACTTTTTTAGTTCGTGGCCATCTTGCTTCATAAATAATGATTTCTAAATATAAAATAGGAAAACAAAATATGATAGATTTACCAAATTATCTCGAATGAATCTTTACATTACCAATTGTTTTACAGCCTTCCTATATTCAATTAAATTAATATCAAAGTTGACAAATGTATCCGCATCGTTTAAAGTTACTATAAACTTAGCGTTCTCACAATAAACTAAATAACGCCATTTGTATAAGCATATGTATATAATACGTATACGCTACAAACACTATCATTATAATGTGAAGTTTAACTTTCGTTAATTTTGGATGAAAACGAAGGAAAATACTGTGCTCAATTTTTACTTTCGTTTTGTTATACTTGGGTATGATTAAATATTGAGCTACAAGTATTGCCATATATAAATAAAATCGATTATTTGACAAATAACCGAAACGTCAAAAATATGGGATTTAATACGTAGAACTTTATAATACGAATATAAATAAAAGTTTTGTTTACTAAATTATTAACAAAATAATGAATTTTAGTATTGTAAAAACGGAAGCCAAAAAAACCGTTGTCAATTGTGTTGGTAATTCAGGAAAATTGAAAAGGAAACGTAAAGATATTAGTCTGGAGACAAAATTAAAAATTATCGAGGCTGTGGATCGAGGTGGTCGTAAGAAGAAGGATATTGCCAAGGAATTTCAAATTCCATCAACAACTTTATCATCTCTTTTAAAATATCGTGATAAAATACTAGAGACGAGGAATAGTGGAACACCGTTGAGTATTAGAAAGCGGGTACGAGGGGCTAAGCATTCTGAACTGGACAAAGAGTTGACTTTGTGGTTTTGTCAGCGCCGAGATAGAAATTTATCGATAAATGGGCCCCTTTTACGTGAAAAAGCCGAAGAAATTGCCAACAGATTAGGTATAGTTGGATTTAAATGTAGTAATGGGTGGTTGCAGCGAATGAAAGTACGAAATCAAGAAATTTACGGTACAAAGCGATCGTACAAACGTGCTGATCCACCAGAATTTGAGTATATTGAGACCGATGATGCAGAAGAAGACGATTACCTTGAGCATAGATCACATCACCAACAAGAAGAAGAAGAGCAGGACGAGGGAAATGTAACCAAAATTCTTATAACCTATGAGGATTACAATGAACGTAAATATCAGCCGCCATCACAAGAAGAATTTCTACTTGATGATGAAATGGCTGTTGAATCGCCGCCAAATATCTTGTACACATCGGACAGACCGCAACGGGCTCTACCCGTTAAAAGTGATGCCTTTAATGCACTCGAATTAATTAAACAAGTGATTGATTCACCCGATGTAGAGGCGAGCAATGAAGTATTGAAGTCATTTGAAGTTCTGCAAAATTTTATACAAGAATCGTATCCACAATTTGTGCAATTAAAAATTAATAATTTTTTTACAAAATTGAAATAAATAATTTACTTATTGATAATGTAGTTTAAACATTGGCGTTTATCCCAGTATTGCATACTTTGCGTTTTCTTCCTTTCAGATCGGGAAGTTCCTGTATTTGCTGAAGAGATATTTGGTGGATAATTTTGTAAAAAAATATTAGAGTGACGAAATCGAATTATTGAATCAATTAATTTTCTACGAGTTCTGATTGCTGTTCTCGTTCTTATATTTTAGTGCTGTGATATCGACTGGAAAGTGGAACTATCTATCTACATGTACAAACGTTTCAAAAAGTTTCGATGAAATGGGTTTCGATTATATTTTGTATCCTAATTTAGAGCAAAAAATTTGCGCATTTGCTTATTGCATCTAGCTTCATACATATCTGTGTGACAGCGATGTCAAACATAACGAAAACATCAAAAAGTTTATGCTGAAATTGTTTCGCGTTTTGAATTAAAATTGTATAATGTACTTTGATAAATAATTAGATTAATGAAAATCAAAATAATACTATTGAATTATCTAGTTATATTCTGTGTTAAGTATTATATTTGGTATAATAAACGTAACATTCAAATAATTTAATACAACAACAATAACATAACCTTAAACTCGGTTGTGAATTCGTAAATTATTCTTTTAAAAAGAACAAAAAAAATTCACAAGCATGGATCAAATGCTACCCAGTCCTGGGTTTTCTATACCCAGCGTAGGCACTCCGCTTCATCATCCAGAACCTGATCAGGAAATTTTACCAAGTGCTTATCAACAACATCAATCACATATGCCCCAAATGAGTTCTATGAGTGGAATGGCGTCCAACCCTATGTATGGACTAAATAATATGGGTATGTCATCGTTTGCGACACCAGGTAAAACAATGCATACATATGCACCTAGTTTTACAACACCACAGAGTATGATACAACCACAAACACCGGTATGTAAAACGGAATGCTTGGGTTTGGACCAAATCTATTAATAATTATCTTATTTATACTATCTAGCAAAGCATGATGTCCCCGATGATTCACAACACGCCAGATAAATTAAGCGAAAGCATGAATGTACATTCGACAATGGGACCCGCTACTCCGATGACACCAATGACCCCAGCATCAGCCCCTGATTCGCAAATTCTACCCCAATTACAAAATATCGTGGCTACTGTTAATTTAAATTGTAAATTAGATCTCAAAAAAATTGCCTTACATGCCCGTAACGCTGAATACAATCCGAAACGTTTTGCAGCCGTAATCATGCGTATTCGGGAACCAAGAACAACGGCATTAATATTCTCATCTGGTAAGATGGTTTGTACAGGGGCCAAAAGCGAAGACGATTCGAGGTTAGCGGCAAGAAAATATGCTCGAATTATACAGAAACTTGGATTCCAAGCAAAATTTTTAGATTTTAAAATACAAAATATGGTCGGAAGTTGTGATGTGCGATTCCCAATACGACTGGAGGGTCTGGTGCTTACACACGGCAAGTTCAGCTCTTACGAACCTGAACTATTTCCTGGACTTATTTATCGGATGGTTAAGCCTAGAATAGTTTTATTAATTTTCGTATCCGGAAAGGTTGTGCTGACTGGTGCGAAAGTAAGACAAGAAATTTACGATGCATTCGATAATATTTATCCGATTCTGAAAAGTTTTAAGAAACAGTAGGTTATAGCTATTCTATTATATTTTAAGTTTTATTATTAATATTACTGAGGTTATGCTATATAATTAATGAAATGAAGTATACCCAATTATTTTGTGAATTAAATCAAAATTTTATTTAGTTATTTTCTTACAAGCAAGCAGCCATCAATGGGGCCAAATTATCAAAATCGATTTTTTCTGTGATATTCTTTGTCTTGATATTCTCATCTTGCGACGTAATATGAATTAAATCTCCTTGCTCCTTCCAGCCATATTTCTTAATCCAATTGCGAACCACGTTATCTTCTACTTTACCCAATAATTTCGCCAAATACTCTCTTCGGATTGTTTGGAACGTAATGCCAACAACATGGCACACAAACTTACGGATTGAATCATAAAATCCATTGATTTTTAAAAACATTTCTGGGCCGCTATCTACACGAGCCCAGAATAGTGCAAAATCGCATTGTTCCAGTATATCAGCTAAGTACATGATATCCTTAACTGTCTCATCTTGTGTCTGTGCGGGGAGCAACAAACATTTACAAAGCACAAAATCGGTGTTCGGGAAATTTGTCAACGCTTTCAACAAGATTGTATACGTAATATTCAAGTTCAATTTATGCGGGTTAAACTGGTACAGCTTTAGAATAGCCAAATTCGCTTCCAAATCATACGTATTTTCACGCGCTTGTTCTTCAACATAGGCCTCAATGACTTTTAAATGTTCTGGATTGTATCTACATTCCAAGTGTACAGGCCACAAAACAAAAAAGAAACGAAATGTTAGGTTATGATTTATAAACACATCATTTTCAACAGGAAAATTACCTTTCAATGCTTTTTAACATATCTGAAATAGTGAGTACTTTACCGTCTGCCATTTTAATGTAATGAACCATTTTCAACTAAAGTTTTAGAAATAGAAATATAAATTTTTTTATTTATTTAAAAGAATACACGACTTGTCTTACATGTCATAAATTGGAAAGAATTGTTAGATGAAGCTAACGCTGGTTGTAATGAAATGTAGTTCAGTGTTACCAATTCACAAAAGAATGTCATTGTCATATGATCTGCATTTAGGCGTTAGCGATTTTTGCTTGACTACTGAATGCCTAATAAAATTACGGGCGGTATGTTTACCATCACTTCGAATCGAAAAAGTGAAAGTTGTATAATTTTTGCTTTTTTCGATTGACTTTTTTCGAATTTCGATTCGAAGTGATGGTAAACATACCGCTCCAGAAACTAAAATCTCATGTAGCTTGGGTGTACAAATATTTGTTACAAAACTACTTCTAATGCTCAAATCTAGATGTAACTATTGACTATGCCATAAATGTCATTAAATTCATAACTCGATTCCGTATCCGTATATGGAAGATCTCTTTTTCTACCAAAAGAAAAAAGGAATTTGGCTCCATTTAAATCCAAATAACACAAATGTGTGAGTAAAAAAACATAGTATGTAATGGCGTTTTTGATAAGAATTTCGCTTGATTTGAAGTACAACCAACACAATTGTGTGTATCGCCACAGTGTTGTTTTTCGGACGAAAATAAGTTTAAAAGAAATACACAAATACGTAAGTTCAAAACACATACAAAAATAAATTTTTGAATTGTGTGGGCAGGCAGGAAAAGGGACATGGATACGGCCAAGTAGAATAAAAAGCAAATCAACAAATACGGTTTGTATGGATGCAGGCAAAACACGTAATATCCAAGTTCAATATTATTGCGCAATATTATTGTGCTAAATAATGCGCAAAAATTAATTTAACCTAAAGAGTGCTCAATATTATTGCACAATGTTTTCCTTATTACGCATTTAAATATGTAATAATGTCTCTCACCTAGATGCATTTTATTATAAATTCCCTTTCTTCCGTTTTATTAGAATTATAATTTTTCCTTTCATACATTTTGCTGTATAGAAATTAAAACAATTAAACGAATTTTTGACAACCGATATAATATATTGCACAATATTTGCTTCACACTACACAATATATTGCACACACTTCAATAAATATTAAAAAAAATAGTAATTTTTCACAATATATTGTGCAAACCTACAATATTATCCTTACAAGGTCAATTTTATTGTGCAATGCTCAATATTGCGCAATAATATTGAAATTGTAAGGGGCCTATAAGGAGCCTATAAAGACGAAAACAACTTTCATACAAGTACTATGAAAATAATTTATTGCTAAGATTTTTTTTCGACTTTTTTTATTTTCCCTCTCTCTCTCTCTCTCTCTCTCTCTGGCTTTCACATCCCATGAAGGGATTTCGCCGCCCGCACAATGGCCCTCCATCCATCCCGATCCATTGCTCTCGTCCTCCAGTTTCGACAGCCTAATGCGAGTAGGTCTTGTTCGACGTCGTCACGCCAGCGCAGTCGGGGTCTTCCTCTACGACGTACACCGGCTGGGTGTTGATGGAACACTTTGTGAATCATTCGTTGTTGTGGGGACCTTGTAACGTTGCCGAGCCATCTCACTCGATTGGATTTAATGAATCCGATGATATCGCTGCCTCCGAGGAGTTGCTTTATTTCGTGATTCATACGAATCCGATATTCGTTGTTCGCAACTTTAATTGGACCAAAAATGGAACGGATGACCTTCCTTTCGAATGTAGATAACAATCTACAATAATTAGAGGTCATGGTCCAGCTCTCGCTTCCGAAAGTCAGCACAGGTCTTATTAGTGCTTTATAAAGTGCGAGCTTGCACGACTGCGATAGATGTTTCGAACGCAATAATCTTGATTGGGCGTAGAAAACTCGTTGTCCGGCAGCGATTCGGGATTTTATTTCTGCCTGCATTTCATTCAATGATGTTATAACTGACCCGAGGTATTTAAAGTTTTCGACACCATCAAAATTGTGGTCGCCAATTCCGAGATTTGCACTAGAGATGTTCCTGGGTGTTGTTAGACATTTGGTTTTACTGCTGTTCACCTCCAAACCAAGTCTTCTTGCGCAGCGATCGAGCGGTATGAAACTGTCTTTGATATCGCTAGGTCTTCAGCCAAGAAGCACGATATCATCTGCATATCCAAGAATTTGGCCGGATTTATTAAATATACAGCGCGAAGTTTCGATGTTGCTTTTTCTCACTACGTACTCAAGCGCCAAATTGAACAGCAAAGGCGCGAGTGCATCACCTTGTCGAACGCCAGATGTTATTTCAAAGGAGTCTGACACAGTTCCTTCAATTACGATTCTACATACAGACCCATACGTTGTTAATTTACACAGCGAAACGAGTTTCTCTGGGATTCCTAGGCATATGAGCGCGGCCCATAAGTTGTCGCGGTTTATACTGTCATATGCCTGCCGGAAGTCTATATATAGTTGATGTATGGTTATGTTGTACTCCCAACATTTTTCCAAGATCATCCTCATGGTAAAACACTGGTCCGTGGTTGATCGGTTGGGTTGAGAACCACATTGATAGTCGCCAATGATGTTTTCGGCGAAAGGGATGAGTCTGGCAAGTACAACATTAGCCAACACTTTGTAAGCAGCGTTCAATAGGGCTATGCCACGATAGTTTTCACATTTAAGACGGTCGCCTTTTTTATGCAGCGGACATATGAGCGCGGTCTTCCAATTCTCAGGCAGCTCTTCTTGGTCCCAAATACAGACGACGAGGTCGTATAGACTTGTTGCAAGAGTAGCGCCTCCGAGTTTAATCAATTCTGCGGGGATTCCATCGAGACCGGGTGCCTTTCCGTTTTTCAATCGACTAATAGCTGCGTCTACTTCCTTCACTGTGGGATATTCGACAAAGACCTCTTCACCTGGAGGAGCTATTGCTCTAATGAGGGTCACGTCGTCATTCCGATTTAGCAGATTTTGAAAGTAGGTTTGCCATACTGAGAGAACATCAGCCACGTTTGTTCTCAACTCTCCATTCCCGTCTTTGATGGCTGTACTTCTTGTGTGGAAGTCTTTAGTGAGATTCCTGGCGTTGGCAAAACAGTCCCTTGAGTTTCCTAGTTCCGCTTGGAAGCTGATGTTTTCGATGCATAATCTCATATGTTCGCGCTTTTTTTGTCGAAGGTATTTAGTCGTGGCTTTCCTAGCGCGGAGATATTCTGCTGGAGTGCTTCTAGTGTTGCGAGCCAACCATTTTTCACGAAGCGTTCGCTTATTTTCGACGACCCTACGGCATTGTTCATCGAACCAATCATTGCGGGGCCTCGGAGGTCTTCTTCCGATGGTATTTTGCGCCGCGGTGGTTATGGCTGACTGTATAGCGTGCCACTGCTCCTCGATGTTAGAGGGAGCTTCTTCGTTGTTGCTGGGCCGCTCTAAATAGTTAGTGACAGCTGATTGGTAACTTTGCAATGACGCTTGGTCTTTTAGAGCATTGATATTCCATCGGACGGTATTTTGTGCTTGTCTGTTAAACGTAGATGACAGTTTGCACTTTTATTTAAATATGACAAGCATATGATCGCTGTCCATGTCTGCACCTCTGTAAGATCTAACGTCAGATATGCTGGTGGAGTGCCTCTTAGACACCATGACGTGATCGATTTGATTTTCCGTTCTCCCATCATTCGATCTCCACGTTACTTTGTGGATTCTCTTATGTGGGAAAAACGTACTTGATACAACTAAGTTGTATGTTATTGCCAGGTCGGTGACTCGTTGGCCGTTGTTATTACTAGTTAGGTGCAGGCTGTTAGGACCGATGTGCGATGTATTTTCTGCACTCCTACCGATTTTTGCATTAAAGTCGCCCACGATGATTTTAATGTCGTGGTGCGGTATGTTATTGATGACTTCCTCAAGTTCGACAAAGAAAAGATCTTTGATGTCATCTGATTTATTTTCGGTGGGTGCATGCACATTAACGATCGTGATGTTAAATTTCTTAGTGCGAAGTCTGACCGTGCATATCCGCATGTTGATAGGGCGGAAATCGATGATATGATGCTTCACGCGCCGATGGGTGAGGAAGCCAACTCCAAATTCTCCTCCGTTCTGATGGCCGCTGTAATGAAGAGTGTAACCATTGGTGGTGTCATGGACCCCACTCCCAGACCATCTAAGCTCTTGTAGTGCAAGTACGTCTAATGTGTAACTCTTTGCTTGGTTCGATAGGTTCTGGAGATCTCCAGGTCTTAAGAGGCTAAGCACGTTCCATGTTCCCATTTTTAAAGTGTTGTCCGTGTACAATTTCCGAGGTCGAGTTTGTAATGTTTAGGGTTAAATATGGTCATCCGAGGCCTTTGGATATGGTTATCCGAGGCCTTTGTTTAGGGTTCATAACTTGGTGAGTTTTTATGAGGGGAGGTTGTTGGCCTTCCGCTCAACCCGCTTGTTACGTGTGTGGGTCACGTACTGGTGAGAATCTTGAGGCATCCAGTCCTACCTTGAACACATTTATATAGCGAGCCGCTTGATACAAGACAGATGCCCGCTTCAGCCGCTCCTAACTTGGAAAACAGACGCTGGTTTGGCATTGGTTTTGAGGCGCCAATGGCTCGCCCTGACATGTAGTGTCCATGACTATAAACAGGATTTAGCTGCTCGTCTCCACTATATCGCCTGATTCATTTAGAGTTACCCAGAGAGCAACGCGAGGAGGTATGAATCTCGGACTTCGCCCCCCCCTTTTTTTATTTGTGTCTGGTAAATGTGGCAGAAAAACAAATTTTCATTCTCCTGAGCGTGAACTATGGTTATTTACTTATAATTTTGTAAATTGATTTTCATTTTGAAGTTGGTCAGCCATTCAGAATTTTACCATTTCCGCTATGATTTGACTATCGTCGTCCCAAGTATTTTTACTTTCGACTTTTTCCCTTTTTATCGAACAATAGTTCGAAACTATGATTCGAATATTCCTAATATTTAGTTTCGAGTTATTCTAAGAAGTCGTATGAAACTTGTCGCGAAAATTCGAAACTCGGCGAAATTGGATATAATAAAATTGTGTGCATGTATGTATTAAAATAGAATTAGCTGGAGCAATTTTGTGCATGTATGTGAAATGTCAAAATGGATTTAGGGGGTTCTAAATATTCTATTAACAAAATTAAATTTTAATTTTATTTATATAAAAAATCTTTTATTATATCTATGAATCAACTGAAATAGTAATAAGAATAACCAAACAAGTAAAACTCTTACAGCTAGGTTAATTCAATTGATGCCTGTATGTATACACAACTCCAAATCATCTCCAATAAAAATTGCACCTGGATATGTTTGAGATATAAATTATCTAAAATACGCAAAATTAATTATAGGAATTATTAAAATATTGTAGCATTTAATTACATATGTATTTTATCTGTCATATATACCTTTTCATAATTTGAATATTTAATATCCTTTCAAAATTGCAAATTGATCATGCCACATGAATATTTTTTTTTATATTTTAATATTTGCAAATAGTTTTATTATTTACAAATTTAAGAAATACGTTCTAAATACGTTATAATTTTTTATTAATTTGTGATTATGAAAACAAATTAAAATAACACGATACTTTATTTTTATCTGCACTTCAATGCTATTTTGCACTTCACTACTAAATAATAAAAATGCAATATGGATGCCATACATAATTTTTCTTTCGACTTTTTCGTCATAATTCGAAGGAAAATACGATAGCTCAATTTTGAGTTTCGTCTTGTTATACTTGGGAATAGAGCAAATATATAGAGCAAAGTTGTGTGTATGCATTATAGTGTAGCGAATTATTGTGTTTCGCTACGCAATTGTTAACCCTTTCGTAGTATTTTCAATATTTTTATAGTTTGGTCACTGCAGTCAGATGAGATTGCCGAAATTTTAATTTAAAGAATTCCATGTTTCATTAGTTCAAAATAAAACTTTGAACGTGTTGGTAACCTCACCTCAATGCAAATTAATACTTTTCAACATTTTGATATAAAAAAAATAATATTTTAAATAATCCCATTCCCCCAATTTCTTACAGGTCACCAAAATAATTAATTTATATTTTTTTGTTTTTTAAAACTCTGTTATTTTCATTATCATCATCAAAAAAAATAATCAACATACATCGGATAATACCATTAATTACTTATAATTCAATGCCAATAATATTATTATTTTTTTAAAAACTTACAGTGCTAGAAATTAAAATAAGCGGTTCAACAAAATTCGAGAACATATTTGTTTTCTTTCATATGGAAGATCTATTCCTCACACACTGAGACATTCAACATTAAAGTCACCCAAAATGATTTTGAATTCATGCTGACGTGTTTTGAGCAAAACGAACGAAAAAAGTCACGAATTGACGATATAGGTTGTTGGCCAGAAAAACGATTCTAAATTCGTTTAGTCGTGTTTCTTTAAATGGATAGAACCTAATTTGCTTCCATAATTGGCTAAATTGGAATGAGGAAGTGATCCTCATTAGAGCAATTACTAAACCAGCGAGAGATGTTTGTCGAATAACACACAGTGAAGGAAGTAGACGCAGCTATTAGTAGAATGAAAAGTGGAAAGGCATTTGGTCTGGTCGTTCAGAATTGATTATGCTCGGAGGCGCTAGAAGCTACGAAGAAGACCTGCCGTAGAATTGGAAGACCGCGGCCACAAAAAAGGCGAACAACGTCTGGGTCTATGGGGAAAACCATAAAACTCCTTTGAAATAACATCTGGTGTTCGACAGGGAGATGCACTCACGCATGTGCTGGTCAATTTGGCTATTATTTATATTTGGTATCTGCTGTATGTTTAATAAATCAAGACTAAATCTTGGATATACAGATGATATCGTGTTTCGTTGCAGAAGAAAGTTTCTTACCGCTCGATCGCTACGCAAGTATATGTTTGGTTTGAAGGTGACCGGCGGCAAAACCAAATTCTTTGCAACACCCAGGAGCATTTCCACGGAAAATCTCGAAATCGGCCACCCACTGAAAAAAAAAATATTTTCGATACAGATATAATGACTTATCTGCAACATTTTACCGATTTGGAAATAAATATAGAAGCATGTGTATTAAAATTAACCAAGTTCAATATAAAATATATCTCAAACAGCCTTAATGCGTATCTCGTAAATTTTATTACAATGAGATATTCAAATTTTTACAATAGCAATATTTTTATCTGTTTTGTATATGCATATTTAGCTATTTCAGTTCTACAGTTTACGTGTAAAAGAGATAAATATTTTAACCCAAGTCTAAATAAAATATATCGCAGTAAAGCATATTTATTGTTATGTGGGAAATAATTTCTATTTCTAAAAATTATTTATAATTTGTTAATTTTAGTCATAAATATAAAATTGCTATGCACAGGCTATGCACATGAGAAATATATGAGAAATATATATCTCGAATTTAAATTTTTTTAAGACGAACTCTAACCAGAGTTCTGGTGGATCAGATTCGGATATAACTTATCTGATCTGAGACAATAAATTTTTCTATTGGTTTTGGATTGAACCAATGAATTAATGGCAAATATTGATTATAAATCAAAACAAAATAAAAAATGATAAAATGTCACATTCAATTGCGTTATAAAAATATCCAAACTGAATATGTAAGACATCCTAATCCTAAATGGTTAAAATAAATTATGAATTTAAGATGAATATAAATCTTTGTTCAATAAAAAAATACCTTGTCCAAATATAAAATATTCTTGTCCCGAAACGAGATATATTTTATATATAAAAACCTATGTAAAACATATCTCTGTGAGCAATAATTTCTCTCAGTGTAATGTTGATAGCGATTAAAACTTTAAATACCTCTGAAAAACTTTAAAACGGAGAGAGAGAAAGAGAGAGAGAGAGAGAGAGAGAGAGAGAGAGAGAGAGAGAGACGTGTTTCTTGTATAGTGGTCGAACCCCTGGAGTTTGTTGTTGAAATGACAAAGTGTATCCGACACATATGTTGAGGTGACAATTTGACTTTCACAAGTTCAGTTGGTAGTTCAACGTAACTCCTAAATGAACTAGTTGTATTTATCTCCTGCTCACATTACACCCTGACCATGAACGCTGACTTAGCGCCCTATACCATGAACGCTGAGCTAAGCATCTTTTGCTAACTAATTGCGGTTTCTTCACCATATACCACAAAATCATATTTCATTTTATATTTCTAATATATTTCATCGGTCAGTACACTGTTAATATTCGTTGAAACATATAACAATGTTCTCCCCCAAAACAATTCAAGTACTTCGACACTTAGTTTATTTTTCTCGATATATTTTCTTTAATTCTGTTATTAAATAATAAATAAATAAACAAAAAAAAAATCGCCCTTCCCTCTGCAACACATCAAAATCAAAACATTAAGCTATCAATATTTTCTTTCGAATGTTATGCCATCCACCCATTCCATATAAGCAACTATTTTTGGGGGAGGTTGTTTTTAACGCTATAGAATTCCATAGTAGGTATGTTCTGCAGAAATAATTACTAAAGGGGACGATTTAATCGACTGACTAAACCATTATTGCTAGACCACTTGAATTTTATTATTATTCTGATATTTATAAAAAAAAAAAAATAAAACTCGAGAGTTATTGTGTTATGATCTCGTTGTTGTAGTATGGATGGATATAAAGCGCATTGTGTTTTGTTTGTGTGTGGTGATATGATATCCTTTTTATTTATGCTATTCCTTAAGATAGAAAGAACAATCAAATATATAAGTGGTTAAGATTTTCCATTTCGGTTCACTGTGAGCAATGAGGAGAATACACAAAGGCGTCTTGTCACATTCAGAAATATTTAATTTCTAATTAAAATATCAGTAATTACATAATTATTTAGCATAACGACTTTCACGCGTGCTAGTATAGTTACAACTAATAATGTCAGGTAGGCTGGCAGGTACACCTATTTTAATAATAGAAATATAATGTAAAAATTAAGAAATTGATCGATTATTGTCTGTGTCGCGTAAAATCTCATGTAATACTTCTTGCCTACATACCCGTGACCAATTAGATTTATTTTATTTTATTTTGGTCTTGCGCGTTTTTTTTGTAGTGTGTCTTGGTATTTTCTTTTTCATGCTGATTAGTTTTTTATAATGTTTTTGTGATAAATTATATTGAAATGCAAAGTGGTTTTTCGTTTGTGCTATATACATTCGAGTTTCTGTTCATTTCAGGTTTTCCCCCAATAGCTGAGATGGGACTAGCCTAAACATATGTTTTAACTTAGACTAATTGATAAATCACTCGTGTTCACAATCAATGCAAATAATATTATTGACTCAAATTATTGAGCTGAATGAAAGTTGCCTAATAGTTTTACATTAGTCTCTACTAAGAGAAAGGGAAGGTTAATTAAATCTCTAGGAATTTAGACCCAACATGTAGGATGTTGTAGAATCTGTTGTAGAGTATAGGATAATAGAAATCAAACTCGCCTAAACCACTTTTGTTGCAACTAAAATTAGATGTTTTCGCTTAGAAGTTTTTATTAGTAATGAATTAATAAAAAAAATAGTATTAAGTAACAAATTTAAATATTATAAGATTGTTTTAGATCAATGTTTTAATACTCGCCCGCAATCTTATAAACCAACTAAACTTTTGAATTTTTAATGCTTCGAAACTGGTAGTAGTTTAGTCAGTAGATCTGCGACCATTTCATCAGTAGACCATTTATATCACCATATAATTTAATTTCGATGAATTGTAAAATCTTCATAGTAAATTCCATTGGGAATCGAAAAATGTGCGAAAACGAATTGTGCGAAGACACAATTCATCGAAAAAATTCATAATAACTAATATGCCCCAACTTTTGCCTCAGATTTGGGCAGTTTCCCAAGATTTTATGCAAAAATGGAGTTCTGCGTAATTGCTCAGCATAGCCTAGAGATTACCTATATGAATTTTTATGATGATTGGAGCATTTTTAGAACATGGCCCCTTGTATGGGAAATATATTGTTCAAGAGTATTCGTCCATTTTGGAGTATTAGTTGACGAGAATATTCAAATATCTCAACTCCTACTCAAGAAATCGTCAAGCGGTTTTCTGTTCTGGACAGAAGAAGAATTATAGCATATCTATGTTAAATAACATATTTATGTGAATTACCTGTAATTTACACCATATTTCATTTTACAGAAATTCTAAAATTTCCATAGGAAATCTTTACCTGTAAATACTGATGTTAAAAACAAAATTTAGATGAAAATTTTGTTTCGATGAATTGTTTTTCGATGAATTATTTTTCGCATAATTGTTTGTTGCATAATTTTCAAGGAACCGTTGCCATGACACAGTTAACCGGGATTTTCCCGGATTTACAGTTTTCGTTAAATTTCTTAATCCTCCTTAACTCGACGAAAGTAATTGGGTTAAATGAGATCCTATCTGTCAAAAGAAAAATTATAGTATCCAAAAAATATATACATATATAGTATTATTATAAAGAAAAAATATAGTTAAAATAAACACGAATTAAAATATTCACGAAACAGATTAAAATATAAAAAGACTGAGAAAAATATAACACCGCCTGAACTGTCAAAACAAATTTAGCATGGAAACGATAGGGATTAGCTCGCCATGTTATTAACTCGACGAAACTCAACGAAACTCCTAGCTCGGTTTATCCATGTCAATGGAAACGTAGAAATTTTTGCCCGACTGAACACTAGGTATGTTAGGCATATTTTTAACTGTCTTTATTTTAGCATTAATAACTGTTATCATAAGTATGTTACGAAACAGCCGTGTGTTGTTCTAGTTAAATTTATCTTATTTATTGTGTCTATGGTTTATTGTATATTTTAGTTATTTAATTCATATTAATTATTTTTAGTTTTATTGAAATTTTATAGTTCACAAATCACTGTTAAAAGATAATGTTTGTATCACGGTTTACTTTTACGTTTTCGTACATGGATTTTAAAAAATTTTGAATGTTTAGAAAAAGAAAACTGTCTCTTAAAAAATGTCCTAGAGACATCTATGAGCACGAGTTATTATATTTAATCATTTTTATTTAATAAAACATATTATAACTATTAATTTTATTTTGGCCAATCACTTTAGCATTTTGTATATTAACCCTTAACGGTCCGGCAATTTTAAGCTTACTTCCCACCAACACCAAGTCAAGGCAATTTTTCATACGAACAGAAACTTGTGGTCTTATTGCCAGGTAGGCGTCCAGAACTCAAGAAGTTCTCCACTATGTACGCTCCGGTTGGGCGTGAGCCCGAAGATGCTTTTGTATAAAAGAATTTATTATTTATCATATTCAAGCTAGAGGTTAGAATTTAAATGTTTTTAAATAAAATATTTTAAGAGAAAATAGAAGAATAAAATAAAAGATAATGTGGTAAACTAATACCATAGAATAAGTAGGTAAGAATGATAATTTTCTTATATTAAAATGGCATTAGGCATATAAAAGACAAAAATAATTACTTAGTATTAAAACTGATCAAAGTAAATCTGAATATAATAAGTATATATAGAAGTCCGGGGGTCAATTCGGGTTCCGTGAAATAATGAAAATGAAAAGTTTTTTTCATTCGCAATCGAGTAGGTTTGCATTACCCATAAGAAATTTTGATTTCACACAGTAAAATTTAAAATTACGTGCAACTAATTCAAACTACTAGATTGCCAATGAAAAAAACTTTTCATTTTCATTATTTCACGGAACGCGAATTGACCCCCAGGATCACAAATTGATAATTTTCTAAGCGAGTTCGAGGGCATTGTAGAGACGTTTCCTAATACGGTAATTGTCGGGGATTTCAATTTAAATGTTTTAGATACTAGAAATCCAAAAGTTGGAAAACACCTAGACATAATTTCTTCAAATAGTTTCATGCTTGTAAGTAAAAGGAATTCGGAATACGCAACTCAAATTTCTCCTACCACCTCAACGTTAATTTATCACGTATATTGACTGATCAAATCGGGATAATCAATGGGTTGTTTTTATAGGATATTTCTTCCTCAGATCACAGAGTGATTCAACTCAAAATAAGGCTCCGCTTGGAAAAAGGCAGATGTGCGATTTGAAATTTTTTAGTTATGATTTAGTTGAGAAAAGCTCTTTCTGGAAAAGCATAGAAAGTTGCCAAAATCTAGATGATCTGCGGTTACCGCTCTCGGAAACTTTGTTAATCATTTTACACAAGTAAAAACTGTATCTCAGCATTCTAGTTTTAAGCAACAGTGGATGACATATGAATTACTACTCCTCAAAATGAGAGAGACATTTTTAAACTTATGCTATAATATCCGAATTATGATCATTTGATCGAAAAATACTCGTATAATACCCTAAAAGCTTCAGTTGCAACTAAAATTAGAAGAGCAAAGCGTAACTTCTACGCATCAAAGTTGAACGCTTGTAATGGAAAACCACAAGAATTTTGGAAAATTTTGAAAATGGCCAAAAAAATATCTCTCAATATAGATGGTTTAGCAATCGATGAACCAGCTGCAGTTGCCAATGTGATAAATTCGTGCTTTGCGCATGCATGTGATTTTCCCTGGCCGCAAGTCAGTTTAAGTGTTAAAGAACAACAAATAAACTACAAATTGAACCTATGTGATATAAGTGAAATTGAGGTAATAGTAGAGCCCTTAACACAGCTGCAGCTTCTGGACGGGATGGGATATCAAGTAAGTTTCTTCAAATTTTTCACGAAAAATAGAAGAGAGCTCCAACCTGCTTGATAAATAAATCACTTTCCGAGGGAATATTTCCTGAGAAATTGAAAATTGCAAAGGTTGTACCAATATACAAGGAAGGTGATACCCAGAACCCAATGAATTATCGGCCAATCTCTGTACTTAGTGCAATATCTAAAGTATGCGAAAAAATAGTTAATGCCCGATTCTCTGAATTCTTATATAAAAACAGTATTCTAGCTCAAGAACAATATGGTTTCACCAAATCATCCAGCACACAAGCCGCCTGTCTTGAATTAATAAACTTTATTTCGGAAAACGTAATCAAAAATTGATTGTAGCAAATATGTTTTTAGATTTAAGGAAAGCATTTGACTCGATAGACCATTACATATTGCTCGCCAATCTTCAGTTAATCCTGAAGTTAGATCAGACAGAAAGAGAACAACTAGTCTTTTGCAAAGGCGTTCCTCAGGGCTCAATACTACGACCTGTTCTGTTTGACATTTGTATAAATGACAATTGCAGCCTAAACCTTAGAGGCGAAATCCAACTGTATGCTGTTGACGTTGTTAAAAAATATAGTAATTCGACTCTCTTAGGCGTTTTTGTCGATATGCAGGTAGATTTGAATTTGATAAACCTATATGGCTTAACGAAAACAGGATTCATCTAAACGCAAAAAAGACTAATACACGTTATTCACAAATAAAAAGTTATCCGATGGAACTATCAATTAGTCCGATGCAAGTAGCGTCCGTTAGGGTGGTGTAGTAATAGGAAAGGTAAACTCTTTTAAATACTTAGGATTAGTACTAGACAATAAACTAAAATGGAAAAACCACGTAGAAATGATCAAAACTAAGATTTGCTCTTACGTATACTCCGTGAAATGTTTAAGGTACATTTTGCCCCAAAAATCTCTTTAACTAATTTACAATGCCTTCATTCTACATAAATGTTACCATTAAATATAATCGATCCAAGTATTTCTATCGCAACAATTTTAAAATTAACAAGAAAAAAATATTTCGTATTTATAAATGTTGAAGATTCATAATAAAAACAGGCGTCACAAATAAAAATGTAAAATTCGCATTTGAATTAATTAAAAAGAAATTAATAATAATGCTATAAAAAAATTATGGCATTACTATATATTTTTCTTTCTTTCTCGCACATTAAATATTTTTATATATAGCGGATGATTTCTTATTTATCTATAAAAATTTGTAGAAGAAAACAATTTTCTACATGTAAATGGGGCATTAGACTTACAAAAATAATAGATTGCGAACTTCTGATAACTACATTTAAAATTATTAAAGGCTTACTTAACCCTTTCGAACACCTTGTACAATATATTGTACATCGACATGGAACGCACCTAGCAGGTGAAATACAAATGTTTTCCTTCAGAAATCATTTGTATTACGCCTGCTAGGTGCGTTCCATGTCGATGTACAATATAATTCCCTCTCTATTGTTTCAGTATTGTGAATTTTAGAAGTGACAGTTCTAATCGTGTAAGAAGTGACAGTTCTAATCGTCCTGTGATTTTCTTGTTGTTAAGTTAAGAGACTACTATTTAGCTATTATTTCTATAAATAAATTCTAAAATGTCATGTGGGTTACTGATTTTTAATTTAGAATATAGGAATTATATTTATTTAACAAATTTAGTAAGAATTTAAACTTGAAATAAATTATTTAACGATGCTAAAATACCTGTTCAATATATTGTACACGGAGTTTCAAACGATGTGTACAATATATTGTACATAAATATTGCTTTATAATTATCACGGCAGAAAGGAATCCAAGCCCAAGTAATACGAGCAGCAAAGCAACGTTACTGGATAAAAACCAACGAATACAAACGAAATAAAAATATTGTTCGGCTTATAAAGGGTGTCACAATCACCGGTTCAGGATAGGAACCGCTCCTCAGCCTAGGGTACTCAGAGAACTTCGGCTGTCTCTGTGTACACCTAGGTAACACCAAGGTAGCCGCGTCCACGTCGCGGGGAGCGGGTACTGCTTCGGCAGTAGCAAAGTGCTACCGGGGACCAAATGCCAGTGGTATAAATTGGCTAAAAGAAACAATGAAAACAACAAATACGGAAAGTAATACCCCAGGTGGTACAGCAACAGATATGCTGACAAATCCACACTCTTCGGAGGCAGGCCCAATAGATTCTGGGGTGGGCCAATCATTGTTTAACCCATTTGGACGAAGTTCCAAATTATCTAGATCACCAAAATCTTCAACTGAAATTATATTTCAGTACGAGAAGGAAAATGCCGAACTCCGTGAACAACTACGAGAAATAAAGGAATTTACAACTAAATTGAAAGAAGAATTTACAATTCTAAAGATAGAGAATGAAGAACTCAAAAAAGCAGTTGAAACACGTGCAGTACTTGGGACGACACCTAATCCTGCAATCGACGGTGACATCAATCCATTCCACACGGATGAAGAAGAATTAGAAAGAGAAACAAATTGGATGTTGTACCGGAGTAAAAGACCAAGTAAGAAAAGGAAAGCTCAACACTCACCAGAAATGGCAGAAACTCATCAACTTTAAAAGAGGTTTCTAGAAAACAGTTAGTCATCAAGAAACAACTAGCTTTGGCCAACAACCAGCTAAACCAAAAGAGAAGTCACCTCCACCAATAAATGTCTATGAGTCATCACGAGAGGTAGAAAAATCGTCCGAACGGCAACCAGCTCAACAAAATGAAGCACAGACAAAGGTAAAAGCCCCACCACCGATTTTCATAGTAGGAGTAACGAACTACTCAGAAATCCAAAGTGTAATGAGTACTGTTACAGAACAAGAGTATAAAATTAATGCTCTGAACAATAATGTATGGAAGATTAACACTTCAAATCCAAACGCATACAGAACCTTGTCAATGAAGCTGAATACGCAAAAATATCAGTGGTACACGTACGAAAACAAAAACGATCGTCCCATCAAGGTCATGGCAAGAGGTCTACATCCAACCTGTGAAATTAATTCAGTAATGGAGGATTTAGAAAATAAAGGATTTAAAATCCTTGATGCCGTAAACATTATTAAAAAAGAGAGACGTAGCGGAGAGAACCGACTAGAAGCCGTTTCAAAAAGAGGGCTTCCCCTGTTCATGCTAACGTTTGATAAATCCGAGAAAATAGAAAACATTTACAACATAACTGGCATACTCAACATGCAAGTAAAGATCGATGCTGTTAAAAGAGGCAGTACAAGAATATAGTACAATGTAAAAAATGCCAAGGCTTTAACCATACGCAACGATATTGCGCGCGCGATCCAAGATGTGTTAAATGTGCTGGAAAGCACCCAACACAAACTTGCAAACTATCAAAAGAAGAACCAGCAAAATGTATAAATTGTAATGGGCAGCATCCACCAGCTACCGAGGATGTGAGGTTGCCAAGCAGCTACAAAAAATGAGAGATCAGGCACGCAAATCACCTCTAAGTCATCCAAACAAGAATCGGGCAAGAAATGAATCATATATGCGTAGGGAGAATTATACATATACACAGGCCGCTTCAAATTCGAAAGAAAATGAGGCGAACGGTACCGAAAATTTCAAAAACACTGTCCAAGCAATTCTAAATAGCCTTGAAGAACAGAATAAACTAAATAAGTTAATTCTGAATCGACTTAACCTGCTGGAAATACCAAGTTCCAAACTAGTTAAAAATAAATAATGTCTGCAATACATAGTTCAACTCATAATTGCGGAGCAGAATCCAGACATCAAAACTACTCATTAAGAATAGCTATATGGAATGCAAACGGATTAACACAACACCTAGAAGAATTAGAACTATTTCTAAATACCGAGAAAATTGATATTATGCTTAATATCAGAAACACATTTTACCAGCAGCTCCTATGTATCAATCCGGAGATATAATTGTTACCATACCACACATCCTGCAGAACCAGCAAGAGGAGGGTCAGCTATATTTATTAGGGATAATATTAAACATCACGAAGAATTAAAAATAAAAAAAGAATCCATGCAAGTAACCACCGTGACGGTTAAATTTGGTCATCACAACACCTGTAATATATCTGCAATATATTGTCCCCCAAGGTATAACCTAAAAAAAGAAGACTATATTAACCTGTTCCAGAAATTAGGAAGTAACTTCATTATCGGAGGTGATTTTAATGCAAAAAATATCTTCTGGGGTTCAAGACTAACCTCTCCAAAAGGCAAATAATTACTTGCAGCTGGCCAATACTCGAGCTGTTAAGTTTACTCAGGAGGGAAACCAACGTACTGGCCAACAGATCCTCACAAAATCCCAGGCCTTATAGATTTCTACATCACTAAAGGCATATCGGATCGCTACATATTAGAACAGGAACTACACCGGCTCATTGATGTCATACAATGGTCGGCTTGGGAATGCACCCCCAAATTATCATCCAGGAAAGAAAACTCCGGTATTTACCCAATAGAAGTAAGAGAATTAGTGCAGGAAAAACGAAAAGCCGAAAGAAATGGCAAAATGCGCGTGCGCCGCAAGATAAAACCACTTTAAACAACTTGTGCATCAAACTTAAGCTACTCATAAAAGCAGTGAAAAATGAAACAATTGGAAAATATGTTTGTTCTCTAGCCCCAACTAAAGATACCGACTATTCCCTCTGGAAAGCAACAAAAGGGTTAAAACGACCAAAAACGCAGACCCCCCAATCAAAACAAACGATGGGAATTGAGCTAGAAGTGCGAAAGATAAAGCTGACCTGTTTGCTGAACATCTTGAAGAAACATTTCAACCTCTAGATCAGCAGACCAGTTACGAAAACACTGCTAATACGCCCAGAATATCTGAGTTCGAAGATATCAGGCCTGTAACATTGAAAGAACTAAAAGCTGAAATTAAGAACATAAAAGTAAAGAAAGCTCCTGGTTACGATCTGATAACAGGGCAAATAATAAAAGAGCTGCCTGAAAAAGGGACCCGTAAACTACTGCACATAATCAATGCGATCCTAAGGAAAAAACATGTGCCAATGCAGTGAAAAGTAGCAGAAGTAATAATGATTCCGAAACCGGGCAAGCCACCGAATGATAGAAAATCTTATCGGCCAATTTCACTTCTATCAACACTAGCGAAATTGTTCGAGAGGCTGTTGCTCAAAAGATTAAAAAAAACCATAGAACAACGAAACCTTATCCCAGAATATCAGTGTGGTTTCAGAGAGAAACACTCAACTATTGAGCAGGTTCACAGGCTTACGGACGTAATTTAGAATACATTGGAGAGGAAAAAGGTTTGCTCTGGTATCTTCTTAGATGTGGCACAGGCCTTTGATTAGGTATGGCACAGAGGTTTACTCTTCAAACTACATAGAGATTTACCAAAACAATATTACATATATGATTTTAAAATCATACATAGAGAATCGCTACTTTCGGGTGAAATATGAAGATGAATATTCCGAGCTAAAAAAGATTTCGGCAGGAGTTCCGCAGGGTAGTGTTTTGGGACCTATTCTTTACCTATACTCTACACCAGAGATTTACCTCAATTAAACGATGTTATGGTTGCAACATTTGCTGATGATACTGCAGTTCTTTCAGTAGGAGACACTATCGAGGAATCGACAAGGAAACTTCAAGAAGCATGTGACAAAATCATAAAATGGACAAAAAAGTGGCGTATCGGGCTCAATGAATCGAAATCCACTCATGTGAATTTTACTAATCTAAAAGTCAGTTACAAACCTGTAATCATTAACGGTCAGCAGATTCCGTATGCAAATAAGGCTAAATATCTAGGAATGACCCTAGATACCAGGCTCAGATGGAAAGAGCACGTTAAAAAGAAAAAAAGAAGAACTTAATATCAAATATCGAAAAATGTGTTGGCTACTCGAGAAAAACTTGGAATTGTCAACCGAAAATAAATTGCTATTATATCAACAGGTGCTAAAGCCTGTATGGACTTACGGAATACGGTTCTGGGGCTGTACAAAGAAAACCAACATCAAAATAATTCAAACTTTTCAAAACAAAGTGCTACGTGGTATAGTTAACGCTCCGTGGTACATTAGGAATGATGACCTTCATAGGGATCTAAATGTCCCGATGGTCCAAGAAGAAACAAAAAAACTTGCAGTAATACATGGACAACGTATTTATCAACACGTAAATGAAGAGCTTCGTGGTATGTTGGACCCTTCACATGCAGTAAGACGATTGCAGAGAACGAAACCAATTGATTTAATGGATTAAGGACACCAAAGCAAAGGCTACTTCAGTAAATAACATATAAATGGAGTTGGCCAATGGGCGTCTTCTCATTCACAAGTGACTAAATTAAGAAATAAAAATTACTAGATGAATTGTATTCAGTTGTAATAATTTAAATAAAATAAATAAAAAAAAAAAAAAGGATAGGAAGCAATAATTTATTGATAAAAAATAACAACATAAAAAATTATTTTTTTAGGAGAAACTGGAGAAGGCAAAGGCTGCTAGACTTATTTTGGTTTTAAAGTGAACCATAACCGTTTAGTTTTAGTTTTAAAGTAAAATGCAAGGCATGTTACTCTCTAATTTGGAATTTTATGGATATTTGGTTTTTTTAATCGATAAAATTTGTGCTTGGTTCCTACCCAGATTTGACATATCGGTTATTTTGGCTCTTTCAACACTAATGTCATTCTTTCTGTGACACGAAATGAGTCGCTTAACGCTTCAACAAAGGTGGGAAATGTTCGAAATTTACTTTCACAACAAAGAGAATTGGTTCGAAATCGCAAGAAAATGTCGTACAAAATTTGGTCGAGGCGCATTTCCATCTCGGTGGATTCGTAAACAAACAAAATTGTCGCATTTGGGGATCGACAGATCTACAAAGGTATGTGGAGAAGCCAATACATCCATTGCGTGTTATTGTTTGGTACGGCTTGTGGCGTGGCGGCATTATTGGGCCGTATCTCTTCAATGAGGCCGGCGCAATTGTTACGGCCAACGAAATCAACTACCGCCACATGTTAACATCTTTTTTGTGATCATATCTTGAAGATGTTGGTTTGGACGACCTTAGGTTCCAGCACGGTGGTGCGCCATGCCACACATCGGGCGTTACAACAGCGAAACTGCGTCAAAAATTCGATGACCGCATTATCAGTACAAATGGTGACGTGAATTGGCCGGCAAGGAGCTGTGATTTGACACCTTTGGATTTTTGTTTGTGGGGTGCCGTGAACGACAAGTGTTATACGGACAATCCACAAACAATTGAGCATTTTAAAGCCAATATTGAAGCCACTATTGCCGAAATAGACCCGCACACAATCCAAAATGTGCTCAGAAATTGGACCGACCGAATGGAGTACACCAACGAAAGGCGCGGCTCCCATTTGAATGAAATCATTTTCCATAAATAACCAGGAAGATTGTAATGTCAAACAAAAAAATAAATTTGGAAATATATTGGCCTGTCTGATTTCCTCGTCTGTTACGTGCCGCTGATAATGTAGAAAGTCGAAAAACTGCTCGGATAAATTTTACAATACAATGCATTTGATCGATGCAGTCCATGCGCTTTCTTTTGCCGACGGCGGTCTATGTTTTATGTTGCAAAAGCGGAACTAGGTACGGCTTCTTCATATATCAAGGAGCTATAATACAGAACTTCCATCGATATGTCTTATCTGCTTCGGATTTGGTGCCAGCGTAGTATTGAAGCTAGCAGAGAGACTACAAAATCAAGGGTACAATTTATTTTTTGATAATTTTTGCAGTTTATATAAGATCTACATATTTGAAATTTTGAGAAGCTAGGGAATTAATTTAGCTAGCGCACGGTACGCATTAACCGATTCGCTAACTAACCCACCAATATTATCCGACAAGGGCATTATGAAGAAACAACGAGGTTTTTCCAAGTCGGTGATATGCCGTGATGGCAAAGTTGCCCTGGGCCCCTATTTGGGAATTCGAATAAACGTAAGAGGTTTTCGAATGATCGGTATTTGTGAATTCGAAAACGTATTAATCTAATCGAATGTCACAATGTAAAAAACGAAAACCAATAACCATGAAATGAACGAAAATTTCCCTTATTATCGCGCAATCCGTTTTCGAACAAGAATTGTTCGTTCATGAACGAATTTTTCTTCGTTGATAATTTTATTGACGAATCCAAAGAATAATTTCGATTCTCAATAATAAATAATGATATTTTAATGTTATTTTATTGTTGAAATGCTATTTTATTGTTGTAAAAATTATGTTGGTAGGTTGTTAGGGAAAGTTTCAAACAAATTTTTTTATTATTGTCAATAATAATTTCTATTTTTTATTTTAGATAAACTTTTTTCATTTAAAAAATTATACTATACATTTTTGTAAATGAAAAAAGTTTATCTAAAATAAAAAATAGAAATTATTATTGACAATTTGAAACATACCTACACTAAACGAAAATTACAATACAAAAGTAAAAAACTCGGCGAGATATTCCGAAATAAATGTTTTTTGTTATTATGATTTAATATTTTTTATTTAATGTAGTAATATTGAAAATATTAATTACAAACTAAACTGAAATTAATGTGTGTTAATGTTTGCAAAAAAATACAAGTTTTGTTTTGGTCGTCAAACGTCAAAATTCCATGACCAAGGCCGTGTCCCAAACACCGACTTATTTCAAACTTATTGACTTATTTGACGCCATCTTGAATAAGTCGGTCAAGTCGTCCCAAACGATTTTGCTGACTTATTTTGACAGATATAGCAAACAACAAATGTTTTAGGAATTTGTTATTTAATAATAAAATAAAAAAATTAAAATGCATAAAAAATTATTTATTTTAATGAATAATTTAATAAATAAAAACATAAAAATGTGCGTTGAGTTATTAAAACACGATGAAAATTTATTATTGTGGCTGAGATGCGCGAAATGAGCAAGCTACAATTTTTGTATGCAAGCACACCGCTATTAATCCTCTTTATATCTCTAAAATATTTTTATATCTCTAAAATCTATTAATTATATAATTTATTAAGACAATATTGTATTAATAGTTATTAATTAAGTGGAATATCATTAATGTTTGAAAATTATTGATAATATTTGATAATTTGTTGAATTTTTCATGTTTACATGATCAATTGTATATTGCTTGTTTACATGATCAAATAAGTTTTTTGCTTTCAAAATAAGTCACCTCGAGCAGACTTATTTGAATAAGTCGGTATAAGAAAATAAGTCGGTGTTTGGGATACGGCCCAAGGCTTGTATTTTTCGTACAGGTACTCGTATAACCATAAATTAGAATTTCCCTGCTGGGCGCATATTCTTGAAATTGGTACGAAAAAATCATATATTTTTCGATTAAAAACCTCGCATGAAAAATTCGATGACTTGTAATTTGTCAATTTAAAATCCAAACTAATCGAATTTTTTATACACCACTCTCATCGTGGTCAACTTCTCGTCGTGTGATGATTATATGTATATGTCAAAAAAGTTTTGTTGATCAATAAATTTTAGATTTTTCGTGTTGTTTATGTGAAATTCTATTTACTTTTCCAAATCAATGTGAAATTTATGATTCAAATAGAACAAAAAATCAAAATAGATGTGGTTTTATGTATTTATTGGAGATATTAAAAAGGATTTTGAAGTTTAGAAATGGCACGTCAAAACGACATCAATTGTGCACTCCACTATACGAAATTATATGTATATATTTTCGAACGAATAATCGTTACATATTAATGCACGATTAAAATATATTTCAACTAATTTTAAAACACGTGCTTTAATTTATTATTTATAAAACAAAAAATACATTTTTTAAAATTGATGTACATCTCAAAAAAATTGATTTTTTCAGTCAAATAGAACAAAATTTTTGATGTAGTTACATCAATTTCTTTTGCCGGATTTTGGTAAATAGAATTTCACATAAAATTGTGATTTATTTTACAAAAATGACTGGGTTAGAGGAATTAGGGATTATTTTTACATGACATGTAGCATACCGTTGGAAAGGGCATAAACTAGAGAAGTTTTAAAAAAAAGTTATTTCAAAACAATCTCTAGTTTTTTTTTAAAGCATATAGAGGGAGACATTTTTTATACTTTTATACATTTTTTAGGATTTGGAAGCCCATAACTCATTTTTCTTAAACCGATTGCATTAAATAATGATTTATTTAGAATAAAATCATATTGCAGAATATAATAAAGTTGTTTCGTGTCTGTACGTCTACAAGCAAAAAAGTTATGACTTTAAAGTGAGATTTTAAGTAACTTAAAAATATCATATCTCAGTTACTATGAGACTTACGACAACGGTTCCATGAGATAAAAGCTTTAAAATGACACCCTCAATCTGCCTTTTGTCGGTCCACCTGCCAAACACCCTGTATGTTATCAAATTATTATTTCGCTTTTTCCAGAAAGAATTCCGATTTAACTAAGATCCTTTAAAATCTGGAAGATATTACAACCTATCAATTATTAAATACACATTTGTGAGGGGTGGACCATAATTGAAGAAAAAAAAATTCTGGTACAAGCACTTTTACTTTGGTACAAGCACAAGGAATACAATAAATATTGTGACCAAAGTACAAGGAATACAATAAATATTGTGACCAAAGTAACAACCAAAAATTGTATTTACTTATTTTTATTAATTAAGAACAATTACATTTTGAAGTTAAAAAAAACTTGAAAACACAACTAACTATATTTAATTAAATAGTAATATGATCGAATAATATTGAATATTATTACAAATCGTAACTATAATTTTCAACCTCTCTCTCTCTCTCTCTCTCTCTCTGGCACAAAGGGATTTTCTCTCTCTCTCTCTCTCTCTCCCTGGCTTTCACATCCCATGAAGGGATTTCGCCGCCCGCACAATGGCCCTCCATCCATCCCGATCCATTGCTCTCGTCCTCCAGTTTCGACATCCTAATGCTTACAGATCTTGTTCAATGTCGTCACGCCAGCGTAGCCGGGGTCTTCCTCTACGACGTACTCCGGCTGGTTGTTGGTGAAACACTTTATTTATCATCCGTTGTTGTGGGGACCTTGTAACGTGGCCGAGCCATCTCACTCGATTGGATTTAATGAATCCGATGATATCGCTGCCTCCGAGGAGTTACTTTATTTCGTGATTCATACGAATCCGATATTCGTTGTTCGCAACTTTAATTGGACCAAAAATTGAACGGATGACCTTCCTTTCGAATGTAGATAACAATCTACAATCGTTAGAGCTCATGGTCCAGTTCTCGCTTCCGAAAGTCACCACAGGTCTTATTAGTGCTTTATAAAGTGCGAGCTTGCACGACTGCGATAGATGTTTCGAACGCAATAATCTTGATTGGGCGTAGAAAACTCGTTGTCCGGCAGCGATTCGGGCTTTTATTTCTGCCTGCATTTCATTCAGTGATGTTATAATTGACCCAAGGTATTTAAAGTTTTCGACACCATCAAAATTGTGGTCGCCAATTCCGAGATTTGCCATAGAGATGTTCCTGGGTGTTGTTAGATATTTGGTTTTACTGCTGTTCACCTCCAAACCAAGTCTTCTTGCGCAGCGATCGAGCGGCACGAAACTGTCTTTGATATCGCTAGGTCTTCGGCCAAGAAGCACGATATCATCTGCATATCCAAGAATTTGGCCAGATTTATTGAATATACAGCGCGAAGTTTCAATGTTGCTTTTTCTCACTACGTACTCAAGCGCCAAATTGAACAGCAAAGGCGCGAGTGCATCACCTTTTCGAACGCCAGATGTTATTTCAAAGGAGTCTGACACAGTTCCTTCAATTACGATTCTACATACAGACCCAGACGTTGTTAATTTACACAGCGAAACGAGTTTCTCTGCGATTCCTAGGCATATGAGCGCGGTCCATGCCGGGAGTCTATATATAGTTGATGTATGGTTATGTTGTACTCCCAACATTTTTCCAAGATCATCCTCATGGTAAAACACTGGTGCGTGGTTGATCGGTTGGGTCGAAAACCACATTGATATTCGCCAAAGATGTTTTCGGTGAAAGGGATGAGTCTGGCAAGTACAACATTAGCCAACCCTTTGTAAGCAGCGTTCAATAGAGCTATGCCACGATAGTTTTCACAAGACGGTCGCCTTTTTTATGCAGTGGACATATGAGCGCGGTCTTCCAATTCTCAGGCAGCTCTTCTTGGTCTCAAATACGAGGTCGTATAGACTTGTTGCAAGAGTAGCCTGGAATTACATATATGGGATTGTTGTTGTAAATTTCTCAAAGTAAGACCGCAACAATCTATTTCTATGCATTCCTCAATGAATTATTTTTTAAAACAATTTTTTTGAAAGATAAACGTATGCGAAATTGAAACTCGACGATTTTATACCATACGAAAATTCCCGTCTACTTTTTATTCGAAAATTTTCGCATACGAATTTCAAGAATACAACAATTTAAATTTTCGCATGGGATGATGTATTTTGACAGAAATTCGTATACGATTTTTTTCGTACGAATTTCAAGAATATGCGCCCTGATTACTTTACAGTGTACATTTTTATTTTCGTTTGAATTCACAAATACCAAATCATGTTCGAATCGAATTTGTCGTTCGAATCGAATTGTCGTTCGAAACGGATTCGCAAATAGGGCCCTTGGTTAAATGGCGAGATAGTAAAGGAATAAATATAGCATCGAATTTTTGGATCGAGTTGGCTTCACCGGCACGGCTCAAAGATGAGAAAATGCGAAATAAATACATTTCTGTAAGTACACCAACACATAATTGACCTGAAATCGTTCGGTTATACAACAGAAACATGGGCGGCGTAGATCTGATCGACCAGCTTATTATATAGCACTTACCGTGTGTTCATTCAATCTGGAAAGTGACCGTTGCCCATCACAACACATTTCATTAGTTTCGCAATTTGTTCAAGCTGGCTTGAGTATAAGCGAGACAGCGAATTACGAAACATACCAACAAGATATTAAATATCTTTTACAATTTCGGCTTGAAGTTGGCACCTCTTTTTACACATGCGAGGAACTCGGTGAACCCCAAGTTCTACTATGGAAAACACTTTCTCTCTCTCTCTCTCTCTCTCTGGCACTTTATCCCATCAACGGATTTGGCCGCCTCAAATAAGTTTTCATAATCATATTTTCATTTCGGATAATGAGTGATTAATTCATTGATGCTACCTCCGGTCGCTGAAGCAAGCATGCTGACCACTTTGCCACCGGGCGGCAAGGAAAACATACTGACCGAAATTTCAACAAGAAATGCAATTCCTGAGACAAGGTCATTCGTAAATGTTCGTTTCCCGCATTCCCGACATTAAAAGGGCTTAATATATGTATCTAAATTCCAGATTTGATTTGTTCGTACTTTTATTTTTTCATTGTGACTGTTTAGGATTGGGCTGGTGCCAAGTAAGTAAGCGACGTAGTACAGAGAATAATTATAGCCAACATAAGTAGCCAACTGCAGCATGCACTGTAGTAAACTGTTCACTTGCTAGCTAATTTAATGTTTTTATCAAGCCTCATGGGTCTATTCTACATATACCAATTCTCTATATACAGTAATTAACAATGAGATAACGATTATACGATGAATCGAATTTATATTGCGTTGAGTACCAACGAAAGAAGCCAGCCTCTTAGCCGAAACATTAACAACTGATCGTAAGGCAAGCCAAGTGTTGAACCGTTGTTGTCTATAGTGATTTAGATTCCTTTATTCATTCCGCTAGTAGGCTAAAACCCACAATTGAGATGATGGTATTCTTGAAAATTATAGAATACCGTTAGCTTCATTGGTATTAAACAATACAAACCGCTAGAAGTTCAATGTACATTAAATCTGAACTAAACACATGTACGTACACAGAAATTTTCAGTTATTAAACAAAATTTTTTGTGCACTAATTCTTTAAGTTCGCTGGCAAATTTCCGGAATTCCACGTTTTTGAAGCATCGAAAAATCGAAATCGATTACCTGTGGTGTTGTTATAACCACACTATCGACACAAAAAACTATTACAAATCTATAGCAAATGTTAGTTTTTTGTTGTGTGTTAGTTCCTATACCACTCTTGATATTTTTTTTGGTTGATATCTACTTTCGTCACCAACCAATTCTTTCACAAATTCGGTACAAGAAAAGAAAAAAAAATCGACGAAGCAAATGATGCATAAATTTCTTAAAAAAATTAAAAAGTTTTTCTCTATAATCGCGCACCACTACTTCACACTACAGTAGAAAATTTTTACTATAAATAGTTAGATCAAATGGTTTGGACAGCAGAACAATTTGTGTATTGTTTTCAAAAACAGTTCAAATTAAGGTTTTTGAAATAAAATCAAAATAAGTTAATAAAATATCTTAAGTAAAGTGAGTCTCATCTTCATCACACATATAAGGATAAGTCGTAAACAAGGATAAACTGTACTAATATTATTTCAACTCTTTAGGATATTTATTTCATCATGAGGCACTTTTGGGTCTGGCAACTTCTAGCTCTAACTTTGGTCGTAACGCTGAGTTCGGCATACGGTCATGGTGGTGGAGGAGGTGGCGGTGGCCATGGTGGTGGCGGCGGTGGAGGTCATGGTGGTGGAGGACATGGAGGAGGCGGTGGAGGCCATGGAGGCGGCGGTGGGGGCCATGGAGGCGGCGGTGGAGGTGGTGGCGGTAGCAGCAGCAGCAGCTCGTTCGAAGAAGATGGCGGAGCTGAACACGGTGCTGATCACCACGCATCAAAGGGCGGTAAAGGTGAAAAGGGACACAAAGGAGCCCACCACTTTGACAAGGGAGATAAGGGATCTCACCACAAAGATGATCATGAAAGTCACTATGGCGAAGAGGGAGGTGCAGATAAAGGCAGTCATGATGAAGCTGACCACTTCGACGAACATCATGAACACAAAAAGGGTTCAAAAGGTGGTAAATTTGGACACAAAAAAGGACACAAAAAGGGCAGCAAAACAACTGGTTACCATCATAAAGCCCACAAGGATGAATACCACAAGGAACACAAATTCTATGATGATGCAGACAAAGGTGGACATCATAAGAAACATGGAGATGAACACTCTTATCATGGCGATCACTCTGGGGACCACAAAAAAGGCGGACACCATGAATCAGCCTACGATGGTGGAAACGCTGGCAAGAAAGGACATCATGACAAAGGACACTACGATGATGAACATAAAGGATACAAAGGAAATCATGGTCAAGATCATCATCATTCACATAATGATGACTACGGAAAGAAAGGCGGTTCAGAAGGTGGTAATGAACATGGATACTCAGCTGCATCAGGAGGCGGCGGCGGTGGTGGAGGCGGTGGACACGGAGGCGGCGGTGGTGGCGGTCACGGAGGCGATGGTGGCGGCCATGGAGGCGATGGTGGCGGTCACGGAGGTGGTGGTGGCGGTCATGGGGGTGGTGGCGGCGGTCATGGAGGTGGCGGCGGCGGCCATGGTGGACATCATCGTCGTTAAACCAAAAATAAATAAAAAATTTGATAGTTATTGGATGTTCAACACATTCGACGATTTCAATTTTTTATCTAGCTCAATTGTGATCCTTTTTTTCTTGAAAAAGCAAAAAATTAGCAAAATTATTAGAAAAGCAAAATAAAAAATTTAATCTTACAAAAAATTATGTCCTTATTTATTTTACTATACAAGTCCTTCATAAAAATATAATATTCCTGAGATCGCAAAGTAGTATCATCCTTTGTCTATCACCCACCTTTAAAATCCTTAAAAACCTATTAAAAATATTAAAACTAATAATAAGTCGATTAGAGTCGTTCGGTCACATACCAATGATATCCAAATAAGGATTACAATAATTACAATTGTCTTTCGTCCTTTTTGCAACTTTATGCTTTTTGTAATGAGATTGAAATTTTATGATTTAATTGTTTTGTTGAGTTTTAGAAAGCGGCGGTTTTACAAATACTTATTACCATTGTTGGTGTTCGTTACTTAAGAGACCAGAACATAAATTAATTGCAAATCAATAAGCGTGCTACTTGCGATTATGTTATGTTGGACTTATTTTGTTGTTGTTGTTGCTGTTGTCATTGTTATGTTGCTGCGGCTAAGATATTTATGTAGATATATAGAGAAATTGGTTGTGTTGTACATTTTGGGTAAGTGAAAGATAAACGAATTGTGTAAATGGATTAGTTATGATCATGGGCTTACAAAATATAAAATGTTATTTTTTTTGTGTTGGACTTAATTTTGGTTTTAATTAAAAATTAAACCGATTTTTGAAGTAGATTTCAATGTCTGGTTTATACGCATTGTATTAGAAAACTGTTACTGATTAGAGACGTGCGTTGTCATTACATATTATTAAATTTTGTGTTATAGTGTTGGTATTAAATGAAGAAATGAAGGCGGGTTGTCTATTGGCATCAGTGCTGCCAACTAAAATATTTTTTTTTCTGTGAATTTAAAAAAAAAAATCTGTTTTTCACCGAAAAAATCTGTTTTGTCGAATATGCCAAAAAAACATAAAAAAATCAGTAGTGAATTAGTGAAACAATAATTTTATATATGGCTTAAGTAATTTTATTTAATTTCAAATAATTTCAATTTTTTAATTAATTTCTTTAATTTTTTGTTAAAATAAATACAATATCAAGTTGAGAAAAATAACTATTCAGTTTTCTTTTTAATTAATTAATACATAAATAATATTAAACATGTTTGTGATCATACATTTGTACATTACATTTTTGGTACATACTTTTCGTGGGACAAAAATTCGTACAGTTTTGTCCATTTGTTTTTAGAAAATCTTTTGTATATAGTATTCCGCTTAATGTAGTTGGTTTAAGGGCATTACGAATTTTCGTTTTGTTTAAATTAATTTGAGAAAAGATCCGCTCAACGTTAGCCGTTGAAATCGGTACAGTTAAAACCGCCATAATAAATATTTTTAAATTAGGAAAAAAGACACTGCCATTTCCACGTTTTAAATTAAATATACATTGCCAAAAACTGTTTATTTCCGTTTGAGGAATTAATTTCAAGTTATCAAAATCAAGCAATCTAACTTCCCGCCATTCATCGTCAATTTTTTGATAGTCTTCAACTGGAACAATTTGTGGGAAATGTCTAACAAGATTTATGCAAGATAAATTGTTTTTATTGATGACATTAGCTGGTGATATGATATCAAACGACTTAAATAAACTATCGCTAAAATCAAATTTTTTTAGCAAATGGGTACATAGCTCTTTATAAAAGTTTAGGCAGTGGGATCGAAACTCAATTTCATCTTCTTTGGTCAATCTACGACTAGAATTTAATGCAGCAGTTATTTCTGCTCCTAAATAAATATCTTCTATCCCTAAAATAACATAATCATCCTTCAGTAATTCAACATTTATTAATGTTTCATCTGTTATATAATTATCTTTTACGAAATATTGAATAATTTTAAAATAAAGACGTTTGACTTCTGAATATAATTTATGAACCTGTGGCGACTCACTTTGAAATAATTTGTTAAGGTTATTAATATCATTCAATACAAATTTAAGGAATTTAAGATAAAGCTCGAATTGCTTTTTTTCGAAACACTCATTGATACGACGTACCGCATCAAATTTTTCTATATCTTCATGGATAAAAAATAAACGAAGGACGTCAAATCTAGATAAAATTTGAGTAACGGTTTGTTCTAGAGATAGCCAGCGGGTTTGTGATGGGTGCAACATTTTTCTGGGCTTATAATCCAGAAGTGCTTGCAGATCACTAAAAAGTTCAATCCGTTTTGGACTGTTCTGGATAAAATTATAGATATCTCTGGTGCAAGACTCAACATATTTTGGTAAAAAATTGCATGCGTGGTTTGCACACAATGAAAACGAATGGCATGCGCATTTGAAAATCACTAAGGATGGACAATCTCTTCGTAAAAACGTAGCCACCGAATGAGCAGAACCAGTCATAACATTGGCACCATCAGCCGCAAACCCAACTAGATAACGTTTGTAATTTATTTCTTTTTCAGCAAAAAAATTTATTATTTTTGAATAAATTGACTTCGCGTCACATGCCTCAACTTTAAGCAAAGTTAGAAAAAAATCGTTTATTTCATCATTAAACTCTACTCTAACAACTATACTCAAAAGTTTAGTAGTGGAAATATCGGTAGACTCGTCTATACAAATAGAAAAATAATTCGATTGCATTAATCGGCACAGATCATCCATTTGGCTACATCCAATTACATTTTTTATTAATGATGTTGTTTTCGTTCTGGCACATGAGAGCTGCTTTACGATATTCGAATCAGGAATGGCTTTCTGAAGTAGCGGAATTAAATGATCCATGGTTAAGAATGCAACATTGTGCTCTGCACAAAATACGCTCAGCTGCATTTCGGCTTTTGCAACTTGGTCGTTCCGTTTGGTAAATCCTGTGATTTTGTTATTGCCGTGCATTTGAATAGCATTTGCTTTAGCTATATGTTTTACGGATTTAGCATGCTTTCGTAGGTCGGTTATGCCACCTGTGATTTTAAGATCGATGCCACATATTTTGCAGTGCGCCGAAGAATTAGTAGATTGACATAGCCATGCCTTCATTTCAGCTTCTTCTTCCCAGACTTTTAAATATTTAAAAGATTTTTTTTTTCTTTTTATCGACTGAAATAAAAAAGGGAGCATAAAATTTCACTATAACATGTTATTGTATTAAATTTTTGTCTTACAGAATGTTCCTGAATTATATCCGGAACTGAATCTACGTCAACTACATCAATCGCATCCGCATTATTTTGATGATTGGTATCTTAACAAAATTATTAACACAATTATTATAATACATACATATTTGAGACGAAAATAAAAAAATTAAATTTTTCTCTATATATGAGTTTATAATTTGTATTATGTATTAAAGTATACTATATACACCTACCGATTTTTTTAAAATATTTTTCCATTTTGAAAATTACTAAAAAATAGTACACAATTTTCACGTCGCCAAACTTACTAATTATCCAATTAGTTTCTAGATGTTATATTAAAAAATGATTTCGAGTTCTAGGAATATACTAAAGTCGACACCATCTGATTAGAATATAAGAATAACTAATACGTACAATTTGAGCCTAACGTAAAAAAATATTTATTTTTATTTCTTAATAATTAGATTCATAAAGCCGCCAAACATACCAATTTTCCAAATATTTTCCACGCAAAATTCCACTATTTTTTTTAGATTTTATATTAAAAATGATTTATTAATTAAAATTTATCTCGAGAACTCGAGAATATATGTACTAATGTCCAATAAGAATAACTTCGTGCACATTGAAACTAATAAAATAAGAATTATATATGCACGCACTTTTATATTTTCAAGAACCAACTACATATTTTTATTTTGATTATTTTTTCTACAAGTAATGAACTTGTCATTTTAATTAGATTTTGCAAGAATAACGATTCTTGCTCAAAAATGTACATATTTACAAAACTAAGTACATAAGATAAACACATTTAAAATACAGTGACTAAATATTCAAATTTTTGTTTAAAATCTACTTTCACTCACTTTAAAGTGTAGGTAAACGGTAATAAAATTAGAACATGAATCAATCGATTTAATCAATTTAATTATAAAAACTATTTTTTAGCTGACCAAGCCACTTCGCACAATTGAAACAAACGAAACAAAAAAATAACTGTTTTCTTACCAACAAACACTGTATTGGAATATGATTTTAAATAGATTCCACAATTTTTACGTAGTCGTCGTGTGGTCGTACCCAGTAGACAATGTTATACGTTTTCGAACCCGTATTAAAATAATTTTTTTTTGTTAAAATCTGTAAAAATCTGGTAAAAATTCAAAAAATCTGAAAATATCGGGTCAAATCTGTTTCTCTGTTTTAAGAAAAAAAATCTGTCGAAAACAGAAAAATCTGTCGAGTTGGCAGCACTGATTGGCATCTATATTGATCTGCACAAAGCGGCTTAATCATTAGTGCTGCCTTAAACGTACCAACAAATGTTGCTTTCGTTTTTTCATATTTCAAATGCATTCAAATCTCAACTTATTGATAAAGGAGTTGACAATAACTGCTATAATTGCACTCGCCCGTGTTTTAAAAATGTCAGTGTTGACATTGCCAGTGCCAAGGGCGGTTGTTATTTTTTAACGTCTATTTAAATGAGGTTTTTATGGATAGAAGTAATAGACTAGAATTGGCCGCAAATCATCAGCCAGAGTTCGAAGCTAGTGCGATACAACTTCCATTTTCAGAATTAGGTAAAGAAACCTTTCACAGTGTAAAAGTCTGTTTTACTACAAAAATGTTATGATCGTTAAAATTTTGAGACTCCAGGTACCTTGTTGTCGCACTTAAAATTAAATCGAGAACATTTTCAGAAGTTTGAAAATTGAATTTTCGATTTTTGGCATTTGAATAAAAATTTGCCCTTTCATTCAGAACAAAATCCTAACTACTGCGGTAGACTTGTTGACTTGTTGATAAAATTAGTGGGTACCATTTAATGAGTTTGTTTAAGAATATTTAAAATCTGTGCTGCACTAGTCTCGTTCTATTGTTGAGAGAAGAATGCATCTCTTTGATTTAATACGTCAAACAAATCGCCTAATTAAGAACCTGTGCTATCTAGCGTAAAAGCGCAATATAACGATGAAAAAATCCATATAGCTGCTTCCGGGTAAGGTAATGCTTCTTTTAGTTTCGAATGACCGGGTTTGTCGTGCTTTGTTCGACTATCCGCTTTTGGTTTTCCTATAAGGTTAACGTTACAAGTGTCGCATATGGGTCTCAAGTTTTCAGTGACGCTGGTAATGGCGATATTTGAATTATCGGGTATTCAATGTCACCCTTGAACGTTACTATAAATCTATTAATATGAACCAGGATCATTCATCGGGCCCGTCCCCAGGTAACAGAAAGGGAATTCTATCACCGGCTCACTAGCGGGTAGGTGGGAAAAAAGTAATACTCGTGGACCAAAATCAGAAATTTCACTGTGTCAGAATATAAAGCTAATGGATCTATAGTAATGGATCTATTTCATTTTTCAAGCAAGATTGTGATGGATTTTCATAGAAACCTAGAAATAATATTTACGGCGAAAGAAGGCTGGTCAGTATTACTCGAACATTATACGAGTCGGCTATATGCAGCAGACGTGTGGAATTGCTAAAATATCGAAAAAGTGCTAATCCAAGTCTCAGCAGATTATTACTAACATGGCAATCCAGATAACAATCGGCATGCTCTATGAAACCCAAACTAGATAATTATCCTAAACTCAGGAAGTGAAGAGAAGATCACCATTCTGTAGGATAGTGAACGCAAAATGGCATTCAAAAAGAAGGTCGAATGAGCGAAACTCGACAGTTAATCATGCTTAAAGGTATAGGTGAGGGGCAAAACACGGAAAAGACGTATTGCCTTGGTTATTTTTAAACTATGGAAAAATCAATTTCGTGTGTTGAATAAACACTGTTTTAATGGGAAAATTCCTTTCAAGCAATGCAATTTCTTAATAAGTATTATAGGACTCTGCTCCATCGAAAGAATCCGTTGAATGTTGGTTTACTGGGTTTAGGTGCGTTTCTGTCCACAAACCTGGCTTTTTCGACGAATTTGGTCTCTCAAACGCCGCATAACGCACAGATAATATTCTTTACTTACCGCCTGACCTTCTGGCATCAATTACGAATGCATAGTGAACATTAAATTGACTTTAGAAGTTTTGATCAACTTCGACGTGGGTTTTTCGAGTTTGGCTCCCGAGCTTGTTGACTGGTTCGCATGTCAAACTCGTACACCAATGTCGTTTTATGAATGTGGGGTTGGAATTGACTCGTTCTAGCAGGTCTTCAGTGACCTTTATGCACGCGATTGAGTTTTTGAAGAAAATTCAGGGGCGGTATGTTGTACCATCACTTCGAATCGAAAAAAGTCGAATCGAAAAAGTGAAAGTTGTATCATTTTCCACTTTTAACGTTTTTTAATCTTGCAAGCAATACTTTTTCTAGAATGAAATGTCAGCTACATTTAATATTACTTTGGTTTTAAATGATGAAACTTTATCATTTATCGCGATTCGAAAATGATACAACATACCGCCATTCGACTTTTTTCGAATTTCGATTTGAAGTGATGGTACAACATACCGCCAGCGGTCTTTCTGAACTAGCCGAATGGCAACGCGGTTCATTCTCAAACAATCTTGTACAAAGATACAAATTGATTTGTGAGACACAGAAAGTTCAACGGCTATCTTTCGAAGCTAAATGATGATTTTCCGTCATGATTTCCTTCACTTTATTGATGTAACTTCAGTTGAGGTGGACCAGAGCGAGCCAAATCTTCGTTCACATCTCGACCGGTTTTGAATGCACTGTACCACTCATATACACGTGTTTTTATATAAAGTCGATCCACCGTAAGCCTTCTGTAACATTTTCAGCGATTTGGCTCTCGAAATTCTATTTACAATACAAAATTTGAGACAAATTCTTTGTTCGATATTTTCATTCATTATATAAAAATCGGGAAACACACTTGAGATGAACTGACAAAAAAAATTTATAATCCCTTTAAGCGGAATTTTTAAATGACCAATTTCCGTTACTTTCTTGACATACTGTATCAGTCTTCAAGAAAACTATAAGAATAAAGCATTTTTTTTATAGTTAGCTTATTGAATGATGAGTTAGAAGCAGATGCGCAAAATCTTTGTACCAAACAAATAAGAGTGAAGCCCCGTCTTAAAAAAATCAAAGAAGATTGAAATTTGATTGAACGGTGATAGATCTGGTAACCCGCATACGTAGACCAATAAAGGACGATCTCCTACTTGGATAAGGAAAATATACACTCAAATGAACTGACATTCAAACTGCATTAGAAAACTCTCTCGTTGCAGCTGCAAACACCCAAACATTTAAACCGATTGATAAGGTTGTGGTCAAAAATATCGCATTGATGATTCCACAACTAAGACGGAGGCTTCATAATGCAATTATAGCCATGTTTACGGATGCGAAAAACCTATATAGCAACACTATATTAAGGCTTTAAGATTTGCTTATGGAAGCACTCAAGCAGCAATGATGGCTATGTCAAATTCTATAGCTAAAATGAAGAATGTCGAAGGTAAGATATACACGTGTTTAAGTGCTGGCAGAGTGAACATATGGCCAAATCATGTATAGGTGCGACTTATGGATCCCTGCGGCGCTATATAGATGCATTACAAACGGACCTGGAGTAAATGAGTGCAAAGAAGGAGTGAATTGTTTGTCCTTTACCAAAACAGGGATTGGGAGCCTGAGTCAAGCAGTGCGTTGCATGAAATTGTGTTTCTTTGGAGGTCGATACCATTCAAAGTGTCGTGGTTTCTACGAATTTTACAAACAATTGAATGAAATTGTCCCAGTATCTGTTCTGTTCATTAATCCATTCTAAGCGGTTCATTACATTATCTCTAAATTGTTTACATGGCAAACAGAAAATAATAGTTTTCAATACAAACTGTGCACGCAAAACTAATTTCTAAAGCGGCCACATGACTGTATTTTTATTTTTGGCAATGGCTGGTTCACCGACATTTTCTTCGCTTCCAATGCATCGATGAGTTGAGATAAAAGTTCTGGATTTGGCTTCAAGCTTATTAAACAAAATAAATATCAACCAGCAGTCTCTAGTTTTGACGGCATTCCCTAATGCTTTCTTATATTTTAGTTTGGTAAGAGATTCTAGGTAAATTCCCCTCTTGTCTCAAGAGTAGTTAACTTAAGAAACTCTTCGATTCGTGAATAATTCTGGAGAAAAGTCATAAAATGACGGCTACTCAATCATACCGTATACGTGTCGTTGAGTGATAAATCAGGTGACACGTTACCAGGAACCATTGCCATTTAGCCCGAATTTTAGACCAGTGTAATATTTTTTGAATTATTCCAGAGATAGCTCGGCACTAGATGTCTTGATATATCAATAATATTAGTTAATTCCCTATTATCTACCTTCGACATTTGAAGCTAATATGATGATGGAATGACGCGTTGTAATTGTACACTGTGCAGTAAAACGTTAGGTACTCGCAATAACAATAATGTGTTAAGGTGCCCATACATCTGCAAGCATGCTTGACAAGCGTGCTCGTCAAGCATGCTTGATGCGTTTCACACACTACACAATCTTTATTTCTATTTAACAACGTCAATCATAAAGTACTTAAAATGTCGAAAAGAAATATCTGTGCGGCTATGATTATAATTTTGGCAACTGAGTCACCAAAAAAAAACACCAAAACCAAGGAAAATGTGGATGAAAAAATGGCTTAAAAACCGACCTAGGTTTTCGCACGAAAACCTTCTGAAAGAGCTGCAGTTATCGTCGCCTGAAGTTTATCAAAATTTTCTTCGTATGGATTACACAACATTTTCAGAGTTGTTGCATATGGTTACCCCAATAATTGCTGTGTTTTAATATTGGAGCACTATCCGGCGCCGAAGGGAAATTTTCTACTGAAACTGCTGCATCTATTATTCACTGGTGTCGCTACTAATCAAAAAAATTAAATTGTAAACTTCATGCAGTCGAATGACATTTCTACTCTTGTGTGTTTTTTGAAAAAAAAAATCGCAAACATTTTAAAACAAACAACATCGTTGCCCACAGTTGTAAATGAGTTAGATTTTATCGTGAATTTCATTAAATGTCCGAAACGGATAGTTTAATTGCTGAGAGTAGTAATCATGTGCGGGATCCAAAAGCAAGGGCTATAGCTAAAGCAAAAAAAGCGTCGTCTACAAAGTTCAACCGTAACAAAATGTAAAGGAATGATAAATGGTAAACTAGATACGGTATCTTTTATGGATACCGTATTTGCCGATATATAATCGAATTTAAGCGATATGAATAGTTCGAATCGAGCTTTTCTAAATACGCTGGAATCGAATAACTCGGAAATTTTATTTGATTACGATAATCCGTGCTGGGATAATACACCAAATGAATTTATACTCAATGAGGACACCCGTTGAAAAAGAAATTTTATTTTATGATTTACAAAAAGCTGGACGGCCCGTTAAAATTAGGACAATATTTACGGAATACAATATTAGTTATAAGCCATGCGACATGAATAAGTACGTATTTGGCTGGAACCATCTAAGTAAGGAATCGCTCTATAACGATCTTTTTAATTTCAGAGTGTTGTAATCAACCGCAGGTGATAGTAACATAAATATAGATGAAAGCGATTGTGATAACGGATTTATCCGTGTTACCGCGATTCGCAATCCCGTCCCACGATTACTTACCACAACAAATAAGTATACCATGCCTAAAAAGGGTTCATCAATGCGCGAAACAATGTACGATTTCGACGCGGTTCAAGAAAAACTAATGAACAGTTGAAATCGTGTTTTTTAATTTAATAAATTTTCTTATCAATATACAAAATATTTTTGATTTATAAACATAATTTATTAAAGTTTTCCTTATTTTTCACGATTTTATTATGTATTTTAAATCCTTAGATACATGTTATGAAATTGAACGACTATCCGCTAACACAAGAACTGTACAAAAATTAAAAAATTTTTAACGATTAAAATTTTAGTGATATTGATGATTGGCCCAAATTCATAACCGCCACGTGCTTCGAACTGTAAAAAGTAATCATGGTGTTTCCATAGTGATTTACGATGGGATACGGTGAATAATATGATTCCTGATTTTCGGCATTGTTGCTACATGCATCCTTCGACATCGACCGAAACGGCGCTCGTACGTTCGTCCAAAATTGCAAATTGTGGATTGTGATAGCACATCGATAGCGTTTAGATCACGTCCCGACTTTCTAGATATGATAATTGTACAATTTCCAAAAATCGATGGTTATCGGTCTGACCCCGTCGCAACATTACATCGTACGTATGCGGCTAAATAATTTGATCACGTAGCGTACTTTAATTTTAATAAAAATTAAATTATATTATAAACTTAATTTATTTTTTTCTTATAAATTTTTTTTAAAACACAAAATTATTTTTTACTAAAAAGAATTTCGTATATTTTTCTAAACAATACAAAACAAAAAAAAATTGACATACGTCAAAATTTGAAGTTTTATTTGATTTAAGGGTTGTACAAAACAAGGGAAATTTAAAGTTCTTCCCTGAAATGGATAGTGCTCCCGATAGCGGCTCCCGATAAATAAGTGAGCCAAGATATTTTGTTATCGATTTTTAATAAAAAAGTTGAATGAAAAATTTTAGTTTAGAGTTAAATAAATTAATTATATGCAATAATAGCGCGCTAAATATAAGTTTTGACATAGAAAATTGGCTGCTCCGGATACAGCTATCGGGCGCTAATAAAAAAACACAGCAAATATTGAACCAGGTTATCTAGCACATTACGATTTCTTGCAACAGGACAGAGTTTTGAAGATCTCAATGCCTCGGTAAAATAATCATAGAGACATGTGATGCTTTGGTATCAGTGCTACGAAGAAACATTAAGGTATGTAAAAATTATGATGAGAAAGTTGTATCGTACAATTCTTTATTTTAATTCATGAATTACAAAAATTTGGACACATTTTTAATCTTATTAAATATTGTAATTTTAACCATTATAATTAGAAAAAAATTCAGCAGTTGAGTTTGAATTTAGATCATCTTCATTATCAGGTGAGTGATACACTAGTTCATAACGTGGTATTTCCATATAAGCCACAAATGAATTTGGGGTTGAAGTTAATTATCATTAATCGCTTTTCGTGCGAAAATTTGTTGTTTCGATTTCAATTTGGAGAATTCTTGAGCCCAGTGCTTTTCCAGAATATCGTATTGGTTATCATCACGATTTAAATTGTCACAAACCTGTTGTAACAAATCCATTTTTTGTTGTTCTATGCTATCCATTATTTTACGTTTTAGCAGGTCGCTTCCGAATTCTGTTAACGACCATTAACCTTAATCCCGAAAGAGCTGCAAAAATAATAATGACATGTTACCACTTACATAATTATCTACGAAGAAAGAAGAGCCTATATTTGGAGCAAGATTTATATGTGGGAGATTGTTCTGGCCAAATTGAACAATCTAGCTGTAGCTCTAGAACACAACTTTTTGGTTTGAAACCTTCAACAAATCGAAATTCTTCATCTACAGCTAAATTAGCACGAGTTAGATTCTGCGAGTGTTTAAATAATGCACGATAAAATAACATAAAACAATCCTGAAGCAATCCTTGACACATTAATGTACTATTTTATTAATAAATATTTAAAAAAAAATACACTTACTGAGTCTGTTTCAAGCTGCAAGTTCACATCTTCACTTTCCTCGTCCATTGTAGAAATGCCGTCGTGCTGTATTTCATGATCTTGTAGAAATGACAGATCATCAAAATAACACAAACTGGGATTGTAAATGTCTTCTGTACCCGTGCCACTATTTTTACTTTGAATCACCTTTTTTAATTCACGTCTTGGTACGAAATACATTTAATTGTTTTCGCACCATATCACGGTCTGCAGGTTCCCTGAATTAAAAAAAGTTGAAATTAAAAAGGTGGACTTAAGAATGGTGTTTTTATATGAAAAAATGGGACCATTTTTAAGTCAAGCTTTTAACAAATTTTCTGACTTAACAAAGGTGTTTTACAAAAACAAATTTAATTTCAAAATGACACAAGAAAGGCTATGTCATTTTACAAATATGTACAATATATTTTTTAATTCATTTTCAAAATGACTTAAAAAAGGCATATTTTATTTCACATTATAAACATAAAATTTACATTAATTTTTAATACACATAAAATGCATGCGTAATTTCACGTTTTAAGAAAATGGTTCCTTGTTTTTCTTGTTACACTTTTTTGTTGTATTGCAGAGAAAGTTAAAAAACATGCATTTCATAAATTTTATTTGTGAATTATTATTTGTGAAGTAATTACGAATTAAAATATGCATTTTTTAATTCATTTTGAAATTTGCAATTGTTTTTTGCACATTTTCACTAACGAATGCATTAGTTGAAAATTTTTAATTTTCATTTTACAGTAAAAGCCCGATTATCCGGCATCCAATTAACCGGAACACTCGGTTAACCGGAATTTAATTTTTACGATTTTTTTTTTGCTTTTTTCTGTTTCTCTTGTCTTTCATATGCATTTGTTAATTTATTTTGAAATTTGCAATTGTTTCTTGCACATTTTCATTAATGGAAGCATTAGTTGAAAATTTGGAATGGAATATTACAGTAAAATCTCAATTATCCGGCATCCAATTAACCGGAACAATCAGCTAACCGGAATTTTTATTTTTACGATTTTTTTGCATTTTTCTCTTTCTTTTCTCTTTCATATGCATTTTTAATTCATATTGAAATTTACAATTGTTTTTTGAATTTTTCAGTTTTTTGACATTTTCATTATGTAATGAAAGCATTGGTTGAAAATTTTGAATGGCTTTCATTCCATAAAACAGTAAAAGACCAATTATCCGGCACAAAATTAACCGGAACACTCAGTTAACCGGAATTTTAACTTTTTGGAATAGCTTTTTTGCTTTTTTCATTTTCAGAAGGAAAATTTCTTTTTTTTTATTATTCAGTTCATTCACATATTATGTATACGAGTACACCCATACAAGTACCCAATATTTAATAATACATATATTCAATATTTCCCTAACCCTAGTTGGGGTAGGACTTTACACATTCAATTCAAATAGAATAATGCATAAAACAGAAAAAATTAAAGGAAAGTATATTTTCTATGAATCCCGGAATAATAAAAAAATAATATCCCTTGTAAAAAAAAAAGAAATAAAAGAAAATCCTAAAAGTTAAAATTCCGGTTAACTGAGTGTTCCAGCAATTGGATGCAGGATAATCGGGCTTTTACTGTAATATGAAAATTAAAGCCATTCAAAATTTTCAACTAATGCTTTCATTTTAATGAAAAGGTGCAGTAAAAAGTGCAAAAAAAATTGCAAATTTCAAATTGAATAAAAAATGCATATGAAAGAGAAAAGAAAGAAAAGCAAAAAAAAAAATCATAAAAATTTAAATTCCGGTTAGCTGAGGGTTCCGGTTAATAGGATGCCGGATAATCGGGCTTTTACTGTAATATTTATTAATGTTATTTATTAATGTTATTTATTTATTTATTTACAAAAATTTCGTGAACTTCACACCTCATGTTGAGCATAGAATCTCATTCGTACAGGATGTGAGGTTCATAATAGTATCTAAAACTTCGTGTAACTTTCCTTTTCGGATATCGATGTTTTTCCGACAGGCAACTCCTTCCAAATTTCTTCCAAATTAAAAATCTCTTCCGATTGAACTGCGTCATTCAACTTAACACGTACTATCAAAATACATAACGGTTTATCGAACCAAATTCATCTTATACATGCCCTATTTCACGTAACTCCCAACAGGCCAATTTAATAAATATTTATATTAATATTTATTTACAGGCCAATTTAATAAATATTAAAAAATATTTATATTTTAATAACCATTTGTATAATTTGAATGGTATAAAAATAAATTAAATATGAAAATTAAAGCCATTAAAAAATTTCAACTATTTCTTTCATTAATGGAAATGTGGAAAAAAAATTGCAAATCTCAAAATGAATTAAAAAATGCATATGAAAGAGAAAAAAAAGAGAAAAATGCAAAAAAAATCCTAAAAATTAAAATTCTGGTTAGCTGAGTGTTCCTGTTAATTGGATGCAGGATAATCGGGCTTTTACTGTAATATGAAAATTAAAGCCATTCAAAATTTTCAACTAATGCTTTCATTAATGGAAATGTACATGGAACAATTGCAAATTTCAAAATGCATATGAAAGAGGAAAGAAAGAGAAAAAAGCAAAAAAAAATCGTAAAATTAAAATTCCGGTTAACTCAGTGTTCCGGTTAATTGGATGCCAGATAATCCGGCTTTTACTGTTATACATTTTAACGTTTTATTTGGACTTAAACATACACATTTTATATCATTTATAAACACACTTCTTAAATTATTTTCAAAGTGACTTGTGATATGCATTAATAAAATCAGGTTTTTTTATTTCATTTTCATTACAGATTTTAAGTCAATTTTAAAATGAAATAAAAACTCTGGTTTTAAGTCCGAAAAAACACCATTTTTAAGTCAGCCTTTTTTAATTCAGGGAGCCCGGTCTGCACGAGGTTCAATCGCTTTTAGCTTTTCTACTAAAACGGAGTAACATTCGTCTTTTTATTTTTATTCTTGTAGTCATCACTTTTTACTTGCCACAATGCTGGAAAACATCGATATAAATTCAGAAACTCAGCATAAAATTCTTTGTTATTTACTCCAAATGCCGCCATTGTATAAATAATAATGCAGCTGTCATACATAGTTGACCAGCAAGAAGACAATGCACTCTCAATTATGATTGCGCAAACACGTTGATTGTCAAGCATGCTTGCAGGTGTATGGGCACCTTTATACGCAAAATAAATGTACATAAATAATTTCACAATGTCACTTAAAAAACAGAAAAGGAAAAAAAAGAAACTTATAGTGCATATCCACGCTAGGGTAACTTTTATCTGGTAACTTTTATCTGGTACAGGGGAAACAAACGATAGTTACCGGATACCATTTACCCTAATGTGGAAAGAGCCATTGGCTGATGGCACACGGGGTATCACAGAAACCGTATTTTTCTTCGTTTCTTTCCCCGTTTACCTATGATACCGGTTTTAATTGTGACTTAAACAAATTTTTGGTGCAACCACACTAACACAGACATAAATGAAATAAAAAATATTTTAAGGACATTTTTGACTCATTTTAGTTTACATTTTATTTTTGAAATAACAAAATAAAACACACATACATATATACATAATCTATTACGACTAGTTGGACTTGAAAAAATAATCAAAAAACCAAAAATCTCGTGTGGAATGGGACATTAACAAATACAACACAATAAAAAACAAATGATATTACAAAAAAAAAAAATACACACACAGACAGTTTATTAACTTTATTGACTACTTATATTTATTGACTTTTAGTAACCAATGGCATAACCATTATTTTTGATAACTTCCCATCATCATCTTGTTGGCATTGACTCGATCAGCTTCATAATGTTTTGATCAGAAATTTCAGTCCAAGCGGTTTGATTGAAGCTCTCTATAAAGTTGATCATTGTTTTTAAATGTTCCATGCAGTCTTACTTGATTGTCGACCTGCGTCGATTTAACATACTTGGAGGTATATTTCGAGTCGTTATCCTACTAAAACAACCGTTTTAATGGCATATTTTCTTCGGCATAAGGCAACATTTGTTATTTTAAAATGTCTCGATATACAAACTGGTCCATAATGCCGTAAATGCGATGTGTCAACCTAGAAAACCCCGAAAAACAACCCCAAACCATCAAACCCTTCCATCCCCCATGTTTTATAGTTCCTACTGTATATCGTGGATTTAAACGAATTTACTTTCGTCAGGCACAAATCTCATTTCCATTGTTGAATGATCCAGTCTTTATTCTCCTTAGCAAATTTGATTCTGGCTTTTCTATTTTTCACCGAGACGAAGGGTTTCTTGGCAGCTCTGAAACATTTCAATCCCGCATCGGAGAGATGACGACTAACCGTAGTACGTATCTGAAGAAATTCTAGATCTAGTTCACGAATAATTTCTTTCGCACTATCGGTGTTTTTTTGAATAGTACACGATTCTACGATCCAAATTACTTATTGTCGTGCAAGGGTGGTCACATTTGTGTTGGGTTTCGACGGTTCCTGTTGTTTTATATTTATTTATCAGCCTCGAAATAACCGGTTTAACGATTGTATATTTTTCGCACACTCTTTTTGTGATAATACGTTTTTGTAATCCAAATATAATTTTATTTATGAAAATTAAATTATACGTCGTCGGAGCCATAATGGTAACACGGCAACACTATCAATTTAACTAAAACTAAATTTTTTAATATTAGTAGCTGATAAACTTGTACTCTTAAAAGTTTAAACATGTATATGGTACGGGAAAAAAATATTACCAGCAAATCTCTCAGCAAAACTAAAACAAGACAAAAATATAGATCGACTATTTGAGAGAAAGGCGCATCCAATTATAGCTTGTTGTGCATTTGCTGAGCAAATTGTTGTTGTTTTGCCATAATTTTTCATAAAAAATATAAAATTTAGTATTTTTGAAAGCAAGCAACCCACTCCTTTTTAATTTTATTTCTAAAATATTTTGATGGATAAAACATTGCGCTCGCGTATATTATCGTCTCGTATATACGTGTAAAAATTGATTTAAGTCAAAAAAATTATTTTAGAAAAAGAAGTTTGTTAAATTCTTGTGTATGAGAAGAAAATTTTTTTTATTAAAAATAATTTAATGCGCGATTGCGCGTGTTATTTTGTAGGTTATGTATTTTATAGCAGAGCACTTTTTATTTGTTTTCGAGAAATTGATATAGGAAAGAAATAACATGATTCGGTCTGTAATTTTAAAGATATTATTTATTGTCAGACATTAAAAGTAATAATTTTTCATTTTTTTATAGGTTTGAAAAAATCAGTCATCTCATCAGGCCGCGGCGACTGACGTTGATATTTTACATAGGAATATTGTCCATATATATATGGACTGATTTTTTCAAATCAATAATCTCATTAAGTTCGAAACTGATTGTTGCGATTCTTACAAACCTTCCATCTATAATTCAAATTAAATTCTAATTTTTAATGGTATAAATCACTGTTGCTGAGATGTTTGCCATCATTCCGGCTTCAGATTTCAGAAGATTTTATCTTTCTTACCTACCCCTTCCCTAAAAAAAGACACGTGCATTCAACATTTTCGATGTAACTTAATTTTCGACGTCATTCCGTAGATCACCCCTGTTTTTAGCTTCCTCAACTCGTATTTCAAAATTTTAGCTTGTTAATGTAAGGTTTTGCAAATTGGAAATACGAGAGTCAATCAATAAGTACCCGTATTTGAAAACAGGTGGCGTTGCTGAGGGAAGTTGACATATTATCAACGTGTACTGTCATCTGTTAAACAACACCATACCAAATTTCAGTCTAGTTCACAGATTAGTTTTTATTTGACAGCCGTATCACTTGTATTTGGAAAAATATGCGAAGAAATAAAAGCGAAGTTGAATGCTGTCTATGAGGACCCTTCAATCGCGAGATATTGGTTCAACGAATTTAAACATGGTCGTATATCTGCTTTTGATGATGAGTTGTCAGGCCACCCGACAGACGTTGTTACCGAGAAAATTGTTGCAAATGTCTACAATAAGATTCTCGCTGATCGCAGAACTAAATTGCAAAGGCCGAATCCGTGTCGTACGGAGCTGAAATGATAAAATAAAAGTGAGAAAAGTGTCAGCCCGATGGGGTTTCGAAATTATCGGAATTGCGATCCGTAAAATTGGAGGGCAATAATTCAGCTCAAACGAGGAGCGAGATTATCGCCGAGACAGAAGCGTATTTTGTTTGAGAAATCGTATTTGTTGGAGGGGTTAAAGAAATGGCAGAAAATTTGGGAAAATAGTATGGACTTAAAAAGAGATTACGTTGAAAAATAATAAAATACAAATTTAAAAAACTTGCGTCTTCATTCCTAACGCACGGGTACTTACTGATTGGCCGTAGTTTTTCCCATTTAATTTGACAGAGAAAATTATTTCAAATTCTTCAAGGCGTTCATGTGGGCTTTTGTATATTTATTACATTCATAAACGGCAACTTTCATAGAAAATTTGAAAAATTCGAGTTGTAGTGGAATTAGGAGGACATCGGTTTATCACATTTCTCTTCAAGAAAGGGGATTCACAACGGACAAACACTGGTACAAGTGTGCGTAAGCAACCACTATAAACTAAAATAATAGTAATAGTCCATGTGTCTTTTGTTAATAGACTTGAACTTCTGACGTTAATTTTATTGATTGAGACCACACTGATAACCCGTTGTTTTTAAAACATTAATACAATGTTACCGACCAAATGGCACAGTGGTCAAAGCTTTGGCGTTATGATCGGGAGGTATCGGGTTCGAATACCGATAGGGGTTGGATGCAAAATGAAATTTTCATCAACAGATTCCAATCTGTGATTAAAAGGAACACAACCACAAGGGCCGACCCACCTTCCATGTCCAGTATAGGCTGGCGTGGGGCTATGCAATGCGCAGATGATAACTTAAATCGGCGCTATAGCCACAGAAACACATAAAATAAACTTTGGCGAAAACTATCCAATATTGTCAAAAAGCTAACCCAAAACTGGAAGGCCATCTGATCGATTTCAATTTATTCAAAAAATTTCGAATTCATTTTAAAGAGTAATTAAATAAACACCTTGACTGTGTAAATGGAATCAAAGATATCAAATTAAAAAAGGATTAATTAAAGGAAAATTAAAGCCATTTCATTTTAGATTATGCAAATTATAGTTTTCTAAGCCACCTGAAACATTGGGCAAATTTAATAAATTTGAGAAAGAAATAATACCAAGCTGATTAGAAGTCATTGGCGCACTTGTCTTACGTTTACCCCCCAGGTAATTCAATTTTTAGTTTAAAGTTTAGAACAAATCAATACGTCATACATAATTAATGAACCGCAGCAAATTCTAATCATATGTGCCCGTACACCCATCCTGCATATGTCTAAATTGTAGCTAATCCAAATAAAAAAACTTTCTGATTTCTTATTTACTTTTCCCTTTTTATACATTAATTTTCCAACTTAATATTTACTTTAACAACTTTTCGTTATATTTTTTTTTCTACCGATTTTCCCCAATCCACAAGTGTAAAGTATACTCATGAATGAATTTCACCTTAGTTTGTTCGGTTGTGGTAAAACCAATGACGGAAAAGAAGACGAGGATGATACGGCAAAACATCCTTTCTGATAAATTAACAACAGAAATGGTAAAAGATTTTTTTTGGTCTTTTAGCAATAAAACAAACAAAAGGATATAAAAAGTCATTTTCTTCCTTTTTGGATTCATTGTTTTCCTTCTTAAACAAAATAACCATTAATATTTAATTAAGTATTAATAATTACTTATTCGATTTTCTAATGTACATAAGAAATTGTGTTATTATAGGAAAAGAACAATACCTCCTTTAATAAATACATCCTTCATGTTCGACGTATTCTTATATTGGATGTAGAATACAACGCAGATAGTCTATAGGGAGTTTTATATACACATAGCATAATGAAATAAGTTGATATATAAATAACGTAGAAAGGATAACATCTTGTACATACTGCTTTAATTGGTACAATGAGGCGAGTCATACGAGGAGTTCTGGAAAATCGAAAAGTCGATCAAAATATTAAATCGACATTTTTTGTCAGCTTTCATTTCTCCCCATTCGTTTGGGTACGACATGTGTTCACTGATATGGTTTTATTACGGTGTTTGTTTGTAGTCGCATTGTACCTTTATGAACTATTTACAAATGACGAGACGAAAACCCACTATAAATATAAACATTAGATCAGCTTTTAATAAACTATTAGGATTTGGGCGGTGGTGAGTTTTAATCGAAAATGTAATTATTAATTTTGTTTTGTATTTTATATGAATTTGGTTGCTACGAAAAGTAGTCAACTGGATCAATCGATAATTTCGATGTATGCAAATGTATCAACGAGCACTTTTTAATTCTTGGTGGAGTCGGTAATCTCGAAGAAACACATTCTTAGTATGGCGAGCCACGCAGCGAACATTTGAGAACGCCTTAACTATTCGAACAATTTTGGTGTTAAATTTTATGTAAAGAAACAGCGGTTAAAATTAAAAAAATAAAATTATTATTCTCGACATGCATTATAATTAATAAAATTTGTAGATTATAACTTATACAGGTTAAATTCGCCTGAATGCCTTTCTGATTGTCATAGATAGTTGTTACATTCAACTAATATGTTTTTAAAATAATGTGCATATTATTATAATGCACACATTTGGGGGCTTGGGGCGAAACACGTTCGGTAAATCTATGTGAAATAACGGTACATTATGTTCAAAAATATTTTTATTTTATAACATAATCTCCGCCAACGCTAACGCACTTACTACACCTGTGCGTACAAATTTGTAAAAACCATAAAAAAAATGTTTTTCTCCTGTTCTTGCTTTTCTACGGCGGACATTACTTTATTGTCAAAATCTTAGCCCCTTGATTTCTTTTTAGCCTTATCTATTGGTGTGTGGCCATGTTAAAACAATATTTCATGCTTGATTTGACCTCTTTAGTTTTCCCTGGCAGCATTTTTCAATTTATGCAAAAGTCCCCAATAATAAAACCCCAAAAAATCGGGGGGTGTAATTGTTGTGGCCAACACTCGACTTTATTTTACAACAATTGTACATAAATCTCGAATGCACCGCACTTAATAGCTCGCCCTCTATAGCTTAGTAAGTAGAGTGCTTGCTCTGTTATTCGGGGGTCCCGGGTTCGATTCCTGGTGGCGACCAGTAAAAAAGTTGCGACTGGGTGTTTTTAACGTGTCATATGTTGTTCGTATGTGCTCGTCCATTTTCAGATTTTCAAATTTACAGCCATAGTAGTTACGGCTTTGTCTTAATATTTAATTTCTAAAGCGAAAAATTAAACCTACCGTATTTGTGATAAAAATTATCTTGTGTAATAAAAAATCACTATTCCTGCTTAAATTTCAGGAAACATACAAGGCTCCTTGAAAATTCAATCTTCACCACAAAAATTGGAAAAGCTCCTACGGAAGCTGCCACTTCCAGTACATATACAGACAGGACTGTAGAGATGGCGAACTTTGGAGATATAAATTTTTTTGAACAAAACTGGTTATTTCTGGTAAAATTAAAAAAAAAAGTTATCTAAACAATTGTTGTTTGAAACTTAATCTACAATCTTTTTGTTTAATCTATTTTTTTGTAAATGCTATATACTTTTCAAAAACCACTAGAATCTCCCAATTTGTATAAGTAGAGCAGTGCTTCTTAACCTTTTTTTATTCGCGGCCCACCAAATAATTCATAATTTTTTTGTTGCCTATATGTTTTTAATAATAATTAATATTTGTTAAATTATCTATTATACATTTTTTTTATTATTCCTTTATTTTTTTATACAATATAATAAATATAAAAAATAACTTTATTATTTCATTATTTATTTTAACTTTCATACTTGACAATTTGGTGTTACGGTTTCACTGGAGATTCGACATTATTTTCAAAATGTAAACATAAATTCATGTATACGAATAACAATAAGCAAAATTTAGTAAAGTATTGGATGTATAACTTAGTTTTTTTGGATTTTCTAAGAGATGGCGCAACTTTAGTACTAAACATTCTTTCACAACGGCGTTTTAAAGTGTTGATATTCTACATTAAAATTTAGTTTGTCATTATTCTTGAAAGCGTAAACAATTAATTTTTTAATCCCGTTTAAACATGTCGATTTTCGTACCGACAAAACAGCATTTGCAGGGAAACAATACTTTTTTGCTTTAATCAAAAGAAAAATCTGCTGAACAGGCATCATCAACTCAGCAAAATCATGGGTTTATCCAGGCGAACCATAAACATTAACAGCAAAACGACACGCTCATGGAAGTAAGGTTATGTTTTGCATTTCGTGGGATCAGAAAGGAACGGTGTACTATCAGCTGCTAAAATCGAACGAAACTATTACTGGTGAACGTTACCAACAAACAATTAATAGATTTGAACCATGCATTGAACGAAAATCGTCCGATTCCAGCCAACAAACAGCGTAAAGTGATTTTTCTGCACGTCAATGCTCGACCACATGTTGAAAAACAAGTAAAAAATACGCTGGAAGTACTTAAATGGAAAATTCTACCGCATGCTCCCTATTCACCACTACTATTACTATTTGTTTCGATCAATGCAAAGCGATCTTCAAGACCAGCACTCCAAAACCCACGAGGAAATCAAAAAATGGCTCGACGAATAGACCGCATCAAAAGACAAACAATTTTTTTCGATAGAAACCATAAATTGCCAGAAAGTTGGCCGAAAGTCATAAATAACGATGGAAAATATTTTGATTAAAGTAAAATTTACCATTTCTTAGAAATAAACGTGTTCTTAGAAATAAGCGTTGCATTTTTCCGTTTTAGGAGATTCACTATACTTTTACCTTCTTTTGATGTTGTAGGTCGTTTTCGCCATCTCCCTTGAATATTTTTAAAGCTGCTCTTAATTTTTTATTTTTTTATTTGATAACCAACCCAATTTTGATGGTAGTTGTACATCCGTGCTAATTCTTTGTTCCTTTGTTTTAGCCATTTTAAAAAATATCGACTACAAACTTGTAATAAAAAATAACAACTAAAGAGATAAACTGTAACACATTTGTCAAAACACTAAAAACAAATGCGCGTGAAATATTTCGTAAAGAAATCCTATAGTGATGTCAACTTAAAAGCACACATTCAGGAGAAACGATATTTTAGTGAAACTCCTATTTAAAAAAATATGAAAAGTAGCAGTTACAGTTAAACACAAAAAACATCTTTAACTAAACACTGTTGGAGGTTTTGCCGTTTCTCAATCAATTTAGTTTTTTAAACACCATCCACCATCAACTTTGTTTTTACCATTTCAATTTTATTGAATCATCAACCACCATCTCCATCAAAATATGGTGATGGTGAAAGAGAGGAACTAAAGTAAAAGTTCACTCAGATATGAGATTCGATTGACTGATAAAATTTACACTATTTTTCTAAATAAGAACTTACCACAGATTGGAGACTGTAGGGACATATATAAAATGCCAATGTACAATGTCCATGTTAATTTTCAGAATTTTGTGATAGTTTTACCAGGTTCTTATCGATCCTGGCATGTATATTTGCCCATGCCAGAACGAGATCGATGAGAACCGGGCAAAATCTCGATTAGTAATCGTTTGAATTGCAAAAATACTGTACATCATAACTCCCACGTTTCATTTGGAAGTAACATAATAGCATGGCGAGATTGATGACAAATTCGCTAAACCTCGACTAGTGTTTCTATGAAATCTAGAAAATTCATCAAACCAAACTTCAATTTAATTTTAAGTTTATATTTCCGATATATAGTATAATGTTTTAACATCACATTATTAATTGTTTAATAATTTATGGCATTTTAAACGTACTGGTACGATGGATTTTGGACATATTAATATTATATACAATATGGGTAGAATTTCTGAAATTCTTTTAAAAAAATATTTACGCCTAAATGTTTGTTTTTTGTGTATAATCAGTTAGGAGAGAATTTTGTCTTGCGATGCACCAATAGTTTTGTGATTTTGTTTACAGACCTCCAGGGGGCCGAGAGCCCCCTTTTAAGAATCACTGCTGTAGAGAACCTATACATAAATTTGTTAAGGGGTTAGTTAAAAAAAGTTTTATGAACCGAATTGTTGCAAAATAATTTAGAATCTTTTAATTCCTAGTCGTTTTTCTCGTATGTTAAGTATATCTTCAAAGTATTTGCAAAAAATGGAAAAAGCTCTTATGGACGAATGTGCTATTTTCGGTGGACCAACTTTGACAAAAGATCATTGGGGTATCCCAATTTATGAAAAAAGCTTGTGTATGAAGTCAAACAGACCAGTCAAACCGTCTAGGCTCTAGGTTGTAGGTAGGACACAGATAATTAGCCTGCACAACACCACGCATAGCACGCGCACATACACAGAGATTTAAAAAAATCTTTTTTTTTATTTGTTTTTTTATAAAAAAGGGAAAGTATTAATTGTGTATTTAATGTCCTTTGAAGGTCAATTAATACCCCCCTTTTCATTCACGCACACAACCACCCATTCATACAATTACTGCTTAAGCTCCATGTCAACCTGTACACTGAAATGGATGGTGGGTCGGCACTGAATTCTGCACTCCAAGAGAGGGTCTTAGTTCAAACTCACACTTCAGAATCACACTCTTTCTTCATTGTCTTCACACTTCAGAATCAAAAATATAGTCAAAACAGTGGACTGCCCAAAAGAATCATCTCCAAAAAAGGCGAAGGGTTTTCCTCTGGGAAAGTGTGGATTATCTTCAAAAAGGGAAAACCATTACAGGAGCATACTACGCATCATTACTTGACAAGCTGTCAAAACAATGCGCGTCTCACACCTCAGCGGTTGCCATGGCAAAAATCCACGAATCACAGTTTGAACTGTTTGACCACCCTCCTTACTCATCAGATCTAGTCCCAATCGACTTTTTTTTGTTTCCTAAACTAAAAGTTGCGCTCGCTCCGATGACAGATTTTTATCACCTTCGTAAACATCTATTTTACAGAGAACGATGCCGAGTTTTTTTGAACGGGTTAAAGAGATGGGGCATCGCTGTGAGACCATAATTGACTTATCAGGAGACTACGTAGAGAAATAGAAATAAATTTGAAGAAACAATTTCTTGTATCTTTGTTAGGTCGTAAACTTTTAAGACAACCCTTGTATACCACCATTACTATACTACGTAAACTTTACACAAACGTGATAAACTTTACACATGACAAAATGTATCGTAGAAATCTAGAATTAAATTTGTAAAAGGCATTTCGATATTATTAATAATTACAAGTTATTGAAAGTTTTATTTATAATTTTATTTTTGAAAATAATTAAGCTTATTAAATTGCTTATTGCAAAACTTTACATAATGAAATGATAAAATCACTACAAACTCGTTACCAAGCCAAAAGCTCAATACTACAATTTGATAAAATGTTATAAGTGGCTAATAAACCAATACGTTTTACAAAAATTCAAGGTATAAACTAATTTTAAAATAAAAAATTTCCTCCTCAAGGCTTAAATGAAATACCTTGAAATGGTTTCAACTAAATAGGTTATTGGCGCTATTGAGGAATTAGTCACCAGCTCAAAAATTAAAATTTTGGATGGGACACGTTCAGTTCAAGAAACTCACTTTGCCTAACTAAGGCTTCTTTACTTAGAATGCATAGTTTTGTCGAAATCCTAAAATTAAAGTTAAACAATCTCGGTATTACGTAAAGTATTTTGATGATTGTAAATTAATTTTGCAAAAATACCGGTCCAGATCAGTTGTCCAAAATTTAAGCGGAAGTTACGTTTTCTGATAAAAAACTATATTTCAGCAAACAATTCTGTCGTGAACCTTCATACTTAAGCTTTGTTACGGATGGCATGAAGCCAGCCCGCAGATTTGGTAATTACGGTGATTTTGCTGACTAGATCTCAGGGTGGGTCGTGGGGAACAGAAGAAAAATAAAAGCAAACTGAAAACTGAAATTAAATTACAATAATCCGTCGAACGAAACTTGAGGAAACGTAATAAATTTAATAATTACCAGGTGCGCCTATTCTGGAATGATCGCATCTCGCCGAGCGACAAGTATAATGGCTGCTGAAGAATATTAACGTACGACTTCCTCCACTGTATACCACTAAATACAATATCGTATTTTTTTCAATTTATTGGATTTTATCAAACACGAACAAAATAAACTTGTGTTTTTTATTTCTTAAATTTATTATTTTTACCATCCCATGATATTATAAAAAAAAAATCGTACCAAAAAGATACCAAATTCGAATTCACAAAATAATTTTTATTTCTTTTAGTTTTAATTTTTACAAGAAAACGAAAGACCAACAAAATTTGAGGGTTTCATATCAACTCGACTTCTCCTAACCAAAATCAAAAACTAGCCTTTAACAAAATCAAAACTAGACTGATTCAGAAAAAATTCTCGCACCACATCCAAAATCCAGACGAATATTTTCCTCGCTGGTGTTTCTTTCTTTGTTTTTTTTTCGTGCGCGTCAGATGCACACTCTTTCTTACCACACATCAATCGCACATACCAAAACAAGAAACACACACACATAAAAATATTCGCCTATATTTTTCTCGTCGCACACACGTACAAGATGCACATTGGTCTCGCTCTCAAAACTACTCGACGTTTACGCGACAAAGTAGAAGTGGGTAAAACGTGTACCAACCAAAGTATAAAAGCCAATGCACACTTCACAAAAAACTTTAAGATTAATGTCATAATACAGATGGATCTTGTTAGTTTTCTGACATTTACGCAGGAGTATTGTTTCTTAGTTATATAAAACAGTTTTAACAAAAAATACTGGCCTTTTGGTTTAATTTTTCGCTTTAGAAATGAAGTGCATTGTGTTCGAGATCTATGTATATGTTCGTGGTCGGGTCATTTCGGGTAGGCCTTCCATTTTTTTATAACAAGACTTGTGTATAACATATTGGACTGATTTTTATTTCATATGTACAATAGCTACCATTAATTGTGGAATACACCGCATCATTTAAATGTTCTCCAGGACAATTGACTGCTCCATTTCTGGAGGTAATGCGTTCACTGGGCTTCGATTTCAGTAAATCGATGGTGTAACTAGAACGACGATAATAAATTTATGATTATAAAAATAAATTTCATCATTCAGTTCATCCCAACAAACCGTAACTCGTTACATCAATAACAGCTCTCGCCACACCACAATGCCACACACCGTTCCGCCATTGCACATGGTGGGTAAAAATAGAAAATTAAAATAAATATAATTTTAATTAAACAAATAATAACTTTAAATTTATCCCATGAATTAGATTAAAATTAGAACTTTTAATGGTAGTAGAAATAATAAGATCTGCCCTATTTAGTAAATTTATATGACATACGGTCTGTTTGCAAATGTCTAAGATTAAAAAAATCGTTTTATGCATACCGGCAAAGTATCGTTTTTATTGGAGCAATTCTATCCAAGTGTGTGATAATTCTAATTTGCTATCGAAACTGGCATTATTACTGAGGGATCATCGCTTAGTTTGTTGCAATTAGCCCAGTTGCTTACTATTTGTACACGATATTCAAAATTGTAAGCTAAGTTGGTCGATTATTAATTCCACAAGATTTATGCGTGATAAGCATTTATTAGTGAATGCGCGTTTCCGTAGTTGGGTCACATTTGGAATATTAACCCAAACTAATACCTTTGAACTAAAATTTGAGCAGAAACAACTTAAACCTGATTGAGGGCTCAGATAGTAAATAGAGTGTAGACCGAATATCGTTGGCGAATAATATAAATTTTAATCAGTTAAAATCGAAACCTAAAATTGATCACACACTCATTCAAATTATTTTTAATCAAACGTATTCTATATATAGCACAACACCTACACACGGCTATTTATATAAATTTGTAAAATTTTCAAATAATCCAGCTCCAAGAATTTTCCATTTACTGTTTGTTTAAACATAAAGATATCTATAATTATTCGGATAATTCGTTTTTTTGTTGTTCCCAGTTATTATTGCCTTTTGTGTTATTATCATTTTGTCGGGTGGATTTTCCATCTCTCTATATACACTTAGATAGGTAATACGTATACACATCAAGCCAAATATAAACCAATAAATTATAATAAAAACGAACCAATTGAATGAAAATATAAATTGAGTAAATTTTTCATAAAAATGTTTTTCCCATTTTCTTTCTGTGTGAGTTTGGTTCTGCAAAACAAGGTGGAGTTTAAAAGTGTATAAAGTGTAACGTGGGAAAAGAGGGAAACAATCAAGATAAGCATAATCATTCCGAAAAAGAAAAAATCTTATCGAGAATAAATTTAAAAGTAAAAAAAAATATAATTAGACTGTTACATTGTTGTATACAGAAAGAGTACAAGAATAATAGGAAATATTTGTGCACAAAGGAAATTTACTTAATTAGCTAATATCAGTCGCGAGTCTGGTATTACACTGACGGAACTAATTAATAGCCTTGTAATTACTTATTAAAGCGGGACATAAAGGACACTCTAGAAATGAGTTGCATGGGAATGAAATATCGTTATATTTCGACCAATTATAATCACATATAATTCAGTCATTGGTACGCCAAAATACTGAAGATTTTTGAGTGTTCCATTTCAACCTATGAGGTATAGAATGTAATATGAATATTCTCAAATTTTACGTTAATAAAAATATAATAAGCCTTAAGCAATAGCCTTAATAAGCCTTAACTCTTTCGCGGACACACAATTATTTAAGGATGTTCCTGTGGGACACAGAAAACCACATTCAATGTAAATCATATGAAAACAACGTCGGTTATTACCTGTAGGTCAATTGAATCGTCGTGAAATTGGAATTCTTTTTGAAAACATCAATTGTGCAATTTCACAATTTTATTATTAATTGGTTTCTTTATTTCTAAATTTCTGGGGCTCGCGGCACACCCAACTCTTTTTTATTCAAATTTGGATTTTTAGAGGCAGCCAACAGCAGCAGCAGCAGCAAAAACAAAAATATTTTTTAAATAAAACTGTTTAATAATTTTAAAAAATAAATTAAGATTTTTTATTATTATTATTATTATTTATATTTCAATTCCGCTACGGGAAGCAAATTTTCACTCCAAATTTGACTCTTTCGTTGTAGGTCCGTACACCTTAATATATATGTTTTATTGTTTTAAAATTCTGATTTATCGAAAATCTGGAAAAGGTGAATTATTTAGGAACAAAATTTAAACTTTTTTAAATAGAATCTACTTATATAATTAAGAAAAATACCTCCTGATATAAGACATTTTCGGTTACTGTGATTCCATCAGCAGTACTTCTTGTTTTGGTCCTTCCATAATTTGAAATTTTAAGAGCAGTAGATTGTGTTGCTTGATAGTGCTGTGTAAAGCTGGCCATGGGTAAAAATAGGTTTAGGAAGATAAATGCCGATTTTTTGAAATGTTTGACTTGTGCTTTGTTTATTATCATTGCGTATGCAAGACGTACTGCAAATTGATGTCTTATTAAATTGAAAGGTAATGCTGGATTGTTCGATGTATCTAAAGATATTCTTGGAATGAAATGTGTAGTACCTTTTTCTGTGCCAGTTAAAATATCAACTTTTATTACGTTCATCTATATATCTGTGACTGCTAGTCTTGTCCCATTACACAAACCGTTTTTAATAGATAGGTTTCGTATAAGCATTACGATGGAGCCTTTTTTTAATTTTAAAATATGTCGGTATCTTCGTTTTTAACGGAATCTACTGAAAAAAGGACACTTCTTCGGCAATTAAATTGTTCAATACTGTGTCATTTAGATGACGAACATCATCATTTTTCGGACAAAGAATCGCTCTCTGAGATGTAGATGCCACATCTCTTGGAGTAAAGTTATTGCCAAATGTATCGGTAACGATATCGTCTGATAGAAATTCATTTGGTATATTTAGTGAATATTGTGTTTTTTTAAATTGATTGATCGGAGCAACATTTACCGCCGCCAATTGAAAGAAGCCATGTGCAAAAAGTTGGATCTGTAATTGCTCTCATATTTTGATCGAGCTTAAATATTTGAAAAGGTCCCATAGTGGTGCCTTTTTATTGTAGCATTTACAACGCTGACACGGTTTCCTCCTCGGATAACAAGAAGAACTTGCCAAAAGTCGTATTAGTAACGTCCTTTTTTTTGATAACTGAGGAAATTTGATGCAGTCAAGGTTTAAAGGCAGTGCAAAGGCAGAAAGGCAAGTCATACCATGTGGCAGAAGATTTGCCGCAATTTCAGTCCAAGCAATACATAATGTTGTTTTATTAATTGTGCTGAGTTTTTTTTATAAATGCTATGTACAAAGATTTCTTTCCGCTACCTCCAGGGCCGTCTAAGTAGAAATATTTTTGTAAATTTATATCTTGAATGGAGGACCAAATGTTTGAAGCAGCCGTACGCTGTGCATCGTTTAGATTATGCCAAAGATATGGTTCATTGTTAGGAATACAAATCTCGCAGCGATATAGTGCAGTTCGTTAACGCAGCATCTTTCCATAGACTAGAATAAATGAAATTTTCCATCATATAATATTTATAGTCGTTGAATAATGGGTTTGAAGGATTGCAGTGACAAATAATTGTAACAAAAAGAGAGCGAAATGATTTTGGAAGCATATAATTCGAAGCTTCAGAAAGAACAAAACGGCCATTCTGCAGCATCGTTTTTGAAAATTCTACCTCGAGCAGCTTCTCGCTGTATGTTGAATATACTATATTTTCAAAGCTTTCCAAGGAAACAGCTTCTCTTCCTTTAACCGAAAATAATAACAGTCAGAGGTGATACCGCTCAGTATCTTTTGGTGAAACTGCTATTATTCTTCCTATAGCCTTATTGCTGTGACGTGAATTTGGGGATCGTGTTCCCCATTTTATATTTTTAAATATGTAGTATATCGGTATGTCTAGATATAAATGATTATGTGCAGTTGGATTATTCAAGCTCAAAGCAAGGATGTTAAAGTTGTCACTGCAATAGATTCACGTCGCAAATCATTTTCAATACTATTCTCCTTAAAAAAATATTGACTGCCCATCTTTCAAGTGCACAGATAGCATAACAATATTATGCGACTGACCATGAATTGGAAGTTCTTGGAGTTGCCAGTCCGCTTATTGTGCAAAGATACTGCGAAATTTCATCGAAATCAACAACAGCTGTGAGATCATTATTAGAACCAACTTGTACACCAATTCGAGCACAATCATGTCCTTTGGTAATATATTCGTGAATATATTTTATGGCCTTAACTGTTGAACAAAGCTCAACATTTATATGAGCATTATAGTTTAAGGTTAAAAACGGATTGAAGGGAACTATGAAACGATTATCTACATAAACATTTTAGGACATAACTTCAGAAGTTATATATTAGATTCTATGCCGCAGTGCGACATGTTTGCTAATTCCAGCTTCTATGACTCCGATGTTCAAATCTAAAGACCCTCGGTGGGCTAAGCTGTGGGAAGCGTAGCGATCTCACACGTGTGCGTTAGAGCTATCGAAGCCGTCAGTCTCTACAATTGTTGCATTTCAAAATGTTGCAGCCTTGGTTTTTTCTAGTAAATTTTTATGTTAAAATATTATAAGTCCGGCCGGCCCGAATTAATAAAAAATATTTGTTTCAAAATCAAGACTTTAGAACTAGAAGAAAAGAAAACCGGGTCTTCGTAGTACATCCGTTACAACAATTAAACGAAAATGAATGGCAACCTGTAGCATTCTTTTCAGAAAAAAAATGCCGCATTAATTCCAAAACGGAGCTAAGTCCGACACAAATTCATCATTTGAAATTTATTGCCCAGTTTACAACGGAAACTCGTCAGGTGAATGGCCCAGAAAACGTAGTGGCACACTCTCTTGCGGCCTGATGATATCTCAGTTTTAACTATCTTTAGTTTCGACATCGAGACATTAACTAAATAATAGGAACAAGATCCAGAACTAAAAGGATACATAGACGGTTCGAAACCGCTTAATAAAAAATTGAAACTCAAGCAAGTCTCACCGGATAATAATGCGAGAGCAATATGGTGTGAAACTTCAACCATTTCAAATCGACCTTATATCTTAGAACCAATGAGACGCCATATTTTTGACGGTGTTCATAAATTAACACACCAGGTGTTAAAGCTACACCTTCAATGAATAAGGATAGTTCCATTTGGGCTAAAACTTGCATTAATTGTGAAAACCCCAAAATTACAAAGCACACGATCGGAATTTCAAAGATTCGATTTAGCTTCGAGAAGGTTTAACAAAATTCACATCGATTTAGTAGGCCCGTTAGCACGATCAAATGGTACTATTATCGATCGTTTCACTAGGTGGACTGAAGCTTATCCTGTTCAGGATTATACCACTCAAACTGTCGCGAAAGCTCTATTATCTAACTTCATTATGTATAGATTTGGCGTTCCACTAGAACTTACTAGAGATCAGGAGTCCTCAATTCTAATCAAACCTATTTCAAGGTTTCTCGAAAATGTTAGGAATTCACAAAATTCCATCGCTATCTAAAAGAAATCCTAATTGCTCGCAGTAACACAGTTAATTGGAGTAAGACTTCCGCTTGTGTTATTGGGAGTTCGGACAGCATTTAAGGACTTAAATTATTCCGCGGCTGAGTTGGTCTACGAACAACACTCACACTGCCTGGAGATTTTTTCGTTCCCCCAAATTTAAATCCGCAACTACATCCGACATCATACGACAAGCAATACGAAATTGATTTGACCTCACAACGGCATGTAAAAATGATTACAAGAAACTCTCCAAGAACACGATTAATTCGTTCCGTGTTCTTTAAAACCGTGTTGTTCGAGAATACACAAAATAAAATGAAAAAAAAAAACGTTACGTATTATTTTTTAGTTTTTGTTTACGACTGTTTTAGTCGCGGAACACAAAGAGGCCATTTATTAACAATATCTGTACCACAAAAGTAGAAAAAATGCACTCTTCTTCCCCAAACCTTTAAAACCAGGGCACTTGTGTACACAAAGATACACAAACCCTTACAAAAATGTGAACTCGCTTAGGTAGCTTCTTGGCAGCTTGGTTTCGTACTGATAAAAAGTTGGTCTACTCATCAGGTTGCAACGACCAAACTGCAAAAATCCAACTCTTGCTTTGCACCGATAATACAAAACAAGAACATATCGATTTAGCGAATTATATATCACTAAATCAGAAACCACAGTATTAAAGGTTAAAGGTTTGGGGGAGGGGAGTGCATTTTTTCTACTTTTGTGGTAGAGATATTGTTAATAAATGGCCTCTTTGTTTTCCGCGACTAAAACAGTCGTAAACATTGTATGGATGTCCATTAAAATAATATTTTGTCCGAAAAGCCGAAGAAATTCTTAAACAATTTAAATTCACGGACGTTTATAAAATTCTTGAAAATCGTGTTGTTTGAAACTGTGTAAGTTGAGAATATGGGTACCCGTGTTCTTCGAATGCCTTGTTCTTCGAATGCTGTGTTCTTGGAGGTACTTCCAAATAGTAACAAATATAAATTTTAAATACGTTTCGCATTTATCGGATTGCATCTAGAGATAAAATTGCGGCAACCTGTTAAAGACTCCGCCAAGATTTTTAATGTGATTAGCTAAGTTATGACGCATGACAATAATATCGTCAAGGTAAACATTATACATGGCTCTTTGCCATGTTGCTGAACCTTTTTTAAAGCTGAATGGCATTCGTATAAATTCGAAATATCCTTTATCGGTGGAGAATGCTGTTTTTTCTTGGGAATTTTTTCATAGAATTTTACCTAATATTTCCTCAATTTGTGGAACTGGGTGCTTTACGTCGATAGTGTTCTAGTTCAGTTTTCGGTAGTCAATTACCTAGGGCAACGTTGGCTTTCCGAAGAAGTGACGCTCGTCTGCTCTTTTAGGTACTACCCGGATCGGCGATGAGTATGGGCTGCTTAAATTCACTATTCTGCTGTTCAACATCTCCTGTATGTCAATTTTGGTTTTCATTTGAGCCATTGGTCGTGATAATAATTTTCCATCCAAATTATTATGGAATTTCAGGTCGTAATAGGGTACTTCGGGCAAGTCTTGTCCATAAAAGTTAATTTTTCCTCCTTTTTTTGTGACTTTTTCATCCCTAAAATATTTTTTATATCTGACGATTCGGGGTTAGCCCCTATGTCTATCAAAATTTTAATATTTGTTTTGGGGAGGCTGTTATGGGATTTTATGTATGGAAGGAAATTTAACCTTCCTAGTTTGACACGCGTTCCTCAAGCGGAGTGTGCGTAAATAGAAAGGCGTATGCCTCCTCTATATTCTTTAATTTCGCTGCTAGGACGTAACCGAAGTATGGCTTCCTTATAAGCCCGAAATAATAGTTGCCAACAACACTGACATGGTGTCAAGCTGTTTGTGTGCTCAAATTTGGGACGTATAATAGGAGAGCTCTTGCTTGTCTCGTAACGATTCTAATAGAACCTCTCGTATTCCGTAGAAAGATTCGGGTTTCCCGGCGAAATATATTATGTCCTTCGCTTTTCCCCCATTTTCATTTTTTACACTTTAAAAACATTTTAAATTGTTGGACTTAATAAACTCATTTTATTAAACACTTGTTTTTTTATTTCGCAAAAATTAGATTTTTGAATATTTTAATTAAAAAATTTTTGTTCAAAAAGTTTAAAAAATCACTTGATCGATTCCGATTTGTTAGGAGTATCTACTGATTTGTAAAAGTAAAAGTTTAGTTCTGTATAGTAGAAAAAAGATAAGCGAGATCCTCGAATGTTCAAAGGCTGATTTTGTTTGGCGTAGGAGCAAAATTCACTCCGTTGCTCAGCATTTGAATCTCTGCATCACAGAAACCAACTGAGGACAAGTTCTTCAAAAATCAACCTTCGATCATTCGAGAATCTCGCTATAGATGCTGAAACTGCCTTATTTGGTCAGCCAACCCAACTAAAATCAGTGTGTAACTAACTTCAAAGCGATTGATGCTATAAGGAAAAAACTACGTGACCATGACCTGATAGCGTGTAAAGCGGATAAAGGCAATACAATTACTGCGCTCACAAAAGTCGATTACTGTAACAAAATTTCTGGTTTCATTACAGAAAGTAAAGCAATTGAGCTTGTCAGGGATCCAACTAAGTCTTTTAAAACTTCGGTTGGTAAGTGTACCAACCAATGCCAGAAGTTGTTTAATGGAACTGTTTGGAAATACTCTGTCATGAATCCATCCGCTCCGATCCTTTATGGTTTACCAAAAATCCATAAAGAAGGCATTCCGATTAGACCAAAAGTCGCGTATTGCAATGCTCCTGCCTACAAGCGCTTAGTAAGGGTTTCATAAATTTTTTTCAATTGACAATTGTTACAATTGGGCCGGCCCGGTGGCAAAGTGGATAGCATGCTTGCTCCAGCAACCGGAGGTCCCGGGTTCGATTCCTGGTGGTGACAAACCTCATTTGAGGCAGCCAAATCCCTTGATGGGATATAGTGCCAGAGAGAGAGAGAATTGTTACAATTGGAAAACCCAGCTAGTGGCAAAAATAAAAATTAAATTAGCCATCCTTTAATGACGTTTCGTAATAACAAAAAACACACGTATTTTCGAAATGGCATAGCGGTTTATCAATTTTGTACGCAAAACGACAGCGCGAGTTGAAGAGGTGAGCAATAATTTTGTGTACATATACAGTGTATATACAGACATCAAAGAATCTTCATTTATGAATGTGCAAAAAAATTCACGAATTAAAAAATTCACAAACATGAAGAACCAAAAATATTCTCGAAAATAAATGTTTCTATTTTTTATTCACATGAATATTCTTTTACGACATAGTTTTTTCTTCATTCTAAAAAAAATATTCGTTCTCTTGTTTTGAATTGAGAATGCCAAGCAAAAATTACACAAATTAATAAAATGATAATACGTGACAAACCAATGTTCATAGAAAAATAAAAAAATGAATGTGATGAAGATATTTGATTCGCGAAATTCGATTTTGATTTTTGGTGAATCTTTTTCTATTGATAGAAATATTTAGTATTTTTTGTTTGTTTCATTAGAACAAGATAAATAAATTTTGTGCATACTCCCGTATGTATGTAGTTTTTCTATTAGTGTAATGTTAATTAAAATTGTATTTTAATAAAAAAAATTACAGAGTGGTAAGGAAATGAAGTTTTAAGAATTTATATTTTTTCAAATCTGATATATTTAATTCCAATATTTTATATAAAGCTTAAAGTTTTTATAAAATAAAATTTGTTTAAGTTAGAATTTTTATTAAATGCTAGATTTTTATCAGGATCGCTGAATTTATTTTATTTTATAGTAAAATAACAACTCCCTCCCTGTACATTTTTCTAATCAATAAAACCCTAATTAAACATCTGTATAGTAACATATTTATTCATAATACCCATTTGGCATGCTAATTCCAAAGCGGTAATTCCTTGTTTGGCTCTGAGGAACAAGCCGCCTGAAAAGGCAAATGCATTTAATACGCTCCGAATACTGAGTGCGGATGAAAATTTTGTTCAGAAGAAATAGGCACACAACTACTAAAGTATAACCCTCAAAACATTTAAAGAAACAAACATGGTTACATTCAACTGGTAACCGCTTATGCTTTATTTTACGTCCAAGTGGTTAAATTCAATTTTTTTTTTTTGAAAATAGCAAAAATATTTTGTTTCTAACGTTTGAGTTAAATTGTTAATTCTATTATATTCACTACAAATCTCCATAAATTATTTCCAAACAATTACAGTAAAACTTCGATTTAACGGACTAATTGGGGAGTCCGTTAAATCCGATTGTCCGTTAAATCCGAATGTTTTTAAATGTAATCTATAGGTTTTGCACTTGTTCTGGAATATGGCCACCTAGGACAGAACTCGTTCATTTCTTAAACTATTATGATGGGATTGGATATGTTGGATGCAAATGGGATTCTTAAATGATTTTGGGAAGAAGTTCTGCAATTAGGCTACCCGGAACGGAACTCGACCAATTCTTAACCGATTACGATGGGATTGGATATCTCAAGGTCTCAGAAGGCATCATATTCCATGTATCCGTGAAAAGTTTTCGAGTCCTTTGTGTAGGGTTCATCACGTGATTTTTTGTGAGAGTATGTAGTTGGCCTGCCGCTCCACCCACAAATTTCATGAGTGGATTACGTACTGAGTATAGATATTAAGGCATCCAACCTTTCCGAAAACATGTTAACATCATGAGCCGCTTGCTTTAAGAAAGATACCTGCTTATCAACAATTGATCAATATAGCTGACGGAAATAACTGACGAAGGGAGAACTCTCGAAACTAGTATGAAATAAAAAATAAAAATAAATATTAAATAAAAAATTATCTCATAAAGAATGAGATAGTCTCAATTTTATTTAAATTTAAAATTAAATCTGGTGCTAAAAGTGTACAAAAATAATGGAAAATAATAGTGTTTTTATTGTTGAATAACCATAAAAAGATAAATAAATATCATTCAACTTGATCTGTTCAGTAAAATAAATAAAAATATATATACATATAGGCGCGGTGATTAACAGAAAAATGGAAAATAAAAAATTATCTGTCAAATCGAGGGTCCGTTAAATCGGCCCAGTCCGTTAAATCGAGAGTTTACTGTATTTTAATCAACAACAATCTCGAAAACTGTTCACGGCAACATGGAATATAGTATCTTATAAGACCTAGAGATTTTCAGAATCTTTCGAACCAAGCGGAAATTTACACTTTTCAAGTACTTGCAATACAAGAGCTTAAATGATCTGGGAGTTAATTCCATAAAAAACCAATAACTACACTCTCCACTACAGCAATAATCAGAAAAGAAGAAAATTAAGAATCGGTTTCTCATTCTCTGGCGAGTACAGCAGTTTATCTTTTTATAATCCCATATTTATCCAACGTGCCGAATTTCATCATTATAGGTTAAGTAATAGCCGTGTTTTAGGTGGCCATATTAACAAACTTCTTCTAGAAATCATTAGAATCTCATTGCCATTAAACAAATATAATTCCATCGTAATCGGTTAAAAACTGCCTGAGTTCCGTCCAAAATGGCCATTTTCCAAAACATCTTCCATAAATTTCCCCATTTCCATCCAGTATACCAAATCCCATCATAATCGGTAACCAAAAAATGGAAAAATGTCCGTTAAATCCATCGTCCGTTAAATCGGGATCTGTTAAATCGAGGGTTTACTGTATTATAGATTTTAGATATATAAATATAACGCATTTATGCAATATAAGTAGGACATTTTTTAGAATTAATATTGCAATGATTTTCTTCATAATTTATAAAGCATCTTATAAATTATGACTATAAAGAATCTTAGTTCTCCAAATAGAGAGAGATTCAAAATAAGCACTTGGACGTAAATTAAATCCCAAGCAAGAAGTAGATCGCTCCATGTTAAACAACTTGAAAATTATTCTCGTTTGCTTCCAGGAGTAAAATTTTGTCAACACTCTAAAAAATCACTTGGATTAGTAACTGATTAGCATCCAGTAACGTATTGGCATCCCAAACCCAATTATCCTGTAAGCTAAATTCCTCCAGATATATCTCTACATAGATATAAATTTATCATTGACGAATATTAAAATAACGGAATTTCCTATATCAAATTATCCATCGAAAATTTAGTTCTTTGATAAACCATTCCACTTTGATACAAATCCCAAAATCAAAATTTGTAGAACGGTTAATTCTCACAAAACACTAAAATGGTTCCGGAAAGAATTTTATAATTCTTGAGTTCGATATTTTAAAATATTTGTGAATTAGTTTACTCTTTTTTCATATTTTTCGTCCGTTAACTGAATAGATAATATTCACCATTTTTTAAAACATTCATCTACGAAAAACAAAATTCATGTTTTTAGTTGTTCATGAGAAAATAGGAATCATAAAGTCGTGAAGAAAAAAAATTCACATTATTTCGATTTTGTATACTATAAATTCTTGTTCATCTGTTTTGCGTCAAATGAAATTCTTTTGAATGAATTTTTTGATGGCTGGGTATAATATGTTACACAATTTTATACTTGTATTGTGTTTTTTGCTCTCTTGTATATGTTCATTCTATTTGTCATTTTTGCGATGGCATAGGTACCAAAATAAATTTTTTTGATACTGACGTCTAGACACTCACCTCTTCTATTCGCTTGCTTTTGAGCGGTGGAGTGAAGTAATATTTTATGTTTTAGAATTTTTAGTATTCAAATGTGTGAATTATTTTCAATTTAATTCAAAAATATGAGGATAATTCGAATTAGTTCTAAAATTGTGAAAAGTTTACGCATAGAAACGTCAATTCAAAAAAAATCAAAACTAGATCATGCGCATGCGCCTCGCCTACTAATACAAACAAGATGCTCAATACTATATTTTTCCGGTTTGCTCACCTCGCGCTTGTCACTTTTCGTACAAAATTGACACCCTCTCTCTCTCTCTCTCTCTCTCTTTTTCTGGCACTATATCCCATCAAGTTATTTTGCCGCCTCAACTGAGGTTTCTTCATCATATTTTCATTTCGGATAATGAGTGATTAATTCATTGATCCTAAACCAGCCGTGAGCTTTTTCCTTGTTACCACCGGGAATCGAACCCGGGACCTCCGGTCGCTGGAGCTAGCATGCTGACCACTTTGCCACCGGGGCGGCAAAATTGACACGCTGCTGGTGGATTATTTTCGTATTGTCAAATTGGCATAGCTGGTTCAGTTTAAAATGTTTCCGCTACGTGCCCCTCGTGATCCTCCAATTGTCAATTGATTAAGAAAATTCAAAACGTCGACATTCCACTACATTCAAAATTGTTTTCATTTGGCGTTGCCAGTCTTTTCACATTCCAATTAACACTTTGTCAAAATTGTTTGTAATTACTGAGATAGGGATGTCGTAGATGAGGGCTTACGTCGTGAACTGAAGTTGAAGTTTGAGACTTGTATGAAACAAATTTTTTTCAGTTTTGATAATAAATATTTCAATTTGCTGATGGTCAACCCATGGGCTCCCCTCTGTCACCTTCGTTAGCGGAAATTTTCATGAATTTTTTCGAACAAATGATTATATCAAACAACAATCTTTATTTTAGTCATATGATATTTTGGTATAGATATATTGATGACATACTATGTCTATGAAATGGAACTGATAGAATGTTACACTCATCCCTTACTTGGTTAAATTCTCAATATCCCACCATTGATTTTACGTTAGAAAAAGAAGAAAATAAATGTATTAATTTTCAAGATATAACAATAGCCACGATTAATTTTTCGTTAGACTTCAAAATTTATCGGAAACCCACGTATACAAACGCTGTTGTGCCTAGTTCTTCAAACCATCCCCATAGTATTAAAATGTCAGATTTCCACTCTCAATGGTTTTTAACAATAAACCTAGAGTTGATCGCCTTTCCAAGTCTGGCGTTTATATGATTAATTGCAATGATTGTAGTTTCTCCTATATTGGCTAGACTGGGAGCAACTTTGTAGTTAAAGCTAAAGAACATTTATCTGGTTGCAATAATCAACTTTCCATAACCATTTAACTTTAGAAAATCATACAGCTAGCTTAAACAATTTAGACATATTACATATACAACCTAAAGGCAGACGTTTAGATATTTTAGAATCTTACGAAATTCGAAAATCCATATTCCTTAACTAAAATATCCTTAATGAATAGAGAGAAATCCGTTTTTCTCCAATTACGGACCCTGTCCTGTTCTATTCTCAGAGTTCATAATAATATGACTATTACGTCATGTAATTAGACGTACTTCAATATACCTTGAATTTTGTACTCAGCCGGTGACTATTCGCTTACCTGCTATACTCCTCCCTCTTTTTTATTATTAATTTTTCCGTATAAAAAACAGTTGGCTGGGATGATTAATAGATTAATTTTTATTGCCTAATTTTTTTGCCTATCCTTCTTTTTTTGCATTTTTTGCCTTTTTCTTCTATATATACAGGGTGGCTGAGACCAAGTGTTACCAAATGAAAACGCTGTAATTTTTTTAATTTTGATTATTTTTTATTGAAATTTCGTGGAATATGTTGAAAACATATTACATTTTATGAAAAACATGTTACTGCTCCAACGGTTGTGGATGTCCAACGGTTCGTACCAAAGTGTTTACGTGCCCAAGGTAGCAAAGCATCGTTTAGGATCTTTTGGCGGTACACCTCTTGGTTTACCTTGACTCCATGTTCGATGAAAACCAGAGAAGTGCGTCCATCTGCAGTCACTGCAGCCCAAATCATAACATAAGCTAGTGATTGCTTGCGCATGGCAACTCTGGTGTCCAAATCTCATCACGTTCGGCCAAGGCCTTCAATGCTCGTGTTCTTTCAAGCCTAACTTTTTTTTGTGCCTCCGTAAGATCTTGAACTTTTTGTATCTTGTAGGGCTTCAAGTGTAGTTCATTTTTGAATATGGTTTGAATGCTGTGTCGTGAAACATGTAGACGTGCGGCTAATTGATTGGCACTTTGACGAGGATTTCGTTGGATTCGTTTCTTTACCTTTTGTATCATTTCTTTTGATGTTGCTGTCTTTTTAGGACCGTCTCTGTTGCGTTTAACGATGCTACCAGTTTCGTTGTATCGAGTTATGGTTCGATACACAAACATTTTATTCACATTCAAATGCTGGAGCTGACGAACTATTGCTGTTTGTGAATTTCCACATAAATTCAGTGCAATCACACTATTACGTTTGAATTCCATTACGATTTTTTTTATGAAGATATTAATTTAGAACAATTATTTGTTGACCACATGTAAACAACTAACCAAACTTCAATCTGTCAAAAAATTGACACGCGAAAATGACAACTACACAAATGACAGCAGAGTGAAGTCAGTAACATTTGGTCTCAGCCACCCTAAATTTTTACTTTTACAAATCAGTAGATACTCCTGATCGAGTGATGTTTTAAGCTTTTTGAAAAAAAATTTTTGTATTAAAATATTCAAAAATCTAATTTTTGCGAAATAAAAAAACAAGTGTTTAATAAAATGTGTTTATTAAGTGTAAGTGTGTTTCGCCAAGTGCTTACACCTACAGCAAATATTGTAAAAAGTATTAAATTATTGTGCTGGAACTAAAGGTTCGAACATGGCTAACGTTTCCTCTACGGTTTTTAATGAAACCGTTATCTGTTTTTTATTCCCGTCGGAAGGTGGGAGATCGACTTATTTGGATGTGAAGTCCTAAATAAATCGAGCGCAATTTGATTGCGATGTGATTCTTCTATTCTAACAGGCGAAACTCTCTCAATTTTTTGGTTGGGAAATGTCAGCAGTTGATCATATTGACTTTGTTTCTTGGTTAAATTGGCTGCAGTTGTTGCACGATTGCGAGTAGCTGTGCAACAATTTGTTTTGTATCACTCATCTATGAAGAAATTGTTTCTTCTCTCAAGTCTATATATATATTTCTATTTTTTACATAAATATCGAGAACTTTAGTCCTTCCTCCAGAGCCTTCTTTTGTATTAGGAGTCGTGTGTTCTTCTCTCTTAGCGATAACCTTTATTCGTCTTTTCGCGTCTATCCTATAGTGCGCGATGATTAACAATTTCCGTTAATTTTATGTCTATATTGTAGTGCAGAAAACTGCCTACTAGCTGTTTCTATCTTGTAGTGCACAGTTTTAACCACAATTATCATTTAATCACAAATAATCACGCCTCATCTTGTAGTGCGTGATTAATTAAACTCCCCGTGAATATTGTGTCTATCTTATAGTGCACTTTAAAAGAAAAAATCAACTGTCAATTTAAAAAAAAAATCCTCCTCTTGAATTCTGCTGGGTAACAAAAACTCTCTTATCACGGCTCGTCATCGGTAACCCTCCCCCTTGACTGTGCGTTTCCCAAAACAATTTATTAATGATACCATTACTGTTACCGACGGTTATTCATTGTATCGACGCAGAAGCGCAGAGAATGATAGCCACACATTCACAATGCGAATATCGAAAACTACAAATCAGATTGAAATTGATAATCAGTGGGTGGTACCATACTCACCAATACTTTCAAAATCGTACAAGGCTCATATTAAGGTAGAGTTTTGCAGTTCTGTGCAGTCTATCATGTACATTTGCAAATATGAAATGAAATCGATGAAATATCACGATTCCAAATGGGCCGATACATCAGCAGCGACAAAGTTGTCTGGCGTATTCTTATAGTTTTGCCATGCACGAACGAAACCCGAGTGTCGAACACCTTGCGATTCATCGTGAAAGCGGTCAACGTGTAGATATATTTCACTGAAGAAAATGCTCTCCAACTAGCTTTCGAGCCACCGAAAACGACATTTAGCGAATTTTTCAAACTGTGCCAAAAACCTGATGTTTTACATGGAACAAGTCAGATAAAAAATGGGATTCAAGGAAGATAAGGCAAACCTCATTATACAATCGCAGGCGTAGTTAAAGCCAATCCATTGGGATGACTTTATACAGTACATTCAAAACAACGTGAACGTTTCTTTTTGCATTTGTTGCTGGCGAATGTTCCAGGACCAACATCTTTCCAATTTTTGCGAGGAGTCAATGAACAAGTGCTCAATACATATCAAGATGCATGTCGCGAGATGCAATTGCTGGAAGACGACAATAATTGGGATCTGACACTTGCAAATGCAGCATTAACATCCACGCCGAATAACATTCGTCAACGCTTTTTACTAACGACATGTTATCCAACACAATCATCGGCTTTGTAGGGAAAAATACAAGAATTACATGGCTGAAGACATACTACACCGAGTTGGATACACAAACCAAGATCTAAACATTAATCACACACCAGAAATGTACAATAAAGCTTTAGTGTTGATCGAGGATTTTGGTATTTTAATTTCAAATTGGCAAATAAATCATTAAGGTATGCCATCACCTGATCTTCCGGAGGACTTAGCCACATTTATTGCGAACAATGAGCCACTAATGACTGCTGAACAAAAAATATTTATGATCGAATTATGCTGACTGTTGCTTTACGTTCGCAGCACAAAATAGCTTTGGCAATTGCATCGTCAGGCAGTGGAATGGCTACAGTGCTGCAAAAAAGTTCCATTATTATCTGGGATGCATATATCTACTATGGCCCATAAACATTCACTCGAAGCATTGCATAGAACTATGCAAGATTTAAACGGCAACATCAAACTATTCGGTGGTGCTACCTTAATACTCTTTGGTGATTTCTGACATACATTGCCAGTCATTCCACGCTTTACTTATGCCGATGGGATTAACGCATGTTTAAAACAATCATTTCTATGGCAAAGCGTAGATACCGTTCGATTGATAATCAACATGCGAGTACAATGAACTGAACAACTGCTGAATATTGGCAACGGTAATATCGAATTGCACCTAAACACACAATGAATCAAATTGCCAGACAACTTCTATGCACTATCGTTACTTCAAAACATGAATTAATTGAGAATGTCTTCCCGAACATTCTGAATAATTACTTGAACCACAATTGGCTCAGTTGACGTGCTATTTTGGTAGCAAACTTTCAGATACAAGAGTCGTTTCCAGGCGGACTGGATGTCTCTCAAACCAATCAACACTGCACTGAAAAAAATCGCGCGGAGATATTTACACATTTTGCTGTGTAAACCCAAATTTGCAATTATTACCAATAATGTTTTTATAAAGTACGAACCTTGTAAAGTTTGCACTGCAATATTTACAGTGCATTTTTAAATATTAAAATTATTGCTGAGCAGCGTCTGATGACAAATTAGATTAATCATATTGCAATGCTGCTAGGTAAATTTGAGCCGCGCAATTTGAATATATCATTTTCAATGCAAACATATTAAAAATGAAAAAAAAAACAGTTCTTTTCGTTGAGAATAAATTACAAAGTGGTTTTAAAATGTGCAAATACTTTTCAAAATTTACTTTGCACTTTGTAAAACAATTTTTGCGGGGAGATTATAACCAATCAAATCACTTATTCTATCCGACTATGCATTTTGTTCTCCAAATTTTATTTAAAATTTCAAACAAAAATTAGTCTTAAAGTGAATTTTATAAGCAGTACACAAATTGCCACAAAAAGCCAGTTCGTCTAGTTTCCGGAATTGTTGGGAAAAATGGTAATTATTTCAAAATAAATTAAAATATAAATTATATTAATTTTTATTATTCATTTGCAGTTTTTTTGCAACCTTTCTTTGCGTCGCAACACATGGCAGCTATAGCCTTGAGGATTAAACCATGAGAGTGCTGAAACGATGTACGGTAAACACAAATTAAATTTACAAAACCTTATGTGCATTAACTTATATTTGTTGCTTTCTTGTTTTAATTTCAGAATTTTATAAAGCAATTTAGGAGGACCGAACCTGAACACTAAATGGTTTCTTATAGGAGGAGAATTTTTAGCAACATTACCACAATTCAATATCTTTCAAGGCTGTGAAAAAAAAATTTGTCTGATCAAAATTAATACGTAAGTTTAGTGTCAATCCCGAGATGTAATTAATTATAGTCTTTATTTTAAGAAAAATCGATGGCCTTTTGTGAAAAGTGAATAAAAAAAATTAGTTAAAATGTGTTTTACTAAAATTGGTTTTTAATATGTTAAATATTAAATTCTGTCTCCTCCAATCTAGAACTTTCGAGTATTTGCTTCTGTGCAGAGTAAATATTAATGCGCTGCAATTTTCTCGATCCGCAAATTTTAATATGCATTGGAAACCATTATCCACCTTACTGTTAATATTTACCATGCGCTATGTAAAGAATTTCTAAATTATTTTACAAACTGCAGAGTAAATATATCAAAGCAATAGCAAATATTGCTTACCCACCGTGAAATAAAAATAATAAAATTTACTCAGCAAGTTGTAATAATTGATTTGCTAAAATCGCAGTAAATACAAAGCGCTTGTGTGGCTGAATTTTTAACCAGTTTTCATTAAATATTACTCCGCTTTTTTGTGAATATCACCGATTATTTTTTTCAGTGTGTCGTTGATGAAAATGGCGCACTAGATTATCAAACTGAATTTTTAAATTCAATAGATATGCCAGGAACGCCACCACACAATCGTAGATTAAAAATTGGTTCGTCGATAATTCTGCTTCGTAATTTAAACCCACCCAGATTATGCAACGGGACACGTTTGGTCATCAAGCGGATCACCGGACATGTTATTGAAGCAACCATTTTGAACGGAAAGTTTAAGGGAGAAGTCGTTCTATTGCCACGTATCCCAATGATACCCTCGGAAACGACAATCCTATTCAAACGATTTCAATTTCCGATTCGTTTAGCATTCGTTATAACAATCAACAAATCTCAAGGATAAACAATGTCCGTTTGTGGACTCGACTTAGAAAATCTTTGTTTCTCTCACGTTGCATACACACGTGTGGGTAAACCATCGAATCTCTTCATATTGGCAAAAGACAGATTGACAACAAATTTTGTTCACAAAATCGCACTTCGTTAAATTTAAATTCTTTACTATAATTACAATTGAATGTTAAATGATTACTAAATAAAATAAAAAATATGTATCGAATGTTAGTTTTAAATGGATAGTATTCGTATGGCAATCTGTCACACTGTTCCGCAACTTTAAGATATGTAAATAACATTTTATTTGCATGTGACTTGCGCATATGTTCTAGCAGGTCAAATGCATAAAATATGAGACACCCGTGCTATCAGATAAAGGGCGGTCTACATGAAAATCTGTCTACAAAGAAAACGGTTTGTGGCAGGACAACGTCTACCGGGTCAGCTAGTATATTATATATTATATTTCTCACTATTTTAATGGAGCTGGATTGCATTTTTTTTAAATTTAAGCGACAAACAAATATTTAATCCTGTTTTTTCGGAGGATCAGATCGCAATCTGTTTCATTTTTAATATTGTCTCAAATAATCCTCTGAATGCAAAATTTTTCAGTTTTTTTTTGGATTATAAATACAAATAAAATTTAAACTTAGCTGCAAAACGCTATGTGCCAGTTGTTTAGTAGTTCCTACGACAATTTTAGACCTAATTTTCAATTTTCCCACATTGAAATTTCTCTTTACAATCATAAAACATGGCTAATTAAGGTTAAGGTAAATAATTATTCCATGCAAAGTCCGACAGCTATTATAAAACGCTTAGCACAAAGCTAATGCTTTATGATATCTGATTTCCTCATCTAAAAGCTGATTAGTTATTTAATACGTTTACTATATTTGGACAACTTTTTCGTAAATCGTTAATAAACTTTAGCTGTGATAATATTAAATTTACTATAAATAATTATAATCGTATATACAAGTATCCTAGTAAAGCCATCTTTTAATTTTGTATTTCTGTGCATATAAATGGCTGCATCATTTATCTAGTTGAAAAATTTCCACAAAACTCAGCTTATCACATATTGTAAAAACACCAATTTCTTGCTTTTGGTTAGCTACCAGATGCTTTTTAACAAATTCGGACGTTTTTTAAAAAAAAAAATAAATTTTTCAATATAATTTTATTTTTAATATCAAATATTTTTAGGTCGCGTTTTTCTTTTCTGGGGTGGGATGTTGTAACATCACTTTTTTCGATATTTATCGAAAATTATATCTCTTTTTCCTTAAATAAAATTGCTTGCCATTTCGCTTTTCAATTTTGCTTCCAATATTGCGATCGCACGCTATTAGAATAAATTTTTTATTTATCTCTTTTTTGTTTTTCGATAAAGTATCACTCATAAAATATGTAGTGATAGAATAAGAGTAGAACGACATAATATTTTCTTCGATTAGGTAGAGATCGCATTAGAAACAACGTAATTGTTAAATGGAAAAAACGTTAAGAAAGAGATGTAAATTTCGACAGTATCGAAAAAAGTGATGTTACAACATCCCACCCCTGGGCTACTTTTACTAACTGATCGACAAATTTGTTTCTCACATATTTTTACGATAGGAAATGATGAGAAAAATCTTATTATCCCTGTCATGTCGCGTACACTGATATATAACTCATGGATACGGTATACATAAAAAACTGTGGTATAAAAAACAAAACTAAAAATCGTATCTAATGTGCAATAGAGAAAGCAAAAATGTATCTTCCTTGTCTAGAATTCCGAATTTTCGGAAATCAAATTCAAATTAGTATAGTAGACTACAAAAAAAAACAGTTGACATGCACTTGATAAAATGAATGCAATGCGATGTTTATTTATTTTTTATTTACGTTTGATTTATGTCGAATTTTAAATTTGTTTTTGGCTTTGGCATGTTGTTCATTACAGATATGTACTTCATATTCCAAGGGAAAAATACGAAAAAAATATTTAAATATTTTTTTTTTAAATAGGCAGCAGTGTTTTATTTATTAAATTATGATTTAACAAATTAACAATTTTGAATATTTTTCTGTCTATCCTATGTTTATTAGGAAAAAGAAAACGGCTTCGAATAATTTTCGGAATTGTCTTAGTTGCAGTGCGGCTCTTACTTTACATTTTCGTTAATACGATTTTCGAGTAAGAGGTGTATATAATACAAGCGAGTGGAATATAAAAAAAAGTCGTACCATATTTTGTTGTCGTTTGCTATGGTAATTTAGTTTTATACCGTATCCATGAGTTATATATCAGTGGTCGCGTACATGACATTAGGAACTACATATTTTCATACTCGCTAACGAACTTAAAACCAATCATCAAATTATTTGAAATGCTTTATACCACGCCTACTAGTTCCGAACTCGAGTTGAAATTGTTTTAACTTTGTTGTTGTTTTAATACATTTTGTGTGTTACTATAGTATTTTTTTCCAAACTAACTCACTATGTCATGAACTCATGAACGCACTATCAATGGGGTAGATACTCGATCGGCTAGCAAGTAAGCAATTTGCCAGCCAAAATCCTGGCTACTCATCAATTTTACCAAGAAAATTTGAATTTCAAATTAATATTTTTTTATAAAATTTGTGTTAATTTTTGCAATTGTACAGTAAAACAACATAAAAATTTGCTCTTCATTTTTTGATGCCGCAAAATTTACTGTGCAATCGCAAAAAAAAAACAAAATTTTTTGAAACATTTAATTTGAAAATCAAATTTCCTTGGTGAAATTGATCGAGCAGCCAGGATTTTAGCTAGCGAATTGCTTGCTTGCTAGCCGATCGAGTATTTACCCTAATATTTCATAAAATATTAGTGACATTTATAATTGAAGTATGAATAAGGAAAACATAAGTAAAAATACAATTATAAAAAAAATGGTTTTTGCTTTAATTTTTACACAAATTATTATAATGTTCAAAATAATAGGTCGTTAGTTATTTCTGATTTTTTTTTTGTTAATTTGAAATTAATACCCTTAAATAACTATATATTGTTTTCTAACCAGAGGAACTGCAACTAAAACATGTTTGCTGTTATGTCATTACTTTTTCTTATGTAACTGCGTTGTGTTAAGTACAGCTAAATTGCAAATATAACCTTGCTATAACATATTGCCAAGCAAATCACGATTACCATTTTTGCTGGCATTCCGTTGACAACCAACAAATTCATGTTTTTTGATTATTTTATGAAGTTATAGGACCAGACCACGCCGTATGAACCCAAAAATTTTCCGTACAAATCTAAAATAAAATTTCGGCTCACACTTCTGTCAGTTGAAATGCGTTGAAATCATATATTTGGTTCACTCTCACTTAAACAAAATATTTAGAATTCATATTCTCCTTACTCGCATTTTTTTCTTTTTTTTGTCGCCATGTTATCGCTTTACCTCTGCGGCATTGTCAAAAGAGTTTATAGTTTTGAAATCATAAACAATCAAAGTGTTCTTGTACATAATACTGTTTTAGTGCGTGTATAATTTAAAATAGATTATTAAAAAAATTATTTAAAATTAAATCAAGTGATTATAATTCATAAAAATGAAGTGCATTGTTCCTACGTGTAAAAATCACAACTCAAAAAAATTGAGTGCTCTAAGTTTTCATAGGTAAACAATTTTCGTATTTTGAACCTATTTGTGAATTAATTTAACCGTAATTATATCTTAAAATGTTAAGTAAACAATTTGAATATAAAAAGTATAAGTATTTTTATGTGGAATATTAATTTTTAATAAAATTTTGATCTATTTAATAACCCGTCATACTCAAAAAGATGATGCCAAAAAAAAATCGTAATTTTTTAGTGTCGCAAAAGTTATATTTATTTCATAATAAATTGTGTTTTTCGTGTTTATAACCAACACTTATAGTTTATATTAATTAGTTTAATTGAAAATATTTAGTGTTAAATGGAAATTGTTTAGAAATCTTAAGTTTTAAAAATCATACATTTCCATATTTAATACTTATTGGAAATTTTTTTATTTTTTATTTTTTGACATTGCGACGCATGGTTTTATCCATAAGCGTCGTATTATTTAATTAATTTAAAGGGTCAATTTCCTATTGAGAAATTAATCAAAATTGAAAAAAAAATCTTTTAATGCTTTTCGTGACAGATCCAATTTTAACTTTCTTTTTCTCTGAGATACCAAAATTAATAATAATTTTAATAAATAGGATACATTTATTTATAAAAGCTCTTAACCAAAAACTGATCAAAATTATTCAATTTTCATATTAACGTATTTTTTGTTCATACTAATGAAATTCAATTAATTTTTCTTTAAATAAATTTAATTAAAAATGTTAATTAAATATTCAAATGTTAGGTATTTTTATATGTCATCCAAAACAAAACATCTAATTTCAGTTAGAAACCACCTTACTCGAATCGCTATATTTAAAAATATTTAAGTTTAATTTTATCTATGTATATAGCTTTATTAAAACAATATTATATTATGTAATTTATAAGTTTTAAGATAAATGTTTAATTAATTATTAGTTTAATGATCGTGAAATAAACAATCCCTCCTTTTTAAGTTTTTTGTCTACGTCTTTTGCTCCCCTATAACGCATCCAACGCTTCCCCTACATTTTGACAGATTTGCAAGCCGAAAAAAATTTACACCATAATCTATCCTTTTATATTCTTATATCGATGGACCAGACACACCAAGCGTCGGCGGCGAGCGGCGAATTTAAATACGCATTAATTTATTTATGTATTGTATAGAAACGATAGTATAAACAATTATATACCAATTATTTATAAAAAACATTACAAATTTTGGGTTTTCAAAAGAAAAATTGTAGTTTTAAGAAATTGTATTGAATGAAGTTGCATCCGCCGCCGCGAAATTATGTCCCACACTAAGCGGCCAAAAAAGTTCGTCCATCGCCGCCGAACATAACCTAAAAATAATGATCTTCGATTGTGGTTCATACATTTCTCATTCGTCATTCAAGTAAGCACTAATATTATTTACCAAAATGAATGATTATTAAAACAAAAGTCTAAAATTCTCAAAATTATCTAAAACAAAAAAGTTACCGCGCCGCCCTTGGTGTAAACGGATATGTGCGTCGAGTTGTATGGAACTTTTGGAATTTGACGAGCCGCGCTTGGTGTGTCTTGTCCTTATAACTAACGCGGGTTTTACATCAAACGAACATGCATTAAATATATTTGATAAAATTTTTATGATTCTTACAACATCTAGTAGGCATAGTGAATACTCTAAATCTGTCAGAATTTTGAGTTGAAAATAAAATTATTAAAGCATTGCAAAAAGTTATGTCTATTAAAAGTTCTATTTATTAACTTTTAATGGAAATAATAAATTTATACGAGTATATAATGTATGAACGAAAAATCGAAAAGGTCTGTCTGACTCGATGTCAAACCTTATAACAGTTACGATTATCATGCATTTTACAATAATCTCTAAACTAAAAAATGATGGCCCTTTTAACTTCGAATAGAAATTTTATTGCCGGAAATGGTTAACATATTATGCAAAGCTGCTAATTATCGCTGAACATTGTTGTTATTTAAGTCCGTAATTGCGTAAATCTAATGATATTCTATATTGGCAAATATATTCGTACAAAATAATAAAATTGAACAAATATGTGCATGTTATTATTTATCTGTCACAATTATTTGAATATTTTGGCATGATTGAAAACTCGAATTACCCGATGTACTCGTATTATAAGTGAAATTGCCTGCTGTAGTAAGTTTAGTTTTTTCAACGCTCACATTCTTTTTACTGATTTAGCGCTTATTTAATAAACTTTTGAGTTCGATAAGTTAATTCTTTATCAAAGTTTTTATAGAATGTTAAACTCGCTAAAAAGTTCATAAATCGCATGGCTTTAAATTTTTTTTTATTTTTAAAAGCTTAAATACGATCAAAGTTTTTAAAAATAATCTTTATTCATATTAAAAACAGCTAAAATTATGGTTTTCCGATAACAAAAATGTTTTCCAAACAAAAAATTTATTTAATGTAAAAGCCGCGTAAAGTGTAAATTTTATATGCGGTACAACGTTTTGACAACTCCAAATTGTTAGTTGGGTTCTGCGCTAATTGATCTTTGAACGCCTTCACACCAGTCTTTATGCAAAATTCTCATCACAGAACTGCGTGAAATGTTTAATTCTTCTCGCTTCACAAATTAATCCACAAATTACTTTATATACAAACTTTGTATACTTTGTAAACGCCTATAGGCATTTCATTTCTACTGAATTTTCCACGTACATTTCTTACAGTTTGGGTTGAAGGCTCACCACTTTGAAAGTATTCTTTTGTCGTGATTCTTTCCCTATCCTTCACCAACAAACAGACAACAGTTTGTTGGTGAAGGGGATGGAAAGCGAGGAAAGAATCACTACGAAAGTAACCCATTTCATAAACGTTAAGCATCAAACTAATAACACGAATGACGTGAGTGTTGCCGCACTCGTAATAACCGGTAGATGAAATTGCAAACGCTTGATGGATCACCCGTTAAGTATTTAAATAAAGAGAAGTGATTCGATTATAGACAATCGAGATAGTCCTTAGCCCCCATTCAGGTAAAACAATTTTTTATTGTCTGATTTAATATAAGCTTCTCTCTATCTAACAAAAGACAAAATTAATTCAGAACATGTCAAATTTGTAATATTTTAATATTTACGATGTGATAATAATCCAAATATCCTGGAAATAATAATAATTTTGTAAATTACCTTTATAGTAAGCATGTATGTACATGTACCATATTAAGCTTGCACATCATAACGTTAAAACAGACAGATGGAGGCAAATCGTTAAATCAAACATTTTGAGTAAAAAAGCAACCACCCTCAGATATTTTATTTCTGTGTTGCGAGACGACAACATATTCTACCAACAAAATTATATAATATATAAACGCTTATATAAAAGCATTAAAATTTTATTATTAAAGGAATTATTGTAAGCTAGATATAACTAAAATATGGGCTGGGGTCTACAAAAATAAAATAATTCTAATAATAATTATTATGATCAGCATAAACAACTTCATTTCAATTATATTCTTATGAAACGATGATGCCTTTGACGTTACACATTTATACATACGTACATATGTAGTGATATATACACAATTACTGTTTATTTACAGAGTATTATGTATATAAATAGGGAGACGCCTCTTCTTTGCCTGAATCACAGATTTTGTGCTTACAACATTTTTGTTGTTGCTAAACAGCACTCTGAAGAAGTCATAATTTTGATAGTATTATCTCATTTATTTGATCCTTTTTTGCGCTATATATACATATACATAATACACATACACAGACACATTAACATTATTTTGTACCCTTCATTTCTCGTCCTTTTTTTCTTGCCGACAATCGAATTTTGGGCGGAGCTTAATTTTAAAATTTTCGTATATAATTTGTTCTCTGTTTCACCTATGGTATATATCTCATTTATGCGCATACGCCATTTAAGAGCCGAAACAAAGATGCTGCTACTTATAAGAAATAAATAAAATACAAAAAAAAAACAAATGAAAAACAAACATCTCTCAGAAGAGGTTGGATGTTTGCATTATTAATTTGTACATTATTTTGATTTATTTCTATACATTCATCTTTGCCTTACGACTAACCGAAACGGTTTAATGAAACTTTTTTTTCGTTGGTGAAGCTTAAACATTAGATTTTTTATTTCCTGTCTTATCAGTCATCGCCGCAGACCAAAAATAAAATAAAAAATAAATAAATAAAATGTGAGTGTCAATAAATAATTAATATCGTTTTGTGTTTGAGAAATATTTTTTGTACATTGTGGTGTGATTTTGTGCGCGAATTATTTTGTGACGAGTGAAAATTTGTGTGCAAAAAATTATAACGGAAAAATTTGTACAGTGCAATTTAGTGTTTTTTTTTAAAATAATAATTATTAAATAGGTATATAATATTATACAGTGAAAAGTTACTAAAAATTTATCAAATTGGCTTCGACGGGGTTATTAAATACTGTTTGGTCGACAATTGGTTTGAGGCCACCAAAACCACCAGACTATACAACATCCGACGATAGTTGTAGCTCGAGAAGCCCTCCAATGGTTGAGACAACGCAATCGTCGCATTTAACGGCCACAATATCGCCACGATCTCAGAATAGTATTAATATTAATTCGAACCAACATAATGCTGGCAGCGGTGGTGGTAGTATCGTAGTTCCAAATTCTTTAAATATTAGCAATAGTGATATAATAATAAAACAAGAAATTAATAGTGATAATCATAATAGTAATACCAATAATAGTAATCGAATTATTTCTAATAGTCTTCTGAATACATCGTTAAATTTAACGCAACAACAAAATAATTATTTTACTACTGCCATGTTACTTGGATCACCGAATTGTGGCTATCTCGGGCAACGACAATTGGATGCGCTAAATGACAGCCATCATAGACTTAGTGCTAATCATAATCATAGTAGTTTACAAAATCAACGAAATGGTACGCAACCCGGTTCATTATTTACTATCGATAGTATACTAGCGCCGACACCTAATAATAGTAATAGTATACGCAACGGATTATTACGACAGCGGTCCGAAAGTCCAAGTAATAATTCATCACCATCGCCGGCTACTAGTCCGGTGCGACCAACGCGTGTTCCCGCTATTTTACATCATCCTGGGATACATTTAGGGCATATAGCGGCTGCGGCCGCGTCAGGTTTTGGAACCACATCGGATTTTTTAGGTTAGTGAACATATTATTATTATTATTATTTGCTTTAGTTCATAATTTCTACCAAAATTAGCAGACTTCGTGTTAATAACACAATAATGCTCTATAAATACATTGTTTTGAATTTGCCGCATATATTTGAATAACAAAAGCGAATAAACTTTCTATTGTTTTTGAATTGTTATTCTGGAACAGAAAACTTGAAAATAGTTTTAAAGGAAATATGAACGACAGTTGCATTTCTGACAAACTTTAAAATAAACATAAAGAGAACATTTTAGGAATTTTATAGAGGCCCTATATTTACGAGTATACTGTGGAACACTTTGCGTATTTCTTTGTGAAATTGAAGAAAGCTCTAATTCTTAAGTTACTTTTATATTTTTATAACCATCAAAAATTCAGTTCGAGAAAAACTCTAAATTGAATTGAAATATGTAACATTTTTGAAATATGTAACATTTTGATATTTGATTTTATGGATAGACTCAATGTGATTTTTGCTTTCCACGTGAACCCATTTACAGAGTTATATAATTTTTTGTTTTAAACCCGCAAATGTGACTTTGGGACGCCTGCGCCAATGCTACCAAATATTCAAAGCAGTAAAACCCTGCAACGGCTTCTTTTAGTTTAATTTCAAATTGTCTTTTATAAGAAGCACTGTAATAATTATATTTTCTGACATTTTGAATTTTTTTTATAAGATTCTTAGTTCCTTACAAACTTTGTTTTTCAATAATTCTAAGAAAAAAAAACAATTGAGTTTTTTGAACAATTGAAAAATTTCTTCCCCTTACAAGGAAAGTAGATTTTGCAAAAATTTATCCCTAGGAAATCTTAAAATTATTTAATGGATGCTCAGACATGGAGTGGGATGCTCAGCTCATGGAATCGCTATTCTAGAACACCCTATCACTTTGAAAAGAGCATGATTTTGTAAAGGGTCTTTTAAATTTTTAGTTTAATTCATGCCTTTATATTTTGAAATTCTATTGGAAGCAGTACTTTTTCCTCATTAAACATTTTCTAGTTAAGAATAACGTAAAGAGCGTGTTGAAAATGCTTGTTGAAATTCTACAAAGTTCATTGTGAGCACAAACACAATTTGAATCGATTTAAATTCATAACGTTGATGTTATTATATTTGACTGGCCCGCGTTCAAACTACCCCGCTTAACATCATGGTTTAAGAAAATGTGACGATGTGGGAAGCATTTTTTTTTACACAGACGATTTCCAACAAAGTAGCTGACAGCTGGTGAACAAAACATAAATCGCAGTTTGCTATGAAGGAAGGGGTTCAAGATGGTTAAAACAATATGGGTTTGACAATTATCGCCCCGCTCCCTCCCACCGTAGATGTAGAAACGCTATCTACATTCGATGGAAATTGTCAATAGACCAATGAAACGCATTTTTTAATAAGTTCTTACTGTTGCATTACACTTGTCAATTTTTTCTTGTTTTTGAAAATATAATTGTTGGTTCTGCCGCTTTGCTGACAATAGCAAACATTGTAAATTAAATTATAAGCAATCTAAAAATTCCGCATTCCAATTTATGAGTTTCTTGCTAAGAGTAGTTTTTAGTATTTATGGTCCCAATTATTCAATTTTTGTATCATCATAATAAAGAAATAAATTTAAATGAACAGCGCCATTTGTTTATACTTGCATTTCATCCTGGAATTATGCTACTATTTCTACATCATTGCAAAGCCAACTTTGTTTTGAGATGTTTATAATTTTTTCTTTTGAGTGAAATATTTATTGTTGTCATCTAAAGAACAATCGTTTGAATCATAAGAAATTTTGCGTACCAAAATTTTATAAATTGAAAAAAAAAACGGATGTGAAGCTTTGAACAAAAAACAAAATCATCAAAAACCTACACATACAAAAAATTGTTAAATTATCAAAGTAGTACACTGATTGATGGATTGATTGATTGCAATGTATGACCATGCAATTTAGCGAGACTCCCGGATGACGCCGGGCCCACCATACACCTTTTTACGTTTATCTTTTAGATGTAAGGATAGGTAGTTATGTTAAATATGACCGAATCGACCGTTACAGACACCTAAGTAGTCAATAGTTAGTAAATTGTTAGTTAAAAATATAATATAAGGCGGTTAGCACAAGACAGCACAATTATTTTTGATTTTTTTTTTGGCAATAAATATTCAGCAATCAGCATCCTAAATGAGCTTTATAATTAATTAAGTTGCTCTCTTAATGGTAAACTTCCTGAAATAAAACGTCATTATTATGACTTAAAGATTAATTATTTAGAACCGTACGATATAATTAAATAAAATTAATGTAATGTAATGATTAGTATTAACTAAATTAATTTGGTTCTCTTACAACAAATTAAATCTTAATAAAATAAATCGCATCCAGAAATCACCAAATATTGTAATATCAAAGCACGAAAGAAACGCTCAATTTTTCTATTTTCAACGGATATAGAATCTTTGTGAATCTGTTGATTTGTCACTTGTCCTTGCCATTGCTAAGCTAAGTTAGTACAAATATTTTATTTGGCTCAATTTTAGAATCTTCTTACCTAAACAAACTACACCCGAATTAAATAAAACTATTAAAGTATTTAGGAATCTGTAAGATGACAGAATTAATAATAAGTAGCTAGCACAACTGTATAGGATTCTTGATAACCGAATAACCCAGTCCATATTTCAATGCTTGTTTTATAAAATAAATGAGTTAGTTAATATTAAAATAAGGCATTCGAAACAAGCTATGGTCGTCAACTATTGTATATATCAATAAATTTACAAAGGTATTAAATAAATTATAAATCATAAAACCTATAACAAGCAAAATAAAACCTTTACCAATTCACAGTCTCCCTCCCGAACAACATACAAAATAATTAAATTAAATTAATGCCATATCCCCAAAAAAACTATCTAAGTAGAGCAATATTTAACTGCATTTCAAATTTACTCTGTAGCTTTTAAAGTAATAAATAAAGATAGATAGCTTTATCTGTAATTTCAAAAAATCATATATCCGCTAAAAAATAAAATTCATTAGTAAATCCAATAGACATTATTATTTTAATATTGCCTGCTGTTCTAACTTTTGAATTAAAATTTTAATTTTAATTAGAAAGTACTACTACTTCAAAGATCTTCTGTAATCAAAAATCTTCATTAAAACTTATTAAATCAGCTTAATTAATAATATACACCTGATAAACCTCGGAGATAACTCTAAATTGCTAATCAAATAAAAATAAAAATATAATAAATATATTAATTTATTACTCAAACGGTGAATACTTTGATGATGAAATAATACTAAAAATTAGTCAATCTCCGAATTAAACTGTGGAAGGTGACATTTTTATGAATCATAGTAAAATGTACCAAGAATAATGTGTTATGTTCATCCAGGAGTACCTAGCGTACGACCGATCACCCTAAAATTTCAAAAATGATTCCGCTCTCGGGAAATTGACGGCAATCTCTAATAAAAACATCTATAATGTTCAGCAAAGAGATTCATTTGGACATACAAATCAAAACTACAAAGAAGGGTTCTATGTAAATCTGCAAATTTGCATACATTGTTAGCAATTGATAACTACATCAAATCCTAAACAAAACAATTTAATAAAATAGCCAAAAATACCTTCAATATAGATAACAATAGAGCATATTAAATGAATGAACCTCCTATAAGTTGAGAAACATAATGTTCAATGAACAACCAACACAAACCATAGACTTTGACCTACTACTCATAATGAACGAAGCCCATTCAAAGTACTCTAATTTCAAAGAAAATTTATTGCAATATAGTTCCACCATATCCTCGGCGCCACTGTGTGTATTGACCAATGCAAAATCTACTTTTAAATTAAATCTGTACATATTTTTACACACTCACAAATTAGGCGAAAACACAAAAAAATATTGAAATAATTGAAAAAATCAAAATAAATATGTATATGAATAGCGAATTTGGTAGGAAAACAACAACAAAAATATATAACTCGATCGTGGTTATTTTGTGTCTCTTCATACAGCAAAACATCCGCAATTCCGCACATACAGGCACAAAATAAATAAATAATAAACACATAATATCATAATTATGTAATACAAAATGAAGTTTACAAAACAAACGATAGGACATAGGACTCAAAATTGACAAAAGCAGAAAAAACGAAAAATAATCATCGAGCAAAAGCAACAACAAAAATTGTTAGCGAGTGCAGAATCGTGTGATAAAACAAATCAAATACTCGAATAACCTACTAGATGAGAATACTAATACATAACTCAAAGGCGTAGATTTGAGTTATAAAATATGTACAGCTAAAATATATTATGGTTAGCTATATCCCTTTCGTGATTTACTAACACAATTGTGCGGGTACGGCAAAAGTACCAAGTCAAAAATTTATTTTTGTATATGCTTTGAACCAACTTACACATTTGCGCATTCCTTTCAAACTTATTTCGTCCGAGAAAAAAACACTATAACTATACATACAATTGTGTTGGTTGTACTTCAAATCAAGCGAAATTTTTTATCAAAAACGCCATTACATACTATGATTTTTTACTCACACATTTGTGTGGTTTGAACTTTAATTTAGCCATTTTTTTATTTTTTTTGGTTGAAAAAGGGATATACTTAAAACTTAGTAGAAAAAAATATGTATTAATGCTTTAAAATATGTGTTAAAACAATAAAAAACAACAAAAATTATAAAAAACACTTATCTTATGCATCCTTTGGAATAAAAAAAAAGTTCTACAATATTGAAGAATTTCATACAATGTGTATAAGATGCATTCAAGCAACGGTATCAAAATAAACGGAAATTGTTATGTACATATCCTACACCATTGCAAGCGCACCATACACAAATTAATTTAACTGCACAATACGCACAACTTTACACTTTACTTATTAAATTATACAAAATTTTATTAATATTATTATTTATTTATCTATGAACACATATTATTTAATTAATTAGTTAATTAAAACGCATTTAAATTATTTATTTTTTATTTATAGAGGAGAGACAAAAACACACGTCTTTCCTCTATGACGTTCAATCCTCTACCCATGAAAGTAGTGCACTGAGTGAAAAAAATGGAACATACAGCAAATACCACAAATGTTTAGAATTTTAGATACTGAAATATGCAAATATAAACAACGAATTTTTCAAAATGAAACGTTCATTTAAAATAAAATATTTCATTACCGATACGTAAAAAATACTAAATATCGAATAATAAAAATTAGTGACATATTTTTTTTAGCTTATACCTTTTGTTGATGTGTGTGGACAAACAAAAATATTGACAAATTTTGTAATCCACCGAAATTTTTTTTGGCCAGCTCACAGAAAAGTTCCTCGGATTCGGCTTATATGGCCACTCACGAATGTGTGAAAAAACAAAGGAAAAATTTAGTGATCGACTGAAAAAAATATTGGCAAGCTCACAGAATTGTTCACCGGTTGTGGTTTATATTAGCAACTCACGTCCAAGTCACATAAATGTTTCTGTGCTCACAGAACTTCATGTCTCGTTCATCTGGCGTAACCCAGGAAGCACAATTTACTCAGTTCAAAATGAAATAAAAAATTTTTCAGTCTCTAAAAATCAATTTATTTTCGCGTGAAATAGAAATGAAATTTTATTTGGACAATTTTTATTTTTACGTGAAAGAAATGTGCCGATACGTTATTTTTAAATGAAAATAATTTGGAGAGTTTATGCGCTCCATCTTTGATTATTGAACACACTTGGCTTTTTCGCTGGTGAAACAGAAGTAGAATTTTTCATTTCTAATTTCACTTTAGAAAGTGAAGTGTGCTATAATTGAAGCGTACAATTTTAAAATATTAAAAATATTATTTTTCGCCTAATAGGGTACCACTCTTAGTTTATTAGTTAAATTATTTTTTAGAATAAAAAAATATTGCCTGATTAACTTGTAATTTTTCTGCAGTTTCGGTTGGTGAATTTTTTAAATCATCGTAGATTTTCCAGCGATCTTTCATTTTAATTTTGGCAGGCGTTCCAAAATACGCAATAAGTTAGTTCTCCAATGATATGAGTCGTCCCACATTTTTACGTAACATGTCACATCCACATGTGTAATAAATTTAATTTATTACATTTTTAATTTTGTTTTTAAATTTTTTTTTGAATTGCTCTTATTCTTCATTTTTCTTACTAGTATCTGGAATAAAATTAATCTTGTTGCGTTTATTGTCTTTTAAGATTTTCATGAGACCTTACGGCATATCATTATGGATTTAAGCCTTTGAATTTTAATGTATTATTTACCATGAACCCGAATTTCATTTTTTTATTATTTAGTTAATGGTTTTAACGACATGAAACCAATTTTTAATTATTGCGTTTGAAATGTTTTCTTGAATCCGGAAATACTTGAGAAAGTATTTGCCCACAAAGTAATATATGAAAAATATATTTTAATTGTAAACTGGACGAAGTCGTCCTAGTAAAAATGATAAATTTTATCTCCGTTTTCCTGACTTATGCTGGAAACATATATGTGCGGAATCTACGAATGCGGAAACGCAAGCTAACTACATGAGCTTATTTTTCTGACATTGCGTTTTTATTTTTCGGTAGAGTTTTCAATAAACAATATACAATTTGTTTTTGGATTTCTGTCAAAACATTGAAAAACCGTCGTGATGTTAATTCATGATATTTTTTTTTTTGTTGTGTAGTCAACACTGCTGCGGTGCGTTTTTTTTAGAAATAGAGACATTTCATTTCATTTAAAGTAGTGCCATAGAAAAATAAGTTTACCATAGATTTCTCATTTGTATAAAACGAGAGATAAAAATGAAATTCCAATGTCATGATTGTATTCGTGATTTTACATTGTGCGCAATGTAAAGTCACAAATACAATCAAGACATTGGAATTTCATTCGTTTTATACAAATGAGAAATCTATGTTAAACTTATTTTTCTATGGTAGTGTATTCTAATTTAAACGCAAGCGTTTTTCCACACGTCTCCAGAATTATATTATGTTTTACTTCCCGGTAGATACTGTCATATTTTCTATAAAAAGGGCACTCAGTGTCCGCGGGTCATGTGTTGATATTAGAATTAATAATATCTTTTGATTAACAAGCTTCAGTACCCGCATATTTCTCATTATAAATTTTACCTAAATTCTTCGTAAAATTTTTATAAGCTAATTTACTAGGTGTAATTATCTTAGAAGACCACATCATGATGTAGCAAATTTGACGGAACAGTATTTCTACGATATTTACCGCAGGCGCGCAAAGAATGGTGCAAAAAAATCTAGAATAAGAGCGTTAAATGCTCACAAAATTAATTAAGGCTCAAGTCCAACCGACTACAAAATAGTAGCCTTTCACGTGCCTAATATTGATTTCCATTTCCATCTTTACATCCGAGAGGAACTTGCTAATTGTATAAAGATCATGCGGACATGAAATAAATTCAGCTAAAACAATTAAGTTCAGTATAAGTGATTGCGCAGGCATATTACAAAATTCGTTTAAAATTTTGTTCATAGCATGTAGGAATTTTAATAATTCTTAGTTAATTTCTTAAGATCACTATGAAGGTTCCGCCGCCGTTGAATATACATACCGATTTGTTAGAGGTTACTTGCAGGATCGAAAATAGATATCGACCATGTCACAATCCTCAACCAAGTCTACATTTTTATAGAACTCAGATTTTATTTATCTTAAAACATGGGGAGTTATCATGGGTTGACTATTTCCTAATTTAAATAGTTCCAACTCGATATTATATTTTTGTTGATGTGACGTATCCTTACATGAATCGTAAACAACATTTTTTTTTTGTTAATTTTAAAAAATTTGTGCATGGTTTGAATCGACAATATACATGAGACACTTTTAGATTCTAATATTCGATGAATAAATTCTCGAATTTCTTCTTTGCTTAGAAAGATCAATAAATTCGAAGTGCCCCCATTGGGATCAGGCGAAATAATTGAATTACACAAATCAAAATCAATTTCAACTTCAGATGCACTCGTACTTGAGGCAAAATTAGCTTCAGACGATAATGGAATAATATGTGTACGTTAGGCTGCCTCCATATTTTCATGTTTTATTGAATTTTTAGAATCGCGTCGCGTTGGACATAACTGTAACTAAAACGTGTTCGATTATTCCTTCCTAGTACAACATACAAATACTACTTCGATTGAAGATTCGAACCAAATGAACAAAATGAATTTTTTTCATGAATATTCAGCTTTGTTGTCGATGTTGAAGCATGACCAAGTGGCCCCTATGACAATTTGGGTTATCGTCCTTGATCCATTTTTCATCACCAGTGACTATGCGATGCAAAAGCCCTTTCGTTTATGCATGGCAAGCATCATTTAACATGAAAAAATTGGCGTTCAACGTCTCTCGTCTGTAAGTGCAAGCTCTTCTTGCGGTTGACATGAATGTACACCCAATAATGCCTCCAATTCCGCACCCTTCGTATACTTTCGTCCTTCCGCTACGTTTTTTGTCATCGACATCAAATCCACCGTTCATAACTTTTGAAACCACTCTCGACAACTTCTCTTACTTAAGGCAGCCTCCCACATACTTCTACAAGCAATCGATGTGCCGCAGCTGCACATTTATTCAAATTAAAGAAGTAAATCAAAAGTTCCCGCAAATGACGCTTATTCCGTTCAAAACTCGACATTTTCACAAGAAAAAAATATATGATGCTGATTACGGTGGTTCTAGTTTGTATGGGGTGGAAAAAATGTAGAGATGTCTAACGGGACACCCTCTGGAAATGTGAGGTTATGGTAAACACTTAAACATCGATAAAAACGGTATTTTTTTAAATTTATTTTTTAACGAACAGAAAAATTATTTAAAAATTTTCCTCAGCCTAAATTGTGGTGAGTAGAGTATATAATTACCGTGCCAATTCCCAAAACTAATAATCAAAATATTCAAAATAATCATTTATATTCAAAATTAAAAAAAATTAATAACTAAATCAAAATGTGGTATAACGACTAAACAAAGGAATGTTTTATGATGTCATAAAACACCGTATGTGCATATGAAAACTCCAGTGACTTGAATCCGGTAACTTTTTCATTTCCTTCCTCTTTACCTATGAAATAAATAAATTTTAAAGATAAAGGGAAAAGAAACGAGGAAGTTACCGGATACAAGTTACCCTAGTGTAGATATACACTATGAGTCATAAGGACTTAACAAAGTTGTGTTTTATGCTGTTATTATCATTCAGCTGATAAGTTATTGTTTTTAAATCCGCTTGCCGCATTAATTATGACCTGCTATGATCATTATGTTTGATTGTATCATGTAATATATGTATAAACAAAAGAAATGCAAATTAGTTTCAGTTTAAATCCAAATCTTTCGAGAAAAGGACAACAATTTGTAATAACTAAATCTAAACAGTTTTATTAATATTTTCAAGAAAGTGCTACTAAAGTTGGCAAAACTGCAGCTAATTTACGGTCCACTACGGAAATTTTTCTTCTTAGCCTTGAGTACTGTCAAATTATTGGTGCTAAGTTACCATCACAAATGCAAGTTATATGTCTTTTTTTTACAATCATCGTACTGTAAAATTAACTATTCGTGAACGTACAGCTCTGACAATCCAGGAAGGGTTTATTCTTTTGTCAATAGCCCGAATTTCAATGAAAAAGGAACCAGTGAAAAAATCGTATAAAGAATAAAAATAAACCTTCAAAAGTTTACCGTGAAATAGAAGATTCCGTTAATAGTAAACTGGATGACATTTTCGATATCGCACATACCAATGCCTTGTCCATGATGACCAGTGAAGACGATAAGCGATTGATCTTATTTCAGCGTGAGAAAGGGCATCCCGGATATTTGGCTGGAGCCAGACAATATGAAATTGAAAAAGAAAAGCGGAAATCATAACGTGGCGAAGGCAGAAAAAAATCGTAAACGAAGATATCATGCAAAAAAAAAAAAAACTTCACTTCCAATAGGCTCACGAGCATTATTTTCGTCATCGGGTGACATCGAAAGGAAATGTGATAACGACATGAAATCTGATAACACTCGAAAATATTGATTTGCCCCTCACATCAGGAGTTTATGTTCCGTTATTTGTGAGATGCAAGAATGACTGGAATTCCTTGAATAAGGACAACCCGTTTATTATTAGGGTTTTTATTAGTTTCGGAAATTGGCAATAAAGTGGCTATATGTCAACCGATTTTCAATATTTTTCTTGTTTTGGAAAGGTAATCTCCTCTATTTATCACAATTTTTATTTAGCCATTATTTATTTATTATTTTTCTATTCGTTTGAAAAAGAAAAATTAGCAAAATATCGTTTTTAACGAACTTCGCGCTCAAGTCGCGATCTCTATACCATTTTTGATTGACCTAATATTTTTTCTGTTTAAGTTTTTAGCATAACCTCACATTTCTAGGGGGTGTTCCATTTAATATTTGAACTTTCCAAAATAAGGACAACCCTACGCTGATACAAAATCGTTACTAATATTTTAAGAGGGTGTACTACGAAATCTCAGTTTACAAAATCTCGGTTTTCAAAATCCCGGTTTGCAAAATCCCGGTTTTCAAAATCTCGGTTTTCGGTCGCCCGCTATTTTGGGTATATGCCAAATGTCAAAAATATACAGTCATTGCTGTGTTTATGACATAAGTTTCAGTCAAATACAAGCTGTCGTCCCGTGTGCATCAATTTTAAGCAACATTTCCGTCATTGCATTCGATTCTGTTTTCAAATGAAAAAAAAAATGCTGCTCAAGCTATGGAACTGATTAATTCGACTTCGAGTGAACATTCAGTGAGTCATTTAACAGTAAAAACGTGGTTTGCAACATTTCGTGATGGCAATTTTAGTCTTGAGGACAATGTACGTCCAGGTGCAGTACAACAATTTGAAGGCGAAGAACTTAAAGTTTCACTGGATGAACTCAAAAAGAGCGTGCACAACAGCTAAGAGTTATACTCACCAAGCATTATCACTTCAATTGCCTGCATAGGGGAAAATACAGAGGGAAGGAAAATGGGTTCCTCATAAACTGACCGAAGAAAACCAAAAATCGAAGAGTTGACATCTGCATGAATTTGCTTTCTCGGTACAAAAGGAAGAATTTTTTGCACAAAATCATTACGGGTGAATTTTGTACGATAGTCCCAGCCATCAACATCAGTTGCAAAATTGAATATTCATGCCAAGAAAATGTTACTGTGAGACTGGTGAATGGAAAAGAATCGTTTACAACCCGCATCTGGAAAGGGTCAAACTGTTACAGCTAAGTGAAGTTCAAATACTCGTCGTTCAGATCGATGTCATCATTGCCGCCCCGGTGGCAAAGTGGTCAGCATGCTTGCTCCAACAACCGGAGGTCCCGGGTTCGATTCCCGGTGGTGAAAAAATTTCATGGCTGGTTTAGGATCAATGAATTAATCACTCATTATCCGAAATGAAAATATGATTATGAAACCTCATTTGAGGCGGCCAAATCCCTTGATGGGATGTAGAGCCAGAAAGAGAGAAATGTCATCATATTTGAAAGGCCAGCGGTTCACGAAAGTTCAAGATGTGCAAAAATGGCTCCATGGCTTCGAAACCACCAAGTTTCTATTGCGAAGGCATTCATCATCTACCTGATAAATGGTCAAAGATCATAGATAGTAATGGCGACTATTTCGATAATTGACCAAAAAAAGCACAGGCTCTACTTCTACACCTAATAACAACAATTTATTCAGTAAATTCAATGCAACTGCTATTTCACAATAATCACTATTAAAAATACCAAACATATTTTAAATTTAAATAAAGAGAAAACTAAATTTAAAAATTTAAAATAAACAATAAATCAAAATTAGAATTTTCACAGAAAAAGTTACTCTTCAAATAAAAATGAAATACAATACTTAAAAAAAAAAACAATAATAATAAAACACTTTTCCTCATTAAAAAAGTTATTTCCAAGGCAATTCTTAAGACAATTAGCCACGCTAGCCACAACGGCGGAACTACTCTGTAAGCTGGCCAAACATTTTTTCAGCGGATAGCTTAAATTTATGTTTGCTTCTACACACCATCAAAAGCCTTTTGATCATCGCATCTATATCATGGTATTGTCGTTCGATGGAGCAATTTCTAAGTAAACTGGCGATATGAGCCACAACCTTGCGCCGTCACCTTTGTGCAAGTAAAAATTCTATCGTTTGCGGTTTTTGAATTGAAAAGGCCGACATGCGGACAGATATTATAGGGGGCATGTATTGTTATTATATATTGCAATTTTATAAAAGTTAAACAGTATAAACTCGATAATTGCTTAATTAAAGTTCACGGGCATTGCAAGAATCTAAAAGTTGCAAATATCGAGTATAAACAATTAGTATAAAATCCAAATTAATTCAGAGCTTATTCTAACAATTCCTAGTAATTATGGAATTTCATTTGCATCTGTCAAATTTAAACTAGTATTAAAACAAATAATGGTTTATTCTTGTTTAACACCGACACTTGCTGAGCCCCGCTAATATCTATGGACAAGGAGTTTTAATATCCACTAGAACTCATGTTCAGAAAATGCTTTGTTATAGGTGTAATTTTTCTTCTGTCGCTCTATTACGGATTACAATTAATAGGATCTCATCTGCAGAGTCATAATTATCAATTGCTAGTATTGATGGATCTTAGAAACGATTTAACAAACGTTTATTCCATAAACTCCAATCCAAACTTTTATTTTATTCTTTTTAAATTGAATTGAAATCTCCATCTTGGATGACACCTGTGTCACCAGTGTCCTGAAACAAAAAAAAACATTTTTAAAATTTTTGTTGAGTGTAGCAAGTAAATCAAGTTGCCGCATTTTTTAATTCCGTAATCAAATAGAGTTCGAACCATCTTTGAAAACAACTCTAAGGTCATCATGCATGTTGCTGGCCGATATGTAACCGGATTTCCTTTAAAATAAAATATTTAAAAGCTCTTGGTTAATTTATGACTACCCGAAGCATGTATGTCAAAAAAAAATCTTTTCTTTTGAAACTTTCCGTCCTGGGCGCGTATTCTTGAAATCGGTGGATATTTTAGTCGGCGGATTATAATTTGCATTAAAATTCTTTATATTATTCGAATATTTGCCGGCTACTTTAGTCATTTTTTTAAATTTGCTTGCAAGTCTTATATTATTTATTTCACTACTAATAAAAAATCTTCCTATTGAGGAAATTTTCGTACAAATCTGGCCTACTGAGGAAGAAAGTTTGATGTAAATTTTTGTAAATTGGGAATAATATTTCCATTGAGACTTGTACCCCTGTGCTCCCGCGGAAAAATTTATTATTACGAAAAAGAGTTTAGTCGGGATTTTCTACGAATTATCTATGAAAAGTGATCTTGGAAAGGTTAATATTATTTTTATATTGCATTAAAATATAAAAACTATAAATTTAGTCACAATTAATATTAAAATTCTGAAGCTTTATTCCACTGGTAGCGTTTTCTATACATTCCCTAGTCTCAATAGCGAAACTGGCAGATGGAACATTTTTCCCAATTTTAATTTGTTTTTTAAAAAATCACCAATTTTTTACCTTAGTGTATGCCAGGAAAAAATAATTTAAACATAAATAATGCATACTCGTGACGCAATAACAAAAAGTAACAGCGAGTTCATACGACGGATAAAAATCTCGGATTTTACTATCCCATCGTTTTAACCAATTACATCACGTAAATTATACAATGGGCACGCCTCTTTTCATATAAAAAAGTTGAAAATATTGAAAAAAAAATCTGGGATAAAAAAATCCGAGATTTTTATCCGTCGTATGAACTCGCAGTAAAACGCAATTTTTATTATTTGGAAGGAAAAAAATCTTGACATGTTACTCGTTGTCACTAGATTTGAAAATAAAACCGACATGTATTGCGAGGGCCTCACGAGGTTACTTATTTCAATAAGTACGTCTATACAAATAAGTAAGTAATTGGAAAAGAGCGTTTGTAATAAAATTGAAACTGCAATAAAATGGCATTTTAGTTGTGAATTCTAAAAAGCGGTGCTGATGAGATGACTTTCAAAATTCACGAAAAATTTTGTGATAAATAGTACAAAATTTAATTTTCCGTGACTTTAAATTTTCTTATAAAATTAGTGCGAATACAATTTTTTAACCATTTTGTATGGAATTAAATCGGAATTGAAAATAAATTCTTATAAAAAATCAATCATACAAAAAATTTATAAAATTTATATAATAGATTATTGCCAATTTTCAGTTGTTTTACAATTTTCAAGTAATAGTTATGGCGTAACATTTGTTGGCGAAAAATGTGTTGGCAAAATATTTGAGAAGTTGAGCAGTGCAACTGCAACTACTACAAACTACTGCAAAAGTCATGAAAATTTGTCACCCTCGGAGTAGATTTCAATGACAATTTTTCGGAATATTTGCTTATTGGTACAAATTGAAGTAACTGAAAGTATACGATTCGAATAAAACGATTTATGACATTTACAGCAGCTGCATTTTTAAGTCATATCAGAAATATTAAAAGTTTTTTAAAACTATAAATACTCACACATATTTTGTATGAAAACTTATAAGTCACGATAATAAAAATCAATGACAATATTATTAAAATTTTCAATTTAATTTTTTGTGACATTTCGGAAAAGTCGCTCCATACGAATCGCGGTTTAGTATTCATAAGTATTGTCACAAAATTGAAGCAGGACTTTTAGTACAATGTAACAAAAAATTGTCGTTTGTCATTTGTCACTTGATCAGAATCTAATCTTAAAATAAATAAATGTGTATACCAGCTTAAATTGCTTTCCATTGTTTACCTTTCTTATGAGCTTGATATACTCTGGAGTCTCCATCAAGTTGTCCTTCTTCTTCCATATTGTCCTGGGCTTATTTATCGTCGGTGTTACTACGTCATCGTTGATCCATAATATACTACGGTAGAATTAATTAAAAAACTCGAAATTAACGAGGCTACAAAAGCAAAATAAGATGCACGAAACGGAACATTTATAGTTTAAATCAAAAATTAAAATTAAAATACAATTTAAACAGAAAAAATTTAGCATTCAAAAATTTAAAGAATAATTCTCCAGGATTTTATTATCCGTTATCCGTTAAAATTAAAGTCAACTAGGTTTTCGATGATTTTGAATGGTTTAGGTAACCTATGAACAGGGTTGTTTTCTCCATAGTTTGCTAGTTGCTAGTTTGAGAGGCTATATCCTAACCCCACTCTATAGAGAAATTCTAAAAAAATTACAAAAATTACTTGAATTCTTCCTCCATCACTAGACATAAGCCGATAGACTGTCCAACGAATAGTTTCTTAAACCGAAAAATATATCTCAATTTCATTCAACATTGAAACCTTCTGAACAAATCACAAAAATACACAGATTAAATGTAATCTTCCTCTCCCACCAGAAATAAGCCGATTGTCCGTCAGTCCGACAAACGATGTATGTAAAGCTGGCCCGAAAAGTAGCCCGAAAAAATGTGTCTTTGCTTAATCAGTAATATTTTCGGGCTGGCCCGAAAAATTTATAAAAAATGCATTACCTTTAATTCTTATCCCGATTTTTTTCTACATCAACATCAACATCTACAACAAGATTTGATTTTACAAGCCAACACGAAAAAATAGAAAAAAATTTGATGAATAAATTTATAATACGTAAGTATGTATGTATATGAAAAGTTAATTTAGTGAAAATTTCAAAAAATTAGTCTATTAAAAATACGAGTATAATGATATTACGTAAATTTTTCAAAAAATACAAAAACATTTTGCAGTGAGGCGTTTTTCAGAGGCATTGCCTGAGACTTTGGCCACTGTAGTAAATTAGAGTACGTCATTTGAAACCCAAATAATGTAATCTTATTTCTATACGAGGTCGAAAGCAGAACTTTCTTTAGTGCCAGTCTCAGTATGTAACGATTTTCAAAAAAAAAAAATTACTAAGAAATTTTCTTTCTTTTCTCTATGGCGGTTGTCACAGGGATTACCTGAAACTTCGGCGACTGTCGAGAATTAGTGTAGGCCATCTGGAATTCAAATAATGTTGCCCCATTACTGCACCAGGCGGAAAGAAGCGTGCCAGTCTCAGTATGTAAAGATTTTCAACAAAAAATTTACTAAGAAATTTTCTTCTATGGCGGTTTTTCTTATTTGAGGTTCTTCTACGGCTGGTACAGTAAACGGGCAACATTATTTGAATTCCAGATGGCCTACACTAATTCTCGACAGTCGCCGAAGTTTCAGGTAATCCCTGTGACAACCGCCTTAGAAGAAAATTTCTTAGTAAATTTTTTATTGAAAATCTTTACATACTGAGACTGGCACGAACCTTCTTTCCACCTGGTACAGTAATGGGGCTACATTATTTGAATTCCAGATGGTAAAAACTAACTCTTGACATTAGCCGAAGCCTGAAGCATTCATTTTGAAAACCGCCTCATAACAAAATGTTTTGGTGTTTTTTTCAGAATCTTACGTGATATCATTATACTCTAAATTTTTCGGGCCAGTTTCACATCGGTCGACAAACGAATAGTTTTTAAGTTCGAGGAACTATATCTGAAATCCATCTCATTGAAATTTTGTGAAGTGGCTCGGTATTTTCGGGTATGGCAATAGTACTGTGTCGCTAGTAAAATATCAATCTTGATTTGTTAATTTTCGTTGTCAGTATATTTTTTTGGGGAGTAGAGAGGAGTTAGTATAGTTTTAGTTAGAGTTTGTAGAGTATAGTTTCATCACTTTTTTATTATTTATCAAGTGGTTTCCTCCATAACATACGACGAATCTCAGCATTTTGTATACGTTGCATGTGTTTTCTCGCGTGTTTGCGTACTTCTTCACTAACGAAATCCATCTTCAGATCTCTATGTTATTATTTCTTATGTACCACGGTGCATTAACTATTCCACGTAGGACTTTGCTTTGGAATAACTGGATTCTATTGGCATTGGTTTGTTTTATACAGCCCCAGAGTTGAGACGTCCACACAGGTTTAAGAATTTGCCGGTAATCGCAATTTATTATGTAAAGTTAGCTCAAAATTTCTTCCCAAGGGCCAATCCATCTTTTTGTTTTTAATGTTTAACTCTTTTTTTTTGACATGCTTGAACGTTTGCACAGGGAATTGAGAATTCATTTCTACTGGTATCCAGTAGACATTTTTGTTGGTAAAGTTTACGTGAACAGATTTTGTTTCATTATGTTTTATTCGCCAAATCTTTTTCATGTACTGAATATATTGCAGGGGTCGGCTCTCGAAGTATTACTAAATTCACGCTGTTGTAGCAACTAAACGACTAATGACAGCGCGCTCATTGACAAGCGTCAGCCTGCAGTTAAAAAAAGTTATCGAAATGGAATTCAAATGCAACAGTGTTATTGCTTTGTATTTGGCTGTAAAATCGCAACAAGCTATTGGTTATACTTATGAGCTATGATATTTACATGTGACCAAAATACTTGTGTATCGGACTATTGTCTATTACACGTTTAAATGATACTAGAAAACGCCATGGAGATGAATATCCAAAAACAGCAACGTTGTCAGAAATGGTTCGAAAGGTGAAGGCCAGAATTCAACAGAATGCAACGTAATCACACGTTTGCACAAAGCAGTGCAAATTAAAAGACAATTTAGATCAGCGATTTAGGTCTGCATCAGTGATGGTTTGGGCCGCGGTAACTGCCACAGGACGCTCACCACTCGTTTTCATTGAAAGAAGCAAAGGTAAATCAACAAATCTACCGTTAAAAGATTTTACACGATGCTATGTTACCTTGGGTACGTAAACAATTCGGTAGAAACCATTGGACGTTTCAACAAGTCTCGGCACCATCCCATAAAGCACGTGAAACCCGACATTTTTAAGAAAAAGTTCCCAGCTTCAATTCCTCACAACAATGGCCACCATATTCCCGGACTTAAACTCAATGGATTTTTCCATATGGTCCGTTCTGGAGGCCAAAATATTAACTAAAAGATATGAGATCAGACTGCATTCGTGCAGCGTGCGAAGCCTTCTCGGACAGTCTCGATGCTATTATTGGCGCTAAAGGTGGCTACATCGAACAATAATATTATTTTGTTAAATTGACATGTTTTTAAATTTGACATGCATACTGAAGTTTTGAGATAAAAAAAACCAAATTGACAAATGTACAGCATTTTTAATTGGTAACGTCGACCCCTGTATTAAGCTAGAAACAGAACAAGAGCGACGACGACGAGCGTCGACAAATAAATAAAAAATATCGCCGCAATATCGCTGTAGCTAACAGAACTAAAGCGTCAGCTTATGCGATAAAAAAACATCCACAAACGGCATATCCTTCTGTGTTTTGACAAATGGCGTTGTGGCGTTAGCCTACTAAATTGAAAAAATTGATTAATAGTATGACGGTTAAATGATACCAACTGAGATATATATAAAAAACAGTTGGCAACATTGTTTCGTCGGCGATAAAAATAGAAATAGACTCTAAATTTATTTCAACGAAAAAATCGTCGTCGCCTGCGTCGATGGTTGCCTTTGTATTATATGTTTTCCGTGTTTTGTAATATGACAGGCGATTTCGCTCACCGCCTTCGCTCACCGCCTTCGCTCTTGTTCTGATTCGAGCTTTAGCTCTTGGCAATTTGCTTAAATTCACTGTGCTATTATCGACTGCTAAGAAGGCCGTATCATCCACAAACGTTGCTATGTTAGTCTCCTCAATCGTTCGTAGGTTCGAGGAGATATATAGAACATATAAAGTAGTCCCAGAACGCTAACTTGTGGTATACTCCTGTTGATATTTTCTTTATTCATGAGTATTCGCCATCTAATTTAACACAAAAGCGTCGGATAAGATTTACGTATTTCATAAAACTGCTTTGGCAAGTCTCTTTGTAATTTATAAGCAGGTTCCAACATTTTAGAAGAAAAATTAGACGCAGGTTCTCGGGCACTAGTCCTGCCTAATTTACAACGTTTCTTTAAAGTTTTGTTAAACCGTTCAGATGTTTTAGAATTATTGCAACCGGTTACAACTTTAACTACATTAAGTCAGTAATCGTAATTGTTTTCGAGCTAATCAACCAGTACTCTGATGCATGTCAAGATCGAGATGCCAAAATTTTGGGGAAAACCCCACACGTTACTTTTCCAAGACGATTCAAAACCAGCTAACTCAGCAGTTGTGGAGGAATCAACAGCAACCATTGCCCATGCTAATACATTACTGAACTGTATACTACCAACGGTGGTTCTAATGGTTATCGATGAAAATTGATTTGAACACGAATGCCGTATTTTATTGGATTCAGGCTTAATGTCAACTTTGGTATGACACAAATTTTTTGTAGTAGATTAAAAGTATCCAGACAGCATATAATCGTACAGTTGTATATCAGGTATTAGTGGTTCGGAAAATCTAGTTTCTACTTGTAAAGGAATTGTTACTATGACTTTAAGATCTCGTCAAGATAAACATCAACGAATTAAAGTCGAACTTGTGTTCAAAATTACCGTCTCATTCATTCGATCTAAACCTAAGCGAATGTTCGTAGCTGATCCTGATTTCAATGTTTCCCAAAATATTAATATAATTTTGGATATGTGATTTTAGTGTGAAGAACCAAACAACAAAACAACATAATTACATCATTGTCACGGAAACAATATTTGGATGGGTACTTGGTGGCTAGATAGATCTAGTCAAAATGAACGTAACATCAAATGACACGGCACACAAAGAGACAGACCTGAAGAGATCCCAAACACTATGAAGAAGACAAATGAGCATACAGCGTGTGAGGAAGATCTCGTATAACCACAGAAGGAAAATTCGTGGTGCAGGTAGTTTTGAAACAGATTACGATCGAACTTGCGAAGTCGCTAAATTTGACAGTAAGCTGGCAAAAACCACTGGGGAGAAAGTGCCAGAAGGATGCTATATTTCAACAACGTTGTGTACAGTTCATGCGGGAGTATTTAGATTTGGGTCACATGGTGCAAGTCAAAGACACCGAACAGCTTGATCCGAATTTTTTACCACACCATGGCGAAAACCTCTACCGGCGTGTCCTTGAACGAGCTGCCCATGGTCGATTCTACTGTTCAACAAACATTATTCGCAATCCTACTGAAGTTTCACTGGAATTAAAAGCTATCAGTGCCGATGTTGAAAAGATGCACCGGCAAATTTTCGTCAGTATTGACAACATTGACCTATGGGATTCCAGCGGCTCAGTATCTAGACACAAGAATATAAAACGAGTTGGCAAATAGGCATAGTCAACAACTCCCTGCAGCGTCTACAGTATTTCTTAAAAGTACTTATGTAGAAGCTGTCGAATTAAAGGCGGATCTAGTTCAAATTATTTCTGGGGCTGGAATGAAACCTCGAAAATGGATTTATAATTCGAACGAGTTCTTACATACCACTGCTTGTGGTATGTAAGATTATCATCAGTGAACAGAGGGACTCTGCCTAAAAGATTTCATACATGAAGTTGCAACAGTAAAAGCCCTGGGGCTCCAATTCGGAGTACAAGTAAAACATGTTCTCCTATCATGCTAATACGACTGAACCAGTTTTTAAAGAGGAAACTACTTTCAAATAGTAGTCAAATTTTTGATCCTTTAGGATAGAGTGGCTCTCGCCACTAATAATCAAAATAAAAAATATAATTTCTAGTGCTCTGGCTGATGTCGATAGACTGGGATGATCAACCGCAGCAAGAAATTCGACAAAAAAGGTTGGCAATTAGAGATCAGTCGCCGCTATTATAGAAGAAGACGTGAACTACACGGGTTCTTTGGCGCAAGTGAGCGGGCGTACGCTGCAATTGTGTCCCAAAATTGGCAGATCAAACGAAGCGGAGTGATAGGGGAGCTCATTTCCAACAAAAACCGCCAAGTAAAGTTTTTTTCGAATTGTTGATGGTGCAAACGTTATCCCACTTTTAGAGTTTTTTAGTGAAAATGCATGCGCACCAACCAAAAAAATAATTTAAAGGAAACCAAGAGTTCTTTTGTTTAACTTTCGTTTTTAATACGATCTAGAAAAGTGTGCCTTTCCATTAAAATCATTTCTATAAGCTGCATTATCTTCTGTCAAATAAAAACAATAAAAAATTTTGAGTTTTAAAATAGATGCTTATTCATCAATGTCGTCTGAACTAAACAAAATGAATAAAATATTTTTTTATTAATTTTAAATATTTCCTTCGAATTTCTCAGGGTTTTCCCGGATTTCCACAAAATTGCCCGGATTTCCACCAGATTTCCCACGGATTTCCCGAATTTCCCTCGAATTTCCCAGAATTTCTTCCGGTTTTTCGGGTTTCTTCTGGATTTCCTCCAGATTTCTCTCAAATTTCCAGGATTTCCCTCGGATTGTTCCGAATTTTTCTGGATTCCCCGGTTTTCTTCCGGATTTTCCGGATTCTCGGGTAAACCCGGTGGAAATCCAGTGAAAATTCCAAAGATTGCGTATCTTTTTCCCCAGTAAGGCCACTTACTATTTATTTATTAATGAATTCGTTCTTGATTTCTTTAATTAATAACTTAACTTATCGAACAAAAAGTTTAGAGCTGTTTTATATTCTGGCGCTTTTTGCTAGGCCGTCCTTCTATTTCGTTTTGCTGCAACCAGTTCCCTAGCTTCCAGTTAGTTCCATATAATAGCGCAATAGTATATATTAATTTACATAGTGTTACCATAAGCAATTTTCTCTATTTTCGGGAATGGAAATTTCTATCTTCACAAAGATTTGTATGAGCGGTTTTATTAAAATTCGTGATGTTTTAAAGTTAACGCTCCATTTTCTCTGTACGGTGACCCCGAGGTCTCCGTTCTCATTTCTTTCGACACCTGTACAATGTGGTGAGTCCTTATTTCACTACTCGTTACTTCTGGACGTGTGTCGTTTGTGGTTTTGTTTTATTTAAATTAGAGATTTACTTGCTCCAAATTGCTTACCAAATTTAATGCGTTTCCATTTCATATTTCAGGTATTTTACACCTGTTCATTTTTCCGTTATTTAACTTCCCAAAATTTACATTTATATCGAAATGCAATATGTATGCATGTTTAAAGATACACAAGAATTTTGTGTGTATATTTAATAAGTTTTTCCATTTAATACGAAAGGTTGGACACGTTACATATGTCGTGACAAAATCCGCATTTTATCTTAACATTTATATCATAAATAACATTTTTCATAAAAATAAAAGAATTCGTAAAAGCGACCTAAAACATTCATTTCAATAACACTGTAGTACGGTTCTAATTATAGTAAAAATACTTTATTTTAAATTCCGCCTACGAGGCGAATAATGAAAAAAAAAATGAAATAGTAAAACTTGAGTAAATTGAGTAATACAAATTTTCAGGTAATTATCATCACCGTTATATGTATAGCAGCACGCTATTGTGAAAATACTTAATCGTCTTAATATTTCTTATCACATATATTTCTGTTATCGGGGAAAAAACGGTGCACAAATTTTTCCGGAGATTAATTTTTTCCGCTGTCACAAGTACGAATGTAGATCTCTCGGTATAACGGTACGAATAAAGGGATTTTTATTTTGTAAGATTTCAGTATTTTTAAATATAAAATCGCCACAGCCACCACCCTTCGTTAAAAATCATTTTCCCATTTTCATATTGTAATATATTTGATCTATGTGTTTATCCTTTTTTTTTATATTCCTGAATATTACTTTACTCAACGTTAATCCTGCAAACAAAAATCGGTTTCTTCTGGTTTTGACAAAGTGAGATAAATATCAATGTGATTATATTTTAAGTGTTTTCTCTATATATAAGGTACAAGGTATATTATATGACTATATGGGGTTGATTATGAAGTGTAATTTTAATAATTGATTTGCTGAAGGCGATATGATGTATTATATATGTATATACGAGTGTATATGGAACCCTGATGGTGACATTTATTTATATAAATCTGATGGGACGCAATTTTATTTTTATTTTTGTTAAATTTAAATACCCCAAACATTGAAGACAGTTTCTCTCGGGAATATTGCACGTTAATAGCTTTACAAAACATAAATTCTTTAAAAAGAAAATTCCTCTTAATATATTCATATATAAATGTTCATAGGTCGGTACGCTACATCGTACACATAAAATTTAATCTTTGAGATGATGGCATTAAGATTCCCACAAAAAAATGGAGAAATTTATAAATTTTTCTATACTGTATTCGTTCAAGGTGAAGTGAAACGATTTTTTAAAAATATGTTTCATTGATTTTCATCTTAACGCAAAAAATACGCACTCCTTAGATACATAATATTGAAATCATATTTTATTAAGCCTTATACATATGTATATAGTTGAAGTGTAAATCTGTTTAAATCATATTTCCGGTTCGTTGTATCCATGCAAAAAAGATCATGAATGAATTTTCTAATGGTTGTGTGTTTGTGGGATGTGTGTTGCGCCACATAGCAATGGTTTAAGAAATTTGAATAAAATTATAACGATAGGAAAATTCGCGAACGTTCCCAGAAACCGTACATGAATCGCATTTCCATTTATTATGCTTTAAATTTTTTATTATGTATTTATGTTTATTTAGTTAAACAATTTTTATTTTTAATTTCATTGTATGAAAAAAAAAAAAAATAAAAAAAGTTCAAATGTGAAGCCATATAAAATGCTTTATGCACAAGAAAATTTAATATGTACCGCGTATATGGGATTTTCCACCCGGGCTTACATGGATACGTCGTCGTGTATACCTCGTGCATACCGCACAAAAGTTATATTAAATATTTTTATCGGTTTATATCTCAAGTATAGAGTATAAATATATGAGATAATCACTAACTGTACGACGAGAAACATGGCAGACATCATGTTAACGAAATTCATATACCTCTCGCACAGATAATATCATATTTTATTCATAATATTCTGAGCAATTTACTTTTATTTTTATGTTGCTTGTATATCTGCCTAGATTTATCAAATATGTAATTACACAATATTCGAATACAGAAATTTAATAAATTATTAAAAAAAGAATTTCATTTTTTTTTCGTTTACTTTTAGTTGCATATCCAAATTTTTATCCAAATTATATGCATGCGGCGGCTGTCGCACATGTAGCCGCCGCACAAATGCAAGCCCATGCGGGGACACACGGTACCCTTGGCCATCATCATATAGGACATTTATCACACCATGGACCACCACCGAAACGAAAACGAAGACATCGAACAATATTCACCGAAGAGCAATTAGAACAATTAGAGGCGACATTCGATAAAACGCATTATCCGGATGTTGTACTGCGTGAACAATTAGCATTAAAAGTTGATTTAAAAGAAGAAAGGGTAGAGGTACGTAAATACAAATATATACTTACATATTCTAAAATCTAAACATATTAATTATTATGATTATTTATATAATAATGTATACTGTGTGACAAGCAAATACTTAATTATTTACATTACAACAGCGGCGACAACAACAAAACGCATAAAAAGGTTTCACTTAATTTTCATCCCTATATATACATATGATATTATAATGATGCGTTCTCGGATACGTACAAGAGATTTTCATCACCCCAGTAAATAAAATTCGAATTACTTAAAACGATATAGTATTTAAGTAAGATGTCATGATGTCAATTTTTATCAATTTAATTAATTAGAATATGATTAAAAAAAAAAAAATTATTTATGTTGTTGTTTGTCGATTAGGGTCGATTTTGATTCACCCTCATCATGATGCTGTTCGCCTTTGTACGATTTCTCAAGTGTTTATTTTATAATTTGAAATGATTTGATAATTTTATGGGATGTTAAATGTGTAATTGATGCGGATCGGAAAATTAAATATAACAAATGGTTTTTTTCCGGCCGATTTTTTTTTTGTTTTGTTTATTGTTGCGGTGCGCTAGGGCAATTATTATAGTACCGTTTTATGCTAAGAACATTTTATGCGTTAGCATTTTAATCGTCATATACTTTGTTGGAAATATTTTGAATTTGAAAAAGTGTACAAAGTTTCAAAAATACTAAGCCATAAAGGTTGGGATAACATGCCGCTAGGAAAGCTGGGTGCGGTAAAAGTTTATTGCAAAAAAGAAGATTTCAATGGCTTGGCAATTTTTCGAATACTTTACGGAATCAAACAGTAATTTTTGGTGATATTTAAAGTATGGAAAACTGTATACTGTAGACTTAAAGCGCGGGAAATCACTATCAGAGGTAACTTAAACCAAAGGAAAGTTTCTTACTAAATCAAATTCTCAAATGTCGTTACAAATGGAAAAATATTTTTTAAGGGCTGGGACGCCGTACCATCACTTTTTCGACTTTCGACTTAGTTTATGTCTCAATTTTCAGGAACCAAATAACATTCTATTTCGCGTAAACAGTTATGTGTTTTATATCGCGATTTCAACCTCTTGATTTAATTGTGAGCTTTCTCTCTTTTCTACATTTCGATTAATGAGAAAATTATTTGGTGATAAAACAGAGCCGATTAATCTAGAAGCCTGAGATATCGTAGAAATGAAATAGAGTGATCTTTCACTCGAGCAAGCTGAGTACATTAGAAAATGCGTAATTTTTAAAGTGAAATAGGCTGCCATTTTATTCGTAAAAAATATAAATGCAGTCGAAAGTCGAAAATAGTGATGGTACAACATCTCAGCCTTGGTCGTTGTTTATAGAAATGCTTAGCTAAAACCCAAACGATTTTGACGTCCCTTGAGCTAGCAGACCCCATACAGCAGAACATTACAAGATAGTATGGATAATTATAGGCTAATAATAGGCTAATTAAATGTTCTATTAAACAAATTTCGGTTCCATCCCTTCCAGCTAAAACGCTGGTTCTGCTAGCTTTTGTCACCCCTTATCGAAAAACGATTTAAAAACAATTGCAAAATTAAAGGTTAATTTTAGGCTAATTAAATGCCCTATTGAAATTATTCTATTCTGCTCGTTCTAGGAAAAACATAAGGCTTTATCATTTAAAGGCTAGCAGAACCCAAATCATAAATCGGACCAAAAATCAAATTTGAATACAAAACAAGATCAATTGACATACAAATAATTTTAGGTTCATTATATCCTAATCAAATGTCCCATTAAAAAATGTTGGGCTCCACTCGTTTTTGACCAAATTTCACGTCATTTAGGCAATAAAGAGCCTAAAATTATTTGTATGTCAACTGATCTTGTTTTGCATTCAAATTTGATTTTTGGTCTGATTTTTGATTTGGGTTCTGCTAGCCTTTAAATGATAAAGCCTTATGCTTTTCCTAACTGTGACAAAAGCTAGCAGAACCAGCGTTTTAGCTGGAAGGGATGGAGTCCAACATTTTTTAATATAATGTTCTACTGTATGGGTTCTGCTAGCTTAACCGTTTGAGTCCCAGGGGGTATTGAAAAAACACTGTCGAAGAATCCCAAAGAGCGCAACTGCGCTTTCTCTAAATAAGGGAGGAAGATAAAACGGCTGAGATGAAAAGGCAATCGATTGAGACAAACCTATTGTAAAATGTACTATTTACATTAAAAGGAGCTGTGTGATGTACTTGCTTCAGTAAATTTGAGCACCCAATTTCGAGAATCGGTAACGAACCGTCAGTTTCCTCGACATAAAACCTCAACGATCGCGGTGCTTGGAGCTCAAACGGTTAATAGTAATTTATTTTAGTAATGGAGTAACCCATGTTTTGTGGAGCTTGAAAAATTGTATTTTAAAAAATATAAAAATATGCTTGGGCCTCAAACAGTTAAGGGGCGTACGGTTTTGGTCTATTTGCTCAATATAGAAGTTAAGAATTCGGTTAGAAATAAAATTAAAAAAAAAAAAAAACAACTTTGTTACTCAAAATTCATACTAGGACTAACCTAACATAAAATAAAATAAATTTTTTGTATGAAAATTAAAATTATCCTAATTTGCATAAAATACAGGGAACCCTTCAAGAACACGATTAATTCGTTCCATGTCCTTTGAAACCGTGTTATTTGAAACTACAGAAAATGAAATAAAAAAAAAACGTTACGTTTTAATTTTTTCTTTTTTGTTATGGTGTGTTATGGTGTCGTGTTCTTCGAATACCGTGTTTTTGAAGGATAACCTGTATATAAAAAAATTCAAAATATTCTATGGAATTTTTATTATGTTATACTTAGAGACACTACATTTGTGTTGAATCAACTAATTTGGTCTTCGCCTGTCCGTTGTGCTGATTTAACATTACTGATGGTGTTAACTCCTCCCTTCTTAAAAATCTCGTGGATCATACATTTGACTTGGATGGGTTCAATACTAGGTTGATGTGTGGGAAGTTCTTCTTGGACCGTTGGTTACGGGAAAAATAGCAGTCCTCTTTTGTGCGCGTCTTGACCTGTGTGTCAAAAAAATAAAAAGCAACCCATAAATAATGACTATGACCCTAATATCAAAGGCGATCACTTCTTTGTGTTCGATGAATAATTCTTGTAATTGTGAAATGTTACCTGGATTCAGGTTGTGTAACTATCCGGAATCAATTTTAAAGCCTTTTTCAGCTATGTTCGTGAGTAATACTGGGTTTTACCTGGGTATTAACTTGGAATGTTTTCAGGTCTCTTCGTACGAACGTGGAATTGGTGATTTGGACGAACTGTCTCGATAGCTTATTGAACCAAATATGAAATTGAAATTGACATATTGAAATATTGAAATATTGAAATATTGAAATATTGAAATATTGAAATATTGAAATATTGAAATATTGAAATATTGAAATATTGAAATATTGAAATATTGAAATATTGAAATATTGAAATATTGAAATATTGAAATATTGAAATATTGAAATATTGAAATATTGAAATATTGAAATATTGAAATATTGAAATATTGAAATATTGAAATATTGAAATATTGAAATATTGAAATATTGAAATATTGAAATATTGAAATATTGAAATATTGAAATATTGAAATATTGAAATATTGAAATATTGAAATATTGAAATATTGAAATATTGAAATATTGAAATATTGAAATATTGAAATATTGAAATATTGAAATATTGAAATATTGAAATATTGAAATATTGAAATATTGAAATATTTCAATATTTCAATATTTCAATATTTCAATATTTCAATATTTCAATATTTCAATATTTCAATATTTCAATATTTCAATATTTCAATATTTCAATATTTCAATATTTCAATATTGAAATATTGAAATATTGAAATATTGAAATATTGAAATATTGAAATATTGAAATATTGAAATATTGAAATATTGAAATATTGAAATATTGAAATATTGAAATATTGAAATATTGAAATATTGAAATATTGAAATATTGAAATATTGAAATATTAAAATATTGAAATATTGAAATATTGAAATATTGAAATATTGAAATATTGAAATATTGAAATATTGAAATATTGAAATATTGAAATATTGAAATATTGAAATATTGAAATATTGAAATATTGAAATATTGAAATATTGAAATATTGAAATATTGAAATATTGAAATATTGAAATATTGAAATATTGAAATATTGAAATATTGAAATATTGAAATATTGAAATATTGAAATATTGAAATATTGAAATATTGAAATATTGAAATATTGAAATATTGAAATATTGAAATATTGAAATATTGAAATATTGAAATATTGAAATATTGAAATATTGAAATATTGAAATATTGAAATATTGAAATATTGAAATATTGAAATATTGAAATATTGAAATATTGAAATATTGAAATATTGAAATATTGAAATATTGAAATATTGAAATATTGAAATATTGAAATATTGAAATATTGAAATATTGAAATATTGAAATATTGAAATATTGAAATATTGAAATATTGAAATATTGAAATATTGAAATATTGAAATATTGAAATATTGAAATATTGAAATATTGAAATATTGAAATATTGAAATATTGAAATATTGAAATATTGAAATATTGAAATATTGAAATATTGAAATATTGAAATATTGAAATATTGAAATATTGAAATATTGAAATATTGAAATATTGAAATATTGAAATATTGAAATATTGAAATATTGAAATATTGAAATATTGAAATATTGAAATATTGAAATATTGAAATATTGAAATATTGAAATATTGAAATATTGAAATATTGAAATATTGAAATATTGAAATATTGAAATATTGAAATATTGAAATATTGAAATATTGAAATATTGAAATATTGAAATATTGAAATATTGAAATATTGAAATATTGAAATATTGAAATATTGAAATATTGAAATATTGAAATATTGAAATATTGAAATATTGAAATATTGAAATATTGAAATATTGAAATATTGAAATATTGAAATATTGAAATATTGAAATATTGAAATATTGAAATATTGAAATATTGAAATATTGAAATATTGAAATATTGAAATATTGAAATATTGAAATATTGAAATATTGAAATATTGAAATATTGAAATATTGAAATATTGAAATATTGAAATATTGAAATATTGAAATATTGAAATATTGAAATATTGAAATATTGAAATATTGAAATATTGAAATATTGAAATATTGAAATATTGAAATATTGAAATATTGAAATATTGAAATATTGAAATATTGAAATATTGAAATATTGAAATATTGAAATATTGAAATATTGAAATATTGAAATATTGAAATATTGAAATATTGAAATATTGAAATATTGAAATATTGAAATATTGAAATATTGAAATATTGAAATATTGAAATATTGAAATATTGAAATATTGAAATATTGAAATATTGAAATATTGAAATATTGAAATATTGAAATATTGAAATATTGAAATATTGAAATATTGAAATATTGAAATATTGAAATATTGAAATATTGAAATATTGAAATATTGAAATATTGAAATATTGAAATATTGAAATATTGAAATATTGAAATATTGAAATATTGAAATATTGAAATATTGAAATATTGAAATATTGAAATATTGAAATATTGAAATATTGAAATATTGAAATATTGAAATATTGAAATATTGAAATATTGAAATATTGAAATATTGAAATATTGAAATATTGAAATATTGAAATATTGAAATATTGAAATATTGAAATATTGAAATATTGAAATATTGAAATATTGAAATATTGAAATATTGAAATATTGAAATATTGAAATATTGAAATATTGAAATATTGAAATATTGAAATATTGAAATATTGAAATATTGAAATATTGAAATATTGAAATATTGAAATATTGAAATATTGAAATATTGAAATATTGAAATATTGAAATATTGAAATATTGAAATATTGAAATATTGAAATATTGAAATATTGAAATATTGAAATATTGAAATATTGAAATATTGAAATATTGAAATATTGAAATATTGAAATATTGAAATATTGAAATATTGAAATATTGAAATATTGAAATATTGAAATATTGAAATATTGAAATATTGAAATATTGAAATATTGAAATATTGAAATATTGAAATATTGAAATATTGAAATATTGAAATATTGAAATATTGAAATATTGAAATATTGAAATATTGAAATATTGAAATATTGAAATATTGAAATATTGAAATATTGAAATATTGAAATATTGAAATATTGAAATATTGAAATATTGAAATATTGAAATATTGAAATATTGAAATATTGAAATATTGAAATATTGAAATATTGAAATATTGAAATATTGAAATATTGAAATATTGAAATATTGAAATATTGAAATATTGAAATATTGAAATATTGAAATATTGAAATATTGAAATATTGAAATATTGAAATATTGAAATATTGAAATATTGAAATATTGAAATATTGAAATATTGAAATATTGAAATATTGAAATATTGAAATATTGAAATATTGAAATATTGAAATATTGAAATATTGAAATATTGAAATATTGAAATATTGAAATATTGAAATATTGAAATATTGAAATATTGAAATATTGAAATATTGAAATATTGAAATATTGAAATATTGAAATATTGAAATATTGAAATATTGAAATATTGAAATATTGAAATATTGAAATATTGAAATATTGAAATATTGAAATATTGAAATATTGAAATATTGAAATATTGAAATATTGAAATATTGAAATATTGAAATATTGAAATATTGAAATATTGAAATATTGAAATATTGAAATATTGAAATATTGAAATATTGAAATATTGAAATATTGAAATATTGAAATATTGAAATATTGAAATATTGAAATATTGAAATATTGAAATATTGAAATATTGAAATATTGAAATATTGAAATATTGAAATATTGAAATATTGAAATATTGAAATATTGAAATATTGAAATATTGAAATATTGAAATATTGAAATATTGAAATATTGAAATATTGAAATATTGAAATATTGAAATATTGAAATATTGAAATATTGAAATATTGAAATATTGAAATATTGAAATATTGAAATATTGAAATATTGAAATATTGAAATATTGAAATATTGAAATATTGAAATATTGAAATATTGAAATATTGAAATATTGAAATATTGAAATATTGAAATATTGAAATATTGAAATATTGAAATATTGAAATATTGAAATATTGAAATATTGAAATATTGAAATATTGAAATATTGAAATATTGAAATATTGAAATATTGAAATATTGAAATATTGAAATATTGAAATATTGAAATATTGAAATATTGAAATATTGAAATATTGAAATATTGAAATATTGAAATATTGAAATATTGAAATATTGAAATATTGAAATATTGAAATATTGAAATATTGAAATATTGAAATATTGAAATATTGAAATATTGAAATATTGAAATATTGAAATATTGAAATATTGAAATATTGAAATATTGAAATATTGAAATATTGAAATATTGAAATATTGAAATATTGAAATATTGAAATATTGAAATATTGAAATATTGAAATATTGAAATATTGAAATATTGAAATATTGAAATATTGAAATATTGAAATATTGAAATATTGAAATATTGAAATATTGAAATATTGAAATATTGAAATATTGAAATATTGAAATATTGAAATATTGAAATATTGAAATATTGAAATATTGAAATATTGAAATATTGAAATATTGAAATATTGAAATATTGAAATATTTCAATATTTCAATATTTCAATATTTCAATATTTCAATATTTCAATATTTCAATATTTCAATATTTCAATATTTCAATATTTCAATATTTCAATATTTCAATATTTCAATATTTCAATATTTCAATATTTCAATATTTCAATATTTCAATATTTCAATATTTCAATATTTCAATATTTCAATATTTCAATATTTCAATATTTCAATATTTCAATATTTCAATATTTCAATATTTCAATATTTCAATATTTCAATATTTCAATATTTCAATATTTCAATATTTCAATATTTCAATATTTCAATATTTCAATATTTCAATATTTCAATATTTCAATATTTCAATATTTCAATATTTCAATATTTCAATATTTCAATATTTCAATATTTCAATATTTCAATATTTCAATATTTCAATATTTCAATATTTCAATATTTCAATATTTCAATATTTCAATATTTCAATATTTCAATATTTCAATATTTCAATATTTCAATATTTCAATATTTCAATATTGAAATATTGAAATATTGAAATATTGAAATATTGAAATATTGAAATATTGAAATATTGAAATATTGAAATATTGAAATATTGAAATATTGAAATATTGAAATATTGAAATATTGAAATATTGAAATATTGAAATATTGAAATATTGAAATATTGAAATATTGAAATATTGAAATATTGAAATATTGAAATATTGAAATATTGAAATATTGAAATATTGAAATATTGAAATATTGAAATATTGAAATATTGAAATATTGAAATATTGAAATATTGAAATATTGAAATATTGAAATATTGAAATATTGAAATATTGAAATATTGAAATATTGAAATATTGAAATATTGAAATATTGAAATATTGAAATATTGAAATATTGAAATATTGAAATATTGAAATATTGAAATATTGAAATATTGAAATATTGAAATATTGAAATATTGAAATATTGAAATATTGAAATATTGAAATATTGAAATATTGAAATATTGAAATATTGAAATATTGAAATATTGAAATATTGAAATATTGAAATATTGAAATATTGAAATATTGAAATATTGAAATATTGAAATATTGAAATATTGAAATATTGAAATATTGAAATATGAAATATTGAAATATTGAAATATTGAAATATTGAAATATTGAAATATTGAAATATTGAAATATTGAAATATTGAAATATTGAAATATTGAAATATTGAAATATTGAAATATTGAAATATTGAAATATTGAAATATTGAAATATTGAAATATTGAAATATTGAAATATTGAAATATTGAAATATTGAAATATTGAAATATTGAAATATTGAAATATTGAAATATTGAAATATTGAAATATTGAAATATTGAAATATTGTAATATTGATATATTGAAACACTGAAATATTGAAATAAATATTGAAATATTGAAATTGAAATTGAAATTGTTATTGACTATTTGTCCATTTCCTTATTTTGAGTGGAGTGTTGACTCATAGCTCCATTCCACACATGGCTTTTGGTATTTGTTATTTTTTTTCAAGGCCAACTAGTCGTAATAGATAATGTATATATGTATGTGAGTTTTATTTTGTTTTGTTCTGCTCTCTCTTAAATAAAATTAAAACTAAAATGAGTCAAAAATGTCCTTGAAATATTTTTTATTTAATTTATGTTTGAGTTAGTGTGGTTGCACAGAAAATTTGTTTAAGTCGCAATTAAAACCTGTATCATAGGTAAACGGGGGAAAAAACGAGGAAAAAAAGGTATTTTGTTTTCTCGTGTGCCATCGCACATTGATACTCAGTGGCATAGTAAAACGTCAAGAACTAGAAAAGAAGGGATGGAAAGTTTGTTATAAGTATGTATTGTGGTAGTAATGGAGAATTGGTATGGTAGGTTTTTGCTTTGGGTTTAATTGATCCGTCTTCAGAGGTAGTTATTATAGTGACATTGTTGTCTTATGCCATTGGTTCTTGTTGGAATTTGGGCTTATCTTTTCGTTGGATTTGTTTGATTGTCAGCTTCATAAGTCTTCGGAATATTTTCTCTTGTAACGGCAGAGTTTTAATTTTTGCGGTCTCTCGACCAGATCCTCGTAAACTTTAGTCTTGAACTCTGCAAAATTTTGATAATTGGTTCTGTGTACTTCCGAAACAGGGGCCATTAGGTTTCCGTTGCGTAACCGAGTGTATTGAGTCATTATAGCAGTCCATTACTATGTTGATGAGTTCTTTCGTAGACAGTTCCTTGTACTTCTGGAGGTATGGAACTATTTCCAATAAGGTAGAATGAACTCTCTCTACATCTTCATTTACCTCACTTTGATGTGAAGGTGTTTGAAAAAATTGGATACACTAGGTTTTTAAGTAGTCCGTTACACGTTGGATGCAACTGAAGTTTTAGGACCTCGCATAAAATTCCTTTGTTTATCTCCGGCAAACTTATATGGTGCTTGCGACAAGAGGGATGGGACTCTTTATGGGCATAAATGTCCTGACCTTTCTGAAAGATCAGTTTGTTCCTGAAGACATTGATGAGTACATCACAGTATCGAATTAAGTTGGTGGAGTCATCTTTCGCACTGTGAACTGTTCCAATGTTAGCCAATGTCTTCGCTTCGAGGGCCAGCCTTGACAGAGCGTCAGCTTCTTTTTTGGTACAGCAAGGTTTATAAATAAGCTCGTAATTATATTCGGTATTGTTGTTCTTATTACTTAGTGTAAACGTTAGTGGTTGATGGTCTGTCAGAATATCGATTTTGCGGGCCCCATATAAGTAGTTGCAAAGGTTATACAGTTATATTTTCTATTCTTGGTGGAAAATGAGGTCTTCAGAATATCAGCCTCTTGATCAGCCTAGTGTATTTGAGATATCCGGAATGGGGTAGGAATACGGCATTCAACCTCGTGAAATCTACTATTATTTGATATTGCTTCGTTTGCGAAGCATCCAATTTCTTTTCCACAATCCCAATTGGGGAATTACAAGGGCTTTTGTAGGGTCATATAATTTCATCCGCGAGCAATTAAGCAATTTTATTTTCCACTTCCTACCTCATACCGTATGGGTACGGGTATATCGGTTCCTCAATTGTGGTTTTGATTTCAGCGCATACCTCGGCATTGATGGTTACGAAGTTATATTAAGGGGATGACTGTGTGCAATATTTTTTTAGTGCTAGGTGAATTGTGGTTTTGATTTCAGCGCATACCTCGGCATTGATGGTTACGAAGTTATATTAAGGGGATGACTGTGTGCAATATTTTTTTAGTGCTAGGTGAAAGATGACTATCTCGAACTTCCATATTGTTGACTTGGCATGGAGGTTTTTCTTGTAATATAATATGTATGTTGGACATGATGATTAATTGATTGTGTTTTCGATCAATAAGTGTCCCGACTTCCATCAATGGTGTCTTCGTCTAGGATGCCATCAAACTATTTCAATCCTGGTAGAATGAAACAATTGATGTTATTCTCGATGTCAATGCATTCGAAGAATGATCCACTAATTTTGTGACTGATTTTGATGTGACCTTGATATGATTTGGAATTGATCATTGGTTGGCTTGGCATTAACGGCTAGCTCGAATTTTATAAAGTTCTTATTGACTCTGGTGTCGATGAGAAACTTTAATATATTTCCGTTTTTATGCCGTTTTACCCTATGTGTATATGAAACGCTAGAGAGGCTTTTATCATAAAATTCTCCGAGTTACCTTCTATATCCTGCGCATCATTAGTTTTTGGTGTTCTCGACATTGGTGTTGGCGGTTTAGGATAGTTCGGCCTTGGTGGTGGGACGTCACTTGAATTCCAATTACCATATAAGGAATGCTGTAAGTTCTGATGCTGAATCTTGTATCCCATGTTGCTTCGTTGAATCAACAAATTTTAGCGAATTTTACTGTCACAATGTAGCACTCTCAAAGAAATATGACCCGACGATGCCGCCGGTCTAAATGGCGCACCAATACATAGTTACTCTACGAGGGTATAGTGGTTTTTGGTGTATCAATTAAGAGTTTTCAGTGCCCTAATAGCAAATCTGTTTATTGTCAAAGCCAGCCAAGGCGAAGTGTGCTTCGTGGCTTATAATGATTTATTTCCAAACTGTGCGGTGTTGTGTACATTTTTATGTTTATTTAACTCACAATACGGCAACTGACATTTTGTGCAAATTAACTAGAAATTAAAATTTTAACGGGCAAACTAAATTCGCTATTTATTCGCCGCCATAATCATATCTATTTAAGTTATATAAGGTCTTTTTATGCCACTATGACATTTGTACTATTATTCTTATTTTTATTATAATGCCCATGAGTTTTGCACTCCGACAGGGGGTCATAGATGTGTTACATTTCATCACAGATCGTAATCTGGGATGAAATTTCACTTTTGCATCCTGCCTTTATCGGAATTCGAACCCGGTAAATCCCGATCCAAATGCCAAAGCTTTAACCACTGTGCCATTTGGTCGGTCACATTAGTTTTAGCATTCTTTTCTGATTGTAAGTTTTGCCCTCTTGAATTCAAAACCCGTGTTTGGGGCCGTTTGGTTAGATTAGGACTTCCAATTAAAACATTTTATTCTACAACAAATACTGCATCCACAACAACAAGTAGTCTCTGATTTTTAATTGTAGTAATACCTTCTAATCTTTTGAAAGTGCTCTTCATCTGGTTAATAGTCGCTTGTCGATAATGACAGGCAAATGAACAAATTTGATAAAAATTACTTATATATTTCACAAAATCGTAAACGTATTTTTTTCTAATAGAACATGAACGTTTCTAATTTTAAAAATGTGTGAATAAAACCGTATAACTACCTAATACCGAAAACATATTACTTTACACAAAAAAATACTGATTAAATTGTAAAGTAAAAAATAGAAATCAAATGGGTGGTTAAAACTTTAGTGATCTAAAAATAAAATAAATATTTCTTAGTAATATTTGTAAAGCGTTTCATGCGTATTACAACGTGCAGATGAAAGTGTAGCCCTTTATTTATAGAAGGAGAACTTTTCTAAAAATATAAAACTATAGATTTTGTTGTTGTATTTATCTATTTATTCTTTTCGTACAACGCTCAATTTAGAACACCGAAGTCTCAAAGGAACATCTATAATATTTTTGGACTTTGCCTTTGGTCTATCAAATAAATTTTGAACCGTTATGTTCTTAATTTTATATTTTTAGTATAATTTATAAAATAGATTAAAACCTCATTAAAACCTCCAATTCAACAAACTTTGCCCGAGCGACCTTCCCGGAACTCTAGAGATTATCTATTAAATTGCAGTAAATATGATTCTGATTTTTGAAGTTTAACAACAATACTAATAACTCAACAATCCGCTTCACATTAGCTTTGACATGCGCATTGTAATCATGTCATTTCTTTTTTGAATTCTGAAAGGTTGTCCCTTTGTATGCTTTAGATTAAATAATTCTCACAAGGAAATATATATTGCGAGTTAGTCCCAGTCCAAGCCTTTTGACTCTTATTTACATAATTTCTTTTTCTTTGGTTTTTTGGATATTGTTTCCCATCATATTTTCAGTTTCCACGACTTACCATCTGCCCACATTAGCCACTAACTTTTCCCATCTTTTTTTGAGGCTATCCATGGATCAACCCAATTTTCGGCATCTCCATTGATTTGAAGTGCTGCTCAGACAAGCAATGGATATCGATCGAAAAAAGTGGTAATCAGACGAAGCAATGTCTGGTGAATACAGCGAGTGATGTAAAACGTCCTAATTGAGTGTTTCCAAGTATAATTTTGTTGTGGTTCACTAAATCAAAAGATCCCGTAAATGACGCTTATTCGGCTCAAAACTCAAGCTTTTCACATGAAAAAATATACGATGCCGTATAAAATCGCTGATATTTTAAAGTTATGTTGCTCTGTGTTTAAAATCGGGCAATTTTAACCAAAACTTACTGGTGGCACCATCTACCGTCGAACGACGGAGACTTATTTGTACAACCAATATTATTTTATATGAACACTAAAGAGCACAGTTGTTTCTTGGTTGACTTAACAAACGAGACTGGTTTGATAGTATCGTACTCAATGAACATTATATGCGAGTAGAATACAATACTTCGTCCATTTCACATTTTCGTTGACATCTCAATTTAATTATTGAAACTTGTGAAAAACCCAAAACTTTCCAGCGATGGTATCTGGATGAAATTTGAAATGCAGCTGGATAATTGAACCAATATGTTAGAAAAAATCATCGGAACTATTATAGGTGGATTTGGCCGAAATTAAAAACTCATTCGCTGTTGGCTAGACCCTTTCCGGATCCACATATTATTTGTAGAGAATTAAATTCTAAAAAATATCCTGTAAGTCACTTTCCGGTATGAGAACTACACGTTTTTTCCACTCTTAAATTATGTTGTACTAGTATTTTCTTAAATACCTTGCACTTAGGTAATATAGTTGTTTTCCAATCGACTATCGCAAGTACTTGTAACTGTGAAAAATGTGTACTGGGTAAAGTGTCGATTGAAAAGTACAAAAAATAACAAAAACAAAACATAACCTACAAATGTGTATTTGTAGGTATTAACCTTTTAATAAAAAATATCTATACCGGAATTTTATAAGCGCTTCACAAATGACATTTAAGTATATTTTTCACAGAAAAATACTACACACAATCACCTAGCGGACAAATTTATCGTAACTACTGTCAACGAGTAGTTGAGTATGTAATAAAAATGTAGAACAGTTGTGCTTGTGAGTAGTTAATTTAGCAAAGACAAAAACCTTAAGCGCTTATCAGTACTTCCGATGGTCGTTTGAAAAGCAACTATTAAGGCGGTGATACATGTACAAATTTTGCCTTTAAGGCAAAAAAATTTGCCTTATACAAAATTGAGAAATGTTCAATTTAAAATTTTTGCCTATAAGGCGATTCCAGATGGCCGTCTTTTAACCAATCAGCGCGCATAATTTGTATGCCTTAAAGGCAAAATCTGTACATGTATCACCGCCTTTAGTATTACCTAAGGGAGTATTTAAGAAAAGAATACTAGATAAAATTTCACAAAACAAAATTTAAATGAATGTTGCTTATTAGATTAATGGGTCTATTTTTTAATTCAAGCCGAGCAAGCGTAGAGTAAAAAGATGTTATTTACTTTCCACACTCTTCGCACGCTGCACTTAGTTGTCTAATGTTGCACCATGTTGCGTGATGTTGCATCATATTGCTTCTTGTTGAGGGATTTTGTGTGATGTTTCACTATATTGCGCTATGTTAGCTTGGTAAAATTTTGCGAGGCAAAGGTTTTGAATGCAAGGAAACGGGATGACAAAGAGTTCTGATTTTTGGATGATTTATTTAGGAGACCTCAGGATGCGATTATTTTGCACCATGCTGCGTAATGTTTCAACGTGTTGCATGCTGTTACACCATTTGTTACTTATAGTTGCATCAAACGCTACCAAGTTTTGAAACATGTTACTTAAAGTTGCATCATGTTGCGCAATATTGCATGGTATTGCGCAATGTTGCATCATGTGTACCTGATATGGTGCGATTTTGTACTATAATGTGTCTTCTGTTTCTCGTTAATTAGATATCTGACGTTATGTTCCATAATATTGCGTAATGCTGCACCATGTTATGTTGGTTACATTACTGTGACATTTTATGATTGCACTAATTGCGTGCTTTACTCTTTTTAATTTTTTTTCGGCACGAACGATTTAGGTAAAAATTACGGTAATAAGAGTTTTCTAATGTTAGGAAGGGATTTTGATGAGTCCTAATTGAGTGAAAATTCGTTTAAGGTTTTTTGGGTCGAACGATAGAATCGATTGTGATGAGTCCTAAATTCGGGAAAATTTGTTTAGAGGGTTCTTAAACGCAACCCGGGTTCCAATATAAAAATAGTCAGCTCGAACGATTTTGATATAAAATTTGAGAGAGTATATTTCCGAACGTCAGGAAATGACTTCAATGGATCGTGATTTTGAAAAAGTTGTATAGAGGTGCCCCGGTTTAGTCGCTATGTTACAAATTGTTACACAATAGAACTAGGTCATCTCACCATTTTTTAACCAAATGAGATACAACTCTCTTTGCTTGGATTCCAGACCTTTCTCAAACGAATAGTATGCAATTCGGTTTGCACTAAAAAAATAACCAATTTGATTGAAACGAAACCATGGGCTCTTTAAATTGATTGGCAAGAAATTTAATTTAATAATCACCTAGTAAAGCCATCGAAAGGTTTAGCTTCGGAAAGCTACTAGTTCGGAAAATAATGGCGATTCCATAGGTTGGAGCATAAAATATGATAGTCCGTGAAAATAAAATGAATTGGTTGATAAATTAGTTTTTGGGCGATATCAGAGTTGTTTTGTAATCAGAATTAAAGAAACAACCGATGTTTGTTTCGATTTTGAATATTGTATAAATTATAGACTCGTTTTGTACACGGTATTATAATTAAAATGATTGGTAAATGTTTAAACTTAATGGTAACAAAAACCTTCCAATTCAACCAACTTTGGCCGAGCGACGGTTCAGGTGATAGTCACTGAAGCGTCGCTCGGCCGAAGTTGGAAGCAACAAAATATATCTGAAGCAACAAAAGTGTTATGAGCACTTTATAAAATAGTAGTAGACATTAATATATTATTGATCGAGTATGTTGGCTGTTATTTACGAAGATGAAGGCCACACAAGGCTTTTATGACCAAATGGCACAGTGGTTAAAGCTTTGGCATTTGGATCAAACCCGGTATCGAATCCCGATAGGGGCAGGATACAAAAGGGATTTTTTATCATCTGATTACCATCGGTGATTGAAATGAACACAACTATAACCCCCTATCGGAGTGCAGAACTCATGGGCCGACTCATCTTCCATGCCAGTACTATAGGCTGACATGGAGCTATGCAATGTGCAGATGGTTCTACGTAAATCGGACCTATAGCCGTACGTCCTCGATTTGATAAGCAATGCGTAAAGTAGGACGTCAAAGGTGAACTGCGAAAGAGTTGGGAGTGCTTAGGCCCCAGAACAGGTTGCATAGAATAAAACTGAAAATGATACTTGCAGATATTTATAGTTGTTTTATTTTCATATTTTATTTAGGCTGTTTGCCAAACTTAAGGTAAAAGTTAATTTTTGGTAAATTTTTCCGTAAATTCAATTATGTATTTTTCAAAAACTCTATAGCTGCGTTGCTTTCGCAAACCCCGCTTAGCTTTAATATTAGAGGCCAATTTTGGTTACATCACTATTTTTAATTAATTTCCAGTAACGAAAATAATTGTTCATCATAGTTGGCGTATTTATCAGTAAAAAATTAAAGTCCAGTTGGCTTGAAATAAAACAAAAAAAAAACAATTTTCATAAAACCGATTCAGATTACAATTACTACTGACATAAAAGCCAACTATGATGAACAATTATTTTCCGTTACTGAAAATTCACAAACAAATATTGCTGAAACCAAAATTGGCCTCTAACATTAAAGCCAAGCGGCTTTGCGAAAACAACGCAGCTTATGACAAACTGATCGAAAAATCTGTTCGAAATCTGACTTTTACCATAGTAAACGATTTACCCGACTATTGGTCTGCAGCCTTAGAAGTAAAACATAAGAAAATAAAAATGTTGATTGAGTTGTTAGTATAGCCAGAAGTACTTGCGTGTACTTTACTAATGCCAATGGAATCCGGCTAATAACTGTGTTCCATTGACGTGAACAAAGTACTTGCAGGTACTTGTGAATGAATAACCAATGAAAACATAATGTAAAATGAATTTTACATATAGAAAACATACAAGAAAACAAACATACTCGGATACAACTTAGCTAGTTTGTTTTCGATTCGAGTGTAAATCGAGGTGTATTATTGCTCACCGTAGTGATAAATGTTCCTTTTTCCATCAAAGTAACTGACCTCTGTTGAACAAAATCCTAATCAACGTTTACTATGGAGCAAGGAGTATCAAACAGCCAAAGCATTCGATTTGGCATGTTTCGTCCTTCTTCGCCTTTACGTACAAAACAAATCTTTATGCGTTCGTTGGAAATCGGGACTAATGAAAAATTAACTATTATCACGGAGAGAAACGTCAACAAAGTCAACTGGCAGATCCAAGTGGATGTACAAGCAATCACTGATGCAATCCTTGATGTAGTGTCCGACGATTAATTTGATGTATAAAGAAATCAAAGTTAAAATAATCGGTGTGCAACACAAACTACGAGGTTTACTAATTTTGAGAAAAATATTAGCATTCTATTTGCAGGAAAGTTATCATTAAAATATACAAATGGTTCCGCAAGTAAAGGTTAGTTACTGCAACTTTACTGCATCCCATTTTCAAAGTAACCCGTTTTATTATACAAAACAAATAATTTCTCAGTATTCCTTCCGCCAGTGTTTTTGTTGCTAACCCAGACAAATGTCCGGAAGAAACCGCATGCAAACTGGGTATTATGTATATTCTACACCGCCCATGATATTTTTGAACAATCACTCATTTTTCATTTTTAACATCAATTCGAAGTTTTCAGTTTCCTCTGTTATTATTCTTTCAAATAAGCAAATAACTGAACATAATTTTTATTTTTCATTTCGCTATTGTTTATTAAAATTAATGGAAAATAAAAAACTTTTAAGAAAAGTAATTTTTTTTTGATTTCTTTTGGTTTCCAAATGAATGGACAAATTAAATTGGAAGGAAGAATTTTAAATTTTAAGGAAATTTGTGTTGTTTCTGTCCTTTTTAGGGCTTGCCAGATATTTAATCAAGCGCAAGAAACAAGTTACGAGTATCTTTTTTTTATGTGAATATTAAGTGGTGCGAATTATAATGTGGCCAATTCAATAATATTGATTTAAAATAATTTGAAACTTTTGTTTTATATTGACAGCATAGATTCTTGGTTAAGAATCAAATTATAGACCCCCACTACAAATACAAAATGTTTTAAATAAATAAATATAAAGTGAGCAGTTTTAATAAACGAGTATTTTCACTCTCCGTGTTTGTGTGTATACGAAATTTTCTGAGCACCCACTTTTCGATTCTCTATTCATCCTTTTTGTTCCTTTTGTTGTTTTTTTTGAGTGGATTTTTTGTTTTTGCTGTGTTTTTGGATGTGGTTTTATAAAAACATAATTTTTAAATGTTGGATTCCGATTTTTTTTTCATGATTTGCCGAAATTTATACATTTATTATCCCTCTCATATTTTTTAATAATAACAATAATAATAATTGTTCATATTTTCCTTAAAGCAATATCCGATTCATGAATTAACTTTACCATCATCTGAATATCCTCATCGCTTTTTTCCACTCGTCTTCTATTGTTTTGATTTTATTTAAATATTGTGTATATCCTTTTATAATATACGTATATAAGGCATAATACAAATATTATTTTTATTTTATATATCCCATCCATATACAGAGTTCAAATATATTTTGTGCCCTCATAGGCATATATGATGATCCCGTATCTCTTTCCGATGCACGAACGTGATTTTTTTTCCTATGTACGTAAAAAAGAAATTCACTGTGAATATTTCTAAAATTTTAAATTTCTGCTACGAGTAATATTATGACTGTAAGTAAATCTGAGAAAGGTGACGATGCGACGATGTTGGTGCAAATTTTATAAAAACGGGATCTAATGAAGCAAACATTTTTTTAAAATAAACTAATGGAAAATAAAAAGCTCCTTCGTTTATAATAATACACAATAAGGATACATAAAGGTCTTTTAAATTTTATTTTATTAATTATCGTTGTATATCGCTTTTTTATATATAACAAATTTTTAAAATGTTTCATTAAGTCATTTTTAATACTTGAAAGACTTCAATCAAACGTACATAAAAAAATATACTGGAAAATTAATTTTCTTTCGATGAAACAAATCACAATAAAAGTAGCTTCAGTGCTTTCGCTTTAGATGTGAAAAATAAAGGAAAAATGTTTTGCACAATTTTAATTGATTATTTTCAATATTATAAAACCTGGTTATTTGTCTAATTAAAATTAATTAATAATCAGCAAAATTAGATGAATGAAAAACGTGATTCGGGGAACTTCTGTCTGGTTTTATTTTGTAAGTCTTTTTAACAGTAGTGGAATGTTCTAAGTGTTATAATTAGAAGATTTTTGACAGATCTCATTACACCCGCTCATAACATTTACGAGAACGAATTCTACTTCACGCGCCACTAGCTCGAACAAGCATTCGAGTCACAATCCAACCGCCATTCCATGGAAGCATGTGTCAAGGCGGTAATCGGAAATTCTGAGAGGAACCAACCCAAGTATGGGTTGTGAATTTTTTTTTTAGCTTTTATAGCAATATTTTGTCACTTTTGTGGACACAGTGACCAGTTTCTATGAGTAAATAGTTAATAGCAATTTAGTATTATTCATATGTCAGTGGCACTATTCTGGTAATTCCCGGGAATAGGGAACTGGCGAAAGAATATATATATGTAATTTCTGTTCAAATAATTTTTTCGGCATACTGAGGTAGAAAGCTAGTGTTAAATTTTTTGAAAACACAATTAAGGCTGTGTGCCAAACTGAAGGTAAATCGTTTACTACGCTAAAAACCGGTTTTAGAACAGATTTTTCGATCAGTTTGCCATAGAGTTTTTGAAAAATAATTGAATTTACCGAAAAATTTACTTAAAATTGACTTTTACCTTAAGTTTGGCACACAGCCTAAATTGGGGAAAATTTTCCCTGCCAATTTAGATATGGAAATATTATTCATAATTTATAAATATTTATATTAAACTTTTCTCCTCAATAGGAGGAGATATCATTTCATGATATTTTTCACTCAGTTAAACTCGTTCTAATACAACCATATTATACTCAATTCTTCGATACAATTACAATTAATGATTGAATTTTGCTATTTGTATAGTTATGCAAAGTTTATTTGTATATAAATATCTTTATAAATATATAAGGATTTGAATTATATAGATTAGCATTGATTATGAAGAATTGCAAATACCTACCTTTGGGAAAAAATCCAAAATTTGAGCCTAAGGCTAAAAATTTAAACATCCAAGATGGGGCTTGAAATTTTGCTTAATGCCTAAATAAAAAAGCTTAAGCATACTGATTTGTTTTGGGCTAGAGCACTTGTATTTATATAGACCTAAAAATAAAAAATAAAAAACTTTGAGCAGAAAAATCGATTTTCGGCTATTAAATTTTGTTAATGCTTAAATCAAAAATATAAAATATTATACTCACTGATTGATATCGTAGGTGAGAAATAGGTGCATATAGAGAGAACACAAAACAAAATGGCGCATCAGCGTGTTTTGGTTCTCTCGTATTTAATTTATTTTTTTGTTTTTTTTTTATTTCGTTGCAAATTCTTGGAACAAAATTTAGCTGCATTTTTCTATACAATGCGATCCAAAAAACATCTTCGATGTTAAAACAAAACGTAATTTCTATTATATGGAAGAAAAAATATTCTTGACATGTTGTTCGTCGCCACTAGATTTGAAAATAAAACTGCATGTATTACATCATAAAGCAAAATATACATAAGAGTAAACTTTGTAAACTACAAAGACTTTGTAAACTTTACGAGGTTAATCTATTTTACTATTGGCAATCTGTATAGGACTAACAAGAACAATCAACTATAAAATAACTATGCCGATATGTTTATAAGATATATATTGATTAAATATAGAAAAAAAAATTGAGATTAACCTTGGCGAAATTGGCTCATAAAATTTGCACTACTTGATTTCTCTTATATATTTATTCCTCGATGATTACATTTAGTCAAGACACAATTTGGAGAGATTTCTGTATAGAGATACTTATTCAAATAAGTCTCCTCGCGAGGTGACTTATTTGAATAAATCGGTGTCTACAAATAATTCGGTGTTTTTGAAACCGCCTAGGCAGTAAATTGTTGCGAAAACGTTTGTAGAGTTTTCTCTAGCGCTGCCTATATGTGAATGAGATAACTATACAAACTTATCATGTCAGCTGCGTACCCCATCTGCGAAATCGTAAGCTAAATATTTGTTTGTTATTTCATCACTAGCTAAATTTTACGTTTAATTTGTAAGCAAAATTTATCTTACCGCGAGCTGGATACCGACCTTAAGATTGGATACCCAAATCGCGTTGTTGTGTTGTAAACGAACACTTGACTAAAAATACTTTATATCGATCCCCATGCATCATCGTTTTCCAATCCCAATTCTAATTAATTAAAAAAAAAAGGTTCTAATTTAAAAGGATGAATTCTGATACAAGTAATTGGGAAATTCGAGTTACCAATTGGCAGTTTCATACATGTACATGAACGTGGTTGATCCACTGCCCCGATCGAATGGCCATCATTATATTTTAACGATAGTCAACCGAATCATTCGCCGTTGGCCAGAAGCTTATCCAATCCGAGAAATGACCGCAAAACCCGTAATAACATCTTCTACAATGAGTATATCTGTAGATTTGGGTCCCACTCTTCATCATGACAGACCAAGAAGCACAATTTGAAACAACGTTGTTCACCGAGCTCACGAAGCTCGTAGGCTACCATCGCATTCAGGCAACTGCATATAACCCGGAAGGTAATGGTCTTGTCGAACGGGTCCACTGGCAACTAAAAGCCGCATTAACAGCTCGATGTAATACATTTGTGGACATTTGTTCCCGTCTAAGTCCACTTACTACAAAGCGAACAGCCGTCCTACGTAAATACAGTTTTCTCACCACCATTTCATCACCATTCAGGAATGAAGGTTCTGGCTCGGAATAAAATCCAACAAACCTTGCATTTATAAAATGTACCAAAACTATCTCTATATAGACTATAATGTTGTGGTATTCCAAGGCGCACACTCACGTCTCTTTAGACAGGTCATGCGGATCATACCACCAAATTTTGTTTGCTGCTTTCTTTGTTATTGTTTATTGTGTTCTAAATTAAATGTGCGGAGTGTGTTGTTTCCTCATCCAATGACCACATCGGTGTCTTGAATGGCATTGACATGCAATGCACTATAACATGACTTTATTCATACGGAACACAATCTTTTCTCAGCTACAAGTCCTCGATGATCTCGTGGACTTCTATTTATAAATTTGCTGCTGATCCGGCATCACTGCGAGTGGGCTTCAACCGTTCCAGAACGAATCTTTTTTGTTTTGGTTGGTTAAAAAATGCAAAAATCGTTCAATTGTTGGGAACGTCTCATCAGCTGTTTTCAGTGCCCAAGTTTGTTGCGTTTTATCATCACATCGATCTGACAGCATATAGACGAGCCAAACATCCACCAGCGTGCGCAGCCTATTAGGATTGCTTTTCGAATCCGGTTGTGCAAAAAACTTGTCCAAAAATTTGTTTGAAATATGAGTCACATTGTCGTATCTCTTGCATATTTTCTTCAGTTAGCCTTGGTTATTGGAATATTGGTTATTAGAAATGCAGCTTCTCTAGTCAGCAAATGTCTTAAATATTAAAACTTACCACGCTACTTTTGTTAATTTCAAAATAATGGGGAAAAAAGAATTTCGTGGGTAGAATAAACATTGGTTCAGGATAAAATACCGTTCGAACAAAGCAGTAGCTTGATAAGTTTTATCCAGACGATTTTTTCCAAAATTCGACAAGTTGACGAAATAACCGCATGTATATAGTAGTGGTATGCGTGTTTGTGTTAGAGCGTTGTGCGCCATTTAATTTTCTTGAATATGACATTTCTAGATCCATTTCATTTATAATTTGTAAATGCAATGCAAATATGCTTTAAATAAAGTTAAATTTATTTAATTTTAGTTTTAAAATAATTTCTAATTCTGTGTTTCTGCGAAAACAAAACATTCATTCGGCATCGCATTAAAAAAAATTAAAATATGTGTAGCTAAATTTTTTTTCTTAACACATTGACGCACACTTTCTAAATGTGTGTGCTACTCAGGAACACATTTTATAACTTTTGTAATTGCAATGATATTTCGTCGCAGTAAGAAATGTATTGTGAGAATTGAAAAATATGTCGAATTATTCCTAAAAAAATGAATGTTATTTCCGCAAATGTGTTGAAAAACGAAAAAGTTGTATGACTGCTATAGCAGTCATTTCTGCGAACGTGTTAACTCACCACTCAAATACATGGCCGAGATGTCAAAAAGCGAGATGACGAAGACGACATAAGCACCAAAAAACTGAACCGATTTGTACCGATTCATAATTTTTGATGCTTACATTCGCAGAAAACAAACAAATCTAACCACAGAAAAATTACACACACTAATATAAAATTGTATACTATACTCCTTATACGTATACGAAAACGTCATGTGTCCAGAATCCAGAATTGGGAGACAAAACCACAAATTTGTGTATACGTATACGACGTATAATATACAATTTTGAATAAGTGTGCCGCCATTTGTTACGCATGTATGTATGTTGTTTTTGTGACCATAGACATCAAAATTTATCGAACTGGGTGGAATCGGTTCAAATTTTTGGTGCTTCCACTCCTGTTTTGTGACATTTTCCCATGGTATCTAGATGGGGAATTTGACAAAAGCAAAATTATGAAAAAATTTTGAGGAAAGTGAATTTATTTTTTACGTGTCCTTTTATTGAATTTCGTGTTCAATAAAAGGACACGTAAAAAATAAATTGTTTTACAATTGTTTTTTTTTTTATAAAATATAAAATTTATTAATTTACAAAATATAAAATTATTAACCTAAAATAAAAACATTGCGAATGGCGACGTCCGAAGAAATTTGTTTGTTACTAATACAAAAACACATACATATATTCTACACTACTGCGTTCCAGTAATTCTTCTCTCCTGTCATTATTTTTGGACCCAAATAGACGTACAGAAAAAATAAAAAAAAATAAACGAAAGTATTTGTCGTTTATTTTTTTAGGTCTTATGCCTCAACCAAATGCCTCAACCAGTCAGACTTCACACAGAAAAAAAACTCACGTTATTTTAAAAAGATCGTCACGTTAATCAAAATGTAGAGATTCCACATTAAAATTCGGCAAATAATGTGATTTCCTATTATTTTTCAAGATATTATCCTCTTAATTGAAAGTGGTAGTTCACGTAAAATTGACGGAGTGGATAATGGAGATGCATCTCTTAAGAGAGAATATATTTAGAATCCGCTGAGAATAAATGTCAACATTTACAAGTAAACCCGTAAATTTAACGTGATATATAGTTAAAAACAGGTTTGTCTCTTTCATGACAAAACAAGAAAAATATATTGCATGATAATTTCCGTTATGTAGATCATTCCTTTTGTTCTGATGCAATAGTTAACATTGCAATTATTTTTGTGCTTAAAATTTCATTAAAATGGAAATGTCGGACAATAATTTAAAAATAGAAAGTGTTAATATAAATAGTGATGATAAAATTACAATTGTTGATAATAATGTAGTGGAAATTCTAGAGGGAAAATTTTGTGTAGTGACATCAGTTCATTTTGATGGTAATGAAATTAGTGAAGCCCAAAGAATTTTTAAGCAATGTGGTTTAAAAGAAGAGACATGTGCTGTATTAAGAGAATACGGTTATAATTCTATAGCTTGTATAGAATCAATGTCGAATGAGGATGCCAATGAAATATTTTATAAGTTGAACAATAGTTTTTTTCGGAGAACGTTTTATTATCAAGGAAAAATTAGGGGAATTAAAAAAGGAACGAGGAGTAAGTAAAATAAGATTATAAAATAGAACAAAAATGGTAATATTTAGCATAAAAACTGTCGTTTTGATATTGTAGAACATTCCGGTGAATTCATTACATGACTCATCAAGCGAACCAGTACTTAAAATTTTGAATTGGCTTGAAACAATTAGCCGCGCTGTGTGTAGCGATCGTGAATCTCCACAGAGTCCGGTATCATCAGTTGGAATGCTGCCTATGCCGTTGAATAAACCAGCTAGCGACGACCTAAAATTAATCTTACAAAATAGTATTAGTGGCTAAAACATCATATCCCACTATGTAGACAAAAAAAGCTGGATCATAGGCATCAAAAGCTTTTGACTAATTGCCTAGTCGATTATTATACTACAAATATAAGAAATGTGTTATCCTGATATGCAAAAATGCGCTTTGCGATCCCCAATGAAAAATCGGTAAGAATTGAATATTATGTAAAAGTTATGTAAAATTTGAAATGTAAAAAGCAAATATAATTTTTATTACAAATACCATAAAAATAATAAATAAATAAAATTCACTTTAAAAATACTTAGCATCTTATTGATTATTTAATTTTTCCCACGTCAATTTAAATGGATTTCAAATAAAAATTCAAATAGTCGATCTAGTAAATTAAGAGGGATACTGGTTTTCACTTTTTAAAGTAATGTGAACTCACCTAAACAGTGAATACTAAATTTCACGTAAAATTCATTGGCTTTCCTGTTAAATAATTGATGTTTTACTTTAACGTGATTTTTCACGTGGTTTTAACGTGCTAGTCCTCTTGGATGAAAACCATAGGGAAATCACGTAAATTTTCTTCTACATTACGTGATCATTTTTCTGTGTGTTAAGTTCTTAAGTTGTGCTCCATTTTGGACCACTTAGGAGAGCGGTACGACCACTAACATTTTAGAGGTCAGTTGTTTATTTGTGACGAGAAGCCTATAAAATTTTGGTGATTGTAGCACTAACCGAAATTGTGCAATCGGCGTGTAACTTAAGCCTTAAGTCTGACTGGTTGAGGCATTAGATAGACCTTAAAGTTGCGTAAGATAGCTGACATTGTAAATATATCAAAGGAAAGTGTTGGCCATATTTTGAACGAACATTTGACCACGAGAAAGCTGTGTTCGATGTGGATAATGCGTTTGCTCACAAAGGATCAAAAACGAAAACGAGTCGATGATTCCGTGCGCTGTTTAAACGCAATTAAAAAAGATTGTTTTATGCTGCATGTTGTAACGATTGCATTTTCAATCATTCCAAAAACAAGCTTCCTACATTTATCTCTTCAATTAGAGATTAAATTTGAAAAATAATTTTGATTCGGGTAAATAATTTTTGTAATGATAAAATGTTCTCAATGTTCAGTAAATTTTAAAATGTTTGGTAATCTCCGATTAATTTTATGATATTTTTCACTCAGTTAAACTCGTTCAAATAAAACCATATTACACTCAATTCTTCGATACAATTCAATTAACGATTGAATTTTACTATTTGTATAAGTTATGTAAAGTTTATTTGTATATAAATATATTTATAAATATATAGGGATTTGAATTATATAGATTAGCATTGATTGTGAAGAATTGCAAATACCTACGGTAAATCCTTTTTTTGTTGGTTTTTGGAAATGATTTGGGTTTTTTTTTTGGTTTCAGTGGTTTGACACTTAGGCCATTTTTGGCCCATTGTGATACCACGCATTCACACCACATCAGTAACCCATTCGCCTATTCACCTACTCACACAACTACAGTATACCACCTGCACATTGCAAGCTCCATGTCAACCCGTACTTTGGCATGGACGGTGGGTCGGCGCTGAATTCTGCACTCCATCAGAGGGACTTAGTTGTGTTTGTTAACATCACAGATTGTAATCGATGATGAAAATTCGATTTGCATCTAGCCTCTGATGGGATTCGAACCCAGTACCTCCCGGTCCAAGTGCCGAAGCTTTAACCACTACACCACTTGTCCGGTTTGGAAATGATTTGGTTGGACGAAAAAAACAAAGATCGAGGAGTTGATTTTAAAACGTGGTCGAGTCAAGACCTAAAATATTAAAAAAAATTGATATTCCGAAATAATAATTAACAATTTACGAGATTCAATATAATTTGATTCCAATATAAAATTTATAATTATAATTTAAGATAACGAAAGACTTAAATATTTTTGACTGTGCTTTTTTTTTTGTCGGAACACATACAATTCTTCTAAATTTAATCGGTTGTCGCGAAAATACATTTTATGATAATAAATTTACTAATAATAAATTGTAAAATGATAAGTGCTATAATAAGATTATAATAATAAATTTATGCTGTGTGCCTCAGGCCGATTTACGTTATGAACTAAACTTTTTGAGGTGACCTTACGCTATTCGCCGTCAGGTTAAAAACGAAAACTCTATTCGCGAAGAAACTTTTCAATTCAGTTTAAAATGTCATTTCTTAGTATTTAATGCAAATGTGTTATTGTGTACAAATTTTAACCTGACACTTTTTTTTATTTTTAAACATTTCGTGGTTTATAATTCCATTTGCAAATAATGCAACTTTCATATCATTTTCCATTTTAATTTAATTTAATGTTTCCTTTCTCCACGAAAAGTCGACAATTTAGTATTTCGAATAGTCAGGCACAGCTTCTTTTGTTGATGTTACTGCCATCTATGAATGTTTATTGTGAATTACAGAGCAATTTAGTTTATTTCAGAATGTCAAAAAAATCGACCTGAGGTACACATCATTAATTAGTGAAAATAAACTTTTAAATGGTATGTGATTAAAAAAAATAAAAAAATTGTGATAATGCCGGGCGATTTAACGATCAGTGAAAAAAAAACATAAAACTGTGCGTTACTACAAATTTTGTGGATTTGTGGACATGCGGTTTGTAAGAAAAGTGATAAATTTTCTTAAAATTTTGAAACTATAGCTCTAACTAATTTTAATTATGTGAAGTGAATATAATAATAATACTAAATAATAAGACCTATAATAATAATAAAAATAGTGACATACTGTATTTCATAATTATAGCACCACCATTATTTTCCCTTTTTCCAAATTAAAAAATAATTGAAAACTAAAACTATCGTTATTTTGTGAACAAATAAAGTAGACAAAAATTTAAGATGGCTATGTGAAAATTTTTCTCAATACGATAAAATAACGCTTCCCAGCGGCACTATTCTGGTGATTCCCCGGGAACAGAGAACTAGGGAAAGAATTTATATGTAATTTCCGTTCAAATGTTTTTTTTTTTGAACGGCATACTGAGGTAAAGAGCTAGTATTAAATTTTTTGAAAACAAAATTAAATTGGGAATAATTTTCCTGCCAATTTAGATACGGAACAGTTATTCCCAATTTATAAATATTTACCAAAATTACCAGAATAGCGCCACAGATCTTTTTTGCGTTCCAAAATTATAGCACCAACTGTGTACTAGTTTAATTATGAATGTTTTAGTTTGCTCTTCCGATTTGTGATATTAATATACGGTTCGACTTCGAAAAGGGTCAAATAAATTTTAGCTCTTCATAATCAGGGGAAAGGGTCGAGGTGGATTGGACGTGAAATTCATCGAAGTTATAAAGTGGTTTTAAATTATTTGAAAAATCCTGATAGTTATAGGTTAAAAAATCTACTGGTAGACCAAAAAAGCTTTGTGAGAGCAGAACGACGGATTATCATTTAAGCGTCCAACACTACTAAGAGTTGCCGTCAACTGTCTGCACATATAATAAGTATAATAAATATGATAATAAAAATAAAAATTAAAAAAAAAAAAAAAATTGCGAAATTTTAACATCATGCGAAATAAACAATAAAAAATAGTTTTATTAATAAGAAGTATTCCCTCCCCTGGCCCGAATGACAGCTTCCATTCGATGCTGCGTTGATTTCACCAAAGTTTTCACAAAATCTTGAGGTATCGCCTGGAGGAACATCTCTGGCTCGAATCCTTCTTTTCAACTCATCCCATAAACGTTCGATGGGTTTGAGGTCCAGGCATTGAGCTGGCCACTCCATAACATGCACATCCGCCCCTTGAATGTACCAGTATACTACACCAGCCGTATGCGGTCTCGCATTATCCTGCATAAACAGAAAGTTTTAACCAATAAACCCGGCAAAAGGTACAACGTACTCTTCGAGTACTTCCTCAATGTACCGTTGAAAATTCATTCCTCCTTTATCAACAGCCAGTATTGGCTCGTGTGATGAATACAAGATCTGTCTTCGCCTCTAATGATAGGCCTCCCCAGAACATGCAAGATCCACCGCCATACGAGACACGTTCTTCAATACAACATTGTACATATCGCTCTCCTTGTCTTCTGTTTACTTTTCCGCGTCCATCGGTGCCATATAAACACATCCTGCACTCGTCAGAGAGCAAGACTGTTCTCCGTTCGTCTTCTGTCCATTTCAAATGCTCTCGAGCGAACTCACGACTGGATCGTCGTTAGACTGCGGGTAATTTCGGTCCGTTTGCTAGTATGTTTGCAGCCAGATTAACTTCTCAAAGTCGTCTTCTAACTGTCCACCGACTGACTTCGGCTTCACAAACTTCTTGAAGCCACCGTCCCAGTTGAACCGCATTCATTCGGCGATATCGCAACGAAGTTGTTACAAGAAAGCGGTCATCACGCTGTGCTGTAGCACGAGGTCGGCCAGATCCTTGTCATCGTCTGAAGCCACCAGTTTCCTGGTATCTCTGCCACACTCGACGAACGGACAATCGGCTCAAATTCAGTTGTAGAGCCACTTCACTTTGGTGCTGCCCTGCATAAATTAGTGCAACCACTTGTGCGGCTACCTCTAGTGTGGTGTCCATTTCTTTGCTCCGGTTGAAGACATAATCAATAGAGGATCGTTCAGGCTAAGCGTCGATATGCAAATGATAACAATTCCAAGTGAGATTTTTCATGGCATGCTATTGTGTTGATCTTGTTGAAATATTTTTAGAATTTAATTCGAAATCCTGTTATATGCATTTGACAAAAAATCACTTTGTTGGCATGGTACAAGTACAAAAAAGGTACCACTGGATAGGTATTGAAAAAGACTTTGAATCTGAAATGAAGAAGAAAAAATTGCACCATATCATACGTCGTTCGCAACAATGGAAAAATTGTACGAATTACTCAATGAATTGATTCCACATCCACCGGATTCAAAAGATTACGCCCCAGCGATTTTTAGTTGTTTATAGAACTCAAAAAAAATCTCCAGTGAGAGAGAATTTTCTCCAATGAAGTGATTGCTGAAGATTATTTTGAAGACAAAGATAAATCGTTCTACTTTCAGGCGTTGTACTGCTTGTATCGCGCTAGAAGGGAATTATGTTGATGAATGAAATATATTTTTCCCATAAAAATTGTGTTTTCTTTGTTAGACTAGGAAGTTTTCAGGCGATTAATTCATCTATTAATTCCCTTTACTGCTCCGTTAGTTTACCGATTGAAAAATTTAGCCGTTCTTGAATATTTCGGTCTGTGATGTGTATTGCCGAATGGCGGAGATAACCTTTAGCCTTAAATAACGTTGCTGAAATTCCATCAATTCAGATGTTGTACCATGTGCTTCCAAATCTTCGTCATCCGCAAAGTTTATATTTTAATCACAAAGTTATTTTTTTTCAGTGGTTTTTGGCTGTTGACCAACTATTCCGATTGGCATTGGAAGCGTTGTTTGAACGTATCACGCGGCGCTGTAAATACAGAATAATTTTAAACACTACACAAGGTTTGTTCGTTGTTCGTAATACCACGAGTTTTATAAAGAATTTGCGTTACCCGTCGGAAGATATTTTTGTTTCTGCCAAAATATTTTATTCTGGGTGTTCCAAATCCTATTTTGCATAATACTTATAATATCATATATCATATTGTTTTAAATGGGGGAGAGAAAGAGACATCCGATACACTTACATAACAACTTCATGTGGCCTAAGTAAACTTAACTAGCATTTTACAGTAGATATAATATATTATTGTGCTACTGTTTTCAATGATTCAAAAACCAAAAAGTACTTCAAATTATTAAAATCAGAATATTATAATACATATAGGTGCTTAATCTCTATTTCCTTCTTCAACTGAACACAAAAAATAAAATATTAAGAATGAAACTGCATTGTCATTCATGTTCGTCTCGGATCTTTCAAGTGGTTTTTACTTTTATTTTACTTCTTGTTATAAATTTTAATATTTATTTATGGTTTTTGGTTTTGTGTTGTAAGGGTCAATGAAAGCATCGGATGGATGGACGGACGGACGGTTGGTGTGAGTGTGTATATGGATTTATTCCAGCTTTTTCCAAAATAAATATCTAACCACATAGTGTCTTGTTCAAAATTAATCAAATATCTGTTTGTACTCTTAAATACTATTATTATAGAGTTAGATAGACGATTTCATTAAGTGATTGGTCGAGACTTTTTTTTTATATACGTACGTATATCTAAAATAATGGATTACAAAATCTAAAATACACAAACTCTATGTGTGGCCTACCTGCAAATGAGTGGGATACGTTTTTATACACAGAAATTATCACGGTAGTTTTAAATATTTATAATATTTGTTTACCGGTTTAGTGAATAATTATATTTGTTGAAAACCACTTGAGAAATATTTCATTCTCTGGAATGACTGTGTACACTACGTGTAAAAAAAAATAACAGCCTGATTAATTCAATTAGCTTGATCGCAATTGTATGTAGTGTATATAATATTTATAAGGAGTGGGTATACATATATATGTGCGATGCCTCAAGTTGCTGCATAGTGTGAATTATATAATTCACATGGGTTTTGGTTTTAATTCTTTTAATTCAATTGGATTCCGTTTGAAGAATCTCTCATCTTTATTATACACCTATTATTGGTTTATTCAAGATATAATAGTCTTATTGGATTTCTAAGTATTCTTATTCTTCATTTTTTATCCAATCAAATCTTAACGCTAAAGCTAAAATTGCTCGTTTAATTTCGATTCAGATTTGATTTGCACTTATATTATAATTTATAGTTAGTAATATGCTGCCATAATAATTTAGTCGGTTGCTTCGGTTAGCACCACGTAAATATAACCCTTTCTAGTTCAGAAATATTTTTATTTGTATCATAATTTTAGTCCAACCCACACAAATGTGTGAGTAAATACGTATATTACGAAAACTAATTTTCATCATAAAATTTCATCAGAACAAAAGCCCATCTTACACAATTGCGCCAGTTAGGCTTTAATTAACACCATCTAAATTTTGAGTATTATATTTTTAGAGAAATACAAAATTATGTAAGTTAGTCCTAAACTTATCTATAAAATATTTTTTAATGTTACCCACTAGAGTGATAACAATTTACCCACACAATTGTTTAGGCAGGTCAAGAAAGGGATAAGGCACATTCAATTTCACATTTAATTTCACTAAATATAAATTACAAATAAAAGTAATATAAAGAAAATTGAATAATTTGGTCAAAACTAATTTTATTAGTGTTTATCAGTGTCTTACCGGTTCAACTTTTCATTTTTGTTATACATGGGAACCCAAGTATAACAAAACTGAAAAGTTGAACCGGTAAGACACTGTTTTCCGGTTTTTGGTATAAAAACTCGGGAATGATGATTTTTGTTGTTGTGTTGTTTCCAAATAAACGACATCGATTTTTCTTGTTGAGTTTGAAGTGAGACGCCATTACGGTTATTTGTGATTAATCTTAGTTTAATTAATTTCTGTGATTATTCTTAGTTTAAAGTTTAAATATATTATTAATATATAAATACTAGTATATTAAGTTAGTTTAGTTTTTTTAAGCTGCACATATATAGTATAGTTTTAAGCTGTGTGTAAATATATTTTCTAAATTTATATTCTGTAAATATATATCCTGTTTATAATTTTTTTTGACACTTTTGGATCTAAATCCGTGACGTAAATATTAAAGAGTTATATTTTTAATTATTAATAGCAAGTTCCTTCCAAAAATAAAAAATAAATTGATTTTTTTTAATGATATTGTAAGAATTAGTTTTGCGATAAGTTGAAAATTGAATTATTTACTTTTTTGAATATTTAAAAAAAGTTAAATTTAATTAGTCTGTAATTTACAACTGTGGTTGTATTAATTTAAGATATTTCCATTTTTCATAATTTATGTTAACATTTTAATATGCAAATGTATTTTAAAATCAAACAAAATAAATAATTATTTATTATAAATAAAATATTTACTGAAATGAATTAATTTTTTTTTTTTATTTAAAAATTCAAAATTTAAAATGTGCCGCTAAAATCGAAAGTAAGCTCCACCCACTTTTTTTGCCGGAAAAGTATTACATAACCTAACTTTTTCCTTTCATTATTTCCGAGTTTTGGCGACAACATTCATAGTAAATCTTAGATAAAATCGGGCATTCGTGCTGAAAAAAGTCGGTGATGATTTCAGCTAGATGTCAGAAAAATTTAAAATTTTTCGGATATAAAAATACTTGGGTTAAGCAACGGTCAACGCAACGCTGTTAAAATGTATACGTATGTACATACTAAAATTCGGAATACCGTCCAAAAAAAAGTAACCCAAGTATTTTTATATCCCAAATTTTTTCTGACATCTAGATGAAATCATCACCGACTTTTTTCAGCACGAATGTCCGATTTTATCTAAGATTTACTGCTATGCATGTTGTCGCCAAAACTCGGAAATGATGAAAACAAAAATTTATGTTATGTAATATTTTTCCGGTAAAAAAAGTGGGTGGAGCTTACTTTCGATTTTAGCGGCATATTTTAAATTTTCAATTTTTAAATAAAAACAATAAATTAATTCATTTCAGTAAATATTTTATTTATAATAAATAATTATTTATTTTGTTTGATTTTAAAATACATTTGCATATTAAAATGTTAACATAAATTATGAAAAATGGAAATATCTTATTAGCAATGCAATGAAATATCTTAAAAATGGAAATACCTCAATTAATTAATATTAATTTTTTTATATATTCAAAATAGTAAATTATTCAATTTTAAACTTATTGCAAAACTAATTCTTACAATATCAATAAAAAAAATCAATTTATTTTCTATTTTTGGAAAGAACTTGAAGAGTACGTTGAACTATAAATAAAAATATAACTCTTTAATATTTACGTCACGGATTTTGATCCAAAAGCGTCAAAACAAATTATAAACAGGATATATATTTACAGAATATAAATTTAAAAAATATATTTACACACAGCTTAAAACTATACTATATATGTGCAGCTTAAAAAAACTAAACTAACTTAATATACTAGTATTTATATATTAATAATATATTTAAACTTTAAACTAAGAATAATCACAGAAATTAATTAAACTAAGATTAATCACAAATAACCGTAATGGCGTCTCACTTCAAACTCAACAAGAAAAATCGATATGTCGTTTATTTGGAAACAACACAACAACAAAAATCATCATTTCCGAGTTTTTATACCAAAAACCGGAAAACAGTGTCTTACCGGTTCAACTTTTCAGTTTTATTATACTTGGGATACTTTTTTTTGGACGGTATTCCGAATTTTAGTATGTACATATGTATACATTTTAACAGCGTTGCGTTGACCGTTGTGTCTTTTATCACTGTGCTAGTTGAAAAATGTGACAAGCTGGGCACCCAGGAGGTAAACCTAATTCGAGTACGCTGAATTCAATGGTGCTAGTCCCATTTCAAAGTTAGTCCCCATTTTTGAGATATCGCTATCGACATGTTTTGGCTCTGAGTCAAAACATACCCTCATTTTCACGTTGATAGCTCCTGAAACATTAATATTTTCGTTATGCGTTCTTCAGCAAAGTTTTTGCGCAAGTCAAGACCAACAACTTTGCTGAACATATCAAGACCGAAAAACGACATCTATTTTTACATTTTTGTGTTATTTCTCCATATATGTGTGTTTTACTTAGGCCAAGGTTAGCTTGTAGTGGCACTTCCGCACACTTAGACCAGGAGTGCCCCGTTGTGATACCACAGGAACCTATTTCCCCTTTACCCCTGTTCAAAACCATTCGGAGCTACGTACGTACCGCAAAATATCTTATACTTCACATTCAGCGAGATCTGAAAGGCTGGTCACACTGGACACGCCCAAATACCTATGCCTTCTGTATGATAGTGCCGGACGCGAGCATAGAAAGTTATCTAAAGTCGCTTCTTCCTTTTCGTCCATGCAACTTCTACAAAGTCATTCGTCTGTAGACCCAGCTTTCTCGCGTGTTCCCCAAAAAGGCAGGGTCTTGTCAGTTTTGGCAAAAGCTTCTCGCAGAAGACTCGGCCCCTACTTTGCCGTTTCGAGAAACATAAGTACACAGGTAAGGCTAAATACAACTGGAATTCGGCATACTTAGGCCAAACAAGACGCTCATCTCAGATAAGATACAAAGAACACATCACAAGTACATAAAATCAAGTTTCGTACAACACATAAAAACTGAAAACCATACACTAAATTCAATAAAAATGTAATCATTTTGCACATAATCAAAAAAGGACTGAAATTAGACAGGTGTACCAATTTGAGTCATGAGACATTTGTATACTGTACGTATACGAATTTCTCATGAGTCATGAGTCAAATTACTGGCAAAATTCACACCCTGAAAATATACAAAAACAAAAACACCCACAATTTACTTCGCGACAAAATCAACACAAAACCCCAATAAAATTTACGACCTCCATAACTTAAAAACAAATTATGTAACAGTAGCAAAAAATAAACCGAAGAAGAGATTATTCTCGAAATCGTTATTTCTAAAAAAGTTAAAAAATTGGCACAATAAGTAAGAACTAAAAACTGTAATATAAAATTCACCTTAAGAAAACGTTTAGATGTTTTAAATTCCCGTAAATGTAATTGTCAAAATTATTTACCTTTAATTATGTTCTACCTATATCATTTATTTAGAATGGATGCACTTCTAATTTGATTTTCTATTTTATCGCGATCATTAATAAACGTTGATAATATCCACGGTGTGATTTTGAATTCTTTTGCATCACTTTGCTTGGTATGTCCAGAATCTCTTTTCCCAAAAATTTTAATTTTTCTTCTAAAGAAAATTGTTTTCTTTTTAAATTACTCATCTGTGAATTTTCTCACCTCTAATTCACTGTGCTTGAATTGCAAACTTTTTTTGCGTGACAAGCTGGGCACCCAGGGGATAAACCTAATTCGAGTATGCTGAATTCAATGGTGCTAGTCCCATTTCAAAGTTAGTCCCCATTTTTGAGATATCGCTTTCGACATATTTTGCCTCTGAGTCAAAAATTTGTCAAAATATACACTCATATTCACGTTGATAACTCCTGAACGATTAAGATTTTCGTTATGCTTTCTTCAGCAAAGTTGTTGCGCAAGACAAACAACTTTGCCGAACATATCAAGGCCGAAAAACGACATCTACAATCACATTTTAGTGTTATTTTATTTTTTGCTTTTCATTTTGACGAAAAACACGTTTTTTATCATTTTTGGTCCATTTATTGAATTTAAATCGATCGAATAAACATCTCATCGACAAATATAGATACAATAGAAACTATTTAACAGAAAATTAAATTGATTCAGTTGATTTTATTGTGATTTTTCTCAATTTTTTCCAAAAAAATTAACATTTTTCTTAACTTTTAATTTTAGTTTTCTGATTTGTTCGTGTCGTCTTCGGGATCTTCTTCCTCTTGCAAATTCCAACAAATATCACCCAAGAGTGCATCTCGAGCCTTGCCGTCACTTGGTGAAAACGCTTGCCGTGCTCATCGGATTCGGCTGGTGATTGTTCGGCGAACTTTTCCACAAGACAATGCAAAACATGTATTTTCAGTGACATTCTAACGTTTATATTATGAAAAGCAGTCAGCATATTTTCAATATATCTGCGCCAATCATCGGCTCGGTTAATTCCGAGAACATTCTTAATAACTTCTTTTACAGATTTCCATGCCACAAGCTCTCGTACATTAAGAGCATTTTCAAATGCATCATCTTTCATCAGACAACGAATATCTGGTCCATTAAGTATTCCTGTAATAAAAAACAAGATGCGAGATGAAATTTCATTTGATCAAAACTTACACTCGAATAAATGTAAACACCAACCTTCTTTTATTTTCATTCCACTTAACCGTGGAAAAATGCGACGCAATTCGACGAACGCATTTCCATCTGGATTCAGCGCTTTTATAAAATTTTTAACTACTCCAAGCTTGATATGAAGTGGTGGTAGCAATATTTTTTTAATTGGCACAAGTGCGGATCCTCAACGATGCTGTCGTATCGCAATCTAATGTTCTCACGTAAAACCCAGTTCCGTTCGTTGTATTGGTCGCTTTTAAAACGTGTATTCCATAAGCACATAAAACACATGTTTTTAGTGTAACTCAATTGCATGCCACTTAAAAGAGCTATCACTTTTAAATCTGCACAAACTTTTCATTGATGGTCATTGTATTTAATCAAATCAATGATTTTTTTTCATTCATGCATAGGTTTCCTTTGTGTTTGTGCTGAGTGCAATTGGAATAGAATTCTTTGAGTTGGTAACGTGAAGGAGAACTGCCTTCAAGCTGCTTTTAGAGGAATCGATGAACAATCGCCAATCTTCTTCCAAACCTCGGATATCAGTGCAAAAAGCGAGTGAATTATTCTCAATTGATTTGAAAAAAATCGTAAAATGACGATGACGATTTATTGCTACATATATCCGAACATTTGGAGCCAAAATGTTCTCTTGTTTTAAATCCTTTGACAAAAGAATGGCTTGCCGCTGCGATAGTTTCAAGCGTCGTACCATAATATCCAAACGACTTTGCGAGATTTCAATGTGATTGCATGGCGCAGTGACATTTGATGGTTGATATATTGATGCAGATGTTTCTCCGGCTTCACCTAATTCAAATGTTGTTGGTAATTAATCCTCAGTTGGGTTTGATCTTTCCGGAACAGGTATTTCATCTGAATGCGGCAGCGGTAGATGAGTATTTCTCGTTGCAGTGTATGTGAAAGAACCAATTTTGTTTCTGTTTGTACCGAGAACATAATTCATGCACCCATAACATTGAACTGCATCATGTCCTTGTGGATCGACCCATATCATCGGGACACCAAATGGCATTGCGGCTCCAGTGTTTTGCCATCTATGCAGGTGGGAAATGCATGTTGTACAAACAAAAGATGGCGTCCAATTTACACCACTAATAACTATTTGTGAAAAGTATAGTCGATATAAATCAGCGGTTTCATCACTTATTTTGCGGCGATTGCTCATAATGTATGAATGAATTTCGGAAAATGCAACGTTGCAACAAGACTGTGATTTGTATTACCCGTATGTAAAATGTGTAATTTGAAATAAACTGTGATTTAATTTTTAAATACATACGTATGTTTTTTTAAACTAAAAATTGACATTTCGTTATTGACGATTGGAGCATCACGGATTCCACGTAGTGAAATTTTTTTGAACCATGATAACTACAAATTTTGACATTACTGTGTTCTAGAATTAAAAGGGCGTAAGTCGACTTATGCCCTAATCTACTTTTTCATAATTTCCGTTTTATTTATAATAAATTATTTATTTATAACTATTATTATTACAAAATTATTACAATTTTTAATGTACATTAAAATTTGTTTTAATATTACATAAGACGGAAAGTATGAAAAAGTAAAGTCGACTTACACCCTTTTAATTCTAGAACACAGGTTTATGCCGCATGCATAAAGAAAATAAACAATCAGCAACATTCGCGATAATTCATTTTTTTACTGTGCTAACTTTGCTTGGTTTAATTTTGTTTAAATCTATTAATTAAAAATGATATAATTAGTGATGTTGTCGGCATATCGATCACACAAATCATTTTTTGTAATTAAGTTAGTTTCAATCTAATCCACCAGCAGCGCTTTTCCAACCTTTACAATCTTCAATAACGAGATTCCGATATAACGAAGTAAAAATTCGGAGCCGTCGGCTTCGTTACAACGAGATTTCACTGTATATAGATAGGTATTTAAATATTTAAAAAAAAGGATCTAAAAATGAAAACATGAAAAATTAAACGAAAGTCCAATTAAACACAATTGTTGTCATAAGTATGAATTCTTATTCGTCTTTTAACGCAAAGTGACTGACATTTGACGGAATATTTTAGAGCTAGAGCGAAATGTGATCAATTTTTCAAAAAACTAGTTTTAATGTAATATAAACGTCATAGTTAACTATAATTCGACTGTAATCTTATGTAAAATGTTGAATTAGTTTACAATTAATGTGACAAATGATGAAATAATCACCTTTCAATCGCACACGAAATGGCGCTAGCTAGGCGGCATTTAATAGGCCAATAAGAATGAAAAATATAACTCAGAACAGGAGCTGAATTGCTTTAATGGATTTCATTGATAAAATAATATAGAAAATAAATAGTAGTCTGCCGGAAAACTCCACTACGTTGAAATGGTAGCCACATTCCACATTCCACATACACAACAATTTGTACCGAACGCGTTCGGCGTAAACATTTTCGCCGCAAATTTTTATATACACAGAAAATTTTTTATCACAAATTTGTATGTCATCTTCCATTTTCAATGCTCAAGCCATCCGTGCAAATAATTGAGGTATAGTCGTCAGCCAATAATAAATCAGAATTAATTTTTTTAAACCGATGAATATTTAAAAAAATTGACAATTCGATAAAAATTTATATTTGTTGAATATCGAAAACTCAAAAGCGTCCACACTAGAGCATAATGCGTCGAAAATACCTTTGATGTTTGTGAAAAAACCGACAAGTGTTGGGTCGTGTGCGTTGAATGTCGCATACATTTGTATGTTGTTTTCGTGCCCCGCACACGTCTACACTTCCTAATTTCGTGTTCGGCATAAATTTTTGTATATTTGAACCTACCTTTAGATAACAATCAAGCACTCTTTCAAACCGAAAAGTAGTGAAATTATTTTTTGAACTCGTCATAATTCTAATCGATTTTATTGGTTTGAATATTTTAGTTTAGATAAATTCTAGATATCGCAGAGTTTGTCCCGAAAAGTAAGTAGACACAAAGAAATATGTCAAAAACCATTTCCAAAAGGAGAGAAGAGTCAGTTGGTTGTGTAAACCTAAGGCTAAGATTTTTTTATAATGAAAATTTCCGATAAAATCTACGATATCCAGAATTTATTTAAACTAAATCAACACAAAACCAATAAAAACGATTTGATTTACGAGAACAAAAAAGGATACCGCTTCTCATATTTTGGAAATAGCTCATTTGCATTAGATCGTGTCAACCTAAAGATGACATATTTGCACATAGTGGAATTTCCCGACAAACACTATGATATCCTGAATTTATCTTAACAAGAATTACGCAAAATAATAAAATCGACTTATTTTAGCAGAATTAAAAAGGATACCTCCTACTCGCAATTTGGAAACTTGATTCATTCCATTGTGTTATTTTATAGGCACTTTCCGATAAACTCCACGATTTTAGTAATTTATTTAAACTAAAACTACCCATGGTTGTCCTGAAACATACGGCAATCATTTACTGTAGAACTACTTAAAAATGAGAATTTTCCGGGTTTATGAAAAAATTTAATAAATTTTTTTGAGTTTATTTTCACTCTAAATTCGTATACGAATTTTTTTAACAGTGTACTTACTAATATTTATTTATTTTTGTTATTTTTTACATATGTATTTCACTGTCGTAATCTCACTTATTTGTTTTGCAAAAATTAAATTCTAACTCGAAAATAGTGGAAATCCCAATTTTGAACAACTGAATACTATAACGTGGCGATCAGTGTCCTTATTCTGGTTTCCCCGAGGAATTGGGAATCGGAAAAAAATTTGCTGTAAATGTGCAAAAGTCTATTCTGGTAAAAATTATTCTTGATTTTAATAACTTAAAACACTACGAAACACAATTTATTGCAGAAATCACAGGGAAAAATAAATGCCAAAACTGATAGCAATTTTAATTATTTTTTCCAAAAAAAAAAAATCCGAAACGTAATGATACGTCAAGAAAACGTCACAAATTTTCGATTGTCGGCAAAAGCCAGAAAACGACCACTGAGTATTGTCTATGAAACTTCAAATTTATATATTTTACGTTGTTGTTGTATTTATTGTAATGGTTTTTTGTTTGTGATTGTTCCGTACATTGGTCTATTTCAGTATATCTCGAATTAAATACACAATCGTAGGAAATTCTTCCAATAGACCAATGTACGGAACAATCACAAACAAAAAACCATTACAATAAATACAACAACAACGTAAAATATAAAATGTAATTCGTACACAACGAAAAGTTAATTGTTAAAAATGAAGTATAGATGGAGAATATGAAAGAATCGAATTCTGTAGACTAGGAAGTAATTCGCTAGTGGTACATATACATGGTATTGTTCTATATATATGGACAATATTCCTATGTAAAATATCAACGTCAGTCGCCGCGGCTTGATGAGATGACTGATTTTTTCAAATCAATAATCTCATTAAGTTCGAAACTGATTGTTTGTTGCGATTCTTACAAACCTTCCATCTATAATTCAAATTAAATTCTAATTCAAATTTAAGTTTTTTCTATAAATTCAATGATTCTGGTGATATGTGGAGGAAATCTGTATACTGCATGGTCAATGACAAGGCGTCGCGAAGCCAACATATTTATGAAGCACAGCAGTCATAATTTTTAAAAAATTTTCAAATTTCGCTATAGTAAAAAGTATAATGGATATTTGGTAGCCAATGACTAGGCATCGTAAAGATGTCTACGTAAAGAAAACGTAAAGAAAGGTTATGGCACATGCTTATGGTTAAATTAGTTTGCCATTTTGAACTTATTTTTCTTTAAATAATTTATTTCGTTGTGATTTAAGTTTTTTTAACACTTTGAGTCGTGTATGTTAACCAGCTGAAGCAAATAATTAAAATGTGTTTTTGGGCTATATTTGGGACATATATATGAAATATTCATGAAAAAAATACATCAGGCCCTGGGTTAAGGCTCCTCAGGATGTGCCGAATTTGGAAGAAATTGCCACAAAACATGAAAAACACTAAAACAGATTTTTTTTTAAAGGCAGCGAAAATGTTTTTTATTTCTAAAATAAAAATACAAAATAAATAACGTTTAGGCTTTATGATATTGAAGTCTTTGGTTTTACAAATATCGCGGCAAATCGACATGGTCATATTTTAAATCATCAAGCGATCGTACACTCCAAATCTCCTCACAAAATCCTCTAGGCTGTTTTTTTACTTTTTTGTTTTCAAGAAACGACGGATTTGCAAATCGGTTTACTCGAGATTTTTTCTAACGGTGTTTATCTTTTTAGAATTTCAAACGACGCGTATTACGAAAAATAATTATCGAAGGACGGACTGTGCTCAATATTTGTAATACGGTTACATAAATTCAACACAATTGCGGAGCCCGTATCCGAAATTTTTATTATTTGCTTCTGGGAGGCCGTTTGATGTTCCTTGATAAATTATGAAATCATATGGGAGGAAACTTTTTCCACACAATATATAAATTTTTATATCCCAAGAGCGGAAGGGGCTGGTCCCCGGGGTCTAGGGGCTTCGGTACAATTTTTTTCGAAAATTTTAATTTTCTTTAAATTTTTCCACGAAAATGAGTTTATGGGGCTAGTTATATGAAATTACTGACATGTTCGAATCCGAGGGGCCCAGCTCTGGATCAAAATTTAATTTTTACATGTATATAGATACAAATATTTGATTATTCCAAAATGACTTCTCAGTCGCTCAACCGATCGCCATGAAATGTTTACCATGTAAATGTTGCATGTTCAGGACCAATCTTACGATATTGTGAAAGAGGCTGGACCCCGGGTTCTAGGGGCCATGGTACAAATTTTTTCAAAAATTTTAGTTTTCTTTAAATTTTTCCACGAAAATGAGTTTACTGGGCTGGTTATATGAAATTACTGACATGTTTGAAACCGATTGGCCCAGCATTGCATTAAAAATTAATTTTTACATGTATAGATACAAATATTTGATTATTCCAAAATGACTACTCAGTCGCTGAACCGATCGCCATGAAATGCTTACCATGGAAATGTTGCATGTTCAGGACCAAACTTACGATATTGTGAAAGAGGCTGGACCCCGGGGTCTAGGGGCCATGGTACAAATTTTTTCAAAAAATTAAATTTTTTTACGAGAATGAGTTTTGGAAAGGGGTTATATGAAATAAGAGACATGTTCGAATTCGGGGGTCCGCCCCTGGATCAAAAACTTTTTACATTTTTACATGTAAAGATACAATTGTTCTGAAACAACGCCTTAGCCGCTTTACCGATCGTCATGAAATTTTTACCATGTATATGTTGCATGTTCAGGACCAAGACCACGATACTTTTGAAGGGGCTGGACCCCGGGGTCAAGGGGCTGTGGTACAAGTTTTTTCTCAAATTTAAATTTTTTTAAGATTTTTTGAAAGGAATGACTTTAGGAAAAGGGTTATATGAAATTAGTGACATGCTCCAATCTGGAAGTCTGCCCTGGATCAAGAATTAATTTTTACATGTATGTATAGATACAACTATTTAAATGTTCCGAAATAGCGCCTTAGTCGAAAAAATTTAGATACCAAAAAGGAAATCTAGCGTGCGATTGTTATACACAAATCATACCTCTACTATAATTGATTTAATTATTCAAATTAATTTTATTAATTTAAATTTAAGACAATCTTTAGGTCCCAAAAATGACGGCGTTAATAAATTAAATAATGAAATTCAATCGGAACTACCCGGGCCACTAATGAAATACAAATCTACCGACACGGTTACTGATGTGAATCAATCCGTCAATTATCCAATAGTTTCTTAATTCTTTGGAGCCACCTAGTATTCCACTACACATACTATTTTTAAAAGAGAGTTCACCAATAATACTGCTCCCAAATTTAGATTCAAAAAAATTGTGCAACGGAACACGGCTTTGTGTGAAGAAATTGATGCCGAATGTGATTGAAGCAACGATTATTACCGGTAAAAGTAAAGGAGAAGATGTGCTAATTCCGCACATTCCTATGATTCCCACCGATTTGCCGTTTGAATTCAAGTGACTACAATTCCCATTACGCCTTGCTTTTGCAATGACAATCAACAAAGCCCAGGGGCAATCATTGAAAATAGCTGGTGTTATTTTAGAAAATTCATGCTTTTCACATGGCCAACTGTATGTTGCTTGCTCCAGAGTGGGAATGCCAAAAAATTTATTTATTTACACACCAAATGGAAAAACCAAAAATATTGTTTATCAAAAGGCTTTATAATAAAAACTATTAACTAAAATATCTTTATATTTCTTATTCACTTTGATCTGGTTGAAGGTTTATAAAAATGGAGTATAATTATTTGGCAACTGGTAACAAATACCAAACCAAAATTAATTAATTATCCTCACAAACAGGATGTCCTATAATATCATTACTAAAGTTCGCCTGGATGCATTAACGGAGGCACCCGTTACTGAATACAGCTACTTATAATTTTCTTTTCACATGTGATTGCAACTACAGCGATGTAAAGAGAGAATTCTTGCATAACAATCAAGATATTTGAAATATATACCTTCCGTGCAACGCCGGGTAACTCAGCTAGTATAGTTATATAAAACGCGACATTTGTGAAGAAAAGATCTGGGTAATATTTACAAAGTATATCAGTCGATGCTGGCTTTTCTATAGGAAAAAGGTATTAGGAAAAATACTTTCATATATGTAGTATTCTTATCACAATTTTTTTCTGACATACTATGGTAAACAGTTGGTGTAAATTTTTTCAAAGCCAATATTAAATTGGGAATATATTTTGTTCTATCCAATTTCGATACTGAAAAAATATTTCCTAAATTATAAAAATTTCGATCAAACATGATGTCTCAGTAGGCCAGAAAATGATATTTTTGACAAAAACGTTATGTAAATATTTTTCCTAATTCTTTTTCTTATAGGAAAACTAGATTCGACCTGCAGAGGTGTCTCAAGGCTTTCTATAGGATCATCTTCCATTTGTTTTTGACTGATTTCAAATTCAATTTTTCCTCTTTGGAACATATCAATTTCTTTCAGCCATTTTATATCGTTTTTTTTTATTAAATTGAAATTCCTCAAAATTATCGATAAATTCATTCATTCATTGGTGTTCATCAATGATGAATTCTTCATCATCATATCGATTTTCTAAAATTTACAAACAATTAAAATTGAACACTAAATTTGAGATAATTTTGACATATACCATCTTGAAATTTGCTATGGAATTCTTAATATTAGTCGAATTTGTAGACGGCTACTTTAATCATTCTTTTTTTAAATTAGGCAACATAATTTTTCCCCGTACTAAGGGACAAATTCCGCCTTCGTAAATCGCTGTGGAATTATTCGCATAGTAGGAAAATAAACAATAGAAAACATGTATACAAATTTGAAAAAATGATTAAAGCAACCGGCGAAAAATTCAACTATTGTAATATAAAGAATTTCATAGCAAATTGTATTCCGATTGGGGAAATTTCTACCAATTTCAAGAATACGGCCCCTGAACTTATTCATCGCTCGAAAAGTCAAATTCCGAGTCGGAGCCATTCAAAATTTTCGCCATCTCATCCAACGTGAATAATTGTTTACGTTTTTTTCATTCGGATTCATTTTTGCAGTTAGCAAATATGAAATAATAATACGGAATAAAATACAATGTTCCAAAATTGGAACATGACTATTGTGAGCCAATGTCCCAATTTTGGAACATGAAATATAATGTTTCAAAATCGGAGCATGAGTGTTGTGGACGTTTGACCCAATTTCGGAACATGCATTTTCTTATCAATATTATTTAATTTCTGTAAGATGTCATGAACAATTTTTAATTAAAAAATGATAATTGCTATTTTAAAAGAAACTGATATTGACGTACCACAAATTTTAGAAAATACCCATATTTGGGTGTGGGTCCTGCAGCAGAGAAATTCTGGATTAGCACAAATTCAGCCACTACATTTTTCGGATGGCAATGATAATTTTTTACAGAAGTTTGCAATCAGAAGTGCCAACTTCATTGATTTCTACAACACTTTTTGTCAGAATATTGTTCATTTAATGGTCGTTCTTGTTCAACGAAATTGGGCCAATTCTGGATTAGCGCAAATGCAGCCACTATATTTTTCGGATGGCAATGAACATGCGTGAGGGGAATATGCTATCTGAATCGCTTATTCTTGGATTTTGTAATAAGTTATTCCTGTTTTTTAATTTGTTGTTCAACAAAAATATTATTGAACGATATGCCTCTGTATTTCGTTAATTTAATATAGTATCTTTCAGGGGCTAGTTTGTTGTTCTCAAGTTATGAATGAAAATTTATGAAAATAATATTTCTACGATAAGCACAAATTTCGTCGGCTTAAATTATTTCTGGTTTTTTCTAGAAATCAGCTTTTATTTGTTTCGTCTTTTAGGCGAAATTTGAAATTTTTTTAATAAATTGGGCTTTATCGGTATGCAAGGTTTCATTCTGAAATTCGAAAGTTTCCCTGCTGGATTTACCACACCATATTGATATTAAAATACCGAAGAATAATAAAATATAAATGACATAAATAGAAGAGAAACAGTAGAGCTAAAATATAAAAGTGAAACGAAAAAAATTGAACTATATTTTGAGATGGAAAAATTAGTCAAAAACTTTGTTCCGAAATCGGAACATTATGATCCAAAGGGTTAAAGTGTAAATTTTCACTTTTATGATCCAAAGGGTTCTCTTTTATGAACATTATGATCCAAAGGGTTAAAGTGTAAATTTTCACTTTTTGGGCTCTCGTACAGTTTTTTTTTTCTTTTTTAGTTTGTCGGAAATTTCACTTTAGTGTTTAGAGGCATCCTCGTCATTTTTAGTGGGGCTGTGGATTAGTCTATTTTAAACATTTTTTAAAAATTGTTGCAGTATAGGGTTTGCTAACTTAATAGCACTATGGAACACGTAATATGATGGCATCTGCATGCAGGAACATTCTTTAATTATAATCCATTGGCGGGAAATTTAATTCATTGCGACATTTCACAATACATGGTTTGAACTTTATTCGTATACATGTAATGAATGTACATAGGTAAGTTGTACATTAATCCACCAAAAAATAAAATTAAATATTCAATCAAAACACACACACACACACAATAAAATAAATTTCAAACTTGCTAAAGAGTATTACGTATAAATTAAAAATTTTCCATCACCAGATTATTTTATTATGCATAAATATTGGAAATTGTTGCTGGTTTTCCCGATTCCGTATATGTTTTGTATATTGAGCGCACCACTATGCCGTATGTGCCGATATAATTTACAATTCAATAAATTTTAACAAAAAGAACCCCGTATACAACATGTTTAACGTATGTGTGTTTTGTACACCGCGTGTACCCAACCTACCCCGTGTACCTAAAAAAGTAAACAGAAAAGAAACCATAATATAGTTGTATATCATATATGGGATAAATATTGTTGAGCGGCTGATGATGATGATGATGATGTTATATTGTGTATCGTGCCGGAAAATCCCTTCATTATTAATATAATTATTATTTTATTATTAAATATTATTTATTTAATTTTTTAACCGCATATTTTTGGTTTATATTCAAAATGGGATGAAGGGGGGTTGGTTTAAATTGTTTACATTTTGCATACACAATTTGTGGAAATATGGATGCAGAGGGTTGTGTTTACCGTATTTGTATACGTTGGTACACGAAGGAAATATTATAAAAGGTTAATTACATTACCATATAATGTTTAACCAATCCTTTAGGGGTAGCTCAATTTCATATATCGTAAGTCTATAATTTTCCCCATTATTATGTTTAATCATTAAACTTTTATCACGAAAACATGGTGCGCGATTTCTCTCGGCGATGCGGTGGTAAATATTTATTTCAACTGAATATTTAATTTATATTCTCGAAATAAAATAACAAAATGTAAATTAAAATGGATTTTATAAAATTTGGGGGGTGTTACATTATACCGTTACTGTGTACGCGCGTGTATAATAAGCCTCGGAGGTATTTTTAAAGTTTTTAAATAATTTCGATTAGTTTTAATCTAATTTTCAAGACTTGAATGCGTACACATATAATATGCTATACATATATGTGTGTGGAATTACAGCCCGAAGCTATATAAACGATTTATTTTGGGCTAACACCCGCCCGTGTAACGTTTATACGTACATAAAATATAATACGCTGCCATTTTAATTGGTTATTAAAAAATTGTAATACATAAATATTCATTTAATTGTGAAAAAGCATAAAACAATAAATTCCACATCACAAAATCGATTTAATTAAATTAAAAAAGTGAAATAACAAATTTCCCTAGATCAAACGATTACATGAAAAACGCATTGAAGCCTTATTTTACCATAGCTTTTATATCAAAATTTAATAATAAAAAATAAAAAATTGTGTATCTGTCATTTTGAATTATAAAATGGTTGAAAAAGCAAAAGGATACAAATTTAATTATATTAGGATATATTTTTCGAAAACATTTGTAGGGAAGGAACGAGAATCGACAATCCCCCATCAGTCATCAAGTATAGAATCACGAAACGAGAAAAGAATTTAATTGCCTTGGTAACCTGGTACAGAAAATCTATAGCAAATTTTACTATTTATCACAGTAAAATTTTATCCTTATTTGCAGTATAGAAATTACCGTCATCATGATAAATGAAAAATATTTTCGCTATCACTTCTGACGTACCTAAATGGAAACCAAGTTCAGCGCAAAGTAAAATAGTGGTAAATACACGTTGCATTTGTTAGAATGTTTATAAAATGTAACGTATAGTGCGATAGTGTCTTTCTACACCAGTTTTGAACACCATACCACGAAACACCATGAATTTAAATTTAAATTTTAAGGCCCACGATTGACGAATGTGAAGAAAATGCTAATCTTTTGCCAGTTTCATTAATTGTGTTTGTGTTAGTGATATTACCTGGATAAGATGGAACTTTATCAAAAATTAGAGTTTTCTTGGATGTAGTTATTAAATCTTATTAAAATTTACTGAATAATATAAAACCACTTTATCTCGACTAGTTACATGAATGTTTAATTTGACTCAAAATTATATTTAAAATTCTCAAAAAACGAGCATTACACTACTAGTTATCAAAGTAACTGTACAAATTTGCTTCAATCCAGGGGATGCAAAGTAAATAATTGATAAAGTTTCTTACGATAAATGATACAGAAAAAAACCTGCATTTACCGCTAAGGAAAACATGCTCATATTCAGACAGCAAAACAAACCCGTATTCATAATTCTAAGCAACAAATTTTACAATATAGTAGATAAAAAAAATATTAGGAGCCCCCCATCGGGGTGGGAGGATTATGTATTATGACCAAATACCCAAATGACACAATTGTTAAACCAACTGGGATATCTCTGACCAAATACCCAAATGACCAAATTCTTAAACCAACTCTTAACAAGGGGTGGTACAAGGGATGTTAGTTGAGGATCAAGTCAACTAGAAAAAATATTCAGATGCTCCCCAACCAGGGGAGAGGACAGTTAATAAAATGTTGTAGTATAACCGAATATAATAAAAAAATTTAAGCCTACTGAGATATCCCTAGAGATCTTAACACAACTTCATGTACAAGGAGTGCCAGGTGGGGACCATGACATTTTTAAAAAAATATTCAGATGCTCCCCATCCAGTGGTGGGAACAGTTTAGAGGATCTTGTATTATGGCCAAATATATTGTAATAAAAATTCTTAAACCAACTGAGATATCTCTAGAGATCTTAACACAACTTCAGGTATATGGGATGTTAATTGGGGACCATTTCAGTTAGAAAATATATTCAGTTGTTCCCAATCCAGGGACAGTTAATAAAATTTTGTTTCATAATAAAAAATCCAAATAGAATAAAAATTCTTATGCCAAGTGAGATATCCTCAGAGATTTTGTCCCTCTCCTGTATGAGCAGTTGTGTTAAGTTGTGTTAAGATCTCTAGGAATACATCAGTTGGTCTAAGCATTTTTATTGTATTCGGTCATAATCCAAAATTTTATTGAATGCCCTCTCCGAAATGAAATGGTCCCCAACTAACACCCCATATACCTGGGGTTGTGTTAAAATCTCTAGGGATACCTCAGTTGGCCTAATAATTTTTATTATTTTTGGTCATAATACAAAATCATCTATATTGTTTCCACCCCTGGATGGGGAGCTCCTAAACAGAAAATTCAATAAAAAGTCCCTACTTCTAATTAGTTCACATGTTTTTTTTAGATTTTTAGGGATATCTAAGTTGGTTCAAGAATTTTAATATATATGATTATAATACAATATTCTTTTAATTGTGAACACCCCTAGATAGGGATGTCATCACCAATTTTTTTATTTAACATGTACCTTAATTATTAATTCATATACTTCAGGATGTGTTTGTATGGACAATGATGAAGCCTAGTTCACTTCATCCTCAACAAGTAATGATTTATATCATACATATCTTTCTAAAGTATTCATAACCAGGGTATAAGCAATGTTAGGTGAGTATGATTATATGATTACAATATTTTCATTCATATGTTACATCCCTTTTTTTTACTATCACATTTATAAATCCAACATGATATTTGGTTTGACTATTCTACCTGACCTAGTTGTGATGAACTTCTTCATAGTCTTATTGTTGTTTGGTGAACTGCGACTGTTCATTGACTCTGCTGTAGGCTCAGGAATATAGTGGTTATCAGCGTTTTCTAAAGTTGTGTTCGGCGATTCGTTACGGTTACTTCCCGTGGTATTACCAGCTTTCGGAATAATCTGCCGATTTGAACTATTTTCAGTATTTTGATCTTTAGCCGAATCTGAACTGTCACCGTGATTTAGTCGGATATCCTTCGGGATAACACATTGTTCCATAGTTCTTTTGATACGATTTGAATTGCGTCTCAAAGTTCTACCATTTTCAGCAGCAGCGATAAATGATCTATAGGATTATTTGTTTCGCCCGTTATGACTGTAGCCATCCAATCACGATGACCTTGTTTAATACAAACTGTATCACTCAGATTTAACGATTCTTCCCTTTGTCTTCCTTTGTCAGCATAGAACTTCTGTTTTTACCTTATTTTTGTTAAATTCTCCGTTACATCTGCTCATCTGCTGCAACCGTTGGTTTCAAATGATGTTGCGAAACCGGTATTGTCGTTCTAGTTGAACGGCTCATCAATCTTCGATTAGATGATGCTAAGCCTGATGATGTCAGTGTGTTTCGATAATTCAATAATGCCAAATATACACAGAAATTATCCTTCATACACTTTTTAATCATATTCTTAGCAATTTGAACATACCGTTCCACCAACCCATTTCCTTGTTGGTGATTTGGACTGGACGGTGTATGTTTAATTAACCCTTTCATCACAAATTTCTTAAATTCCGTTGCAGTAAATTGTGGTCCATTATCCGATTCTAATTTTGCAGGTATTCCATGCGTAGCAAAATAGAATTTTAAATGTTTAATGACTTCACTTGACAAACTTCCATTCAGCTCCTTAAATTCAAAAAATCCGGAATATCTATCAACGACAATCAGATATTCCTTTCCATGACAATGAAACAAATCTATTCCTAGCGCTTCAAATGGAAGATTTGGAATTTCTTTTGTGATGATTGGATTTGGACTAAGAATCACGAGAAAGCGTTTGTTAAATTACAAGAGGCATTTTCTGCAACACCAGTATTAAAATTCTACGAAACATCTGAGAATGTGACCGTTCAAGTAGACGCGAGCTTGAAGAGTTTTGGTGCGGCATTGATTCAAAAGAGACAGCCGATAGCGTATGAATCCAAAGCGTTAAACAAAGCACAAACGAACTATCTACCGATTGAGTTGGAAGCAGCTGCGATACGTTGGACATGTATGAAATTCCATGAATACGTCTATGGAAAGAAGCTGATGATAGAAAGTGATCATAAACCTCTGGAGATTATCTACCAAAAAACATTGCAGTCAGCACCGTTTAGACTGCAAAGGATTTTGTTTGACATTAAACAATATGCTCCACCTATTATTTACAAAAAGGGCACAAGTCAATACTTAGCTGATTTACTTAGTAGAGACTGCGAAAACGCTGTGCCGGAAGTGGAAGAAGAACTGCAAGTTTATGTAGCAACAGATTTCTCAGAAGATGCTAAAAGGGAAATGGTCGAAGCTACGAGAAACGACAAAGAATTACAAGAATTAGTCAAAGTGGTAATGACAGGTTGGCCGGAAAGTAATTCAGAAGTTAGTGAATTATTGAGGCCATACTGGAATTTTAGAGAAGAGGTTTCATACTACAACGGAATAGTATATAAAGGAATAAAAGTGGTGGTACCCAAGGAATAATTTCAAAAAATGTTACATAATGTACACAGAGGACATTTTGGGATACAAAAGTGTTTAAGTCGGGCGAGAGAAATTCTATTTTGGCATGGAATGGCTGCGGATTTAACTTCGTATGTAGAAAAATGTGCAATTTGTCAATCAACGCAAAAATCAAAGACCAAAGAACCAATCATCACAAAAGAAATTCTAAATCTTCCATTTGAAGTGCTAAGAATAGATTTGTTTCGTTGTTATGGAAAGGAATATCTGATTGTCGTTGAAAGATATTCCGGATTTTTTTAATTTAAGGAGCTGAATGGAAGTTCGTCAAGTGAAGTCATTAAACATTTAAAATTCTATTTTGCTACGCATGGAATACCTGCAAAATTAGAATCGGATAATGGACCACAATTTACTGCAGCGGAATTTAAGAAATTTGTGATGGAATGGTCAATTAAACATACACCGTCCAGTCCAAATCACCAACAAGGAAATGGGTTGGTGGAACGGTATGTTCAAATTGCTAAGAATATGATTAAAAAGTGTATGAAGGATAATTCCTGTGTATATTTGGCATTATTGAATTATCGAAACACACGGACATCATCAGGCTTAGCATCACCTAATCGAAGATTGATAAGCCGTTCAACTAGAACGATAATACCAACAGATGTAACAGAGGATTTAACATAAATAAGGCAACAACAGAATTTCTATGCTGACAAGGAAGACAAAGGGGACAATCGTTAAATCTAGATGATACAGTTCGTATTAAACAAGGTCGTCGTGATTGGATGGCGGGAGTCATAACGGGCGAAACAAATAATCCTAGATCATTTATAGTTGCTGCTGAAAATGGTAGAACTTTTAGACGCAATTCTAATCATATCAAAAGAACTAAGGAACAATGTGTTATCCCGAAGGATATCAGACTAAATCAAGGTGACAGTTCAGATTCGGCTAAAGATCAAAATACTGAAAATAGTTCAAAGCAGCAGATTATTCCGAAAGCTGGTGATCAATGCCTCATTGTATGTTATAAAATGTAAGTTTAAATTTTGGTATAATAAATATATACAGGTAGCCCTCCAATAACACGGTATTCGAAGAACATGTTTTCAATGAACACGTTTACTTATTTCCTCAAATTACACGGTTTCAAACAACGCGATTTTCGTTATTCTCTTTTATTTTGTTTTTGTCACTGATTGAAAAGTAATTGCACTTTTTTCGAAACAATTAATTTTAAAAACTACAAAAGTACTTTATAGCGGAATTCAGTACAACTTTTTCGGATTATTTATTTTTTGCTTCATTTCATCAAAATTTAACTATTTTGCTTATATGTAAATTGTTATTGCTTATATGTTAATTGTAGGTTGTTTGCTGAATCAGATCTGCTTTGTGGGTTAATTCAATCGTTAATGGCTGTATTTGTCAAAATTTGAATCTAGTTTCAATAGCTGCAAACATTACTAGATAATATCGCCAAACTTTTAAGGGAAATTAGCCACGGTTTCTGCAAAAGTCCCAGCAGAAAAAAGAATTCAAAAAATTCCAAAATTATTTCGGTGTGGAAGTGCATGCAATTTTAAAATTGTCCGTAACCCGCTGTTTATCACGTCAGGTATAAAATAATTCGTATTACGATAAAAAATATACGTTGCTTTACTTATTAAACCAATCTCGATTTATTAATATGATTTATTAATATGCGAGAATCTTAAGAAATTGAAGAACTCTTCATTTTTGAGCTTTGGGCAAAAATCGGTACAGTTAAAAATGAACTATAGATGAACCAATGTTTGGTAACATCTATCGTATTGTACACGATATATTATCAATACGTCATTCATCGGCGAACGTATAAAGAATATTTTATTTTGTTTTAAATCGTTGTGATCGGATCCATTAATGGATCCGATCACAACGATTTAAAACAAAATAAAATTTATCACGGATCAACTAAAAATATATTACACAAAAGAATATTTTATTTTCAGAATTCGATTAAGACTAAATGCGGAAATCGTCTACAAATAGTGTGGAATGGCGGGTCATAGTTTTAAAATAACCAAAGAAATACTAAAGAAACAATTACAGAATGAAAATTTATTTATTTATATCTCGTAAATGTTTAATTACCTTTAATTTTGATAAATTGTTTTTCATTATTAAGCTAATTTTCATTCAGAATGTTACCATTTTTCGCTATGATCTTTTTAATTTGATGATCGTCGCGTAAAATATATAGAGCAAAGCTTGTTTGTATGAATGGAGAGTAGATGACATAGAGAAGAAAACGAAAAAAAAACTATTCTTCACGCATACGCAGAAACTGTGCTGTATATGTACATCATAGAAAACTAACTTAAAAATGAAAAACAATTTATCAAAATTAAAGGTAATTAAACATATTACACGCTGAGGAGAATTACAATTTATTTTTCCGCCACATTTACGAGATATAAATAAATAAAATCAAAAAATAATTTTCACAGCATTTGCATATAGTATTTGTTCCACACTCTGCTTCTTTGAAGTTACTTCATCTTCGTTTCTTTCCCCGTTTACATAAAGCCAGTTTTAACTGCGACTCATTTTTCAACCAATTTTTTTCGGTGAAGCAGCACTAACCCAAACAAAAATGAAATAAAAAATTCAAGGCCATTTTTTACATGTAGATTATAGTTTTTTTTTTATTAAATTTTATTATTTTCCGAAACAGAGTATGTCAAAAATTAAATAAACATAATACTCAAAACAGTAAAATAATTGAATAAAACAGACAACAACAACATCCCGAATGTTGAAGGGCCGAATTTTAAAGGGCCGAATTTTAAAGGGCCGAATGTTGAAGAGCCGAATGGGTCGAAAGGCCGATTTTTTTTGTTTATTTTTGTTGTTTTAAGAAATATATTTTTTTTATCTTTTTTTTTTTATTTAATTTAATTATATTTTTATTTTTTGTACCATATACTTACTATCTGAAGGCAGACATAGGGCTGAATGTCTCAGGTAGCGCATGACAAAATTTTGGGGTCGGTTCAAAATCCCGAATTACAAAAGACTGAATTATCAAAACCGCGAAAACCGGAACGCAAAAACGGCCATGTCGTTGCCCTTGTGCACCTATTTACAGATGTATTTAATAGATTTAACAGAGCTGCAAAATTCTATATTTATATGTGCTTTGTAGGTTTTCGATAGAAGAGGATAATAAGGTACAACCCATCTATTATGTATTTTAATACCCTCCTGGTTATTGTTTTAATTTATTACAAAGGAATGGCCACAATTTTCAGTAGATCGGCGACCATATAGTGGATATCCATCAATTCCTGTAATTGTATCCGATAATAAGTCCTTATCCACGTATTTGCCATTCAATTGAATACATCCAGAATTGCGTTTCTCCAATTAAGTGGTGTTTTATTATAAAATAGATTAAAGATTTTAGTTTTTGTTTGAAAACCCGTGCCGTTATGTCATGTCGATCATTAGCTGATTGGCCTGGCAATAAATATTTTTTTGATTTCGTCCCGCTGCTGGTTACATGTAAATGTGATGAATAAATCTGGTTTACCGTATGCACGTACGTAAGCCATTGCATCTTGAATATATTCCTGCATAAGCCGAGGACTTCCAGTGTATGGCGAAGGTAGGATGCACATTTGACCAATTTCAATAGGGTTTACATTACCATCCACATTATTGTTTATGGCATCGCGCAAATGAATGTATTCTTCGGACCTTAATTTTAACTGGCTAAATCGAATATAACGGAGATGTTCACTTTCAATTTTATCGAACATATCGACAATAAATTGGTGGTATAAATGTCTGCATTATGATAGCCGTCCTCGCCCTCCCAAAAAATTAAAGGTACTGTAGTGCGTCGTAAGAACGATGTGTATCTGCAATGACTTGTGTGTGGTGTTGTTGCGGCACATAATGCGTATATCGCGTTGTTCGAATGTATCGCCAACCATTACTATTCCTACTTCAGTCACTGTTGGAGCATTAAAACGCCGCACATTCGTTTGCAATATCGTTTTGTAATTGATTGGAAACTTGCTTAAACAATAGGATGAGGTTATTTTTCTCTGCCAAAAATGTTTCTAAATAGGCTACGATAGCTCGTTCCTGTGATACTTGAATGTGATTGTACTGGCAACGGATTTTAGACTGCTCTTCTTCATCCCCCATAAAGTAAATTTGTAGAAATTTTGGTTTTTCCGTGGGTAGAGGATGTAAAGAGCCAATTTTGTGATAAACCAGGCCCTGTATCTTGAATATTGAATTAAATGTGCGTCCTTGTCCATCCGTATTATTAATGATATTGGCACCGTAGGAAGTTATTTGATAGCAACTATTAAATTTCCCTATTTTTTTCAAAAATAATTTGAACTCTGTGGTGTTGCATTCCATTAGCGTTTTCAGTGGCTCTGGTGGTGGGTTCAATGTAGGTAAAACCAATGATGAATGATGACAGTGTTAGTGCTCTTGTTGCTTGCATGCGCTCTCGATTATTCAATTGCACCACACTTCTGTTTGAATCCATCACACAATTGCGTGATCTTTGAGTTGTAATTCTCATTTGTGCAAGACGTCTTATTCTGTGTGCATCACTTTCTAATGCGCGGGTAGTTGAAATGACCAACCGTGCATCCTCTCTTGCCACTTCTTGTTGTTGTGGTGTTAAATTCGTTCTTATTCGTTGCCTATTGTGAATTTGTCGGTCACTACGACCAATGTTTGAACGTCGTCATCCAGACATTTTTCGCGGTATTATTTCACTACAATTTAGGGGGTCGGATCTATGTATGCTAAAATGTATGCTTTTCGGGTCTATGTATGCTAAAAAGGAAAATTTTCGTTGGTTATGTTATTTGTGCCTTTAATCGAATTGTGTTATTTATTACATTAATATCACTATAAAATTTACTTACCACTTCACGATCACCTTAAAAATATTTGTATTTATACTGTAGATAATCAATATTGTTTTGAAATTTCGTATCATAAATTCACCTATTTAAAATTGATTGAAAGTTTATGATGAAAGTTAATTGAATTGGAAGTTCCAAATGATTGAAATTTTCGTCAAACTTATTTCTAAACAATTGTACAGCACAATTTCAATACTGAAATGGCAAATGAAAAACCATTTTGATTTTGTTTTTTCAATAAATAAATACCATTTTGTAATACATATATTTGCAGCAGGCACTTGGCGAAATACACTTACACTTAATAAACACATTTATTAAACTCTTTTGTTTTTTAAACAAAGAACATAGTTTTAGTTATTGTAAGATGATTGTAACCTTGAAAATACTGAATATGTATGTATATATCATATATTAAATTTGAAAAACAAAAAAATTCATAAAAATGCATTAAAGACAACCAACGCCACCTATCGGATTTTTGTGGTCATTTTTGTGGTTACATTTAAATTTAATATTGTTGAAATGAAAATTATATACCGGGAATATTTTCGTAAATATTTCTACCTCAGCGCCACCTATTGGGTACAAATTTTGCCATAGACTTTCTTTTATTTAAATATTGTATGGTGCTAATTTGAACCTAATCGGTTCATAAATACGAATTTTCCAAAAAAGCAACCGCCTCCCCCCACCTAGGAGGGTCTGTCTAACACAACCAAAAGCAATTCGAAGCACTACACGAACATATGGTGTCAATATAAGTTGGATAGCTTTAGCGGTTCAGCTGTGATGGTCGGTCGTACATATATGCACCAACGTTTTTATATAGTTTTCGTAAATATCTCCACCTTTGATTTTATTTAAATATTATATGCGGTGTGAATTTAAGCCAAATCGGTTCATAAATAAGAATTTCGAAAAAGCGACCCCACCAGCGTAACAATGCACTCCGGCGGGTTCATTATACGTAATGATATACCTCGGCGGAGAGTCTACAGTTTGTGAATAACATTTTTTAGAACAATATCTTTTACTCTGTAAGTAATTTCTAAAAAAGTTACAGCTACAGAATTTTAACATTTTCAGAATCGGCCCACTAATCAATTTTATATTCAATTAATTTTCTCATTTTGCACACAACAATGAACTAGTCCTCTGCCCACACAGAGCAGAAAAAAGAACACATAAACTCTATTGTGCAAGGGAACACAAAAATTTTTAAAATACCGGCAAAATAATAACATGCGGATTATCCCACAGCCAATTTGTCTTTGTGCTTTTCATAGCATGTATGTATGCACGAGTACAATGAAAATGGATTTCAAAAATAACAAACCTCCATTTCTTAAATATCATCTTTTGTGTTTTTTGCGTCGTTTTGTCAACAGCTTGTGATATGGATACAATATACATAGAGGATAACAATTATCCCTTCCCATTGTATTATGCGTGCCCTCTACTACTCCTTAAGGTATAATTCATAATTGAGCATTCGTGTAACAACAATTACAAAACACAAAATGGTTTGTGTTGTGTTGTTATACCGTTGTAATCCTTAATTTTTATTTTTTGTTAAGTTTTGAGTTTTGTCACACACGTACACATGTATTTACATATAAATATAAATAATATAATAAAAAGGATTGAAAATTAACTTACCGAATTTAACGATGACACGTGATTTTAGCAGATGTTGCTTCGTTAAATAATTTTTTATAATATTCAACGTTTTAAAAATATTTATAATTTTTTGTTTTTTTTTTCGTTATAGGTTTGGTTTAAAAATCGGCGGGCAAAATGGCGAAAACAAAAACGCGAGGAACAGGAACGTTTACGCAAATTACAAGAAGAACATCATGATGTTACGTCAAATTTACATAAAACAACGAGTAATTCACCAGATTTAAATAGTACGATGCCATTAAATTCATCGTTGCATAATTTTAGTGATGCTGAAGATTCGTCTGATCTAGAGGTTGCATAAAATATACATACATACATAAATAAAACATAAAGCATTCTACTTTCTAATACAAGTAATACGATTGTACGAGTAAATTCTAATTTCTTAATTATAATTTTTAATTTAAATGTGATGTGTTAATAATAAAACTATAAATATATATATAAATTATACATTATATAAATAACCATTTTAATATGTAAGTTATTAAAGGCAAAAATTAAACAAGAAACAAAATTAATTTATTATTAATTAATTAATAATTATTATAAATATATTGACTGTCCTACTAAAGATTATATACATAATCAATACAAAAAAAAATTATTTGATTTATGTTTAAGAATAAATTAAATTAATATTACAAATTAAGGAGTTTTTCATTTTTTTTTACGAGGATTCTTAGCATATTGATGTATTTTGCGGTAAGTGCCAATTATACTAAACCTTTATATTATCATCGTGTTTGTACAGATATAGACTGTGGGGAATTATTATCTCTTCCAAGCCCACCGAAATACAATTTCTTTTATTTATTTTCTTCGCATGAAGTTTTTTTTTTTCTTGATACGAGTATTATCCTTGGGATGTTGGAAAAATAATAACAAAAGTAAACAATTTATGTTGAGAAGGACTTTAGAATAAACGTTATATACATTTTTATGAATATAAGAAAACAAACTTATGTTTTTTTTTAATTTTATTTTTCTATTATTTATTATTTAAATTGGAATATCAAATATAGAAAAGAATAAGATAAATCCCTTCAAGTTTTCACGATATTTGATTGTATTTAAATTTGTTATTTTCGTTTTATTTCTCTAAATTCAATCATCTTGAAGCTATATAAATAAGAAATACATTATCTTTTATACTCGTATACATATTTTATTTTATTGTTATGGTTTTTTGCTATTTTACTTAATAACTAAAGTAACGAAAAATTAAGGAAACCAATTGATTGAATTGTTGGCGTGATTTAACTAATGTATTTTGTACAATAATATATAATATATGGCTAAAGGGAGGGTTTTTTGTTTGTTTGCATATTTTTATAGAGTTTGAAATGCCGACAGTAACCGTGGCATGTGCGGTTTATTTATTTATACAGAACCAGAGATATAGCGACAATCAGGATACTCACAACCAGTGTTGTGCGTATTTTCGAATTGTCTACATGTTGATGTCGAAAATAGTGTGGACTGACCTTTGGGTATACAATATCGTAGAGAATATCGAATAATTCGTAGAGAATATCGATTATTGTTTTTTTGTTGTTTTTTCTTTATCAAAAAGTATCACGAAACAAAAAATGTTGTCAGTATAATTTTACTGAGAAAATAATTGTGATGATGTGAGTGTGCTGCCATAATGTGGTGTGCTAGTCCCTGAGCCGAGAAAACGAGAAAAGAAAATTTCGCCTGAAAGACGAAACAAATAAAACCTGATTTCTAGAAAAAACCAGAAATAATTTAAGCCTAATTTTAACACTTTCCAAAGGCGGTCATCTGACAAAATTTGTGCTTATCATAGAAATATAATTTTCATTCATAAATTGAGAAAAACAAACTTGCCCCTAAAAGATACTATATTAAACAAACAACAAAATACAGAGGTATACCGTTCAATAATAATTGTGTTGAACAACAAATTAAACAAAACAAGGAAAAGGTTCTAAAATCCAAGAATAAGCGATTCAGATAGCATATTCCTGTGGCATATTCATTGCCATTCGAAAATATAGTGGCTGAATTTGTGCTTATCCAGAATTGGCCCAATTCCATTGAATAACAAAAACCGTTGAATGAACGGTTTTCTGATATAGTGTTCTAGAAACCAATGAAGTTGGGGCCTGTGAAATATTCCATAGATTTTTCCATAGATTAAATTCGTATACGTATACAAATCTAATTGGAAGCCTTTTTATGTAGTTGTGTGGAGTACACTGTTATGATTTTTAATTTGCGAAATTCTTAATGAAAAGTAAAATATTATGTTTGATTTTACATTATTTTAAATAGTTTAAAAAGCATAGAACAAATTTTTATATAAATTACAAAATTTATACATAATTTTAATTCAAATCATTGAAATAAAATAAAAGTGAGATAGAAACAAGAGACAGATAAATATTCATTGAATTGACGATATTTAAAAAATAAGCACATCAAGATAAGTTTAATGAAATCGAGCAAATTTTATCAGTATATTTATAAGACATATATCAAATTTTCTTAATTAAAATGGCAGAAAAATATTGTAACAACAACTGTAACAAATAACTGTAACATAACCATAAAATGTTTAACCAAAATATCGGGACCAAAATGTCGAGACGCAAACCAAATATACTGAACTCAAACCAATTATGAATTTCTCATTGAATTCCAATAAGAAAATTCCAGAGATTTTTCCAGAGATTAAAAAAATATATCGAATCAACTTAAGAATTTATAAGCAAATAAGAATGTCCTTTTATAGCAGTAAAATTTAATAAAAATTGGTAATAATCAACCAGAAGCAGGTAGGTGTTTAATCAACTACTTAACGAATTAGAGAGAACTGAATCACAATCTCCAGATATGATCGTCAAAATTTAGTAAACAAAACCAAAAAAATCTCCTGACTAATGATAAGTGACTCTGACCTGAATCACAAACCTCAAACATGGCTAATATTGGCCATCCAAATTTGAGTAAAAAATGACATCTTAACATCTAAAACATAAAAATTCGTAGCAATACACCCGAGGTCGTGCATTATTAGCAGTATGTACTTTTGGTTAGGTGACTCAATGACAAACATCGTGTACTAGCCAGACCTGAATCACGATCTCTGGGAATGGCCGATAATGGCTATCCAAATTTGAGTAAAAATGACATCTTAACATCTAGAATATCAAAATTCGTAGCAATAAACCCGAGGTCGAGCATTATTAGCAGTAGGTGGTTTCGGTTAGGTGACTCATTGACCAACTTCGTATACTACCCAGACCTGAATCACGATCTCTGGGAATTGCCGATAATCGCCATCCAAATTTGAGTAAAAATGACATCTTAAAATCTAGAACATCAAAATTCGTAGAAATAACATGAATTCGTCGATTGTTAAGATTAGCTTATTAAGCTTAGTATTTATCTGTATTTACTTGATTCTTATTTCATGAATCTGGATGATTGGAAAGAGGGATAATCATTATTTAACTCTATAGAAATGTTAACTAGAGATTTTAGTATTATTTTGTAATAATTGTTCTTATTTGATTTAGAACTAATTATTCTAAAAGAATTTTGATGTTTTAGATGTTAAGATGTCATTTTTACTCAAATTTGAATGGCCATTTTCGGCCATACCCTGAGATCGTGATTCAGGTCTGGCTAGTACACGATGTTTGTCATTGAGTCACCTAACCAAAACTACCTACTGCTAATAATGCTCGACCTCGGGTTTATTGCTACGATTTTTGATGTTTTAGATGTTAAGACGTCGTTTTTACTCAAATTTGGATGGCCATTATCAGTCATACCCAGATATCGTGAGTCAGGTCTGGCTAGTATACGATGTTGGTCATTGAGTCACCTAACCGAAACAACCTACTGCTAATAATGGTCGACCTCGAGTTTATTGCTACGAATTTTGATGTTCTAAATGTTAAGATGTCAATTTTACCCAAATTTTGATGGCCATTATCAGCCATTCCCAGAGATCGTGATTCAGTTCTGGCTAGTACACGAAGTTGGTCATTGAGTCACCTAACAAAAACAACCTACTGCTTATAATGCACGACCTCGGGTTTATTGCTACGAATTTTGATGTTCTAGATGTTAAGATGCCATTTTTACTCAAATTTGGATGGCCATTATCGGCCATTCCCAGAGATCGTGATTCAGGTCTGGCTAGTACACGATGTTTGTCATCGAGTCACCTAACCAAAACTACATACTGCTAATAATGCTCGACCTCGGGTTTATTGCTACGAATTTTGATGTTCTAGATGTTAAGATGTAATTTTTACTCAAATTTGGATAGCCATTATTGGCCATTCCCAGAGATTGTGATTCAGGTCTGCGTAGTACACGATGTTTGTCATCGAGTCACCTAACCAAAACCACCTACTGCTAATAATGCTCGACCTCTGGTTTATTGTTACGAATTTTAATGGTCTAGATGTTAAGATGTCATTTTTACTCAAATTTGGATGGCCATTATCGGCCACTCCCAGAGATCGTGATTCAGGTCTGGCTAGTACACGATGTTTGTCATAGAGTCACCTAACCAAAACTACCTACTGCTAATAATGCTCGACCTCGGGTTTATTGTTACGAATTTTGATGTTTTAGATGTTAAGATGTCATTTTTACTCAAATTTGGATGGCCATTATCGGCCATTCCCAGAGATCGTGATTCAGATCTGCTTAGTACACGATGTTTGTCATTGAGTCATCTAACCGAAACCACCTACTGCTAATAATGCACGACCTCGGGTTTATTGTTACGAATTTTGATGTTCTAGATGTTACGATGTCATTTTTACTCAAATTTGGATGGCCATTATCGGTCATTTTGGCCTATAGGACATGAAGTTTTTCATTGAGTCTTCTTAGTAACCCATTTTGTGCTTACAATGCTTGACTTAGGGTTTTTTGATACAAAGTTTTATTTTCTATGATTTATTCTTATCGTTTTAAAGTTATAATATGTTTTTAAAAAAATCTCGATAATTTCTACACCACGTATTGTTGAGTTTGATTATATTTTTTTTTTTAGAAAATATTATATATTTTTTATTTAAATTGAGGTTTGAGTCATTTTCTAAAAAAGACTCATACTTATATGATTGTACTAAAATTTCCAATATGATTAATTTTTTTCCTATTTGAATTTGAATTAGCAGTGTGATACTCATACATACATAACATCTATGGAAAGTCTGGAATACTTCACACCCGTTGAAGTTGGCACTTCTGAATGGTTTCTAGAACACTTTATGTCAGAAAATCGTTAATTCACTGGTCTTTGTTGTTCAATGGAATTGGACCAATTCTGGATTAGCACAAATTCAGTCACTATATTTATCGGATGGCAATTAACATGCCACAGGAATATGTTATCTGAATCGCTCGTTCTTGGATTTTAGAACACTTTACTTATTTTGTTTAATTTGTTATTCAATACAATTATTATTGAACGATATACCTCTGTATTTTGTTGTTTGTTTAATATAGTATCTTTTAGGGGCAAGTTTGTCTTCCTTAATTTATAAATGAAAATTATATTTCTATGATTAGCACAAATTTTGTTAGATTACTGCCGTTGGAAACTGTTAAAATTAGGCCTAAATTATTTGTGTTTTTTTCTAGAAAACTTTTTTTTATTTGTTTCGTCTTTCAGGCGAAACTTTGAAATTTCCTTTTCCCGTTTTCTTGGTTCCTGGACTAGGTAGCACTAATTTTTTCCCGTGAGCACTAATTAGCATAAATTAGGCTTAATTCGGTGGTATCCAAGGATTTATTTTGAAATTCGAAAGTTTTCCGACCGCAGTTACCCAAACCACATTCTAAAAAAATATAGACTGAAGTATTTTTTATGGCAGCATTATTCACTCATCTACAAAAAATGTATGTAAAGATAAGAAGTTATTTTCACACTCATACAAAATAAAACGTTTTCTAGTCAAATGTCGGTTTGTTTTTTTTCGAGTTTAAATTTGTTAACGTTAGTGGTTTTTTGTGGTAAATACAATAAAAAATAAAATATATAAAATAAAATCGAAATGTACGAAAATTTACAAATTAAATCTTTTATGAAAATTTTAGGATATGTCAAAATGTAATTGTTAAGATTAAACCATACAATTTTACTATAAAAATGAAATAAAACATATTTCTTTTCTTTGTCACTCTTATCGAATTTTAAGTTGTTTTTTTTTGTTTTCGTTTTTTCAGTAAATTTTTCCCATGGAATTAAAGCATTAGTCTAATTTTGTAAATATTCAACCGGAATGAAATAATTCCTAAATAAATCCTAAGTAAAAAATTGTGTATATGTATTAGCAAATAATACACAAAAAAACAAAATTTAGGCGAATCTATATATTTCAACAGCTTAAGAATTTCTTTCACAATAAAAAGTATAAATGTCTGTAAAGTTAAATATACATTTGTGAATAATTTGATTACCGATAGATTTAAAATATCAAAAATTATTATAATTATATTTAAAAACTAAAAAATATAATTATATTGGTATAAGATAAGAATAAGCTCAAAATATAAATATTATTAAGATTTGCTTAGAATTCTGTAAGGTGGTCAGATGACTATGTCCACGGTGAATTTCAGAATTTTGACATAGTTCTGGAATGGCCAAACATGGCCCAGAAGCGTAGCTTAACCATGTTTGACCATTTCAGAACTATGACCAAATTCTGAAAATCGCCATGGACATAGTCATCTGATAGATTTAATATAAAAACATAGTGAGATCGATGGCAACCTCCCAAATTCTCGACTTGTATTCCAAGCAACTTTTAATAATATTTATATTTTATTCCTAATTTTATAATATTCATAAAATGCGTTTGAACTTTATAAACGTTTTGTGAAACAAATTAAAAGCTTTGAAGGAATTTTAAATGGTTTGCAAGCAAGAAGTTAAAACAAGCTCCTTGTCCATAAAATAAAACCCTAAAATATGTTTCAATAGATCCTTGAAAATGTGCTTTTTAGAACTTAAGCGATTTTTTTGCTTTTCAATACCCAAAGAAAAATTTAGGCCTAAGCAAATCCTGATTTTTCTCCCGGCTGATCAAGTCTATCGTAACAGTTCTGAAATTTGAAGGGAATTGATCGCAAGTCGACGAATGTTTGCCCACCACATAAATTTGGGTTTCGTGAGTTTTTCAAAATCAAAAAAGAGGTTTTGATCAATCTCGTGAATGATGGATTAGTACACAAGCATTTGTGATGTGCTGCTGACAAGGAAGCATGAATTGGTGGCCAATAACTGTTATAGTTTCAGTAGCTTGCATAAAAATAGTGCGCATTGAAGCGACAAAAAAAATCTTATTTTGACCTGCGAAGCAATCGGTGTATAACATAACATAGTCTGTTTTACACGATTCTGCTAAAAGATCTTGAAGCAGACACGACGCTACCTCGTTACCGCACTGCTCTGTGAATGCCTCATGCCACATGTAACAATATGGCTTTTTGGACACACATTCATGGATGGTAAGATTGAATGCCCAAAGTTGGCATTTATAAAAAATGTTATATATTTGAATATAAAAGCGACGTCGGCAGATATTGTTGCAAATAAAAAGCATATATTTTGATTTTCAATTTCTAATTTTTGGACTTAGTTTTATCCGCGTTATTGTTGTTTTCTTATATTTGCTTTGTCTTGATCAGATTTGACGACGTCTAAGAATAAGAAAAATATTTAGTTCTTGAAATCGGATTTTTATGTTGTAAATCACACTGATAATACTTTTCAGAGGTTCGTTGACCAGTATAGTGGATTTCGTATGCCGGGAACTCATTAATATGATTTTTCTCGTTTGTTAATCTATTTACCGGATTCCTAGTCCCGCGTTGGTCTAGAATATTTATTATTCGTGTCACTTACCACCAATTTTTTGTCGATAGTTTTGAAGAAACTTTCGGTTTGTCCTAAAGAGTAACGAAAACATTTTTGGCACACCATGATTTTATATCCATCAACTTCTAAATTATACAAGTAATTATGCGTCCTGTTCCGTTGAAATTCTGAGTTTCTCTTTAAAAGTGCATGGCGTTTCTCTTTAATTTCCAGTAAACCTGAAACAAACAGTGCTCTTGAAGTGTCTGATGGAAGGTGCCAATACTGATTACCGATACGATTTGTTGGTCGAAATTTATTTTGAAATAGCAATACATTCTGTATTTCTCTAACTTTACCTGTTTTAAAGACCTCCTTTAGTCTCAACATTTTCAGTTGGTACGATAGGAAGTGTATCATTGTTTCCGATTTCACAAATAAAATATTATTTTCAATGGATTTTGCCATGGCCTCTATAGGTCGGACATATCACCGGATGATGATATTATTGATACGTTTGAGCTGGTGTAATCTATCTCCTCATTACTTTTATGTTGCGCCTTCGAGTAGTTATTTAGTTCCGTCCTTTCAAATGCGTTGACATCATTAAGAATTTCTCTCTTTCTTTAAAATAAACCCTGCGACGTTTGACGTATCTAGAATTTTGAAAACCATACAATTTACTACTCATTCAAATTTAATACTCAAACTTAAAAAAGTTACAATTTACCTGTCACAAAATTACAATTTTGATTCACCCTCGAAAAAACGCTTAAAATTACATAAGAGTTCAAAAAGAAGTAAACTCGATGCTGTATAAGATAGCGAAATTTTGATAGCGGAAAATAAGAGATTACGCTACTCGCCGCAAGTGGCAGCACTATCACTAAAGTGAATTTATTTTGTTATGTAATACCAGCGGAAATTTTTTATTCATTATGTATATAATGTTTTCACTAAATAAAACATCTCAGCGGAATAAACTATTAGAAGTGATCCTTAAAATGGCAAATTGATTGATCTCCGAAGTAAAGGAACGCGGTATATGAAATGTTGAAATTTAACAATACTCCGTCTTTCCGGCATTTCTTCCACTAGTAACCAATGATTTCTTTTGGTTTTCTAATAGCTTAGGCTATACTAAGACTATATGGAAAATTTGGGGAAAATTCAAGGACTAGAATTTTTTGATTTTCTGCGGCCATATAAGTTATTTTCAGTTTTTGGCCAATATCTCAAAAACTTCTACTAGTAACCAATACTATCTTCGGAGATCAATCAATAAGGATCACTTCTAATATTTTAGAGTGATACATAATGAATAAAAAAAATTCGGTGGCAGTGATAGTGCTGCCACTTGTGGCGAGTAGCGTAATCTCTTATTTTCCGATGTCAAAATTCCGCTACTTATACAGCATGTAAACTCGCTTAACTAACTTAGTTAAAGACATCAGAAAAATTATTTTTAATGAAAAAAAAAATAACTTAAGTTATTCCAAGCATTTCATATTGCATTAACAGAAAATCAGATAAGTCGCCAAAAGATAACTTAAGTCTTAGGCGTTTTTTGCTTCATTACTACACTGCACCAAAAAAAGTTGGAGCAGAATTTTTTTTGAAAAAAATACCCAGATTTGAACGGCGTGGTTACGTACGTATCTTGGGGAAATAACACTTTTTAAAAAATAGCTACTAATTGAAGGAAATTTGGCTTCTTTGCGTTTGAGACTGTAAACAAACTTCCTCGATATTTTATTTTCAAATCCCAATTAGTTATTTTATAGAGAAGTAAGAATCTTGAAAATGATGCCGCGCAAATTTCTGTGCGACGACTCTTTGCCGATTTATTGAAGTTTGTCCAGAGGATGGAGACGGGAAAACAGTAAAATATTGCAAATCTAACGCCACATTAAAATCATTATATGCTGACTATTTAATCAATGACAACAAGGTTCGAGCTACTACACCAACACTATAGAGCCAACACTCCATTACCACTGCGGAAGAAAGAGAATCGATACCACCGGTTAGTAATTGATGAATCAAAACCACGCCTACAACAACTTGGCGCTTACTAAATGATTGTAAGTCAATTAGTTTGAGTCGATCATGGTATATAGAGGCAGGTTGAACTTTCATCAAAGAGGATCCAAAACATCATGCTAGTAATGACAAAACCAGTTATTTCGAAGAGCACTGCCAAAAATACAACAGAGCTCCAAAAACGCTAAGAAGTTTGGAAGCTCTTAACGTTCGTCTAGCTAAACAAGATAAATGACTTGAAAGACTAAGTAACAGGTTACATAAGCAAGACTCTCTAAATAAAATGGTATCAGTTCTCTAGTATAAGATGATGCAAACAATCATAAATAAAACATTTAAAATGTTGAGTTTTGTGCCTATACATATTACGTTTTGCGAACATTATTGATTTTTTGTTATCATTTGAAAAAAACTACTGCAGAATCACGTCGAATGTTTGTCAAAGCTTACGGTGAGCATGCTCTTGGTAAATCACAATGCTCTATCAGTGATTTAATAAATTTAAAAATTTAAAAACGGCCATTGAATGTGTCACGAGAAGCCGTCTCCATGCATTTAAAAGACATGGGAAATATCCAAAAGCTGGGAAAATGGGTTCCACATAAACCGAATAAGGCAACAGGAAAATAGAAAAACCATCTGCGAGAAATGTTGCTCTCCAGATACAAAAGAATGTCATTTCTCCATCGAATTGTAACTGGCGATGAAAAATGGATCTATTTCGAGGCGACAAAGTACAAAATGTCTTGAGTTGACTCAGGACAACCATCAACATCAACTGCAAGGCCAAATCGCTTCAGACCGGAAGAAAATGCTCTGTATTTGGTGGGATCAGAACATTGTGGTTTATTTTGAGCTGCTAATACCTGGCGAAACCGTAAATACTGAACGCTATCAACAACAATTGATCAATTTGAATTGAGCTTCACGTAAAAAGCGACCAGAATATGATAAAAGGCAACACAAAGTGATTTTGTTTCATGATAATGCACCATCATTAGTTCATACAAGGCTAAACCGGTCATAGAAACGTTGAAAGCACTTAATTGGGATATACTTTCACATGTGGCTTACTCGCCAGACTTGGCTTCGTCCGATTATTACTTATTTGCATCGATGGGGCACGGGCCTACTAAGGAGCACTTCCCTTCCTACGAAAATGTAGGAAAATGGCTCAATAACTGGTTTGCCTCAAAAGAAGAACAGTTTTTTGGCGTGGCATCCACGCATTGTCAGAAAGATGGGACAAATGTATAACTCACAATGGGCAATACTTTGAATAAAATACGCTCATGCACGATTGCACAGAAAAGTGACCAACAGCCGGTTAGATGTGCGCCCTCGCGTATAAATATTTAAATGGCCTAATTTGATTGAAAAACCTTTTAACTAATAGTTAAATATATCCATGGAAGAAGTATGCTATTATAGCCCGAGCGATTTTATAACCCGAGACGCGTCGAGGGTTATAGTAAGGGCAGATTTTATTGAATTACTACAATTTTAATTTTGTTTTTTCGCAATAAAAACTGACCCATTGATGACGAAACGACAAAATGTGGTGACCAATCCGGACCTAACGATTACCTAACGAAATTTGATAGAAACGGTATGATTTTCTTGCAATTAGGTGCTACCCGGGAAATTTATTTTTTTGAATTTTTCATTATTTATTTACCGTTTAATCGTAAGTGACCAAATGATAAAAACTAGTGATTAATTCTGACCAAACGATGACCAAACGAATTCAATCATCACTTTTGTCAAAACCTTTAGATGGGGTGCTAGAAAGGTGGAGCCGTCTTAGAAGCCATCATTATTATGTGTTTCAGTAGCCTGAGAAACAAAATTTCTCGGCTAGTGGTTAATAATATTTTATTATTGGCCACTAGTTAATATGGAAAAATGAACACTAGATGTAATGCCATTAAATGGATACTAGGGAGATTATTATTATTTCCCATATTGATAAAGTAGAGTTTGATAAAAATAAAAAAATCCAAATAAAATTTACAATAATATTTGTCATATTTCAGGTGGTGTGCCGATTAAATCATCATTCTCCGTAATTTTATTTATAGTTGAATGCCAATTTGTCTCCACAAAATTAAAACTTCAAATAACAAAACAAATTTCAGTGTCATTTTAAATTTACGCCTACTACAACAATTCAGTAAAAAATTCGGGCTACTTCGACATTAAAAAGCAAGTGTTTCCCTTATCAAATTAATTTTCTTATCAACAAAAACCATAATGGTTGGTGTGCCTTCTACGACTAGTAGTCGCTTACTATAACCCTTGACGCGTCTCGGGTTATAAACTCGCTCGGGCTATAATAGCATACTTCTTTCATGGATATATTTAACTATTAGTTAAAAGGTTTTTCAATCAAAATAGGCCATTTAAATATTTATACGCGAGGGCGCACAACTTACCTCCTGTTAGAAATTTTTCTGTGCAACCGTGGGCATTAATTATTAACATACGATGAACGTGTACTTTAAACTAAAAAAAACGGTTTCATATTTACACACCTGGTACACTAAAATTTACATTTAAAAGTAAAAACAATACACTACATACTAATGTGATTATAAGTTAAGATATAAATGTGAATCGTTTGAATGACTTGTAATTTAAGAATTGCAGCTTGGCTTATCAATACACGAATTATCACACAACACATTCATTATCGCGTTATCATGCCAATTGCATTATCGTTATATTGCAAAGTGACCGTCAGTATTTGATATACAATAGTTGTGGGTTGAAGTAAAAATGTCAATTATTTGCGACGATATTCCAAAAACGGAAAATGTCAGAAAGGCGCTGTATCCTGGCGTTCCATCAATGGTGAGAGTACGTTACGTCGGCGAAAGTAAAATACCGGGAATCGATGCCACTAAATTAACCCCGTGCGTCCTACCAGTGTTTTATAAAAAATACGCGGATGAAATTGAAGCGATGAAAGTATACGAAGATGATGTGTGGGTCACGTCATATCCTAAATGTGGTAAGTTCTTATAAAGTTCCTCGCATAAATGGTGATTAAATATTTTTTATGAATGTGTAACTAGGTACAACTTGGGCCCAAGAAATGGTTTGGCTTATTGTAAATGATTTAGATTATGAGAGAGCTAAAAAATCTCGTATAAACGACCGTTATGGATTTCCTGAAATGTCGAGTTTAATAGACGATAAATTACTTGGCGGCTTAAACACTGCGAAAATATGCCAAGCGATGCCTCAACCCCGATTCATTAAGTCACATCATCCCATTGCTCTATTACCAACGGAAATCTGGACAGTGAAACCAAAAATAGTGTACGTTGCCCGAAATCCAAAGGATGCAGCAATTTCATTCTATCATCACTACAACAATCTTCATCGCTACGAAGGGTCCATTAAAGATTTTTTGGATACGTTCTTAAATGATTTGAGTAAATTACGATATAGCTGCACATTGCTAAATAAATCCAATTCTATTTTCATTAATTACTTCTAGCCGTTTACGCGCCATACACAGACCATCTCCTTGACTATTGGAAATTGCGAAATGAACCAAATATATTATTTATCACTTATGAGGATATGTCAAAAGATTTGAAAAATGTGCTGGCAAAGGTAGCGAAATTTTTTGACAAAACGTATAACGACGACCAACTTATGCAATTGGCCAAACACTTGTCATTTAGCGAGATGAAGCAAAATGAATCGGTTAATCATGAAGAAATTCTCGATGACATCGAAACAGTACTGGGTGCAAAGCGTCCCGATTCAGATTATCGGTTTATACGTCGAGGTGAAGTAAATTCGGCGAAAGATGAGATGCCTGCGGAATATCATAAAAAATTCGATGATTGGTTAGCAAATTCGTTCAAAGGAGTTCTTTTAAATGTAATGTTTAAGTCTCGGGTCAAAAAGTAATGGTAACTTCGCACTGGTTAGCACAAATTATTTGTAAATAATAAAAATGGTTTTAAGGATCACGCTAAATTAGTTTAAATTTTTATATCTGGTAATGAATTTTCATTATCTTTTCAAATAAACTTGGTGATAAGAATATTTATATATTTCTCACAATAAGGACGCAATGGCTGAAATACTATTTATTGTTGCAGTTTTCATACTCTGATGGAGGAAAAATTGCTAATATAAGGTAAGGGTGGACACGGTTGGCCACCGGTTTAATATATAGTACCAGGAACGACGATTCATCTGGAACAAAGTGGTTTCAATTGATCAACATAAAGCTGAGGTACAAACATTTCTTATCGAACAAAATATAGACATCATGTTAATATCTGAAACACACTTCACAAAACAAAATTTTTTTAATATTACCGGCTATTCCGTTTATGACACCAAACATCCGGATGGAAAAGCACACTGCGGCACTGCAGTCTAAATAAAAAGAAGATTAAAGCACTACGAGCTCCAGAAATATGCTAAAGATCACATCCAGGCTACAACTGTCAGTTTGGAAGAATGGTCTGGGAAATTGTTAATATCGGCTGTCTACTGTCCACCGAAACACGCAATTAAAAAACAGCAATTTATCGATTACTTTAACCAGTTGGGAATCAAATTTCTAGCAGGGGGTGATTACAACGCTAAACATGTGCAATGGGGTTCGAGGTTGACGTCACCGAAAGGAAAGCAACTCTACGAAGCAATAAACGAGAAAAACCTAGATTATTTATCATCTGGACATCCCACATATTGGCCTACAGATAGAAAAAAAATTCCTGATTTAATAGATTTCTGTGTAATACGAGGAATAGCACGCACCAATGCTCAAGTCGTTGACTGTTATGATTTATCATCAGATCACTCACCAATAATAGTAACACTAAGTACCCAAGCATTAAAAACTGAGCCACCACAACGTTTAACAAATAAACTAACGAAATGGGTTCTCTATAGAAACATAGTAGATGTAAATTGTCATCTTGATGTTCCACGTCGCACACCAGAACACATTGATGCGGCGATAGATAACTTAAGTCAAATAATGGAAATGGCTGCAAAAAAAGCTACTCCGGAGAACAAAAATTCCGAAAAAAATATAAGGCTTTCAAGTAACATTCAAAAGTTATTAGCAGAGAAGCGGACAATTCGGCGGCTATGGCAGCTTCACCAATCTCCTTTGCATAAATGGAAATTAAATAGAGCTATTAAAGCTTTGAGAGAAGCAATACGGGAAGAACAAAATTTAGGAATACAGAATTACCTAAGTGAGCTCACAGCAACAGAAACAACAGATTACTCACTGTGGAAGGCAGCAAGAAATTTAAAAAGGCCAGAGGTATCGAACCCACCGATAAGGAAACCAGATGGTCACTGGGCCAGAAGTGACTTAGAAAAGGCTATCGCTTTCTCTAACCATCTACAAAAAGTGTTCTCCCCAAACGACCAAAATAATGATTGCGTACTACCACAGCTTACGAGGGACGAGTCGAACCCAAATCCAGTAAAATTTAAATGGAAATGCGTCAAAAAAGTTATCAAAAACAGTATAAATCCCAAGAAAGCGCCAGGTCATGATCTAATAACTGGGAAAATGATCAAAGAATTACCAGATAGATGCATAAAATATATAACATATATTTTTAACGCGATTATGAGATGTGGATACTTTCCCCAAAAATGGAAAATATCTCAAATTATCATGATTCCTAAGCCAGGTAAAGACGAAACCCAAGTCTCGTCGTACAGACCAATAAGTCTACTTCCGATAATTTCAAAGCTTTTTGAAAAGATGCTACTACAAGAACTAATACCTATATTATCTGAAGGTCGCATTATACCAGATCACCAATTTGGATTTAGAGAGCAACACGGCACAATAGAACAAGTGCACAGAATTGTAAATACAATTAAGGTTTCCTTAGAAGAAAAGAAATATTGCTCGGCAGTTTTCGTGGGTATTGCGCCAGCTTTCGACAAAGTATGGCATGAAGGATTAAATTACATGCAATTCTTGAAAACTACTTAGCCCAAAGGATGTTCCAGGTGAAACAAAACACGGCCACTACTGATCTAACCCAGATAAAGGCAGGAGTACCGCAAGGTAGTGTATTGGGACCTATGCTATACTTGTTATTCACAGCTGACTTACCAATAACTGAAAAAATCGTCACTTCAACATTTGCTGATGACACAGCTATATTATTTTCACACAAAAATCCTCAAACAGCATCGAGAGAATTACAAGAGCATCTACACAAAATAGAAGATTGGTTAAAAACTTGACGGATAAGGACGAATGAATGTAAATGAACACATGTAACATTCACACTAAATAAACGTACATGTCCAGCAGTAAAATTAAAAACAATATCACAATTCCTCAACAAACAAACGTCAAATATCTCGGTCTTCATCTCGATAGAAGATTGACATGGAAAAAGCACATTGAAACAAAACGCAATCAATTAAAAATAAAATTTTCTAAAATGTACTGGATGATCGGAAGAAAATCGAAATTCTCTCTAGACTGCAAGGTTCTACTATACAAAGTGATCCTAATCCCCATATGGACATATGGTATCCAACTATGGGGCTCAACTAGTGCATCAAATATAGATATCGTACAAAGAACGCAAGGAAAGATACTTCGTAGCATTACAAATGCCCCATGGTATATTCGAAACAGCAACATCCATAGAGACCTAGGAATCAAAACTGTTAAAGAGACAATTAAATCATGCAGTCTAAAATACCAACTGAAACTGGAATCACACCCTAACGAATTAGCTAGAGAACTACTAAGGCAACCGAAATATGGACGGCTTCGCAGAACAGATCCTCTAGATTTAATTAACTGAGAAATATAATCTAATAATTTCGTGCATGTTGAAATGAAATTAAGTAATTAATAATAATTTAATAATAATGCATAATGATATTAAGTATTAACATAGGTTAAGGCTTAAGTTAAAAATTTTTTTATAGTTTTTAAGAATTTCACACTTCTTGTTAGTTTCGTATAAAGAAAGATTCAAGAATAAAGCCTTTGGCAATAGTTACAAAAAAAAAAATTGATAAAACAGGCCTTTGGAGAAAAAATCATCGTTATAAAGCCTCTTTGCTCATTAAAGATACTGACTTATAACATTCACCACATAATCATATCACGGAATTGTGAATTGTTTGAGATAAGATTTAAACGCTGAGTGTGTTATTTGCAAAAGCCAGTAAACCAGTCTGCGGATCGAATTTATTTGGGATCTTCGCATTTAATGCGTATCTTCTTTTCCCAGGAAGTGTATATCAAAGAACAGTAAAAGAAAATCATACCAATCGACCAGAAAACAAATCCTAGAACGACGTTTCTTTCTATAAGTTTGCAAAATAACAGGTTCAAATGGTATTTTGGTTTTAAGATACCTTCCACAATCTTAAGATTGGAAACCAAAGTTTGATCTTGCTAACGGTTTTGAGTTTATAAGCTAGTAGTCTATGCTCATTCCCAATTAAATGTTTAGAATGCGTAGTGGATAGCTAACTTAAAGATAACTCTCGTATATTCTTTTCTAATAATTTTAGATAACATACCTATCAACAGAGTAGAGAGGGAGACATTGAGCGAGTCTTTGACAATACAACCTTCAATGCTATGATGTGGTAGAGCTACGACCACTGTAACTGCTCGGAAGGGGACCCCCAGACAGAAATTTAGTCTTTTTCCTGTGGTGCCTTGTCGTAAATTTATTTATAATACAGTTAAGTGATACACAGATGATACTTGTTGATATACATACAAATAGAGAATCTTTTCAACTCATTATCTTCGGAAATTAAGAAGCGTGTATTCCGGCGAGATTATTTATTGCATGGCACTATTTAGTGGACATTTAGAAATACATTTGGTTAGAAATACAAATTGCGGAGCTTCAAACCATAATACGAAAACTGGTAGTACGTCGTGGTACTCATCCAGTTTATATTTGATAATTTTTTTATGATTCTTACGACATCTATTAGATATTATGAATATTCTAAATACAGTAATCCCCCGCTTTACGGACGCTCGCTTAACGGAAATTCGATATTACGGACATGGTTAATTAAGTATCAAAATTTCGGTATACGGATGAAATATTCGCAATTACGGACAAAATATTTTGTTTTCTGTTTTGTTTTTTTCTGTCTTCTTTTGTAATGCATTTTTTGTGAGGAATCCCAAAAATAAAATAATAAAAAAGATTTTTAGTACATAAATACAGTTTATGCTTGGTTTTGTAATTTAGGGAATCCCAAAATTGTTTTCAAACGTTCTTACGAATTAGTATTTGATGTTATGCGGTATAGTGCAGTGTTAATTTATGTACGCTCTATATTTTTAATTCAATTAAATTTAATTAAATTTCTCTAATATTGTTAAAATGTCTGAAAAGCGAACAGCAAGCATCGACGAAAAGCATGTAAAAAAAGTGCGAAAATCAATAACATTAGAATTAAAATTAGATATTTTAAGACGGTTTGACGCGGGCCAAAGAAATAATGAAATCGCCAAAGTTTTGGGCCTAGCTACTTCAACAATTAATACAATAAAGGACAACAGAGATAAAATTTTGTCAAGTGTAAAAAGAGTAACACCCCTAACCGCAAAAAATGTATCAAGACAAAGAAGTGAGATCATGGAGGAGATGGAACGACTGCTTAGTGTGTGGATAGACCATCAAACTAACAGAAACGTACCATTAAGCACGATTGTAATACAAGAGAAAGCTAAGCATCTTTACGCTGATTTGGTTGCTAAACATGGTGAATCATCTCGTGCGGAGCCTTTTTTAGCTAGCAAAGGATGGTTTGACCGATTCAAGAAGCGGCATTCTTTACATAATATAAAAGCTGTAGGGGAAGCGGCTAGTGCAGATGTCGAGGGAGCGAAAGCGTATCCAGAAGAATTTTTAAAAATTATAGAGACCGGTGGATACACGTCACAACAGGTGTACAATGTCGATGAGACGGGGCTTTTTTGGAAGCGAATGCCTGCAAGGACTTTTATCTCTAAAGATGAGAAATCCGCTTCAGGTTTCAAGGCAGCCAAAGATCGAATTACAGTTTTGATAGGAGGAAACGCTGCTGGTGATCATAAATTAAAACCGCTACTCATTTATCATTCGGAAAATCCACGGGCCTTCAAAGGAATAAATAAGTCACAGCTTGGAATCACTTGGCGCTCAAACAAAAAAGGCTGGATGACAACACGCATTTTTGAAGAATGGCTAAATAATGATTTCCTAAATTCAATTTCGAAATTTAACGCTGATCAAAATATTTCAAACAAAGCTTTGTTAATCGTTGACAATGCCCCCAGCCATAAACTAAATAAAGTCCCGGAAAACATCAAAGTGGTATTTCTACCCCCAAATACAACACCGTTACTGCAGCCAATGGACCAGGGCGTTATTGCTAATTTTAAGGCCTACTACCTTCGTCGAGTTTTCAAAAACTTAATTGAGTCTATTGATGGATTGAACCAACCCTCAATTAAGGAATTTTGGAAAAAATTCAATATAAAGGATGCAGTAGATAATATTATAAAATCATGGGAAGAGGTAAAGCATGCCACTATGAATGGCGTGTGGATGAAATTATGGCCCGAATGTACGGATAAATTTCAATCTGCTGGTCTCTTACATGACAGCACATTAGAAATTCAAAATGAAATCGTCGCCATTGCGCATGAAGCTGGAATGAGTGAAGTAGACACCGCAGGTATATCAGGACTCTTAGAATGTGCTGATGAAGACATTTCCAATGAAGAATTATTAATGCTAGTAGAAGAAACCACCAATGTGCGACAGACGGAGAACTCTACTCAGCATGAAAACTCGCGTATTTTGACAACAAATAAAATGTCAAAAGCCTTTTCTCTTATTGAAGAAGCCATGGAAATTTTTTCTGAGAATGATCCGTCTACAGAAAGAAGCCTTAAAGTATCGAGACAAATTGAAAATTCCCTTCTGTGCTACAAGGAATTGTACCGAGAGTCTAAGAAACCAGCAAAACAAACCTCTCTAGACTGTTATTTTTCCAAAGCAACTGAAACATCTACTGTTGAAGAATGTCCTGATGGAAATTATAGCGACAGCTCCGGTAAACTATCGACCAGCTCAGAAGACCTCTGAATTACATTTAATAATTTTAGAGTTAGAAAATTTAAACTGAATTAATGATTTGTATGAATTTATTTTATTTATTGAAAATGAATAAATGATTTGTGTTTTATGAAAATTCATTCATTACTTTTGTGTTTTACGGTTTCCTTACTTTAGAAAATAAGGTTTCGTATAACGAAGTTTGAAAACCCTGTATCTTCCCATTATTAGTGTGAATCTATAGTAAAATTGGTTTCATTTACGGGTATTTTCACTAGTTGGAACGCATCTATCACTTTCCAATAGGATCTCATAGTAATAGCGGTTTCGTTTAACGGATTTTCGATTTACGGACAGTCTTTGAGGAACGTATCCTGTCCGTAAAGCGGGGGATTACTGTATGTCAAAATTTTGAATTAAAAATAAAATCTTTAAATCATTGAATACAGTTATGTCTATTAAAAGTTCTATTTATTAACTTTTGATGGAAATAATAAATTTCTTTATATTATATGAACGAAAAATCGAAATAGACCATCAAATCTAATAACAGTTACGAGTGTACATTAATGTCTAAACTATAGCCATTCCATGTATTACATTAACATAATATAAAAAGCTGCTAATTATGGCTGAACACTGTTGTTAAGTCAATAATTGCGTAAATCTAATCATATCCTATTGGCAAATAAATTCGTATAATATCATAAAATTGAACAAATATGTGCATGTTATTATTTATCTGCCACAATTATTTGAATATTTTGACATGTGGTTTGTTTTTTATTGTATCCGAGATATTAGAAAAATCAGAGAAATACTTTATCTGATAAATCGGATAATATTTTATTTGAAAAGGCTTTTTACCGAGTTTTATACTGAAAATATATAATTTGGGTATCTACCACAAAAAAATAATAAATCAGTGTATTATTACTTTTACAATTAATTTATAATAAGATAAACTATTATAATATGATGATATGAATACATATTTCTCAAATAATAGGAACATAATTACAAATTACCATTTTTCATAGCGTTCGCCATGTTTTTTGTCAAAATATTTCAAATGTGTTTTTTCTCTAAACTATCTGAAAAAAAATTCAGATGGAAAAATGACGATCTAAGACTGGTCAGAGAAAATAAAAAAACCAAAAAAATGTATCGGATCGATCCGATAAAATAAAAAAAACGGAAAAGGCCTTTTTACTTTTTATCTCTCTGATCTCTCTTCTGATATAATAAAAAAAGGGTGGCATTTTGTAACTTCACATGTTTGATAATTTATCGAAGTTTATGTCTCGCTTATCTAGAATAAAATGGGGTGCTATTTCATATTTTATGTCATTTTCAAGCCTGCTAAATTAAAAAATTGTGATATATCTACTCGATTTCTATCAACAAATAATTTGTTTACGATGATATATACTTTAATGAAATTAGAGAAAGAGATATTGTCACATTTATTCTAGTAGGTTGTGATAGCAATAAAAAGAAATAATTTATAAACGAAACAGCCACCAATTTCAGTTTAAGAAAAAGATACATAAATTTCAATAAAGTATCGAAAATGTGATATTACAAAATGCCACCCCAGGCCAATGATTGAAAACTCGAATTACCCGATGTAATCGCATTTGAAATTTCACTTAAATCACCCTGCGGTAGTAAGTTTAATTCTTTCAATAGCCATATGCACCTTTGTGAAGTTATCTCGTAAAGTTATCCCGGAAAATGATAATAGTTGAGTATGGCAACAATATTATATATTTTAGAAATTATAATGAAACAACAACTATCGCGATATAAAAATATAATGATAGTAAGAAAAATTATTATGAAAAATAATACATGAAATGGCGGCCATTATAAATTAAAACCGATTGACATATTTTAACTTGCGCTATATAGCTAAGCACTATAAGCAAAATAAAAGTAATACAATTTATATAGAAACGAGTGGGTTTATTGATATAATAAGTAATAATTAAATTTGTAAACAACAACAATGTCACAAAAATTTTGTTTCTTCTAAAAATTATCAATATTCCTGTTTAATTAGTATTTAATAAATACACTTTTGAATATAAATTACTGTGTACTTCAAAGTATTGTAGTTCAGGAATTGCCTGTTTACACAACAAGTGGCAAAACAATTCTATGATTTAGAGCTTCAAAAAGTGGCAAAACCTATATAGTCCGGTTTCTAAATAGTCAGGTGGACATCTTCTACGAATCCAGATGACTATAGCGAAGCTCTAAATCATAGAAGTTTTTTTACCTCTTGTTATTTAAATTCAGACGACTATAGCGAGGCTCTAAATTATAGAATTTTCGCCTCTTATAATTTAAACAGGCCAACCCCTGAACAACTAAACATATATAGTCCGGTTTCTGGTAATGGGCATCTACTAGGAATTCAGGCGATTATAGCGGAGCTCTAAATCATAGAACTTTTTTGCCACTTGTATTATTATTTTGGTTTATTTTGTGTTTTCCTACTCGTGTACTTAATTTTTCTATATTATTAACTTTATATATAATTTCATGTTTTTTTGATAACATACACGTTTTTTTGTTTTCAAAAATTATTTGTTTTCTTGTTACGAAATATATTGTGACATAATCTTTTCGGGGTTGGCATCAGTTTTCAATACCAATTGTTTATAAATTTTTATGAATTGATATAGTAAAAAACCGTCATGACATATATTTTTCCGGGATGACATTCAAAAATATGGTGATATAAATACTTTTTCGGAATGACATTGAAAAATATCGTGACATTTTATCATAATTTTAGTGTTGCCATCGCATTTTTGCGGGATCGTTTACGGGTTAACTTCACAGACATGCCATATGCTTTTAATTAATTTAGCACTTGTTTTCAGTTCGCAGAAGTTAAGTCTTTATCAAAATTTTGGAGGTTAATTAAGTTCTCAAATAAATTCACAAATCGTATTATTTCAAATTTTTATTTATTTTTAATAGTATAAATAACATCACACTTTTAAAAAATAATCTTTATTCATATTAAAAACTTGTTAAAATATGATTTTTGGGTAACAAAAATATTTATGAAGCAAAAAGTTTATTTGATGTAAAAGCCGCGTAAGTGCCTTGTGAAAATTTTGGAATTTAAATTACAAGGTCTGAATTATTGAAATATGCCTTAAGTCGTAAAAATGAACAAATTTGTTTTTCCGATTTAATGCTTATGAGATTTTTTTTTGAAATTTGAGTTTTTTTTAACAATTTTGAATGAACTGTCGCTTTTTGTTAATAAATTTGAAACAATATGGTAAAAATTTGGTTTGACAGCTCCACAAAAGTCTTTGGAGAGTTTTTAATATATTATTTAAGACTACTGCCTTCTGAATTTCAATGAAGACTTAAGGCCCTTTTCCAATTACCGACTTATTTGTGGACACCGACTTATTCAAATAAGTCACCTCGCTAGTAGACTTATTTGAGTAAGTATGTCTACACAGAAATCTCTCCAAAAATGTGTCTTGACTAGATCTAATACATGAAGTTTTTTTTTCAAATCTAGTAGCAACGACCAATATGTCAAGAAATTCTTTTCTTCCATATAATAGAAATTGCGTTATGTTTTTTTGTTATTACGTCACAAATAAGTCGGTACTGAATTCGAACAAATTGACTGACTTATTCAAGATGGCGTCAAATAAGTCAATAAGTCTGAAATAAGTCGGTAATTGGAAAAGGGCCTTAGTCTTAAAAAACAAGTCTTCACAAGAAAGTCTTAGCTAAAATGGCCTTAGTAGTCTTATCGTCAGAATCGGGGGGTTAAATTGTATTTGTTTATTAAATTTGTCAATTGTCCGTCATCTATCGTATCGTTGAATTTTAAATAGTTTCGTAGTCATTTTGATCCAAGTTACCCGTGATTGCTTTAATAACGGAATCTTTAACGGTTTAATAACATAATTTAATTATTTCTTCAATGTTTTTTATAATTTTGCTTTAAATAATTTAATTCGATGATGTGAAATAGTTTTGAGTAAGTTGCGATTACTCGTGCTTCCCCTAATTTTATTGCTATCAGGTCTTTACTCGTTGTTAGATCGAAGACTTCGAGGATATGTGGGTACACAAATCTGTGGAAGAGTTGAAATGTAAGTGGTCCTCAACTCACTATTAGATTTGTTTTTGATTCTGTTTTGTGAACTCTACGTTTGTTCGTTTTTACTATAACTTCGTTATGCTGTTTTACTGTATGTTTTTTTTTTGAAAATTATTTCATTCGTTTTAAACGTTTTAGATTCTGAGCGATTTTTATTTAATGTTTCAATTTGTTTAACTTTTGATTTTTCGTTATGAGATGCAATATATTTTGCTAATTTTTTGTAATCCTCTCGAATTACGTAAAGGCATTCGTTTGATTGACTGACAATGTCTTCGGGTATATTCCTTATAAGGATATGACCTTTGTGAAGTTCAAATGGTGTTAGATTGGTTAAGGAGTGGATTGAGTTATTATAAGTGAAAAGCGCTTCATTCATTGAAGTTATTGATTTTTTTGTATCTTGTTGATATATGATTCTATAGTAAGTCCCGTTAACGTGGAATGGAACCGCTCAATGGGTAAGTTATCCGTGGATGATTTTGCCGTATAGTTATATGCAAATTAATATTCATCATTTTTGTGAATTCTTGAAATATTTCAGAAGTAAATTCCATTTCTGAGCCTAATACTAGCAATTTAGGAGCTCCTTCCTGTGAAAAGATCTTGAGAAATTTCTGGATCATAGTTTGAAATCTTCTGTCTTGAAGTTCGAAAATGGAGGTAAATTTGCTGATTTTATCTCTGATCGTTAGGAAATTTTTGCTTTTGAGAGCAATTATGACTGCATGATGGCAGTGAAGTATGTCCCAAATAAACATATATTAGTAAATAGACAGTAAAAAAAAATCTTATAAGAATTTTAAGTGAAAACTAAAAAATAAACTATAAACAATTATTTTACATTCATTATAATAGCCCGGAAAATCATTTCAATTTTTCCGCATTTGTAAGTAGTTTTACAGAAGATAATATTTCAATATATCTAAATGACGGTTATACAAAGTTTGTGTGCAAAGCCACTATGAGGAATGATAAGAGGATATCGCAACATAGAAGACAGTCAAGTGAGCTAAAGGACATTTCCAAAAAACGGGATACTTCTGAATTTTGTTCTGGAAGATTAAGTCATTTCGTTAGGTATGAGTAGTTTTAGTTTAAATTTAATACTAAAATCGTGGAGTTTGTCGGAAAATGACTATAAGGTAAAGGTAACCCAATGAAATGAACCTAGTTTCCAAATATCCTTTTAAGTTCTGCTAAATTAAGGCGATTTTATTAGTTTGCGTATTTCTTGTTAAAATAAATTTTATGTATATATCGTAAACTTTGTCGGAAAAATCCACTGTGTAAAAATAATAGCCTTACCTGACAAAACTAAATTAGTTAAGTGCCATTTCCAAACCGAGAGTAGGGATATCGTATTTAGTTATGGAAAATGAAGACGATTTTATTGGATTGAATAAAATTTGTTTAGATAAATTCTATGATAATATCGTAGAGTTTGTCGGAAAATTTCACTTGGTTCAAATGTTCAGGTTGATACAATCAAATAAATTCAGAGCCATTTCAATTTCTAGGGGATAGGTATCGTGTTTCGTTCTCTTAAATCTCAATCTATAATTTAATCTCAAAATGTAATATCTCTCACAGCTAATTGTCAACCTGAAGCAAACATTTGGACATAATGAAATTTTCCGACAAACTACGATATTCAGAATTTATCTAGCTTTAAAACTTCTTAAACCATAAAAATTGATTTAAATCCCATTTTCAATCACACCCAGTTTTAATCCCATCATAATCCCTTAAGAATTGACCGAGTTCTGTCCCAGGTGGCCATATTCCAGAATTTCTTCCAAAAATCATTTAAGAATCCCATTTTCATCCAACATACCCAATATCATCATAATCGGTTGAGAGGCCCTATTCTGTCTTTCCCTGGGAATAGGGAATTGGGAAAAATATTTTCATAGCATTTTTGTCCAAATTATATTTTTCTAGCCTACTGAAGTAATAAGTTTAGTGCAAAAGTTTTTGAAACATAGTTAAATGGGAAACTTTTGTTCCACAAAATTTTTCTACGGAAAAATATTTTCCCATTTAACTTTGTTTCGAAAATATTAACACCAAAATTTTTCCCTCAGTAGGTCAGAAAAATATAATTTTGACAAAAATGGAATGAAAATATTTTTCCCAATTCCTTATTCCCAGGGAAAGCCAGAATAGTGCCACAGGTGGCCATATTCCAGAATTTATTCCAAAAATCATTTAAGAATCCCATTTCAATCCAGCATACATCACAATCGGTTCAGAAACTTGCGGTTCTGCCCCAGATGGCCATTTTCTAGAACTTCTTCCAAAAATCATTTGAGAATCTTATTTCCATCCAGCATACCCAATCCCATCATAATCCGTTAATAATTAATGGAGTTCCCTCACATGTGGCTATTTTCCAGAATTTCTTCCAAAAACCATTTAGGAATTCCATTTCCATCCAACATACCCAATCGCATCATAATCGGTTAAGAATTGGGAGCACTGAATTTGTTTTGCAAAGAGTTGCAAAAAATTTACGATCTTGAAATATTAAAACTTGAATTTGCTCTGCATTTAAATGAAGTTGGTTTGAAAAAACACGAATTTGCTTTGCAAAAAATTGAGGTTGATTTAGAAAAAATTGACAATGAAGTATAAAAAATTGCAGTTGAATTGTAAAAAATTTAAGTTGACTCAAAAAATGTAGAATATAATAAAAAAATTTGAATATGATTTGCAAAATCGTGAATTTTAAGTGCAAAACCTATACCTTTTAAGCGCAAAACCTATATAGGTGCATAGAGAGAGAGCACAAAACAAAATTGGCATACCAGCGTGTTTTGGTTCTCTCGTATTTACTTTATTTTTAGGTTTTTTTATTTTGTTACATATTCTTGGGACAAAATTTCGTTGCATTTTTCTATATAATGCGACCCCTAAAACATCTTTGATGTTAAAAAAATTTCTCACACCACACCAAATACAGAAGAATATTTTTGTTGTGTTTGTGCGCGTCACTTGCACCACTTGCACACACCCTCCTCACTTGCACCACAAAAATACTCCTCTATACCTCAGCCGCTCGCACGCACGTACAAAGGGTACACATTCTCGCCCAAAAATTAGAAAAACTTAAAATATTGTGTCGCAAATTCCGATTTTTATTAAATAAAATGCCGGAAATTATTTTATTTGTATAATTAATTACTAAATTAATATATAAAGTTATTTGAATAGTTTTAAGTACATCATTCACATATATCCCTTTTGCTGCCCACTAACACAATTGTGTGGGTACGGCAAAAGAACCACGTCAAAAATTTATTTTTGAATGTGTTTTCAACAAACTTATACCGTTTTCGCTGACACAAAAATGTTGATCCATTTTTGATCCAAATTGGCTTCTTTGTATACATTTTTTGTCTTTTTATTTTTTTATTTTGGATCAAAAATAAAATCCAAAAAAATTGTTGGATTTTTTTTGACGTTTACTCACACACATGATATTGTGATATTGTGGGAGTAAACGTCAAAAAAAATCCAACAAATTTTTGGATTTTATTTTTCATCCAAAATCAAAAAATAAAAATACAAAAAATGTAAACAAAGAAGCCATTTTGGATCAAAAATGGATAAACATTTTTGTGTCAGTTAAAACGGTATTACACATTTGTGTTTTCCTTTCAAACTTATTTTCGTCCGAAAAAAACACTATAACTATACTCATAACTGTCAAATCAAGCGAATTTTTTATCAAAACGCTATTACATACTGATTTTTTATTCACACATTTGTGTGGTGTAACGGTGCCTTCGCACGCGTGACAACAATTATTTCTTGTGCTAACCAAAATTAAGTATTACGCAAGTATGCTACATACTGTATAAGATGCGAATAATTATACCCCTAAATGTCAGCTAGATATACGATCACACAGTACACTGTGTTACCGACAATATCTGGTTCGACACAAACAGATGTCACCTCGGGCAATCCAATTGGATGATATGTGTGGGAAATGATTGGCAAAACTTCTTTAGAACCCTGTGAGGTGTGTCAAACGTCCCGCGTAAAATTTGGCGGGTATGGGGCAGGAAAAAAAATATAAAAGAGCGATCAGCAGTGGAACGGGCTAGTCAGTGATCGAATTTTTAAGTTGTGCGAGTCACATTAAAATTGTATAGATTGTGAGAAAATATTGAGGATAATAAATCAATTGTATATTATAAATATATTAGTTTCCGTTACTTGTAAATCAAAATTATAGTTATTATAAGTTAAAGTAAAAATAAGGACAAGTTGAAATTTATATATTATAAAAGATAAAAAAAAAAAAAATCTATAAAGAACTAATTAAATTAATTATAAAGACAATGGAATAATTATCCAAAGTGTAAGTTCGTTGAGTGAAACGCTACCTAAACCAACTTATGAATTGTGAAAGACAAAAGTGTGTGTAAAATTACAAAGTTTAAGAACATTTCGTGCAAAAATCTATGTCCTAAGGTCACACAACTGACATCGTGTGATGCGACATAAACATAAACTAGATTGTGCATTATAAAGTGTAAATGAGCTTATAAACTGAATATAAGTATAAAAATTGCCTATAAGTATAACAATTTAGCGTTTACGTAAGATATAAAGTTCGTGATATCAAAACGATTGGTTATAATGTATAAGTGAAACAATAACCGTAACAAAAAAAAAAAACTTAGTTATTGATCGATCAATGGACAACAGTGAGTGCGGACAATTATGTTACACGTTATATGGAAAGTGAATTTATCAAATATTCGTGATAAACGTTAACAAGAAAAACGGTGTGTAAAGTGTATATCTATAGTTACACACCGTATAATAGATAAATAATTAAGAAACCTTGAATAATATATGTGCCTACGGTAATGTTAAGCCATGTTGAAAACGCAAGAATCCGGGTTCGAACATCAGGACAGTAATTGGGAAGTCATTTTATTTTTATATATATATATATATATATATATTTGGAGAATAAAGCTCAGTAAATTAACTCTAAGAAAATAATAATAATAATAATTTTCAAATTAATTCGTTAATATTAACTTAATTCTAGATTTCGATTTTTTTTATATTTTTATTTTTATAGTAAGCAAATTATTTTAAATAGTATTTTTGAATTTAATTTTTTGTGCCTTAAAATCATTATCGTGGCGAGATAATAGTACCGTTTTGTTTTGAAATAATTTGCTTATTAAATATTAATTATTAAGTCTAACTAACAATACTAATGATTTGACATATTTTTCTCATCTTTGTCGCAAAGCAAAATAAACATTTTTTTCTGTTGTGCATGCAAGTTGATCAGAAATTCAAATTTTTTTGTTTTACTTTTCTCTCGTGGTTCGGTTCTCGATTTTTTATGGTTTTATTTGGATTCGATCAAAAGTGCAATGGTTTTTCTTCTTGTTGCTTTCTGTGAGTGAAGTGTAAATTAAATATGAAGAATTAAGTGAACGAGCATGATGAGGATGGACTAGGGTAAGTATATCCGGTCGAGATAGGTAGGTAGTTGGCATCATTCCTTTCCTAGCGGTTACACACGGATCATTCATACTCTTCAAATCCCACACCCAACCCTGATGCTTAGCCGACAACGACCGCGGAAGAGTCCCTGAGTGACCCAAAATTTCTATAACATTCGTGTAATTTGGAGAATTTATTTCGGTTAAATTTTACTTTCATTCTTCATGATATAGGGTTTTTTGTTGTTGCTTAATTTTTTTTAGTTGATTTTCGTTCGCGTCGATTCTCCAGTGGCACTATTCTGGTTTTCCCTGGGAATAGGGAATTGGGAAAAATATTTTCATAGTATTTTTGTCTAAATTGTATTTTTCTGGCCTACTGAGGAAATAAGTTTGGTGTAAATATTTTCGAAACAAAGTTAAATGGGAAAATATTTTTCCCTATAAAAGTTTTGTGGAACAAAAGTTTCCCAATACACTTTGTTTTGAAATTTTTTGTACCAAACTTATTTTCTCAGTAGGCCAGAAAAACACAATTTAGACAAAAATACTATGAAAGTATTTTCCCCAATTCCCTATTCCCAGGGAAAACCAGAATAGTGCCACAGGTTAGACAAATGTTACAGTGGTTTGGACTTAAACACAGCCTTTTTTTTGGTTGAAAAAGGGATATATGATAAAATTATTGAATTTATGAAACCGAACCTAAAAATTAGATTGAATTGTGCACGTTGGTAAAAATTAAATATTAGTCGTGGCTTTTCTATTATTAAATGTTTGTGTTAAAAAATATAAATTGACATCGCGCTAATTTTGTTATTACTTAAGAATTATAAGTTTTGGATGACTGGAATAAAATTCTTATTTTTGTTTTTAAGTTTTTATTCCTGACTGGTTAGCACATTAGCTCGCTCTCAAACCATTCGACGTTTATGTATTATATAGGGGTGAACTCGAAAAACATAGAATATTAAGGCCTATGCACACTGCACAAATAATTTAAACCCCATGTCACACTACAGTGTATAATGCCATCTGCATTAATCAAACGACTGAAATTCAAAAATTTAAAGAAAAAACTACAAGAAACGAAGGTTATGACCATAGGGCCGTAACAACTATTCTGGGATTTAAGTCTTGCTATAATTTGCTTCTTAATCACATACATATCATAAAAATTATTATAAAAATCAAACAGTTATTATCATAAAAATTCCCGCGCTGTGCGTTTCAAGTACATTACACTTACTTATGTGGTTATAAGTGAAGATATCAATGTGAACTTGTAATTTAAGAATTGTGGCTTGACGAGTTTATCTGTATTAATACGTATTATCACAAATAGTTCTAACAACTAATTCATTATCGCGTTATCATGCCCATAGTCTTATCGTTATATTGCAAAGTGACCGTCAGTATTTGGTATACAATAGTTGTGGGTTGAAGTAAAAATGTCTATTATTTGCGACGATATTCCAAACACAGAAAATGTGAAAAAGGCGCTATATCCCGGCGTTCCATCAATGGTGAGAGTACGTTACGTCGGCGAAAGTAAAATACCGGGAATCGATGCCACTAAATTAACCCCGTGCGTCCTACCAGTGTTTTATAAAAAGTACGCCGATGAAATTGAAGCGATGAAAGTATACGAAGATGATGTGTGGGTTACGTCATATCCTAAATGTGGTAAGTTCTTATAAAGTTCCTCGCATAAGTGGTGATTAAATATTTGTTTATGTACGTGCAACTAGGTACAACTTGGACCCAAGAAATGGTCTGGCTTATTGTAAATGATTTAGATTATGAGGGAGCTAAAAAATCTCGTATAAACGACCGTTATGGATTTCCTGAAATGTCAAGTTTAATAGACGATAAATTACTTGGCGGCTTAAACACTGCAAAAATATGCCAGGCGATGCCTCGACCCCGTTTCATTAAGTCACATCATCCCATTGCTCTATTACCAACTGAAATCTGGACAGTGAAACCAAAAATGGTGTACGTGGCCCGAAATCCAAAGGATACGGCGATTTCATTCTATCATCACTATGTCAATTTACATCGCTATGACGGGTCCATTAAAGATTTTTTGGATTCGTTTTTAAATGATTTGAGTAAATTACGATATAGCTGCACATTGCTAAATAAATCCAGTTCTAATTATATTAATTACTTTTAGCTGCATACGCACCATACACAGACCATCTCCTTGACTTTTGGAAATTACGAAATGAACCAAATATTTTGTTTATCACTTATGAGGATATGTCAAAAGATTTGAAGAATGTGCTGGACAAGGTGGCCAATTTTTTTGACAAAACATACAACGACGATCAACTTATGCAATTGGCCAAACATTTGTCATTTTACGAGATGAAGAAAAATGAATCGGTTAATCGAGAAGAAATGCTCAATGATATCGAAACAAAGCAGGGTGCAAAGCGACCCGATGCAGATTATCGGTTTATACGTCGTGGTGAAGTAAACTCGGCCAAAGATGAGATGCCCGCCGAATATCATAAAAAATTCGATGATTGGTTAGCAAATTCGTTCAAAGGAGTTCTTTTAAATGTAATGTTTAAATCTCGGGTCAAAAAGCATTGATAACATCGCACTGCCTAGCACACATTATTTGTAAATAATAAAAATGATTTTACGGATCTAAATCAGTTTTAATTTTTATATTTGGTAATTTTCATTTTCACTTCAAACAAATTTGCAATGCAAAAATCTATTGGCTGAATACTATATAGTGTTGCAATTTTCATACTCTGATGGAGTCCAAATTGTTAATATAACATTAGAGGCTCGTTACTCATTAATAAACATGTTTATCTACTTTCATAACTGTAAAATAAAGTCTACCGATCGACCATAAAACAAATCCTAGTGGTGACCGAACAAAATTACGATGGAACAATGTTTCTTTCTCCAAATGCCATCTGGGTCTAGTACAGATGGCATTTTCAGAAGGTCCGACGGGCAAGGATTTATATTCGAGCAACATAAACCTTCTTGCATGGTTTTAGAATACGTTCCACAATCGTGAAGGAAGATAAAGGTGGTTTTCATCGCTAAAGATTGGAAGCCAAGTTTCGATATTGTGAAATTAAAAACTATGCTCGTTCTTGCTTAAAAGTTTAGAATGCCTAGTGGGCAGGATACACTCAAGATAAATCTCTTACCTCCTTTTCTAATAATTTTAGATAACACGCCTATCAACAGAGTAAGACTGTTGAACAACCATTCTTGAAGTCGTTTCATGTAAATCGTCATTCATTTCTGAACATTGATGGAGTATTTGACAATGCCAACCTTCAATGTTCTGATCAAAGTGGCTTTAAGATTTGGCGGGGAATTTAATAATTGCAAGGTGGTGTGGTAGCACTACGACCGCTGTAACTGCTCGGAAGGGACGTCAACGGGCAGAAGTTTAGTCTTTTACCGGTGGCACCTTGTAAATTTATTGATAATATACAATTAAGTCATACACCGATGATACCGTCATATTACTTGTTGATTGGCCCTTTCATTGAGCGACCGTGTCTGCGTCGATTAAATACACGTTTTTGGTTATCGTACGTATAGTAGAACGGTACTTCATCATACATCAGGGATTTTTCAAATTGGTCTTCGATACGAAAACCATTTCGAAATATAGGTGTATTTCTTCGCTAAATCAATTAAAAGGCTGCTCACCCCGAAAATAAAAAATATCGAGAAAATTACATCCCATCCCGAAAAAATAAAAACAATTTCACAAACACAAAACAAGTTTTGCTTTTAAAAGCTTTTACAAGAAGAGTTTTTGCACACCTTGAATCAAGCGATTTAAAACAATGCAAGTGATCGTTGTAAATGCCATATACCGTTATATCTGCCATCCTCTGTGAAACGAAATATTAAATCCGTTAAAAAAATTTCAATTAACTTTATTTCAGCTGGTTGTTGTTTTAAATCGATTGCGGTAAATCTCTTCTTCTAAAAGAATTTAAAAGCAAAACTTGTTTTGTGTATTTTATAAGTTTTCGTGATGAAATGTATTTTGCTCCACATTTTTTTTATTTTTGGGCTAAACGGCTTTTTAATTGATTAAGCGGAGAAATACACCTATACTTTTAAAGGTCTTTTCGGAATGGTTTTCGAACCTGCTTCATATACGTGATATTTGATCAGTTCGTAATAGTCAACGCCCCATAGTGTAAATTCAGCTAATGATCGCATCCTTTATTTACGCGTACTTGGAAATGTACTTATCTGATTTGATGCAAGTTGGATATTGATAAGGATTTGGAATATTCTAAAAAGTACTGGTGAATATGGAGTAACCCAGCTATTATTAACTTCAGTCATCGATTCGTCCATTCATATTTATGGTACCTAGCAGGCGCATACACCCTCAACGGGTGATTGGCGGGGATATGATGACTCGATTTTCTTCTGCGATAGTCTTGCTGTTAAACTTTTTTGGGAACCTTTTTGAGTATCGTCTATCTTTCATGCTGGGCAAGTTTGTATTCAATAAATAGAGACCATAAATCGTGTGACTCTTGATAATTTGATAAAGAGCAGAGTCAACTTCAGGGTAAGATATCTGTCTTATGACTTTATCATTCAAGTTGGGCCTGATCTTTTCTTCCAACTCAAGAGTTAAGGTCTTGCCTGACGTGCGATTTCTGCCCTTCAAGAAGGTCGCAAGTGATTTCGGGTCCCGTTTATCATATTCCTGGTTGACCAGTAACACGGCTAGCTCGTTCGTCATTGGTGCATTATTTCATCCTGGATGAGCTGCAGCCTGTTTTTTATCAGCGCTAATAACAAACTAATATCTCATCATAAATATATATTCCGGAGCAGGTTTAAAGCTGATAACATATAGGACTTAACGTCAGTGTCCAAGATGAGAATGTTCCTAACATAAACTTCTTCAGCGTAACCTGCTATAAAATAAACTTGCGAAATTTTAGGCATATCATTGGGTGCAGGGAGTCGATACGGTGGTTGGGTTTAAACTGTATTTTAGAGGTTAACATGAACCCTTCATAACTTGATTTAAAATTGGACTCTTACATTGTTTATGAAATACTTGGATTTTAGATGGTCTCCTTTGAACAGCGCATTAAGTAGCTCTTGTGGTTTGGTTGATCTTTCCGTCCGTGCATTATAATACGAACATCCTTTTACCATCTCGCAAAAATGTCCGTGATCGGTAAAGCGCCAAAATTTTCAGGAAAAGTTAAGCGGCATATATTCCTAGTGTTTAGTCTGTCAAAAATCGTAAAAAATAGCATGATATTTTTTAGCACGTTTTGTCATAAAACGCACTCATTTATTACAAAAAAACCAAGAACTTATTGATTCTAGCTGTCAAAATTCATTCATTTGATTCTAACTGTCAGCTCAAGCGTATATTGACGTACTATACAAATTTACAGTTTTGTTTCGATTTGGGCTGTTCACTCGGTTTTGACGTAAAATTAAACATAGTAAAGTTAGGGTCTACAAAAATTTTATGATAATTTTTTTCATTTTGGCTAGACTGAACATTAGAACAATCACGAAGCATTAACAATTTTTGTGACTTGAAATAAACATATTTTAATTGAGAACAAACGAAATTAAAGGGGAACTTTGTCTACTACATAAAATGAGTTGGTCTGTTACAGCGCGTCCCCAATAGAATTTCTTTAACTTTTTCCTTACAGAAAAGTTAGAAAAAAAACTTGAAAAAAAAAAAATCTCAAGTTTTTTTTCCATACTTTTCTGAAAGGAAAAAGTTAAAGGAATTCTATTGGGGATGCGCGGTTAGTTTTACTTCTCTATCTATATGCCACGTCAAATTTGACTGGGAAAATTTGACGCCGGTTAACAAAACGTCGTCTTAAAGCCAAGACACCGGAATTTTTTGACACTGGCAATCAGTGTAGGTAATTTGAGTAGCTTTGTTACCAACGTTAAGAAAATGAAATTTGCACAAAAGTTACTCTTACTGCGAGTTCATACGACGGATAAAAATCTCGGATTTTTCTATCCCAGATTTTGTTTTCAATATTTTCAACTTTTTTATATGAAAAGAGGCGTGCCCGTTGTATAATTTACGTGATGTAATTGGATAAAACGATGGGATAGTAAAATCCGAGATTTTTATCCGTCGTATGAACTCGCAGTTAGGCCCTTTTCGAAACGGATACTTATTTTCTTATTTGTCGCCATCTTAAATAAGTTTGAAATGAGTTTGCATACCCGTTCGAAATGAGTTTGCATACTAATTTTGACAGCGACATATGAAAACATTGATTGTTTTCAACGCAAAATTATTCGATGTATAATTTTTTCGTTTCTTTTATTAATTTGCCTTACTTCTTATTGGAATATATTTATACCAATTAAAATGTCTTCCGGCAATGTAGAAACATAAAAACTCGATATAATGTTTCAATGTGTGTTTGTTTGATTTTTAGACAGTAACTCCGCTGAAGCGGGCGTCTGTCTTGTATCAAGCGGCTCGCTATATAAATGTGTTCAAAGTAGGACTGGATGAATTAAGATTCTCAGCAGTACGTGACCCACACACGTAACAAGCGGGTTGAGCGGCACGCCTACAACCTGCTGTCATAAAAACAATTACGTTATGAACCCTAATTAACTGCCTCGGATTACCATATCGGATTCATCACAAAATCGACATCGGAAATTGTATACACGGACAACGCTTTAAAAATGAGAACATGGAACATGGTTAGCCTTTTAAGACCTGGAGATCTCCAGGACCTTTCGAACCATGCAAAGAGTTACACATTAGACGTACTTGCACTACAAGAGCTTAGATGATCTGGGAGTGGAATCCATTACACCACCAATGGTTACACTTTTCATTACAGCATGAAGCATCAAGTCATCGGTTTCCGTCCTATCAACATGCGGATATGCACGGTCACACTTCGCACTTAGAAATTTAACATCACGATCGTTAATGCACATGCACCCACCGAAGATAAATCTGATGACATCAAAGATCTATTCTTTGTCGAGCTGGAGGGAGTCATTAATAACATACCGCACCACGACATTAAAATCATCGTGGGCGAATTTAATGCAAAAATCGGTAGGAGTGCAGAAAATACATCGCACGTATTTTCTGCACTCCTACCGATTTTCATCGCACAGCCTGCACCTAACTAGTAACAACAACGGCCAACGCGTCCCCGATCTGGCAATAACGTACAACTTAGTTGTATCAAGTACGTTTTTCCCACATAAGAGAATCAACAAAGTAACGTGGAGATCGAATGATGGAAGAACGGAAAAACAAATCGATCACGTCATGGTGTCTAAGAGACACTTCACCAGCATATCTGACGTTAGATCTTACAGAGGTGCAGATATGGACAGCGTTCATGTGCTTGTCATATTTAAATATAAGACACACTGTCATCTACGTTCAACAGACAAGCACAAAACCCGTTCGATGGAATGTCGATGCTCTAAAAAACCAAGCGTCACTGCAGAATTACCAATCAGCTGTCACTAACTATTTAGAGCGGCCCAGCAGCAACGAAGAAGCTTCTTCTAACATCAAGGAGCAGTGACACGCAATACAGTCAGCCATAACCACCGCGGCGCAAAACACTATCGGAAGAAGACCGCCGAGATCCCGCAATGATTGGTTCGATGATCAATGCCGCCAGGTCATCCAAAATAAACGAAAGCTTCGTGCAAAAATGGCTGGCTCGCAACACTAGAAGCACTCAAGCAGAACATCTCCGCGCCAGGAAAGCCACGATTAAATTCCTCCGAAAAAAGAAACGTGAACATATGAAATCATGCATTGAAAACATCAGCTTCCAAGCGGAAATAGGAAACTAAAGGGACTGTTTTGCAAATGCCAGGAATCTCACTAAAAACTTCCACCCAAGAAGTACAGCCATCAAAGGGGAATGGGGGAGTTGAGAACAAATAACGTGGCTGATGTTCTCTCAGTATGGCAAACCTACTTTCAAAATATGTTAAATCGGAAAGACGACGTGACCCCCATTAGAGCATAGTTCCTCCAGTGGCACTATTTTGGTAATTCTTCGGGAATAGGGAATTGGGGAAAGAATTTATATGTAATTCAGTTCAAATATTTTTTTCCGGCCTACTGAGGAAAAAAGTTTGATGTAAATATTTATAAATTGGGAATAATTTTTCCATATCTAAATTGGTAGGGACTAGATTTTTACCTCAGTATGCCAGAAAAAAAAATTAAATAAAAATTACATATAAAATCTTTCCCTAATTCCCTATTCCCAGGGAACTACCAGAATAGTGCCACAGATGATGAGGTCTTTGTCGAATATCCCAAAGTGCAGGAAATAGACGCAGCTATTAGTCATTTGAAAAACGTCTCTTGCAACAAGTCTATACGATATCAGCGTCTGTATTTGGGACCAAGAAGAGCGGCCGGAGAATTGGAACATTGTGCTCATATGTCCGTTGCATAGAAAAGGTGACCGTGTTAAATGTGGATACTATCGTGGTATAGCTCTGTTGAACATTGCTTACAAAGTGTTTGATAATGTTGTACTTGCCAGACTCTCTTAGGTTCCACAAATAAGTATTCGTTTCGAAAACAGCCTTGGTCTATTTCAGAAAATGCCTATTAAAGCCGACTTTATGGTAACTCCGTCAACATTTTCCGGAAAAATTTATTAAACTTCGAAATAAAGTTAGCAGAGATTTATTCTAGTAATCAAGTAGCATTTACAATTTTTATTTTGTGAATTGGCATCCCTGCTTCAAAATTTATTTCGAAATAAACATATTTTAACTCAAAGGCGAACAAATGAAATTAAAGAACAAATTTGTTTACCAGATAAAATGTTTTGTTTATTTTTTACTCTCTTTCTAATTGTATGCTCGGTCAAATTTGTTCGGAAAAATTTGCCGCCGATTAACAAAACGTCGTCTTAAAGCCACAATACTGGTATTTTTGTGACACTTTTGTTTGGCAAACAGTGTGGATTTCCGAGTACTTTACATGGTTTCTTTCTGGATCCAAAAAAAGATTGGATTTACGAAAATCTAATCCAATTTTTAGTACTACAGGTTTGTACTAAAATACGAAGTGATATTTCAAGCTAAATAATCAATTAAAATATTATTAAGTTTATAAAATAAAAGTAAAATTTTAATAAAATAATGAAATATGAAAATATACATACGAATAAAATCTTTTAACTCACCAACAATGAAACCAAAAACTAAATACGAAAATGGCTGTTAATTTAAATCCTAATCCACTTTTACCAATGCAATACGCTAAATGTATTAATGTAGCTTTGCAATTATAATTAATTTTTTCAAATTTGTACACAACGCTTCTTTTAACAACGCTTTTTAAAACAAATTTAGTGTCAAACTTTTACAGCCTGCTTATTATGTAGAATTCTTTCCAAATAAAACTTGTCTCTCAGATTAAAAAAAAATCACAGCGCATCATCGAGCAATAAATATATAAAACAAATCAAGTAGTGCAAATTATTTGAGCCAATTTTTCCGAGGTTAATCTTATTTTATAGTTTTAATATATTTATATACACAAATTTAAATTTTTTCTACATTTAATCCATATATACGTATCTTATAAACATATCGGCATAGTTATTTTATAGATTAACGGAAGGAATCTCTACACGAGTCCTCTTATGTATATTTTACTTTATGCAGCGCATGCAATAAATCCACAAGAAATTTCATTCAAATTTATCGCATTGTCACTGCATTTTTTGATCTGGAAGCATTTTTTCCCATGAAAAGAATTCGCCATAGTTTTCCCCCTGGGTGAAACAAATGTAGGCCCAATCTTCATTCCCTCCCCCCGGGGCCTACTTTGTTGGCCTAATTTCCCAAATAAATATTTTCTGTCACAAAATATAATCATAATGCCATAATAATTTCCAGGAAATATGTGATTAAATATTTTTTTAAATATTTATCACCATAATAATCATATTGTGTATTTTACCTTACCAACCTACACACTGACACAATAATTCGTCACTAGAACGGAAAGGTAAAAAAAGGACTTCATTATTACAAAGTCCTCAATTATTTAGAGAGGGATTACGACCGGATTAACCATATTTTCTTCAATGTAATTCTTTAAAAAATTATTAACATCTTATATTGATCGCCTTTTTATTGTCATATTGTTGCGTGCGTTATTGGTATGCGGCCATTACGAAAATTTGAGATTTGTTTAAAAACGCATATGTCTCGATTCCATCATAATGTACACGCATACAAACCCAAATGTTTGTAAATATTTACATAAATTTAACAAATAAATAAATAAAAAAAATTTATATTCGTTACACATAATTAAAATTTTTAGTTTTAAATCTCAAATTCCTAAATACACACAAAGCCAACAGAATTTTATTTTGTAATTGAAAATTTTTGAAAGGAATGACTGAATTGATATCATATACTCATAATGGGTAATGGGGCACAAACATTTTTTGACATGTGATTTAGTGAAACAGAAAACAAAAAAAAAAAAACGTTTTCGAATCGCATGGCTGCATCTCATGTAAGTACATAACAAACCTCTACCACACATCTTTGTTTGTTTCGCTCTTGTGTGTTAGAAAAACCGGAAAATATTTTTGTTGTCTGTTTATTTTTCGAATTTCTTTGGCTACTGAATTTAACTGAAAATTTTGAAGAGGATATTTCCTCTAATAATCTACCAATGCAAATAAACATAAATTAGTGAGAAAAGTGCAATTTTGAAAAGTAAATGTTTAATTGAACATACATATATTTGTAAATCGGTTTATTGTTACTTTAAATAGATTTGGGACGCGTGGCTTTTCTCTTGAAAATTCCATTTATTGTAAATTGATAACAGCGGCGAAGAGGTTTAGATTAGTAGGTAAATCTGTTTTTGCATACCGGATATATAAATTACATACGTTTGTTTTCTACATTTGTTGATTGGCAACGTTGAAGAATTTTTTAATTTGAATTTCTTACTTTTCGTGTATAATGAAGTTTTGTACAGATGCAGGATAGAATTATGGACATCGCATGCAAATTTCAAGTGCAATTGATATTTTATTATGTATAACCATAAATATTTCATCCATTACTGTAAATTTTTTAAGTGTTTAAAGCTTCGGCACTTGGACCTGGGCGCGTATTCTTGAAATCGGTTGAAATTTCCACATGTGGAATATAATTTGCTTTAAAATCCTTTATATTATTATAATTTTTCGCCGACTACTTTAATTGTTTTTTCAAATTTATATGCAAGTTTTCTATTGTTTATTTCCCTACTAAGGAAATAATTCCGCATCGATTTACCCAGTCGGTCTTTTTCCCTTAGACTGTGTCCGAATTGTGTGATAAATATTGTCTAGCACAAATATTTGACACTAACGTGAAAAATTTTCTCTTCCGGTAATTTTTTTTTCAAGTTGCTGCCCGAACTTTGTGATAATTTTTTTGGTAAAAATTCCCCGTCCTCATTTTTAATTTTAATTTGAAAATATTGAATTTAATCAATATAAGATTAAGATTAAGTTATAAATTATTAAAAACAGTTGAAATCATAAATCCAGTTATATTTATTTAATTACAACTTTGTATTGAATTATTTAAAAATCGAAATACAATGATATTGTAGAATATTTAACCTTAAATCCATTTCTTTTACATAATAAACAGCTTCTAATCATAATCAATGCCCTAAACAAGTACATTCGATAATTTCCATCCGACTAAATTATCACTTATCTGTCAAAAATTACTATGCTCATTGACTATGATAATTCGTGTGTCTTCGATATTTTCACAATTTTTGTACTAAAAAATATTTTTCATACAATTCGGACACAGTCTTAGTAGGGAAATAAATAATAGAAAACTTGCAAACAAATTTGAAAAAACGATTAAAGTAGCCGGTGAAAAATTCGAATAATATAAAGAATTTGTTTTAAATTATATTCCACATGTGGAAATTTCAACCGATTTCAAGAATACGCGCCCTGGAGGTACTGGGTTCGAATCCCACCAGAGGCAGGATGCAAAGCGAATTTTCGTCATCGATTACGATCGGTGATGTTAATAAATACAACTATGACCCTCTGTTGGAGTGCTGAATTCGGCACCGACCCACCGTCCATGTCATTGTGCAGGTTGATATGGAGCTTGCAATGAGCAGGTGGTATACTGTACTTTTGTGAGCAGGTGGTGTGTGCGTGTGCGTGAATGAAAAGGGGGGTATTAATTGGCCTTAAAAGGACATTAAATCCATTGAACAATTAATACTTTCTCTTTTATTCTTATTTAAAAGTAAAAAAAAATTAAAAAAAAAGTTCTAATGATTTGTTATTTGATTTTGCTGTGAAGTCGGGTTTAGTGGTTAAATTATTATTTTTCTGCCTGAATTATGACTACGTCAGTTAGAACTACTGTATCACCAGCCATAATCAATAAAAATCAGCAGGAACAATGTGATGTTCTTGGGAAAATATTCGAATCATTGCTTAAATAAGATTATTTCGTGGCATAATAAACCAACCGTATTCGCATTAAGTGTGTGCGCAAAAACGTTTAAAAAATTCGAGAGTAACTCAATACCAGTGACAAAAACGTTCCTATTTTGTACCATTGTTTAAATATCTATGAAAAATCAAAATAGTTTTTGTCGCTTTTGACTAAATGACTAATTTATGGCAAGTCGCATTAGCTTCTCAAATGACGTGTCCAATGAATGTCGACGTTCGAACATAAGTCATTGCATTTAACAATTCTTCTTTCGTGACAATGTCTTAAGTGAAACATTTATGACAAGTCGTCGATGATTTTCATTCTATGACGTGCTTTTAAATATGGGGCAGCTAAACAATCTAGAAAAATGAAAAAATTGTATTTCGTTTAATGTTTACCTTTGGTTGCAACGTCTATGATACCGCAGCAGGAAGGAGACAGACTGATAAACCATCAATTACGTGGTTTTTCTTTGATGGCTTGCCATGATTAATGAGTGATCAGTACCGCATTCTTAGGAAATTTGACCAATGACTCGAGTAATGCTGGCTTCTAATTCCTCAATCGTAACCGGCTTATCCATGTAGAATTTGGACTTTTCGTAGTCCCAAAGGAAAAAGTGTAAAGGTGTTATATCACATGATCACACCCCCCATTTCACGGACGATTATAAAATACTTCTTAATTATATGTGTTGGCCTTAACACATACATAGTGAGAATTTAATGTGATTTCTGATTTAGTGATTATAATTCGCTAAATCGATATGTTCTTGTTTTGTATTATCGGTACAAAGCAGAGTTGAATTTTTGAAGTTTGGGCGTTTCAACCTGATGAGTAGACCAACTTTTAATCACTACGAAACCAAGCTGTCAAGCAGCTACTAAAAGTCAGGAATAAAACCAGTCAGGAATAAAAACTTAACTTAATAAAAAAATAAGAATGCGATAAATGGCATTTCAATGTTATTACCCAGTCGAACTTAATTTTCATGTAAGAAACCCAACAAAATCTTCGTTAAATGTTAGCTGTCACTTAATAAAAAATAGTGCGCGGGCGCGCTATTTCTCGATCGAAAATAAGACAAACTTAAAATACGATTTGTTGTTTTATACACAGCAGCGAAGAAGATAAATTTTTGATGCAGTAGGCAGCCATATTTATTTTGCGTACATTTTTTTGTTTACTTAAAATTATTTTTATATTTTTTCAGATTCTGTGATTGGTTTTAATAATGTGTGATAAATTAAAAATGGTGTTTTAGTGAATTTTGTTAAAAATTAATTTGTTAGTGGTATGATATTATAGTCGTAGTGTAAACGCTATTTTACTACTATAATATTTGAATTTTGTTTAGTTTATTTCCTTTATCCATTGTGATGTAAAAGCATCTCGTGTATGTATATATTTTCAAATATGAAACATATATATAAAAATATATAACAACATGAACAAATATGAAATTTCTCTAAAACCCAAAATGCAATGCCGACGGAATTCCATTTACATTCGCGCTCTAAAACCACACTCTTTCTATGGAAAGAACCATGTTGAGTATACGGAAATTCGTACTACCCGCCAAAGAAAAGTGTCACAAAAATTCCAGTGTTCCCGACTAAAAAGAGAAAAAATAAATTGGAGAGAGCCGATAAAGAAAGCTTTCTATAGTACTTTTCACATTGAGGTTTTATTTTGAAATTAAAGATTTTTTTTTTGCATATTTTTGTAAATTAATTGTATTTCAATACTCAGTACACTAAATATTTGTTTATAATATTTTTTTTATCCGCCTCCCGATTCGATATCGTCAACTCCCGCATATTGAACACCTTAAAAAGGTAAGAAGAAAAAACTTCATCAACAATTTACGTCGTCGCAAATATATTTACATTTTATATGTATATGGCGACGCCATATTAAAATAGATTTTTATTACCTTTTTAGTACAGTACATTGTTGATGAACCACTTATAAAGCAATATTATATTATTATTATTATTATTATTATAAAGCAGTTTTTAAAAATTTCTTTTAATAATTAAAAACATTATAGAAAAAACTAAGAAAACTAAGAAAAAACTAAAACAAAACCGTGAAATAGAAAGAGAAAGAAAATAATTTCTCTCAAAAACCAATATTTTTCAAAATAATTTCTCTCCGAAATCAATATTTTTGTGTCTTTGATATTTTGTAGTATGGAATTTGGTACTATTTAGCAAGTATGGTGAAGTTCATAAACACATAAAACAAGTCATATGGTATTTTGGAATTCCCTCAACCCTAATTTAAAAAAGAGGATAATTGATGATCTTGTTTTATTGAGCCTCGCCACACTTTAATTCTTTCGTCGTGATTCAATGATTTCAAAAAATCAATCGCCGTCCACATTTGATTTCTTTGCGCATTTCTTTTTTTATGTATGTGCGTAAAATTATGTTTTTTGATTTATTCGTATTGTAAAAAATGTTTATTATTTGCTCCGAAAACTGCTTCCACGGTTGAAAAAATATATTTTTTGCACTCGAAGTGCAAATTAAACTAAATTTAACCCAAAAACGACAAATAAACAAGGTGTCCTTGAAAGGTTTATTTTTGTTGTTGTGCGAGAATCAGTTGAATCAAAAAAAAATTTTGCTGAAAAAAGAATCAAGAATTTCCCCGCCAAAAAAGTAGTTTGTGGGTGAAGGGGAAGGGAACGAGGAAAGAATCACGACCAAAGAGTCAAAGTGTGGAACCACGGATTGGGATCATAAAGTGGAACAATTTTCTTTAAGATCCTAATTAGGTTTTACCTTTATTTTATCTTATTTTATTGTTGTAGTTTCCTTTTGTTTTGTCAAATTATCTATATAAATATCACATTTTTTAAAATAGAATGATTCTTGTTTCGTCTGTCGTGAAGATAGTTCTCAAATAGTTAAATAAATGTATAGCTTAAATCTTTATCGCGTTGTGTTTTATTTAAACAAATTCATTTCAGAAATTAGATCACAACAAAGTATTTAGATGGTGTCACCGAACATAAAGACACGGATTACTCTCTTTGGAAAGCAACAAAGCGATTAAAAAAGTGGAAAGAACTTGGGCCAAAGAGCCACCTGAGGTCAAGTAGGTTGCTGAAGTAATTATGATTCCTAAATCAGGCAAACCAGCAAACGACAAAAAGCCATACAAGCCGGTTATACTACTTCCTGTCATTTCAAAATTATTTGAAAAATTACTGCTCAAGAGGCTCAAGCAAATAATAGAAGAACGAAATTTAATTCCACCCCACCAATTTGGATTTAGGGGAATCACTCTACGATAGAATAAGTTCACAAATAACGGACATATTAGAAGACGCACTTCAGAAAAAAAATTATGTTCCAGTATCTTCTCTTCTTAGATGTAGTACAAGCTTTCGACAAAGTTTGGCACCACGGACTTGAATTTCAATTGCATCGTGACCTATCTAAACAGTTCTATCAAATTGGACAAAAATGTGGCGCATTAGCCTAAACGAAGCAAAATCGGTTCACATAAACTTTATAAACCAGAAAGTTTGTTGGATTCCAGTGGAACTTAATTCAAGGCAGGTCCCAAATGCAAATACAGCCAAATATCTCGGCCTGGCTCTCGATTGCAAGCTTAGATGGAAAGAGCATGTTAAAAAGAAAGAAGAAGAATTGAACATCAAATATAGGAAAATGTATTGGCTAATAGGTAGAAATTCTGAGCTTACGATACAGAAAAATTGCTATTATATCGGCCAATACTTAAACCAGTATGAACTTATAGTATTCAATTTTGGGGTTGTACCAAGAAGACAAAGACATAAATGATATAATGTTTTCAAAACAAAGTGCTGCGATTGTTAATGCACCCCGGTACATCAGAAATGATAGCCTACATAGGGACTTAAACATGTAATATGTCAGTAAAGAAATAAAATATCATGCAAATAAACACATTCAGTGGATATCTAGGCACTAAAATGCAGATATAAAAAGTTTGTTGGATACCACCAATGCAGTAAGAAGACTTCAAAGACAGAAACCTTTAGAACTGGGCAGTTGTATTTAATTAGGACAGAGAAATATAATAAATTATGTAAATTCAAACGGGAATAACCATTGGGTTACTGTCCGTCAAATGTTAATCTTTCTTCTTAAATAAAAAAGACAAATTACTAAATGATTTGTAAATCAGTTGTAATATAAAAATAAATAAAAAAAAAACAAAAAACATTTGTGACGTCAGTTTTGCCTTAAACTAGCGAGTCACATATAAGAAACGTTGGGTGGCCAACATTTTAATTATCCTATTATTAGCCTATCAGTATCCATAGTATATGTTGTTCTGCTAAATTTAGGGACATAATTTTAATCTTATCTACTTTCCTATAACTGCCAACATTTATTGCCAACCATAATTTGAAAATAATAACTTTTCATTTTATTTATATTTAATTCGAGCTGATTTTATATTTTTGTGACAGTTTTTAATCGGAATTCCAAAAAATAATATTTTCATAATTTTAAGTACAACAAAAAATTTGTACCAGTATTTATGATTATAATATGCTTCAAGGTAGATTAAACATATAAAACGAACTCTATTTGAACACAATATAGGGGTGTGGTGTATTCAGTACGATGACAATCTTTGAGCATCTGTAGATGTTATTATCAAGCGAACAGCAAAAAAGGGTCATGTACATAACTTTTCCATTTGCATTCCAGTCTGCCTATATGATGTGACTATAAGACGGAATTATATTACTAAAGGTGTGTAATTACTTAATTTCTGTAAGTGGTGATGAGGAAATTTTGCGGGAATTGGAATTTTAATGCCATTGCTATAGGTTACTTTGAGCACGTCTTATATATGTATCCGATAAGTTAAATTCGGGATGAATGTTTTTTTTTATTTTTACTCGACAAAGCGAAATATTGTTCTGCGCATATTCCTAATTTGCACACCAGATATGTCAAAAGTCCAACAAAGTGTTAATTAATTAGAAATCAAAAGATTTTTTTTTGTTGTTCATTTCCAATTTATTGTTGTTTTAACTATTCGGATCAATAAATAAAATTACTAATTGATGAAATAAATTTATAATTATTGCCATACCATTTACTCGTGTATTATGCGATTCAAACCGTTTTGTTGATGGGGTTTCTCAAAATATTATGAAATGAAATTTTCTTTGGAGTGACATTGGTGGCGGTTGCGGATAGGTGCGACACCGAAGGATGGTTGATGTGAAATTTAATTTTGGATCGGATATAAAACGTAGGAAGTTGAACGTTTATCGAAAAGGTTTCAAATTTATTATTTATTTATTAAATATTCTAATTTGCCTTCACTTCCTTTTTGTATAAAATAGTGTTTGTAGGTAACCAGTAACTACAAGATAAACGTGTCGTAAAATATTTTAGTGTCGGTAATTTGATAGGTTATTTGCATAACAAGGCGGTAACGTTTATATATTTATATTTAGATATTAAAATAATTTGTTTGTTGGATTTTGTGTTGTAATATGAAAGGTTAACAGTTCTTTTTCAAAAATTTAATACGTAAAATTATTTAGTTTTTGAAAATTTTTGTTAAATTTGATTTTTGGAAAGGATTAAAATAGTTATAAATCCAAAAACTTATAGTAGTTTGTTAGTTACATAGTATTGAATAACCCTATTGAAAATTGTTTGTAACCAAGTGTAGACATCAAACTAGAATTGTCGTTTGTTGCAAATATTTTCATAATTATTTGCCTCATAGCTTATTATCTCCTAAAACACGAATTTTACAAAAAACAATTTAAATTCTGGATACAGTTATTTTAATTTTAATTTATTCTAGAAAGCAAGTTTAATCAAAACGTTAAATTTTGCAAAGACACCAAAAAACTGTTCTAAAAGTTGTAATTTTTTTCGAGGTTTCATAGCGGCTAAATGGCAAAGGTAAATGTTGATATTTAGTACCATTTAATGAAGTTAAATACCAGCATCTACGAGGTTCAAGCAAATTTTTTTTTGTTTTCTGGTATGTACTCGTACACTATAGTAGCTTCGTTTAAAGGACAAATTGAATTAGGTAGACAGTCAATCTTGCAAAAAATTTAGAGGATAGTTTCAAATTGAAAATAATATCAGTCAATCATCTGGTCACTTATGGGTAATTAAATTAGTGATATCTAGGTAGAGATGATTTCCATGAACTTTTTCTGAAACTACTTGTAAGCGGCTTGCCCAAAAATTCTCGTGCATTAGAAAACCCCTGCCAAATACTAAGTGTATTTTTGGGTTAATATAGATCAAAACTAAAGCAAATCACTATCCTTTAAAAAGTTTTAGGGGCTAAGGGTAATTCGCAAGGAGATAATACATTTCCGTTGTAAGCGCGTTTTTTCATAAAATTCCGTCTTATAGAAAACTCCCATTGAATACCAAGCGTACTTTTAGGTTAAAGGGTTAATAAGGATTAAAACTAACAAAAAATCATCATTCCTTCAAAAATGTAAAGGAATAAGACTGATGTTTATAGTGCTTGTACTGTTTGTTTCAATCGTTGCGTCCTTTTAATTTAATCGTTAATTGAAATGTCAGTTTGTTTTAGTTGCCTTTAATTGAGTTTTTAATTTAAAATTTCGATAGTGTCGCTGTTGTACAGTAACTAAAACCACTATTGCGTCGTAGTGTTGTAAATATACAGTTTAAAAAATTGTAAATCGCGTTATTTTATAAATTCCACAGCATAATTGTGAAGATCATAGTACTAAATCAATCTTTTCGTGTTGAGTCCTATGTATTTGTTTTAGTCGTTGGGTCCCAAGTTAAATTTAAATTGTTTAAGTTATTTTTTCATTTTTGTTACTATAAATTTTTTTATAAACATGCAAGATAAACATCGAACTTCAATTAAAACTTGAAACAGGAAAATATTAAACATATAAAATTTCACAGAGCTAAGTTCCGTGCAGTTATACTCGACTTATTTAAAGCTCGTTCCAACATAATGCCGATTACTTGTTCATAACTAATCCTCAAAAGGTTATTTACTTTTGGCGAGAAATTGTAAAAAACCAGTCGACGATGCTAGTTTAGAAATTGATAGTCGATAGTCAGAACAACCATGAAGTAGAGCATTATGACAATAGTTGTATTTTGTTGAGACAATTACAACAACACCACCATGGCTAAAGCAAAAACTAAAGCATTTTAAAATTTTGCTTTGACTGAATGATAATGCAGATTTGCATTAGTTGAAATAGCGGATATCGCTGATTCAGCTAAAGCAAAAATGTTTTATTTCTCAACAAAATACAGCTATTGATTCGAATAACAATATGGTTAGTTTGGACTCGGATACCAATATTGTTAGTATTTGGTGGAGATTTTCCTAGTATATGGGAAATCTTTATGGAAAAACCACTTACAACGTAAATTAATTGTATTGCGAATTTAACTTACTAAAACCACCATTCTCTGAACAATTAAGGGTGGTAGGTGGTTGCCTCTATAATTGTTCAGAGAATAGTGGTTTTAATAAGCTTAGATCCTTATTAACTTGAAAATACGGTGGGGGTTTAATAAGACAAGGATTTTTGTTTTTAGAAAACCACTTACAACTAAAATTTATCGAAATACGAATTAAGTGTACTAAACATCCTTAACATCTATAACTTTTTGAAGAATGGCGATTTTGGGATAATTCGGATCCTTATTACCGAAAGTACCATTCGTGTTTGGTGGGGGTTTTCCTAGGACATGGAAACCCGCCTACAACACAAGTTTACCGAATTGGGAATTGAACATACTGAACACCCTTAGCCCCTATAACTTTTCAAGGGATAAAGATTTTCGTTTGCATGGGATCCTTATTAACCTGAATAAATACTTACTATTTCGTGGGGTTTTTCCTAGAAGGGGGGAGAATTTTATAGAAACCCGCTTACAAGGTACATTTATCGTACTGCGAATTGAGCATACTGAACACCCTTAACTTCTTTGACTTTGCAAAGTACCGCGGTTTTTTCGTCGAAGCGGAAATAGTGATAGTTACAACATGTCGGCCATGATTTCCTAAATGAGAACACAAGACACACTACAATTTCATTTGTCTTCTCATTTGAGTTTAAATAGTAATTGAGTAGGCGTTAATAAAAACGTCAAGATTGACAATTAATTGACTTTTAAATTGTCAGAAATGACTTTTATATTGACAGAACAGAAAAAAAATTGTTCCCGCCAACTAAATATCTCAATAACAAATAGAAAAATCAAAGGAAACTAGATTTTCTTGGTAAACTGTTAATGCCCGGCATCTCCATTTTTGATGTATTCGGCGTTGGGAGCAAAAAAATGCCTCGGGATGAGAAAAAATATCTCATTCCGAAACTATGTATAAACCTAGTTGTAAATCATGGTTAGGCATGACACATTACAATGGAATCATGGTTAAATCGAAACTATAGTTATGAAACCAGTAGGTAGTCTGTCTATAGCATAAGTTTCCTTTAAGTTTTCTGTTTGTTATTGATATTAGTTGGCGGGAGCAAATTTGTTTCTGTTTTGTCAATGTAACAATTTAAAAGTCAATTAAATGAGAATCTTGACATTTTTGTCAACGCCTACTCCATTACTCTTTAAAACCAAATGAGAATACAAAGGAAATTGTAGTGTGTCTTGTGTTCTCATTTAGGAAATCATGATCTCGAAATTATAAATATGCTTTCGTATTTAGATACCACTACTCACACAAAAAAATTTTTTTTTTGTTTTATTATTTTAGTTTTATGTTTGTTGTTGTTTTTCGACTCGACCTAAGAAATTTTTTGGATTGAGCCGAGTTAACTCCAAGTCAACTTTTATTGTTTATATTGAAGGTTCAACCTAGGTTGAACCTCCAACATAAACAGTATAATAGTTATCCCGGCGTCTACACTATGCAAATCCACTGATATTTTCTATCATGATATCAAATTTATCAGTGTATGAGTAAGTATGTTATACAAATTTTGACACTATCAGCAAATTATTAGGAGGCTATTTCACGATAAATTTTTATGAAATTATTACGAAATGTCAAGTTTTGAGGTTAGGTTTCTTCATTATAAATATTCATTTTAGAGTAAAGACTTATTGGCAATACCCATTTATAAATTCATTAAAACCGAAAAACTCCGAATTTTTAATTTTTGTTTTTTATTTATGTTATTCTAGTTTGTATTATTTAATAAATATGTCACCCTTTTCGACGGAAAGTACGGTTAAATTAATCGATTTATAAAGAAAATATGAGTGTTTGTCGAAAATTTCGACCAGAAGTTATAGAAGAACTGATTTGAAAAATTCTGCACTTGCAAAAATTTCAGAAGAACTGAACATTGATGTAGAAGAAGTTAAAACGAAAATACGTAACCTTCGAAATACTTACGTACAACAAAAAAAAGATTGCAGGATAAAAAAAAATCGGGCCGTGCCTATGATGGAGTGGACCCAAAATGGTTTTTATTTGAAGAACTAAAATTCCTGGACGAAGTGATTGTCTTAAGAAAAACAAGTAGTTTTCAATCTGAGGAGGTAACCGAAAATGATTATAGCGAAGTTACTTTTATTAAATTAAATTTTAACGCTTGAAATTAATACTATTTTATATTTAAATGGAATTGGATATTGCTGAAGAAGCTTTTATAGAAATACAAATAAAAAACAGAAAAAAGATAAGTACGAAGAAGCAATCTCTTCAATTATGGCTGGACCTAATACAAAAGCCACGATTTTCCATGCAATTGGAAGAATTACATAAATTACATGTTGCTGAAAGCTTTACTGTCATGCAAGAAATACAAACGTAGGTCAATAACAAGGTTATCCGACTTGTAAAAAATAAACCAAACTCTTGCAGTACTTGTTCGCTGCAGAAAGCTACAGCCATCAACGGAAACCTAAAACCCATCCAGATTATTTCAAATAATTTAGAACATTTCACAGATTTTTCTGATGACCTATATATATATAATGACACCACCTCCTACTTCAATTATCCTATAAACCAAACATCTACAATATAAATAGCAACAACCCTGGTAAATCTAAATCCCCCCCGTATTTTTAAAACTTCATCGACGATGAGCGCTACCGTCACTTCCGCACCACCTTTAATTTCAAAAAAAGTTTACGTTGAAAATACACCTACTAACTCTTCATCATTAACCAAATATATATTGCCACCAAAGAGCGCGTCTTCTCAACCGAAAAGTAATGCCATCCACGATGATGACCAGCACAGTCTGTTTCTACAAAATTCAGAAATCTCAATTGATTATCTAAATGATTCCGATATTGCAACAATACCATCCAGTTCAACCATCACTTCACCAGCTTTCACTTCAAATAGTATGTACAATTCTAAATTAAATGTAAAGCGTCCACCACCAAAGAAATCATTTCCAGTGGCTCTATTTTGGCTTGCCCAGGGAATAGGGAATAGTCTAAAGGCGAATAGACTAAAATAGTCGTAAACAAGTAATGGGTGTCCATTAAAATAATATTTTGTCCGAAAAGCCGAAAAAATTCTTAAACAAATTAAATTCACGGACGATTATAAAATTCTTCTTAATTATATGTGTTGGCTTGTTACACATGTGAGAATTTCCTGTGGTTTCTGATTTAGTGATATATAATTCGCTAAATCGATATGTTCTTGTTTTGTATTATCGGTACAAAGCAAGAGTTGGATTTTTGCAGTTTGGTCGTTGCAACCTTATGAGTAGACCAACTTTTTTATCAGTACGAAACCAAGCTGCCAAGAAGCTACCTAAGGGAGTTCTCATTTTTGCAAGGGTTTGTGTTCTTTGTGTACACAAGTACGCCCTGGGGTTAAAGGTTTTGGGGGAGGGGAGTGCATTTTTTCTACTTTTGTGGTAGAAATATTGTTAATAAATGGCCTCTTTGTTTTCTGCGACTAAAATAGTCGTAAACATTGTATGGGTGTCCATTAAAATAATATTTTGTCCGAAAAGCCGAAAAAATTCTTAAACAAATTAAATTCACGGACGATTATAAAATTCTTCTTAATTATATAAAATGTTCAATTAGTTTACAATTAAGGTAACAAATAATGAAATAATAATTAAATGTAATGAGGCTTTTTCTCGCATAAACAAATATCACCTTTCGCTAGCCTATTAAGTGGCGGTGATTAAATGGCCAAAACACACTAATTTAAGGCTAAAACAAATTTCTTCTAAACTTGGCCGCGATACCCACGTATAAAAAATCAAATTTCGCGTGAAAACGATAAATAAGAGTTCGCAAAGCCATCTCTATAAAAATGGTAAGAAAAATCTAGTAATATATATTTTGCTGACATCTACTGACATTTAGCCAAACTGAAACTCTGCAGATTTTAAATGAACTATAAATGTTTTGTTCACTGAACTGACGAATTTCCATGCATAGTACATTAGGGATCAAATCGAATTGGCTGATGGAAATAGATTCTAGATTAAACCGGGCATATTGGCCAGATGACGAATACATGAATTTATTTTCATCGTCGCTCAAGGCTGTACTTGGTTTTTGTTTTTGGTGAACTTTTAAGTGTGTTCATTTGTGACTTAGGTGTCAGAAAATCATTTTCCACATTTTTGCCGATTCGAAAGTTATAATTTGTAGAAAAATTTACTAAAAATTAAGAGAAAGCAGAATACAAGGGAAACGATTACGTCCTTGACCATAGTTAGATACCAGGCAACACAGATAAAAGACGTGAAACTGACACAACTAACTAACGTGAAACTGGCACAACTAGTTTTTTACTTTTAACAACTGTTTTCTTGATAACTTGTTTTCGTACATAAGCCCCCTGTTCGTACACCAGATCACAATATTAACTGTGCACGATGAGGATGTTGCTAGGCTAACCATGACTCACTATAATGACATGTTTAATGGAAAGTATTGTGAAATCGCTCTACTTTATATCCAATGACAATTAGATTAGGTCAGCATATTAGTATTTAATATAAAAATTTAAATTTTTTTGACTCCTAGGATAATAAGATTATCACCTAACAGCTAGACAGCAACTTTATCAGACCGGCTAACGTAAAATAAAGAAAAAATAAATAACAGTTTAATTTTATAGCATGGACAGACTACTGGTTTCATAACAATAATTTTGAGATCATGATTTCCTAAATCAAGACACACTACAATTTCTAGTGTCTTCTCGTTTGGTTTTAAATGGAGTAGGCATTGGCAAAAATGTCAAAATTTAACTTTAGCTGCTTAATTGCTTGCTATGGCAAACTATTAGGATCCGGAATCTCCATTTTTGATGTACAGTGCTGGGAAAAAAATTGGGCAAACATATTTTATTGCAAATTGGAGTCTTTTTTCCCTAAAATTACAAAACTTTTGAAAGCAATTGGCTTATTGTTTCATTTTAAATACATGTATGACGTAATTTTTTGAAAATAAAATTTACCTGCAATTTAGGGGCAAAACCCCGAAAAATGCCAAAATATTCAAAATAAGTTGATTGGAGTTAAAGTAATGGAATAAATTAAATACTTATTTTTTAATATATTTTTTGTTTTTTATTGATTTATAGAAGTTCTATCTTTAATATTAATATTTTGTTGGACAGCCATTTGCTTTCATTACAACGATACACCTCCGATTCATTGAATTTGATAAATTTTTCAAAGTCGTAGGAGGTATGGATTCCCAAATCGTCATCAGCAAACTTTTTAAATCTTTAATCGATTCTGGGCGCTTTCTTGCTACTTCTAGTTTCATTATAGACCAAATATTTTAAATGGGACTTAAGTTTGGACTACACGGGGACCAGCTCAACATATCGACACTTGTTTCTTCGAAGTACTTTTTTACTTTTAAATGAAGAGATAAGAAAAAAAAACCAACTTTTAACAAATTATTTATGTTCAGCTGAAAGACAATTTTTCTATCTACAATTCAAAATTAATAACTCACAAATTTGGCGGTATGGCAAGAAGCGTTGTCCTGCTGAAAAATAAATTAGCAAGTCTTGCCAAAAAGCTTTAGCACAGAAGGCTCAAATTTGTTGTGTAGGACCTGCAGATAAACAGCTGGTGTAATGCTGGAACTAAGGAAGCACAATAGACCGGTTTCATTTCCAGAAAAGCATCCCCAGACAATAACACCTTCATTTTTCGGTGGAAGTCTTAAAAGACATTCGTTGCTAAGCCTCTCACCCGTGCTTCTTACGAGAATTCTTCCATCTCCAACATACAGCTTCAATTTTGATTTATCGGAGAAAATCATATCATTCCACATCTCTGGAGTTCAAGAAACATGCTCCTGGGCCCATAACAAACGTTTTTTTTCATTAGTAATGTGAACTCGAGCTTCTGGACTGGTTTAAGTGCAAATCAGCTTTTTCAAGTCTTTTTCTAACTAAACTGGCTGAAATTTGTTTTCCCGTTGCTCGCTCAACATCCCGTCTTATATCCGATGAAGTTTTAAAACGGTTCCGACAACATTGTATTGTATTGTAATATTATGAAACGACCTTCCACTGGAGTTGTCTTTCTGAATGTTTAATCTTTCTGCTATTTCACGCGTGGTTAAATTTTCTCGCGCCAAAATCAACATATTGCTTTGACACTGCTCACTAACTTTTCCCATTTGTTTAACTAAAATTGCACTTTATTCTTTATTTGACTCGGATCACTTACAGAATAACTTACAAAATATGCATTATTTATACTCAAAAAAAAAAATTACCGGCAATAAAACATCTGCACCCTAACGACAGCCAAGAACGGTAGGCGTAAAATAAAATAATTGCTTGACCAATTTTTTTGTACATCAGTTGCGGGGTTGTACGGGTGTAATAAAAACAAAAGGCGGCCCAACAAAATACTAATATTAAAGATAAAACTTCTATAAATCAATAAAAAACAAAAAAAAAATAAGAAATAAGTGTTTAATTTATTTCATTACTTTAACTCCAACCAACGTATTTTGAATATTTTGGCATTTTTCGGGGTTTTGTCCCTAAATTACAGGTAATTTTTTTTTGTTCAAAAAATTACGTCATATATGTATTTAAAATGAAACAATAAGCCAATTGCTTTCAAAACTTTTGTAATTTTAGCAAAAACAGGCTCCAATTTGCAATAAAATATGTTTGCCTAATTTTTTTTCCCAGCACTGTATGTATTTTTTTGTTCCCAACGCCGGAGTGCAAAAATACCTCAGGATGAGAAAATATATTTCATTCCGAAACTATGTATAAATCTAGTTATAAATCATGGTTAGCCATGACGCATTACAACGAAATCATGGTTAACTCGAAACTATAGTCATGAAGCCGACATGTTGTAACCACTGATATGTAACTCATGGATAGGGCATTCATCAAAAACTGTGGTATAAAAAACAAAACTAAAAATCGTACCTAATGTGCGATAGAGACAGCAAAAATGTATCTTCCTTGTCTAGAATTTCGAATTTTCGGAAATCAAATTCAAATTTGTGTTCAGTTAAACTACAAAAAACAGTTGACATACACTTGATAAAATGGATACAATGCGAGATTTAACTGAAAAAGTAAAATCAAAAAGTATTGCTAACTGTGTTGTAACCAATCATCAGTTTCATATGGAAATTAGCTAAAACAGTAATAAAATTTCATTAAAATAAAATTTTCTCAAATAGCTAAACAAATCAATGAATCAAATACCACACATATACGGCAGCAGCTAAGCAGGTTAATTATTTTCCGAAACGAATGAATTTAATTACATATGTATATTATAAATTATTTTATATTATATTTGTTTTATTTATTAAATAGAATACGAGTACACTACACAATCGTATTAAAATCATTCTTGAAAAAAAAATCAACTTTGTTTTTTATTTACGTTTGACATTTATCCCGAATTTTCCATTTGTTTTTGCTTTTGTATGTTGTTTATTACAGATATGTACTTCATATTTCAAGGGAAAAATACGAAAAAATTATTTAAATATTTTTTGAAATTAGGCAGCAATGTATTATTTATATAATTATTATTTAGAAAATTACCAGTTTTGAATATTTTTCGGTCTATCCTATGTTTATTAGGAAAAAGAAAACAACTTCAAATAATTTTCGGAATTGTCTTGGTTCCAGTGCGGATCTTATTTTATATTTTCGGTAATACGATTTTCGAGTGAGAGGTGTGTGGATGTCACAACTATGTTTTGGCAATCCAACATTTCCCAATCTAAGAATTAACACACTCGCGACAAATAAATGCACGGGAGGTGAATGATTCAAAAATTCGCTTACAATAGTCGCGAATATAAATTTGTAATTAGGTTAAGCATGTCGAGTTTCGTTTTTTTATTCTACCTTTCATTCTTACGACATTGCCGCAATGTAAAATAAGCAATTATTTGCATTCACGCGGTCAATGTCGTTTTAACTAATTTCTACGCGTATATACATATACGCTTATTTTAACATTTCAACATTTCCCTTGTTTTTCACTTTCAACATATTAATTCGTTGAACTCGCATATTGTGAGTTCGCGAAAAACAAAAAGTTTTTAAAAGAATAGAAAGTAAATTATTAAGTTAAGAATTGTTATACCGATAAGAGGTAAATTAAAGTAAATTGAAGTGAATTAAAATAAATTGAAAATAAATTAAAATAAATTAAAATAAAATATATAAAATAATAGTGTATTTTAATAATAACTAAATAAATAGCAGTTAAACCATTTATATTGGTGACCCCTGTGAGCTGATAAACAATAAATATATAATATTTAATTAATACACATAATCAATATATAATATATATAATTAACAACAAAATCATAACATTATCATAATTCATCTTGGTATATATATGTATATATATATATAAATATAATATTCATAATTTACCCTTACATCATTGAGTTGATTTACACGGCTATCGAGCCCCACAAAACCGAACGCGGTCAACGAGGGAACCAAAAAAATTGGTCCATCATTCATTTGGAGGTTCTACCAAGATCATCATTCACTGTCATCATCATCACCATCGACTTGTACTACAAAAAAAGACGCAACCACCAGTTAAACTATTTAGTGTCAAAATATTTTTTTTTGTGTAAAATTTTTCATTAAAAATTAACGTAAATTTAAGATCTTTCTTAATTAACATCAAAGTGTAATCCTTTTAACAAAATAGTTTAACGCGTCAACAGGTGAGAAATTTTTGCAATATTTACCTCTTGTGCATATATACCTAAAATCTAACAACATTTATCGTGTGTGTGTCGCATTTGTAAATTGGAATCAAAATTAAATAAATCAAAAAGCAAATAGATTTTTGTCTTGTGATCGGAAGTTCACGACCAATATCTCAAATCATTTATTGGTATATCTTATCTTAACTTTCTAAACTCCACATAATTAGAAATCATTAGTTTTGTTCTTTTTGTTTCGACGGTCAAAATATAAGCACTATGTCCCCAACACCAAATAAATCTGGAAATAACGACACTAAACAAGAGAATAATAACAAGGAAGAACAGATTGGAAAGTCTGATAACACAACAGCCGGTATTGCTCCATACCAAGTACAGATGGAATCAAATAATTTACCATCGTTTTGGCATGGCAATCCCAGGTTGTGGTTTAAACAGGCAGAGTTGATGATGGTTTCTGCAAACATCAAGTCAGACGAGCGGCAGTTCAATCACATTGTGAAACACCTAAGTGAGTCACAATCAAGTCTGGTGTCAGACGTGATCTTGAACCCACCGCCAGAAAATAAATATAAAACTTTAAAAGATGCCCTCATCAAACGATCGGAGGAATCCGAAATGAGACGGATTCAATCAGTGTTGCACGCTGTCGAAATGGGAAATCAATCGCCCTCAAGTTTTCATCGGCAATTAAGTCGAATGGCAGGTGACTCAAGTGCACTGTCATCTGATTTAATAAAAAAATTATGGGTATCAAGATTACCACCCACAATTGGTGCAATACTGGTTGGCATGGAAGGTGACAACATCGCTAAATTATATGAAACAGCAGATAGGATTTGGGGAATGAACAATCCATTCACAAACCCATTTTGTCAACCAGTGTCTCATTCACATATTTCTGCAATAAACACCGACTGTAAAAATAGCCTAAATGTCAATAACACGAAAAATGATCAATTTAATTTACACGAATTATGTAAATCAATAAATGAGTTGAAAACTCGGTTCGAAAGATTCGAGAATCGCGCGAATCAACAAAGATTTAGATCTCGGAATAGATCTCATTCACGACCAAGTTCTAGATCTCGCTCGGTGAATCATCCTATGTGTTGGTATCACTATAAATTTGGCAATATGGCTAGAAAGTGCGGTAAACCAAATTGTACTTTCAAGACGAATGAAAATCAAAAAAACTAATTTCCTCCACCATCGCTACGGCAGATGCTGGAGTAACCGCAGTTCGCCGTTTATTCATAAAATGTAAAAACAATAATTTAACTTTCTTGATCGACACAGGCGCTGACATTTCTGTCATACCTGCGTCATCATTCAAAAACCTTATTGAAGACCAAAATCTTCATTTAACCGCAGCAAATGGATCACCTATCAGGACGTATGGATCAAAACTTTTATTATTAAACTTGGGACTTCGTCGAGAATTTCGACACCCATTTATGGTAGCAACAGTAAATAAGCCCATCATTGGTGCCGATTTCTTGGTAAAGTTTGGTTTAACAGTCGACTTAAAGAATAAGCGCTTGGTCGATCCAACAACAACCATAACTACCACAGGAACCATCTCCACCGTAAGCTCGCCATCACCACGTATTTATAATATCGAAGGTTTATATGGATCATTGCTTAAGGAATTTCCTGAACTTACTCAAGAACCAAGATACGACTTGCCCGTGAAGCATAATGTAGTTCACAGAATTGTGACAGAAGGTCAACTTCCATTTTGCAAACCACGTCGTCTTGATCCAACAAAATATTCACTAGCTAAGGATGCTTTCCAACACATGCAAAACTTAGGTCTGTGCAAACAATCATCTTCGTCAACCTGTTCTCCACTTCATATGGTACCCAAAAAAGGACAAAATGATTGGAGACCATGCGGTGATTACAGACGTTTAAATGCAGTAACTGTACCAGATAGGTATCCGCTACCTCACATCCACGATTTTGCAAGACATTTGCATGGATGTAAAATTTTTTCTAAAATTGATCTTTGTCGTGCTTACCACCAAATTCCGGTAGCAAAAGAAGATCAATTCAAAACTGCGATAACAACTCCTTTTGGAATGTTTGATTTCTGTCGAATGACTTTTGGTCTCAGAAACGCAGGTCAAACATTTCAACGTTTCATTGACGAAGTAACGAAAGATTTAGACTTTCTCTTTGCTTATGTCGATGACATACTGGTCGCAAGTAAAACACCAGAAGAACATGCCGAACACTTACGCATACTCTTCAAGCGATTATCTGATTATGGTATCAATATACGCTTAGCTAAATGCGAGTTCGGTGTGACAAACCTAAATTTCTTAAGTCACGAGATAACCAGTAATGGAATTAAACCATCGAGTGACAGAATAATCGCGATTAAAGATTTTCCGCATCCAACCACAATCCGTCAAATCCAACGTATTGTGGGTATGGTTAATTATTATCATCGATTCTTACCACATTTGGCCGATCAATTAGTGCCAATTTATAATCAAATGAACTCTTTGATTAAATTAGGTAAAAAAGCTATTTTCTCTTGGCCTTCAGATTGCCAAATAGCTCTTGAGACAATAAAAGATTCACTCGCAAACTGCACGTTACTAGCACATCCAAAAGAAAACACCGTATATTGCATTAGAACTGATGCTTCTAATACGGCATGTGGTGGTGTGTTAGAACAATTAAACGAAAATGAATGGCAACCTTTAGCATTCTTTTCAAAAAAATTTTCAACTGCAGAACAAAAATATTCAACTTTTGATCGGGAATTATTAGCGATCTTTATTGGAATAAAGAAATTTAGGCATTTTCTCGAAGGACGAGAAGTAAGAATTTATACTGACCATAAACCGTTAGTTACCGCAATTAATTCCAAAACGGAACGAAGTCCAAGACAAACTCGTCATTTGGAATTTATTGCCCAGTTCACAACGGATATTCGTCACGTAAGTGGTCCAGAAAACGTAGTGGCTGACACCCTCTCACGTCCTGATGACATCTCAGTTCTAACTTTCGTTGGTCTTGACATCGAGAAATTAATTCAATCGCAAGAACAAGATCCAGAACTAAAAGAATACTTAAACGGTTTAAAACAACTTAATAAAAGATTGAAATTCAAGCAAGTCTCACCGGATAATAATTCGAGAGCAATATGGTGTGAAACTTCAACCAATACACCTCGACCTTATATCCCAGAACCAATGAGACGTCATATTTTTGACGGTGTCCACAACCTAACACATCCAGGCGTTAGGGCTACAAGAAAAAAGTAGCATCGAAATATTTTTGGCCATCAATGAACAAGGATAGTTCCCATTGGGCAAAAACTTGCATCGATTGTCAAAAAGCCAAAATTACAAGGCACACTCGATCAGAATTTCAAAAATTTGATTTACCCTCGGGACGGTTTGACAAAATTCACATTGATTTAGTAGGTCCGTTAGCACCATCAAATGGTAACATCTACATACTTACTATTATCGATCGTTTCACCAGGTGGACTGAAGCTATCCCTCTTCAGGATTCTACCGCTCAAACTGTCGCAAAAGCCTTATTATCTAATTTTATTGCTAGATTCGGCGTTCCACTAGAACTTACTAGTGATCAGGGTCCTCAATTCGAGTCAAATTTATTTCAAGAATTGACGAAAATGTTGGGAATTCATAAAATTAGGACGACTCCATATCATCCGCAATCTAACGGGATTATCGAGCGATTCCATCGCAATCTAAAAGAAATCCTAATCGCTCGCGGAAACACAGTTAATTGGAGTGAAGAACTTCCGCTCGTGTTATTGGGAGTTCGTACAGCATTTAAGGAGGATTTAAATTGTTCCACGGCTGAGTTGGTCTACGGACAAACACTCAGAGTGCCCGGAGATTTTTTCATTCCTTCAAGTTTAAATCCGCAATTAGATTCGACATCATACGTCGAGCAATTACGAAAGTATATGCAAAACCTAATTGCAAAGGATACACGTTCCCAGACCCAAAACAAAATCTATATTCCAAAAGATCTGTTAAATTGTGAATATGTTTTTGTTCGAGTCGACAAGGTGAAACCAACCTTGACACCCCCGTACGACGGTCCCTACAGAGTAATGAAACGATTACGAAAACACTATGTAATCGAAATCAAAGGAAAAAATACTTCGATTTCGATAGATCGTTTAAAACCGGCATATGGTGTAGAGGCTGTCGAACAATCAAACCTCACAAAATATTCCAAAAAGATTACTTTTAAATAGCAACAAAATAGAGTCATAATTCTAAGAACCATTGGTACAATAAACACAACACATCTGATCATAAACAACATTAACAATTAATTGTACATATATGCAATTTCACATTCAGAATATTCCAGTGTGGTGAGTGTAACTACAAACATAAATACTGATAAGCATGTTTTTCACCTTCTACCCCAAAGCAATGGGAAACTGGTTTTCTAACGAGAAGGAAGAAACGGTAATAATAGCGGAGGCACCAGCAACCATAGCTCCGTTACAGAAAGGCAAACAAGAAGACAGCACATGGACGTCTATACTTACCTATGTAGAATTGATAGCAATAACGTTGATAATAATCTTAGCGTACAACGTGATGCGCAAGTACATAAAAAAGAAGTTTGACAAACATGTTATCAGAGCTACCAACCAACAAAGTGCAGATGTATAAACAGATGTATAAAGGATCTTAAATATAAATAAAAAAAATAAAAACGAAATAAAGTAATCATCCAATATAAAATTTATTTTGTTTTCCTTTTCTTTTCTTGTTTACGCCATGTGTCATAGTGTTCCATTGATATTTTACCTCGTAAAAAGAATAAAATCATAGTAAATCATTCGCGAATAGTTTATTTGATTTTCTGATTTGTAAATTGAATTTGTGTTTAGATAATTAGGACTTTTCTTGGAAGGGGAGTGATGTGGATGTCACAACTATGTTTTGGCAATCCAACATTTCCCAATCTAAGAATTAACACACTCGCGACAAATAAATGCACGGGAGGTGAATGATTCAAAAATTCGCTTACAATAGTCGCGAATATAAATTTGTAATTAGGTTAAGCATGTCGAGTTTCGTTTTTTTATTCTACCTTTCATTCTTACGACATTGCCGCAATGTAAAATAAGCAATTATTTGCATTCACGCGGTCAATGTCGTTTTAACTAATTTCTACGCGTATATACATATACGCTTATTTTAACATTTCAACATTTCCCTTGTTTTTCACTTTCAACATATTAATTCGTTGAACTCGCATATTGTGAGTTCGCGAAAAACAAAAAGTTTTTAAAAGAATAGAAAGTAAATTATTAAGTTAAGAATTGTTATACCGATAAGAGGTAAATTAAAGTAAATTGAAGTGAATTAAAATAAATTGAAAATAAATTAAAATAAATTAAAATAAAATATATAAAATAATAGTGTATTTTAATAATAACTAAATAAATAGCAGTTAAACTATTTATAGGTGTATATAATACAAGCGAGTGGAATATAAAAAAAAGTTGTACCATATTTTGTTGTTGTTTTCTATAGTAATTTAGTTTTGTGCCATATCCATGTATTCATATCAGTGGTTGTAACTATCACTTTTTTCGCTTCGACGAATAAACCGAGCTAGCTACTTTGATGAAAATGTAAAAATGATTTGTTATTGTTTTCGGCATACCATTCGGGTTTAGGCACACTACGATAAAAACACATAAATTTTTTTTTTCGTATTTTTTTTAACTATCGGAAATTTGATGTACATCAAAAACGTAAAAGAATTCGCTATTAGTAATTATTTACTAATTTTATTGATAGAATATGGTAAAAAAAGCGGGGCAGAGAGTTTATTTTCCAACAGTATATTATTTTCTATTGCTTCATTTTTTTTGATGATTTTGATTCAGTATCATCTTTCGATGAATTGCTTAGTAATGCCAGTGAAGCGGCAGAAGAAAATAATGTCAGTGAAATATGTAGTTCTATTTATTCCATTTTAGTTTCAGTCATAACTTGCGATGAAAAGGAAGTAAGTGATTTGGAGATGGTACCATCCACTATTAAAAAAGCTCGAAAACAAATACAGAAAAGCGACCCGCATGAGACACTCTTAAAACGAGCTATAAACACCATGTCACAAATGGCCAAATTTGCAACTGCTCCAGCAACACTACCTGTACAAGAAAATATGGATGACCTCAGTATTTTTGGCCCATTTGTCACGTCAAAAATGAAAGAAATTCTGAACGCTAGCGACCGAATCATTTATATTCAGGCTAAACAAAGAATTCAGAATGTCTTGATGGATATTTGGGGCTCAATTAATTCCACACCTCGAACAAACACATGAGTTATTTATATGAAAATGAAATAAAATAATTTATTTTTTCAATTTATTGATTTATATTTGTGATTAGAAGATATAATGATCCTGCCAAGGTACTTTATCTATTCCGTTATAAAAAAATTTGAAATCCTCCCTTATCTCAGTACCGGCGCGAGTTATTCCAGTATTACTGGATTGTTTTCGTAAAGGCTGCATTTCACCAATTTTCTCTAAAGACAAAACGTCTAGAAATGTGTGTCCATGTGCTTCATCTAAAATTAATTCTTTTTGCGTCTACATGTGTTTTATTTTTTCAATTCACTAAATTAATGGTGGTGAGGAATACTCGAAAGCGGGTTGCTAGTATCCAAAAGGAACTCTCAATAGTCCTTCAACCTCGTGAGAGCCGGTAATTAAAAATTGTTTCCTCCCTAGTAATGCCATGGAGAGGATAAGGCGTCATAATGTGGTCACTTAGAGGAAATGTATCATCAGCTAGGATGGCATAGGGGATTGAATCATTGGTGTTAGGTAGAGGATTTTCTGGAGGAGTATTTAAAATGGATTTGTCGATGAAACATTGCCGTAATTTAGATTTCGTATAGACACCAGAGTTGGTGATAGAACTCTACCATTCGTGCATCCACATAAATGAATTTATAATTTGCATCGGCCACCTCGCACAAAGTGATACTGTTGAATGATTTAAAATTATAAAAATGATCACCAGCCGAACCTGGACATTGTGTGCGAATATGTTTTCCATCCATGGTCCCGATTGTATTGTTCCATTGTGACCATTATTCTGCCCTCAACACTTATAGAATTTCGTAAGTGTTTTTCCTGTCGCTTAAATAACGGCGAAATTTTGTGGACAATAAAATTAAGTGAATTGTCATCCATCCTTAAATATTTTATGTAGCAGGTCATGTCCTCGGTGTGCAGCTCCTTTAATATATTTTGATGGACACCTTTTAAATCCCGTCTCGATACCCAGGGTTTCACCCAGATTCTTTTTTTTTTGTTCTTTTTATTTTAATTAACGTTATAATAATAAAAGCGCTTAATGTTGCTACACACGCTGCTCATTGTTGTTCCATTTTTACTGAAGTTTGAGGAAAATTTTGATAAAATCTTTTATGTAGTGTAATTTTCAAAAACTATTTGATCAAAATTGTTTTAAAAAAAATTTATAAAAATATTTTATAAAACACCTTTGTCAAAGATCTTTTATAGTGTAACTCCGGTCTAACTATTGAATTCGATATTCGATCTCGAATGCTATCGTTTTCGTATAGTAGACAAAATAAAAAAATATAAATGTGTAAGATTTTTACTTACGCTTGCTGTAGGAAAACGATAGCCGTCGAAAATTAACGTCTAATTCAATAGTAAGGACCCAGTAGTCTGTCTATTTGATTAAATGGCATTTCCTAGGTTGTCGATGTTGTCTGCATTTTCGAAAACAGGAACTATGACAAAATCGCGTACACTACATTGCGTAATCTACCTCACTCATCCTTGCTTCTAGGTTTAAGGTAGTAGTATTTTTCTAAGAAATTAACCCTTTTCAAGTCAGCCACTTTAGTAAAATTTTCAATATGTGATATAAAATTCTCATCGCACATTGTCTTTCTTTGGCTTCAACAACTCACTACTCGTAACTTACTGATAAAGCCAAATGTTTGATGCAAAACTTTAACACTAAAAGAAGAGAAACCGTACAACTTCATTTATTTAGAAATAGAATTCACTACACAATTAAACAGAAAAACAATTTATGCAATTCAAATTTAGTCAGAATTCAAAAATAGAAAAATTTTATTCCATAGAAATCTTTAGAAAAAAGGAATTAAGTCGGTAATAGTTGGTTATAGAAATTTCAAAGTGGTACGAGTACATAACTTTTGGTTCTCAGAATCAAAAGTTTCATATTTAATTGTAACAATAAAAATCTATTTTTAAATTACTTTAGATATTACTTTGGAATCACAAATGACTACGTTAAGCGTGGGTAACCAAAGTTTATATTATAAAAATGATAAAGCAAAATATTTTCTACCCGTTCTTAATTTTAGACGAGAGTTGATTCATATATTCAGTAGTGGGAGAACAAGCTAATTATAGATATTGATTTGTCTAGGAAAACCGCTATGCTTGATTTTTCATAAAGTAGCTTCATTTTTTGCCAGTCAGACACTATAGAAAACCTAGTTTCTACCTAAAATATTTAATAAATTTAAAATCAACTATGGTTCTATATGTGGGCCTATATGTGACCATTTTGAATTGGGATGGTGGTTGGTCAATCATTCAAAGCGGCAATATTTGGATCTTTTAACTAAACAATAGAGCGACCTGCCATCTATCGAGCAGAGTTTGGCATTTGTTTCTTCATACAAAAGATATTATCTTAATTTGCTTCGTTTTACGCGGCTTAACTTAAATAACAAAAATTAGCATCGGGTGCCAGTAGAACAGAAAAATTAAATTTCTAGCGGAGCCATACAAAATTTGTAGATATTTAGTCATCTGGAATTTCATATAAAAACTAACCGTAAAATTTAAAGTATTCTATAGCGGTATCCGGTGTGTGTACATTTGTTCTTCAAGTAGACATTGAAATATTAATTCCTTCCGCAAATTTATTTCTTGGAGACGAACACCTTCTTCGTCTAGAAAACCACAATCACCACCAACCAACGGAAGTTCAATTCTTCAAAACATATAACAATCGCCCAGATACCAATTCCCACAAAACTGGTGTTAGTCACAGCATCAAAATGCACTCCACCACACATTGTTAATACACGGCATAGAGGATCCGCAAATACCGGCCGGTTCGCCGGTCGCAGCGGCAGACCCAACACAGCCGCAGCACAGCCACTTATTTATACGGGATTCGGTAAACAACATCACAATTTTATTAGGACGCTCCTTCAAAACGCATTCATTCTTGCCAATATCGACCTTCACCAATATTTTTTACAAATTCTTTGGAGCATTGTTAAAGAAATTTCCTTCTTTAATAGTTCCATTAAACTACAGCTCTCCGGTAAGAGACAATGTCCATTTTCAAAACCGAGAAGGCTTGATCCAATCCGCCGTAAAGCAGCTTTTCTAGAATTTCAACACATGCTGGAACCTGGAATCTGCCGACTTTCTTCATAAGCAATATCATGTCCATTACACACGAAGAAGAAAAAGGATAAAGATTGTGAGGACTACAGAAGGCTTACCACAGTCACAATTTCTTACTGTTACCCAATCTCACAAAACAGCAAGTACCACACCATTGAGCTTATTCGAATTCACCCGAACGCCACCAGAAATGCTGCACAAACATATCAGTGTTTCGGCTTATATTGTCGACATTGTCAAAGCCTCAAGAGACGAGAAGTAACATCTTCTCCATTGGGAACAACTCTTCCAAAAATATGAAATTATGGCGTCAATATTAACACAACAAAACAGTCAAAAGATTACACCATTTTGTCATCCGAAGAACGAATTAATGCAATTAGAGAATTCCCGCAGCACCGCAAAACGTCAAGCAAATGCAACAATTTGTCGAGACCTCCAACAAATCTCCCACAATTCACACTTCGACAGCATGAGGCCGCCGAAGTGGCATGGGGAGACTACGTGGATTTTACAGTCGCTCCCGAATGGGCGGCGCATCCGCTGGACTCCACTCCGACCCTAAGGATGTCCTGCCAAGGGGATGAGAAATCCCCCACCCCCTCCTAACATACCGAACCGAAAAATTTAGTAAATGATTTTATGGTAGAATAAAACAAGAAAAGGAATAGTCCCTTGCCCTGAAATAATTGGGGAAGCGGAAAACTCACATATAAATTGAATGTAACGGTGGAAATATATTGAACCCAAAAACAATAATAAAATGGCTGACGAATATGAACACACTATGCAGCGAAACCAATGCACCCAATAAAATTTTGAAAAATTGAAACAAATGAAAAATGAAAAAACTTGAATAAATTACCAAATGAGAAATTGAAACAACAGTCAAATATGACCTAAAATGTTCACCAGCTGACCTGGTATACGATCAAACCAACAACAACTGCGCTCCACGATGAACAAACTCATCCCAACGGACATGTGCAAAATAAACCAAAACTGCATATTCTTACCAAAGACACTTTAAACTTGTGACTACGTTTTCGTACGAGTAGATGAAGTACGCAGTTGTCTCACACCACCTTAGGAAGGCCCATACAAAGTGATACTTCGTAAGTATTTACATTGTATTTTCGGGGAACACGTACTTCACAGAACTCAAAACTCAAACTACAATCGCTGGTGGGCATGAAGACATTTTGACCCTCCCTTTATTAATAAAGATAATAATAGACACGGACGGTTATAAAGCAGAAAGATCAAAAAAATTATAAAGAATAATTTCAAAATGGATACCTAGAAGAAAATTCCACCTAGAAGAATACCATGCAGGCGGTTTCTCCAATTGTCACTGTAAAAAAAGACAACACAATTAGAATTTGTATGGATCCGCGCCAGACAAATAAAAATATTTTGAGAAGGCACCATCCACTTTAAACATTAGAGGAAATATCGGCAAGAAATGCTAATTCTAAATTTTTCACTCTTATCGATTGTAAGAAAGGGTTTTGGCAAGTACCTACATCCATGGAGAAGATATACCTGTTTGCGACTGCTATTTGGACTGGCATCAATGCCAGAAATATTCCAACAAATTAAGAACCAACTGATGGACTTGAAAATGTTGAGTGCTCAGTGGATGACATTTTAATCCATGCTGCTTCGGGACATTATCTGATTATTTATACTCGAGTAATTAATATAATCGAAGAGGCCGGAATTAAATTAAACAGAGATAAATGTCAATTTAATAAATCAGAAGTTAAGTTCTTAGGCCATATTGTGTCAAACAAAGGATTAGAAATTGGCACAGAAAAAGTTGCGACTATTTCATTATTACATAAGCCTACTATGGTTAAACAAACTCAACGTCTTTTCGGAATGATCACTTATGTAACAAAATGTATTCCAAATTGTTCGGAAATAACGGAACCTCTAAGAAAACTTATCAAGAAAAACAACGAATTTGCATGATATGTAAGACGAACCCTTCGAAAAAATAAAGAAATATTACGATGTTAACAAGGATGTGGCATTATCGGTTGACGCTAATAAACATTCCGTTGGAGCTGTACTACTGCAGGATGAACACCCAGTTGCACATGCTTCAAGATCATTAAGTGCGTGCGAACAAAATTACCCACAAATAGAAAAGGAGACTACAGCAATACGTTTATCAGTAAAAACATTTCTCTAAAAAATTCCATCATCCTCAATAATTTATAAAAAAGGGAGATTCTTCACCCTCAATAATTTATAAAAAAAGGGAGAGGTATACCATTAGCGGATGCTTTAAGCCCCGATTGTGATAACCCAAAGCAAGCCGAAACAGATGATCTAGAAATTAGCGTAATAGTGCCAATGTCGGACAACGCAGTATAGTTTAAGGGCGGATATTAAAAAGGAGACACACCTTCAGTGATTAAAAAATTATATTTTGAATTGCAGATATGTGAACTACAGAAATGTTCAAGTTGCAGGGTGAAACATATATAGTGCTGGAGAAAATGGAGAAATTCAACAATCAAGTTCAGCGGAAGTAATACAAGTGTTAAAAAGGATCTTTGCTACACATGATACTCCTAGAGTTCTGGAAAGTGATAATGGCCAACATGCTGCTCGTGGATTTTTTCAATTCAGCAAAAAATGAAATTTTGGGCATAAGACATCGAGTCCTCATTTTACAAGGTCTATAACGGGTTAGCAGAACGAGCAGTTCAGACGGCAAAGCTGATGATGAAAAAGTGTATCAAAGACAACACAGACTTCTATCTTACACTACAAAATGTACGTAATACACCTACAGATAATTACCTAGAATCTCCCAATCAGAGGCTAATGAGCAGAGTAACACGAACAAACCAACTTTAAGAGCCTATAGTAATCTATTTTTATAGCCTAAAGTAATTCAGAAAGTTAAGGAAAACCTGACGGACTTACGAAACAAGCAAGCATCTTATGCTGATCAAAATACAAAGATTCTAAAAGAACCGGTACTCAATGAGAAAGTATGTGTTAGTTACAGGCTGGCTACTGCCAACCTGCAGATATCACTAAGCGCACGCAGAGGCCTCCACGGTGATTTTTGCCGGCTACATTCTCAGGGAGAAGTGCTAAGGGTCGTGGGGATTGAGGCGTGCGTGGCTCCTGGCTTACACCGTTATTACAGATAATTGGAAATAAAACGAAAAACGCAAATAATAAATTAAAAACCGGATGTTCCGCCGAAATCTGTCGGCCGGAACCTGAGGAACGAACCAATAATTTAAAAAAAAAAACAAAAAAAATTATAACGGAAGCGAGGTGCCTTGGTGCGCGCATCCGTCGGGAAATTCCCCCCTCATCACACCAAACCCGAAAACTTTAATAATTCATTTTTTTTCATTATTTAATTTTGACAAAAAAGAAAACACAACTTCCCACGAGAAAGGATCGAGAACGAGAGAGAGAAAGCGGAACCAATGCACAACGAGCGCGCGACCGTTATCCACCGCTCGATTACAATCAAAAAATTTAATAAAAAAAAATAAAAATAAAATTTCAAATATAAGAAAAAGAAAATGAACAAAAATAAAATGGTACCTTAACCAAAAAAAACATTTTTTTTTCTCAAAACATCAATGTTGCGGCCTTGGTGCCGTCATGCCACAGGCAACTACCGTTTCCCGGACCGTTGGGCGTCTTCCCGCCTTGAAATAATAATAATAATTTTATAAACAGTTTTTTGATAATTTGATGTACACCGTGTGTATCCAATAATAAATTGAGAGAATTTTGCTGTTTGTTATCTTATACAAAATGCAGTTTCAACGAACTATTAGCTTATTCATCAATGATTAATCTAATTAAATCCTTTTGGCGATGTCTGATGAAAATCACAAATACTGTGCATATTTAATATGTATTGGTGTATAGAATAAATAAATCATAGCCCCAAATTAACACAAAACTTTAATTTTATTTTTTCTCTTGATATAAGTTCACAATATTAATCTTAAAATTTAATTTAATTTACTAAACTATTTTTCTGTAATTATTTCACAGAATTTTTATTTTGTTTCTAACACACAAAACGACACCAAAATGTATAAATTTTCACATCAACATGTATTAATTTTTTTAAGTTTTTAGTTCTGTTTTTGACTCTTCAATATTCCAAAACAACTCTTATATAAACCAACGCGAGACTGAACAAAACCAAAAAAATTCTCGCACCGAATATCAACGCGCAAAACATTCCAGAAAAATTGTCTTTCTTCTCTGTTTTTCGTTTACATCAATTCGCATTGATGTAAACACACACTCGATGCGCATTGGTCTCGTTCTCTGTCATCCTTCTAACCCCCGCGCCACCACATGATGAGGTACAAAACAAAACGTCGCGACTGCGTTCAGCGCACAATAAACAAACAACTCCGCAAGCGAAGATACAAACCGAGGGGAATATAAAATACAAATATTGAGCAATCAATGGAAAGTAAAGACACCAACAGGGTGGAAATAACCCAGTATGCAATTATTCCACTGTGTGGAAAAAACTGTTCAAATGTCGTACAAAACTCCGTACTACAAAATATCAAAGACACAAAAATATTGATTTTCGAGAAAAATAATTGTTTTTCTCTTTCTATTTCGCGGTAATATTATTTTCGTTTTATAAGTTTCGATTGTATATCTTTTATTTTCAGTTTCTTCTGACAAGTCGACGTGCACGGTTGCACTACATAATTAGTTTTTTTACTTAAAGTGTTGTGTTTCATTATAATGTTTTTCGATTTGTTAAAGTAAATAATTTTAAATTTAAATATATAATAATAATTATTAACTTATTTAGTGATCGCAATGTGCAAATTTGGACTAAAAAGGTAATAGAGATCTGTCTCACAATGGCGTCGTCGCGAAATACATTTACGTATAAATTTTCGATGATTTTTTTTTTTCAAGATCTTAATATGGCGGATGCAATACAACGTGGCGGATGCAATATAACGTGGTGGATGCAATACAACGTGGCGGATGCAGTACAAAACTCAATTTATGAAATTTAAATATGTAAATAAATTTTCTATGTTTTTTTGTACACAAATAAAAAATAATGTGAATAAAAAATTAATATTTATTTTATTATAAATGGAAAATTTTGTTTTATTTCGGATAAGAATTATTATTTATTCCAATTGGAAAATATATACAAAAACGTGCCTTTTGTTTCTGTGATTTTTTTCTCTTTTTAGTTGGGATTCTCACCGACACCGGAATTTTTGTGACACTTTTCTTTGGCGGGGAGTACGAATTTCCGCGTGATACACATGGTTCTTTCCATAGAAGCAGTGTGGTTTTAGAACGCGAATGTAAATGGAATTCCGTCGGCATTGCATATTGGGAACATACAAAAAATTCAGACGGGTCTGAAAAATTGAATAACCGGTACAGTGATCGAAAAGTTGAATGTGCCAAGATCGGTAATGTTATGCAATCGGACGACGGAAGTCAATACAGACATAATTCACATCATCTTCGTAAACTAGACTGGCAGAACCAATCAAACGAAAAAATGAGTTTTTACATGCCGAAGATAGCTTACAATATGAGGATAGAACTGGTAATGAAAAATTCATTGATGGTGGTAACCAAAGTGATAAATGGTTAGAGATCGGATAACGGCATTAGTGAAAAGGTAACTAGATCAGGAGAATCAGTCGAGCACCACAAACATTGGACGTTTGAAATAAATAACTTATAAAAAAATAAAAAATAAGATAAGAAATCAGAAGTTTATTTTATATTCTTAGTATATTATTTAGTAGAGTATTATTATTTAACTGAGTATTATATCATTAAATAAAACAAAATATAGATAAATTCAGTTTAAAAAACGTAAAAAATGAAATTATTTTAAAACAAAAAAAAGGTAGATGTCACAGAGTAATCTTGATGTACAGTGAAATCTGGCGGAATATGCAGATACCACAAAACTGTTATACTAAATTATGTACACTGAACATTATGAATAAAGGAATCACTAATCAGTATCAAATACTTGCCTAATATTAATACGTGCCACTCAAATACGTGCCTAATATTACAAAATCAAAATTAAAATTTAAACTTTTTCATTTATTTATTAGTTACATCTTTGAAGTCTTCGCAACAGAGTCATTCGTAGTAGCTTTTCACCGTTTCATGTCATACCGTGGTCTTGGATGGATCAAATGTCATTGATGCCAAAAACGACCTCAATGAACTCTTCTAAATTGCAAAAGTTACTGAAATTATAAGTTTTTACTGAAATTATAAATTTCTCAAAACAATATTAAGTGGAAGTTTAATGTCGTTCTAATTCCTATTGTGAATTAGAACGACATCATCGTTTTTCATTGCTGGTGAGTTTGTTTTCCAGTTGCTCCGTTTTTGAAGTGTTGTTAAATAATTCAAATGGCTTTTTTGATAATTCTATGGTTCTATGGGAATTAGAATAGCATTCCAAATGGAGGGTAATATGGAGATAACGAAAGCAATTATAAACTAAACGGTAGCAATAATCACCATCGAAAGTGCTGGAATTGACAACGGGCGTTAATCAACAAGACACAGGAGAAATAATGGCGTGGTATATTCGCGATCACAACTACATTAAAGTGATTTACAATTGCGATACACATACTTCGCAAGACACAATAAAAAGAATTAGCCCGAACAGTGATAGACAAGTATATAAGCGCGAGCAATTTGGGACGCAGAGACAGTTGTAATTTAACCAGTGAACAATGCCAGTTAAAAGTGAAAAATTAAAACAGTGAGAAAAGTAGTAATCAGTATAAGTTAAAGTAAAGGACAGTAAATTGAATTAGTGAGCAATGAGTGAAATTTGCCAATTGCTGCAGATATTAAGGTATTGGAAAATAAATTTTGTAACGTTAATCGCTGAGTGTTTTGTGTACGAATCCATATCGAATGCCCGAAATTCAATTTCAGTTTAAAATATTCGAATAATTCACAATATGTACATCGCTATTGTAATCAATTCGGTAGCATTCCTCTCATTTCCATTTCACACACAAAAAATAAAAATTCAATTAAATTTATACCTTTAAGCTGAAAAACAGCAAATTTGTCGGCAATCCTCCTTTTCGAGCAAGCCATTGTGTATGGTAAAACCCATATCAATGGTAACAATTTTTTTTTTTTTTATTATAAAAGAACTGCAACATATGAGCATATAAAACATAACAAAGGGATCTAAACATGTAAACATACAATCAATAAAACAAACATTTTAATGGTCAATTGAAGATCATTTTGTGGTCTATTGTGTTATTGATCGGTTTTCTTAGTATACCAGGGGCGTATATTCCATGCCGCGTGCATATAAACAACAAATTCGGACAAAACAAAAAAATTAAATGGACTTTCGGATGATTTAATTTTCGTACCGAACATTTATAATCCTGTTAAAATATTAAACTTCTTTTAAAAAAAATTATTATCACCATCGCACCATCGTCATATCTCCGAATCCTCTATGTATACCTAATACTAAGGTTAAATAATATAAAAGGACGAAGGATCTCATTTAATAGAGAGATCTATATTCAAGTTAGAATTTGTTTATAATTTTTAAGGCGGTTTATTTAAAAGATTTTATCGAATGTGTTATCTTGTATAAAAGACGATAAATATATGTATATACGAGCAGAGTCGGTATCGGCAGTAAAAACGGATTATTGAATTAAAAATTTTTTCCATTGAATTTAAAATAATTCGATTTATCCATTTTTCGCACAAATAATAGAGAAATAACAAAACAATAAGCATTTCATTACTGTATACCTTAAGGGGGTGTTTTATATATATTTTGTGTGTATATGTGGAGACATTAGGAAACTATTTAGCATAATCCACTCTACAACAGTTTTCCCATCATTGTTTTTCTTAATAAAGAGAAACAATTTTCCCAACAGTTAAATGTTTATTTTTGTTATTATTTATAAATGTGACACACTTCGTATAAGTATATACATATAGAGTCACACATTCTGCGTCGGGTGGTACGGGATTTAACATTGTAAAACATTTCTAAACGTAAGGCAGTTCAGGTAAAGGGGTGCGGGAAATAGGTGGCTTTTTGCCGAAAATAAATTTTTTTGTCATCAACACAATAATTTTCATAAGTGTTTTACGTATATTTACCTCAATACAATTTTCATTATGTGGGTTCACTTTTAAGTTTTCCTATTATGTACGTAATCAAATAAATAAGGTAGCGCACACACATGAACATAATATCTCTAAACCATGGTACATATGTACGATTTTATTTACTAAGTATTAAATCTATTTATTCGTAAATTCAATAAAGAGTTTTATTTTGAATTGAACTGGTAAAGATTCGATTTTTCAAATATTTATTTGCAGGTAAATATCTAAAAATCTTACACAAATATTTGTAAGCAGCTTATCCAACATAATTTTTAAGGCGAGCTTTAATTCATTCCAAATAACTTAATGTTGGTTCTGAAAAGATAATGCACATTTATGCACAATGCATTGTATACTACTTGTAGCATGGCTCCTGCTGGTTTTATATAATTTCGGCAGAGAAAAACATTACATAACCAAAATGGCATTACATTAAATTGCCACAACCAGTTGCCTACTCTAAATACCGTTTTTTCGCGACCTTGCTATTGAACTTCTACCTGCCAATACAAAAGCCACTATGAAGATTCAATGTGGAGAACATCCTACCGCCCGATAATGTGTATAGTTATCCTCATTTGTCATGGAAATTGTGTGTAATGTTTCGGCTACTCCATCTTTAAGAGCTACTATTAATTCTGTGAGTCGATTTACTTCATTCCATATATTTCGGAATCAGCCATTTTAAATTAGAATTCGATGATCCCAAACGAAGTTGTTCCATCGAATGTCGGCGGTTTGAGTTTATTCGCCTCGACTACCTGCATTGTTGTTTCGTTTGCTTTCAAACCTGAGACTACAACTTCTGTTCTACCATCTGAACATTCGACTGCACCTGTTGAATTTCCTTTTGTACTCCCCGTTACTTCTCGAATCTTTCGTTGCTTGTCGTGATTTCTATAATTTTTTCTTTCATTTCTCAATGTTTCTGTCTTTATTGGTCGATTTAGTGCGTCAGATTTTGTGTTGATCTTTTACTTTCTTCCGATATTTAACTTATAGTTACAATTACCTCTCCTGCAGTGTACATACAGTGATAAATTCGGCGATTTACAACAAAATTTAGCCTAATCTGCTATAATCCGCAATACAACTCAACTGTTATAAAACTACTACTAAAGCTACAACAATTTTTATGAATTTCATTAAACTCTTAACTCTTGATTGACCAATTTACGATGAATTAACCAGCCTAAGTAACCAATCTAACTTGAATTACACTCACTAGGCGAAATCGTAACAATTCTATTAGCTGACATGTATTCAGGTTATTTACGTTATTTAGGTTGCTAAACAACTGAAGCATCCTGTTTCCTGTTAAAACATAGATTTTTAAAGTGTGATGTCCGATGCTAACCAATTTGTTACATTTCTACTAACAATTTCATTAACTAATTAATCAGTAGGTGTCTGTAACCGAGTCAATTTCTATACTACTAATATTCCTGTTCCATCATGAAAGGTGTATAGATGGAAGCGGCGTCTTCGGGAACACTTGGCTGTACACCCTAATCGATCAATCAATTTACATATGGCATACAAAAAATTAATCAGATTTGCCAAGTTGCAACCCCGGACTAACAAAAGATATAGACAGCCTACAAGATCGCAGAAATGTTTCAGAACTCATCGGGTTCTACAGATTCATGCATGGTAAATCATGCATGAAACCTCGAACTGTGAAATTCGTTAGACCATTTCGAATTTCCGTTGGACTACAAAATGCACAAATTTAAGGCAGCTATCAACCTTTTCATGGAGGATGGCGCGTTGGCTCCCACTGTTACACAAGAAGCTAGGCAGCCTAAAAGCCCACCCTGCACCCAATTTAAACATAAAAAACAACGTTTTAATGTTTTAACCACAGCTTCTTCTGCAAATAAGTATGGCTGCTAAATGATTTTGGTTACTAAAAGGTGAGTAGAATCCGGTAAAATTAAAAGAACCCCGTATTTTACTAAAATGTAATTTATGATGTATGCAAGGAGGTACTTCGCACATTCGTTTTAAACCATTCGTTTTAAACCATAGATAAACCAAATCTCATGTTTAATTTAGAAATTTGGTATTTCCTTACTTGGTTACAACAAAAAATTGGTGAAATTTTAGTTACCAGGATGTTGGTACATAGTTTTGTTTAATTTAACCAAAAACGATTTTGTTAGGTGAACAAGATTATTGTTATAACTAACAAAGTATTCTGGTTTATCTTAATTACTTATTTTGACCTATAAGTTTTGTCATTTGTTTTGCTGTGTGCCTCACGTCGATTTTTTTTTGTCTAAATTTCCAACAAACGGTTAGTTCATACCAATCGTTCAAAGATGGCACAAAACAAACCGCATCTGATGTTTAAGTAAAATGTGCTATATACACTTAAATTTAACATTCTACAAAACATTTCTAATCAGTAATTGATAAATCGAACTTAGGCTGTGTGCCAAACTTAAAGTAAAAGTCAATTTTAAGTAAATTTATCGGTAAATTCAATTATTTTTTAGAGATTCGATGGCAAACTGATCGAGAAATTTGTCCTAAAACCGGTTTTTATCGTAGAAAATGGTTTACCTTAAGCCATTGCTGCAGTTTAGAACTAAATATCAGGTAGAATTTGGTTTATAAATATTAGAGACATCTAACAATACCTGGGTGAACTAACGATCAATTTAGTTAATCGGAAATAAGAAGACAAAAAAATCGGCGTGAGTCACACAGCATAAGACTTGATAAGAAGTACAATATTTATGAAGGGGTTGACAGGTGCGTAGCAAATCATTAAAATTCGCTAAATGTAAGTTCTAAGTATTTTCAATATTTTTGTAATTTGGCCACTGCAGTCTGATGAGACGACCGGATTTATTAGTATAAATAATTCAATGTTTCATTAGTTCGAAACCAAACTTCCAAGTTCCAACGTTTTGGTAAAAAAGTCAATTTTATCAAAACATGAAGTTATATTTAACATTATAAAGTTTTATTTACTATAAAACTACTTTGTGTATTATAAAAAGAATTTTGTTAATGTTAACAAATAATTGGTTGTTTCAATCTAAAACGTTTTCAACATTAACCTTCAATTTGGTTTTACTGGCATTCTTCAATTTATGCCACTTAATGTTATAACACATTGACGCACACTTTCTAAATGTGTGTGCTACCAGTGCACCTAGAATACTACAGGCCCCACTGCTTTAAAAATTTTGCTATATGACGTTATTTTATGTCGTCAATTCTTTCTTTGGCTATTATGGGCAACGCTAAAATTAAAAAGATTTTTTTGATTTTATTTTGTGTTTAAGCTGTTATATTGATAAAAAAAAATTGTAAACAAACAACAAGAAAAATATTTTAATAATATATTTAAAAATTTAATAAAAGCTATTCGTAAGTATTATTCAAAATTTTATTATTAAATTATGCATTCTAAATTGTGTTAAATGTGTAAACACGTATAAAATGCGTACACATTTCGTATAATTTACGAGAAGACATAACCTTACTTTTAGCACTCATATAAAAATAAATCTGTTTATTTTCGTTTATTCTTTTTATGAACATGACTGCCGTCTACAGTTCAAAGAATAAACTGTATACATAAATTTAATGACAGAGCAGGTAGTGATACCGTATTCTAGTTGCACTGGTGCTACTCAGGAACACACATTTGATAACTTTTGTAATTGCAATGACATTTCGTCGCGGAAGGGAATGTATTGTTGATAATTGATGTCGAGCTATTCCTCAAAAGACGAAAAAGTTGTATATTAAATTTATTCAAAACGGATAACCAAACCATTTCTGTTGTCCTCTAGGATGTGTGCCAAACTTAAAGTAAATCGTTTACTACGATAACAGCCGGTTTTATGACAAATTTTTTGATTCGTTTGCCATAAAGTTTTTAAAATATTATTGAATTTAACGAAAAATTTTCTTAACTTATTTCATCCCATAACTATTTTTAACCCAAACGATGGAAAAGCGTTTGCAAAACTCGTTACAAAAACGTTTGCATTTCCTGATTCTGCAATCTCGAATCAACCAAAATAGTCGAAAATAAAATTATCCGAAAAAAAACAAAAAGGTCTGGGAACACGGGCGTATAATAAATACTGGCAATGATCATTTTCATCCATTTGGGACGAATAGGTTAAAATTGACATTTACCGTAAGTTGGCACACGACCTTATTGGTAAAAGAAAACATTCAGGCGATTTTATATTGCGCGAAATTTCTACAAGTGAAATATTTACATTTTCCAAGAACTATAATGTTCATTTAATTTGCTAATGGGTATTACAAAATCATATAACTTACTATAAGGCCACTCCTATGGGTCTAAACAATCCACTAATATCACTGAAGTGCATACAAAATGCTAAGAAAATTTTTAGAGTGACTTTGGAATGTACCTAATTTTATTTATTTGTTCTGCTGGCGCTACATCCCATAGAGGAATTTGGTTGGCTCAATAATGAAACCCCATGCATGATGATAGATAATATTTTCGGATTAACGTGTAATTAATAAGTAAATTGAATCCTAGCCCGGTTAACATGCGTGCTGGCAGGGTCAGACTGCTGTTGGATGGGCATTCTGATATGCCGACGGAGGGGAGGGGTACATTTCGCTTCCTTTCATTTTTTCAATTATTTGTATGCTGTTCCCAAGGGTTCAGTCAAATTTGTACTTACGCAATCAACGGTTGCTTGACTTGAATGGAGTAGTTCTTATCGCATAATCTCTCTCTGCTACGAGCCCCCACGTACCACGTACCAATGGCCTAACTTACTAGAGACACTCTTAGGTCTAACCGATCCACCAATATCACCGAAATTTGAGAATGACTAGAATGACTTTGGAATGTACCTACAGCCCATTAAAATTTTACATTATTGACTTTCAGAGAAGATTTTATTCTTGGAAAAATTCAAAAATTAAATATTTCACTCTCGTAGACATTTCGCAATAAAAATTCGCCTGAATGACTACTTTACCAAACTACATACATATTACAATACGTTTGTTGTTGTTGTATTTTTGAATCAGTTTGGATAAATTTTACTATCATTAAACAACGTCGATAATCCAAATTGTGTTATATTTGCGACGACTTTCTAATTTTTTGTTCATTTTCCCAAATACTATTAGTAGGAGATATTCCAAGATGATGTGTAGTATTCCTAGTTAAGAAAGTAATGAGAGCCACGCTTATTGGACTGGATCCTGCTTTATAGCTACTTGTGGAAACCAGTGGGTATTCTTTTAAAGTAATACGAAACTTCTTTGATGCGCCATTCGTTTGTGGGTGTAAACTAATTTTTCTGATACGTTTTTAGTTTAAGAAGTCAACATACTTCATCGAACATGTTGCTGAGCAAATTCGCTCACATATCGATTATTAGCTTTTCTGAAAATGTTGCTAGGTCATCTTGGAAAGTTATGATGCGAGTATTAAAGTTAACTTCAATTGATAGTGGACCCCGCGGTTAACACTAGGGGTATTTTAGTTTATTTGCTGTATTATTTTTTTTATTCTAGAGGGCAAAGTCCTAATTTCATACCTCCTTACGGTGCTGTTACGGACACTACATGTCACTATTATTGGCGCCCTAAAACCAATAACAAATCACCGTGCGATCTTTCATCAATCTGCACCATCAATATAAACGTGTTCGAGAGGCCTCTGATTACCTTATCGTATTCATCACAATCACTATCTCGGAAACTGTGCCTGGATAACGCTTTATAAATGGGAACAGGGAACATTCTTAGTCTTTTAAGACCTGGGGAACACCAAAAGCTTTCGTATCAGGCAAAGATTTACATATTAGATGTACTCGCACTACAAGAACTTCGATGGGATGGAAGTGGTACCTATATGACACCACCAATGGTTACACACTCATACAACGGCCATTAGAAAGGAGGAAGATTTGGAGTTGGCTTTCTTATTCGCCAGCGCGTGCAGGCCAGATCCCGCACTAAGAAATTTAATATATTGATCATTAATGTGCATGCACAAACTGAAGATAAATCAGATGGTGCCAAAGATTTATTTTTTTCGGGTTGGAAGAGGTCATCAATAACATTCCGCACCATGACATTAAAATTATCGTAGGCGACTAATGCAAAAATCGTTGCATGCAACAATCACAAGCTGGGCGTTGCTGATGCTTTAAAAGATCAGTAATTACTGTAAAGTTATCAATCAGCTGCCAATAACTATTTAGGCAGTGGCTCGCTTTACAGTCAGCTATAACTACAGCGGCCCAAACTACTATCAGAAGAAGACATGTCGCAATGATTGTTTCGAAAATCAGTACCGCCTGGTCGTCGAAAATGAACTAAAGCTTCATGAAAAATAATTGGCTCGTAATACTAGAAGCACTCTAGCACAATATATCCGTTCTAGGAATGCTACGACTAAATATCGCCATCAGAAACATCAGCTTCCAAGCAGGACAAGAAATCTCAAAAGACTGTTTTATAACTACAGGATTCCCACGAAAGACTTCCACCCGAGAAGTACTGCCATCAAAGGCGTAAATGGAGGGTTGAACATAAACGTGACTGATGTTCTTCCAGTATAGCACACCTACATCCAAAATATGCTAAAACAGACTTAAGAAGTGGTCCAGTTAGAGCAATTGCTCCGCCGGGTTTTTCGGCGAATATCCCATAGTACAGAAGCAGCTATTCGATCGAAAAATGGGATGACAATGGGAGTAAGCAATTTCATGCGGATGAATCCGTTTTTTTGTTTTCTTCGGTCATTTTATGAGGAACCCATTTTCCTTTCTTCTGTGTTTTTCCCATTGCACGCAATCGAAGTGATATTGCTTTCTGAGTAACTTCTAACTGTTCTGTTCGTCTTCAAATTGTTTACTGCATCTGAACGTGGATCGTCCTCAAGACTAAAATTCCATCACGAAATCTTGCAAACCACTTTTTTGCTGTTCAATAACTCACAGAATTGTTCACTCAAAGTCGAATTATTCAGTTCCATAGCTTGAGCAGTTTTTTTTCCATTTGAAAACAAATTATAATGCAATGACGCAAATGTTGGTTATCGACATCCATCTCTTAAATATTTCTACTGGCACTGTATTTTAAATTAAAAATATATATCTGTTATTTAATCACTCTTTATTAGAAAAAACAAAGGAGATATTGCATTGAACAAACTTTTCACGGTTTCGGAAAATCAAGAGTGGTGTTAATCGAATAGATGTCCGACCGAAAATATATACTTTTTTGACCAAATATAGGAAGGAATTAAAGAAAGCAATGAATTCCAAAAGATAGTGGTATTGATGAAGTCTATCAAATTAGTTTGTGTATGTTTTACTCTCTACAGTATCTTGACAAACTCTAGGAGCTTGTTATTTCAGAAATTCAACAACGGATGATGTTACACGAATTAAATACAAAAATTAAATCGTTGTTAATTAATATCCATTTTCTTTTCAGACACGTGAAAACGGTCTGAGTCTGAAAAGTGAAACTCACTTGAGCCAACGTGAAATATCCGTTACTTAACATATACGGTATCAAATTCAAACATAATGACACTTGCACCAACACAACAACCAACTAAACGACAAATGAAAAGCACAACAATACAAAACAAAGTGAATTACTCCAAAAGCCTTGTAACTATTATAGCACGATAACGAACAAAATTCAAGCACTATTTCAATTTGGGGTTGACACTCACAATACTAGATCCAAGACGATGAATGTTTGCTGAGAGAGCCATTAGCAACATTATTTTTGAGGCATGGCAGAATCATAGTCATTTATGTCACCACCGGCTTGTCAAATTCATCCTTTAATGAGTCATTTATCTATGGAAGTTCTTCTTCTCCTCAACCGTTCTTTTCCTTCGTTCTAATCCACCAAATTTGAAACTATTGACCATTATGCCGAACTTAAAACTTATGCAGAATATGTCATAACGTTAGTGGCTTTTTAAAATTTCAGCACATTCATAAACCCCTGGTAACAATATAATATTTTACGTGATTTATATATTTTAATAGGAGGTTTAGGTTTTTACATTATGTTTTATACTGTACTAACGATTTAAATACCTAACGAATTATCAATCACAAAATTGTGCATGTGCCGGCCTTGAGCGGTCAAGGAAACCCTCCACGTAACTGAAACATAATATTAAATGTGGATTTTCTGGTACGAGGAATTATGCAATGATAATTCCGTCGCTACTAACCTACACTTTTATGAGTACCATACTTACATATTTATAGAATATTCACTTATATAATATTTACTATATTCTATAAACAGTTACAAAGCAGAAGCCATTTTCCTCTTAATGAGAAGACATACAAATTTCATAAAATCTTTTCAGTATTTTGCCACTATGCATCCAGTACCTTGAGACGTGGCGCAACGTTTTTGGTTTTTTTCCCATCACATGCGCTTTACCTACCTTATTTAAATATCTACATAATAAATGTCATAATTTATTAATCCAAATTCATATTTTTATTATAAACCTCGAATGGGATCATATAAATCTTTGTACATAAATTCATAATTTTTCCAATTCAATAAAATAAAAATAAGAAAAAAGTTTTAATGCGAATATGGTTCATTGGATTTTGGATTATGATAATCTTTATCCTGACATTATATAAATAAAAACTATTGTCCTCCATAATGTGTACACGAAAAACTAAATTTCACATACATCCATATTACACTCGTATATATACATAGTAGAAGGATCATAAAGGATATGGGGTATTATTATGGTATGTAAGCAAATATTTTAATCCACGCATGAATAAATGAATATATAAAATAACACACACGTTAGTTTAATACACATCACATCTATATAAATTTAACAAATCTGCTAGTTATAAAGCGAATTAACCAATAAAAATCGGGCTATTTAAGGGATCAAACAATACACAACAACAAAAGTAAAAGTAGGGAACTTATTTTTGTTATATACCTACAAATATTAAAACAAAACTATTCTCTATATACAGATATACAGATGTCGTTATACCCTCTAAATCTTTGTACAGCACAATTTGTCAACTATTTTATTGTAAACTTTATAGTTTAATCTAAAATAATAATACAATTCCCTAATCATAGCTGGAAGGTGTTATTTTAACGATTTTTTCTAAAATTGAATATTTATAAATTATTGCCTAAATGTTGGTTATGTACTTTCGTTAATATTTTGTACATCCATTCCATCGTTAAGTTTTTTGGTTGCGTTCAAATTGTTTGTCAAAGTGACAGTTGATAGATTTTTATTTTTTTGTTTACGATACAAATTGTGTGATTGTTAATATTTATTAAATAATTGTGCTTGTAATTATTAAAAACATTAATACTAGCGTGATTAATTCGGAAATAACTTAGTGAATAGTGTTCACTTCGTATACCGTTTACAATGTAAGTTTATTGATTTTTTGTTATATTTATTTTAACCTCAAAATTTTTGATTGAAATCGGTTTTAAACGTTTTAAATATTATTACTTTAGAATGTAATGTTTAGGTCGATATATGACTAATTCTTTGATGAATACAAATAAATTGTTTTCCGGTTGGTTTGAACCATTAAACAAGTTTGATTTATGGCCGTGAATTATCCTTTACATTCTCTGGAAATTTCATCTCAATGTTATGTTTTCGCTAAAGACTACTGCTTAATAATGTTGTTTTGTATTGCATATTGTGTGGGGAAACCTTTCACATCACAACAAAGATTTGGCCCGCTTTCCGTATATCGATATTTTAGTTATTTGTGAATTCGTAGTAACTACTTTCACAGTTTTCCTTCCGTTTTCAAAATAGATTTATTTCAAACTAATTCTTGGTTTTTCGCTTTAGATACGTCTGCACGCTTACGCTGGAATATAACATTGGTACCTTTAAAAGATATTTCGAAGAATTAAAATGGATATGATTTTAAAGCCGTTAGCATATTGTTCATTTTTGCGACACATCTTTTCCCTTGTTGGACATCCGACAAACACATTTTAGCCATCACGGGATTCAAAAATATGGATTTTATTGTATTTCCTGAAGCTGTGCTGTGGTCAGTTAATCCCACATTTAGTTTTTAAAGCATTATCGAATTTTTAACTTATTTTAGGTATTGACTTTCGGAAAAGTGCATAGATTGGAAACTTTACATGGCTCATTTGTTAGCTTGGCGAATTTCCACCGAGGAGTTCTAGGAATCGCTAAAAACTAAAGTGTAACGCTCTCTCGATTACAATGGTCTTTATTCTCTTATTTGAGCTACGCTCTTAAAGCTACGTGCAGAGTGCACTTTGTACCAAACTGCGACATAATAAAAATCGATAGACCACCAGAAAACCCGTTCGTTTTAAATTTCCAACTTGCCCAATGAATAAATGCATCTAGAGTTTTGTCATCAAATCTCAATTGGGGTTAACTGTTGTGTGTACCACCAAAGGTACGAAGCGAGACAGTAGATTGAAACAACTGACAGAGGGGAAAGGCCAAAAAAACCGAAAGTTCTGGTGACATTTAGCATGATCACTGCGACATAGTATAAATACTGGCGCGATAATCACAAAAAATAGACGTAGTGAAAAATCGGTTTGGTTTTGCGAAATTTGATAGTGGGAAAACTATTGTTGTAAACCATCAAATCCTATAACAAGCTTGTAACAAATTACATATCATTCGCAAACGATTTATATCATTCCAAGGTAGCCTCCTTTGAGCAAATTGAAGAAACCGTGCGAATTGTCTAATGCCACAAGTGGACTTTAATATACGGTCTACTGCCACAAGTGGACTTTAATATTATTGGAAGATGTGGTTCGACGTTGCAGCGACGTGCTAGTTTCCGTCTTGTTTTTGCAACTTATGCCGACTGCCTAGTTGTTCATGGAGGATTTTTCTTAACGTTTGGTGTGATAAGGTTGGCCCAACCATCAATTGGCCTTAATGAAATGAATATTCGTGATCAATCGTTGTAAATCTATACGAAATTTTGTTTTGATGTCCATATTCTAACCAAGTTATTTCGCGTGGCGGTCAAGTATTATTGAACTAACCTTGATATGCCGGTCATCGACCAAGCAGCACTGTAGCTCCATTTTCAAGAATTTGGCTTGACAAATTAAATATGCAAGTATTTCGTTACTACATTTCCTTAATAAAGCTCCTTCGTGTTCTACCAATGTTGGGGCCCATTGAGACCGAGTGGCCTTCCATTTTGTAATCTACTGATTGCTGCGTCTATTTCTTCTACTGTGGATTATAGAACAGATACCTACACCTAGCTTGACGAAGTAATAGCTCGAATATAGGGTCTTCGCCCGCATTTCCCCGATTTAGTAGATTGTGGAAGAAGGATTCAAATGAGAGAACAACGGCAACGTTGGTTCTCGGCTGTCTTCTTGTCTTTGATAAGGAACTTGAATGGCAGAGTTATACTTTTCTACTTGGAGGCCAAAGTTTCTAACGTAATAAAGAGTGGCCCATCTAGCGTTTGCAATTTTAACTACTGGTTATTTCGAGTATGGCAACACTTACGTCATTCTTGTTATAACTGAAAATTATTTTAATGTTTGACATTTACGAATAGGTTTTGTAGGTTACGGATAGGCTTCACGTTTGTACAAAATTGGAAAATATTGAAAACTTACTTTCAAAGTGGTGACTCTTCTACCCAAACTGTAAGAAATTTACGTGGAAAATTCAGTAGAAATGAAATACCTACAAGGCAATTTGAGGATCAATTTGTGAAGCGAATTCGAGAAACTGAATAGTTATTGGATAAACCAAGACGTGTACGTGCATTTACATCGCGTACAGAGGAGAACATTGCAGCTGTTGCTCAGATTGTGTCTGAGCATCCATCAACAACAACTCGTTTTCGGTTCTTTAATTGGGTTGTGAAACGCTTGGAAGAAAATGATCAGTTTTACCGAAAAATCATCTTTTCCTATGAAACTCATTTTCACCTCGGAGGCTACGTCAACAAGCAAAATTGTCGCATTTGAGGCTCAGAAAATCCACACGTCAACCATAGAAAAGCCGATGCTTCACAACGAGTGACTGTTTGGTGTCAATTTTGGACCGGCTTCATCATTGGTCCATTTTTTTTGTCGAAAATGTGCAAGGGGCTGCCTTGATAGTCAATGGGGAGCGTTACCGAGCCATGATAAACGAGTTTTTGTTACCCAGAACTCAAGAGGAGGACACACATGGCATTTGGTTTCAACAGGATGGCGCAACTTGCCACACAACAAACGCGACAATCGATCTTTTGCACACTGTCTTCGGGATTAGAATAATCGTAAGGGAGCTGACAATTGGCCACTATGCAGCTGTGATTCGACTCCGTTGGACTTTTTTTTGTGGGGAGCCGTTTAGGATAAATGCGTTAAGGATAATGCTAACCATCCAGAGACTATCCAAGATTTAAAAGACCTAATCGAAGTTTGATGAAAATAGAGCCCTTTGATAAAATAAGAGCCCATACAATCGAGAATGTTCTGAAAAATTGGGTTGACAGAATAGGGTACTGTAAAGGCAGCCGTGGAAATCATTTGAATGAAATTGCGTTTCATGCTTAAAGGCAATGTATACTCTTTCTAATAAAACAAACCGCTTTGAAAAATATTCATTCGTCTTTGAATTAGAGCCAAACTAAATTGCAAACCCGTTATATTCGCAATACTTTTGTCGGGGGAACTTGGGCGAAACTTTTCTGGTGAGATTCGTTTTACAAACACTTTTCATTTATTTTTGAAGAGTAGATGATTCTAGTGCGTTTGATGCTGCGTCAGTTGACTATATTTTATTTTATTTTTTTTTACGAGTTCAGTCACAGCTCTCTGGTACCTGCGTTTTCCTTTTTTAGTACATCGATGATAATTTGCAATTTTATTCAGGCTTTACAAAGTTTATGTGGCTACTCCAATTTGTTTCCACGTCTGTGAACTACGAAATGTTATAACTCTTCCTTTTTCGTTTCTAGATGGAATTTTGAACACTGGCAAAACAAATATTGCCAAGGATTTATAAGTTTCCGATCCCTATAAGAAACATTAAACACATAGCATTATTTATGTTTTCTGAACAGGGACCAGTCGCCTTCATCTGAAAATTTAAGAATCATTATACCTAATTTAGTTTTTTGAAAACTTGTGAAATTCGTGGTCAACGAGAAACTTTCCCAGCTCTCAATCGGCGATCCTCCAGAAATTTTAAACGCACACAACACGGGTTTCTCGATAACCAGAAACCAAAATACGCATGGGAATTCAATTTTAAACTGACACAACTGTATGCGATTTTGTTCTGAACCAGGAAGCGTTTCGCAACGGCTTTACTAATTGCTGTCGTAACGCCTCAAGCAACTGACAAATCAACAATAACCTGCACCATGATTTAAAAATCGTTCGGGACAACTTTAATCGACATGAGCATAGAAATTATATCTTATATTGATCTTTACAGCTTGCATCAGCCCAGTAATAACAACGGCCAACGAGTCACTGATCTACATATAACATTAACCTAACCGTATCGATCACGTCGACATAAAAAAACAAGAAAGTTAGGTGGCGATCGAATGATGGAAGAATGGAAACCCAATCACATCATGATCTCGATGAGACTTTACCAATTTAACTGACGTTAGAATCTTTATAGACGTTGAAACCCGTAAAATGCCGTCTTGGAATCTGAAAACCATAAAAAGGAGAAGTGTCAAAAATTTAGTGGTTTATAGTTATCGAGAAATAAAGTAAAAGTCGCAGTTTGTAGTGTCAAAAGTATTGTTGTCAAGTTTAGAAAGTTAAGAGAGAAGCGTCCAATATTATCATTTGAATAGTTTTCACACTACAGAAATATGACAGAAGTCTTTTTTCAATGAAAACACTATTTATTTGTTGCTTAGTACAGGCAAAAATTCGTTTTAAAAAATCCACTTCATCCAACCTATTCCATTTTGAGCCAAACCTGCTCATTCACACACAACAGAGTAACTGGTTTGTAGTGGACCGTATAATTTACATAATTTAAAAAGAAAAAAATGTTGGCGTGTTTTTCAAACCGGAAGTTGAAAATTCCACTAGTTGTAACGTCAGAAAGCGTTACGAGGGGAGGAAACTAATGAGAAAATTAAGATCAAACTTAGATCGAAAGCTAGCACCCGACCTTTTAAAATTATAGTAACGATTTTTGGTATAGTTTCCTTTGAACGTTTATAGCCTAGCAATAGGCGCTTTCAGGACACCCAACAGTTGCGAACCAGTTGAGTAAAATTCAAACCAACATTATGAAAATGTTAAGCATTGTGAAATATTCAAATCAAATTGGTGGTGATTTCACTAATCATGATAGCAGACCTGAAAGTACTCACATGTGCCATGAAAATGTCAAACATTTTCCATATAAAACAATGAGTACAGTGAGTATATAATTTAAAAATCATTTATATTATTTTTCTGTTTCATTGATAACGGTAATAAATGCAATATCTCTATACTATATTTACCCAAGTAGCAAAATGAAACCTTAACCCTAAGTTTCAGAAAAACCAGAATTGAGGTTGCATTTAAGAAATTATGTAACTAGTATATTTGAGCCGGTTCTTACATGTCCTCAATTTCGAATAATTTAAACGTCTCTGAACAACACAAGCAAAAGCTTTTAGATGGTTTCCAAATATCCAAAAATTTAGGTTATTTTGCATACATTAACAAATTACGTTAAAAAATAATAAAAACACGTTTAAAATAAAAAATATAATGTAACAATCATTTGAAGCATCATACTTACTCAGATTTGCACGTTTCTCGTGTTTTGTTTTTAATGACATTCCAAGTAGACAAAATAAAAAAATACCGTTTTCGTGATTTAGACGCAGTATAAAAGGTTTATAGTTATTTTTTATTAGTAGTAAGTTGGAAAAAACATTGTTTTTGGTTTTTAATAAAAGTTTAATAAATTGTCTTAAAAATAATTTGAAATGAGAAAAACAAGCGTACTTGGAAAACAACATATTTTCCTTGACCAAACCAAGGCATCAAGAAATATTGCTGAAATAGTGAAAGTGTCGCAAAAAACTGTATATTTAGTGCAGAAAAGAAAAAATTTGGTTGCTGAAAAAAGTAAAGAAGGTCGTCCTCTCTTGATGTATCGTTTAATGAAAAATGAGAAGGCTAAAACACCCAAGGAGGCGGTAACGAGCGTGAACAAAGGTGTGAGTGGACTTCACGAAGAGCGGTACATAATATTGATTTAGTATCAGGAATAAAAAGAAAGAAGCTGGCAAAATCCGAAAAAATAGAATCAGGCATTTAAAATTTTGTCAAGATTGAACCGTTGAAGATTGAAAATGGATTATTTGGTCCGACGATATTAAAATTAATAGATATCAATCTGACGGAAAAACATATTATTGGCATCGTCCATCAGAAAAAAAACCATGCAGGAGGCAGCCTAATATTGTGGGGGTGTTTTATGTGGTAACACGTGGGTTCATTGTCAATATTAATGGGATAATGAAGAAAGAAGACTACCTTCAAATATTGCAGAAAAATATACCGAATTTCGTAGAGGAATGTGCATATTCGATATAATAAATTATTTTACAATACGATGGGGATTCGAAGCACACCATCAAACATTAAAGTGGCCTGCTCAAAGCCCCGGTATCGACCCAATAGAAAACTAATGGACCATTTTTAAACGACGTCTCTCTGCTTACAGTAAATTACCTATCAGCCTCAATCAACTATGGGATAGAATCCAAGCTGAATGCCTAAAAATCGACAATGAAATAATTCATAATCTCGTTGAAGGTATGCCTAGGCGAATGAAAGCAATCATAAAAAATAAGGGGCTATGGACAAAATATTTTAATGTGATAAAAATATCACAAAAATATTACACATGTAATTTTATTTTTTTGACATTGTTTTATAAGAAGATAATGTATTATGAATTATTATTGATAAAACTGAATTTATTACCGTTATCAATAAAAAAGAAAACAAATAGTGTAAATGATTTTTAAATTATATACTCATTTTTGCTCGCTACTGTAGGTGCAGGTTGGTTAGTTGCAGAAACATTCAAGAGAGGCGAGCGTTCGTTTTTTTTAATTTAATACCGTTTTGAGCAAAACATAGTTTTAACCTGCGTTGTTTATTTGGGAGTTTTTTGTTTTGTTTTATTTGCCGCGTTCCATTGGCGTTAGTAAAGTACTCGCAAGTACTTCTAGCTACTCATAACTACTCAATCAATATTTTTGTTTTCTTATGTTTTACTTCTAACTAGCAAATTTGCGTTCCATTGAACATCTACCCACTTGCAAGTACTTTGCTAACGCCAATGAAACGCGGCAAATATTACATTTATTTTTTGATATAACCCCTAGATTCGTTTCTTATAAATTATTTAATAATGGATGATTTTTTAAGCGTTTGGTTTATAATTTCCAAAAAAAATAAAACAACACAGTAAAATTGCAAAAATGTATGAAATTTTTATTTGAAATAATAAATCAATGTTTTCCATACCTTTTAAAGATTATTTCATGTAAAATGTTTGCCATGGCTGCGTTTTAAATGGTTGCGCATTTCGGCTGGTATTTCGCTAATGACACGTTTATAGTTGTCTTCTAATTCTGTAATTGTTGTTGGTTTATTGGCATAAACGAGAGACTTCGCATAGCCCCGTAAAAAAGTCAAGGTGCGTCAAATCGCGCGATCTAAGCAGCCAATTTACCGGGTCGAAACATAAGATAAATTGCTCACCGAGCTAATTTTTCAATAAGTTCATGGTTTCACGTGCTATGTCCATGGTTTCACGTGCATGTGGCGCCGTCTTTCTGAAACGACTTATCGACCAGATTCAGTTTATGCATTTTGAGCAATAAAAAGTCCAATCGCGCCATTGACGGTAACGTTGCGGCCATTGTCATCTTTGAAAAAATACGGACCGATGATTCCCACGAACCGCACGAGACAGTGTTTATTGGGTGCATTGCCGGTTCTTGCATTATCTGTCGCTACTCATCACACCAAAAGCGGTAATTTTGCTTATTAACGTACCCATTTAACCAAAAATGTTTCGGTAAAAAACAGAGTCTCCTCAAGATGTGCTTAGGTTCACTCACTCAAACTTCGGCGCTATGGCAAGTCGTTCGGTTTCAGTTGCTGTACGAGCGGTATTTGAAACGGCTTTAGTCCAAGATTCTTGAATAAAACATTCCACGTGGTCGAATAACACAATCCCAATCGCTGCACTCTGCGACTTATGGTCATTTTCTCGTCTTCATCAACACTAGCTGCTACAGCAGTAAAATTTTGGCACAATGGCTTGATTTGGTTGCTAAGTGCGAAGTGCGCGAAACTTACGAAGTGCACGAAACACATTTTTCATTGAACGCGATAATGACTTTGACAGATGTCCGTTAATCACGCTAAAACACCCTTTATAAACAGTTCATAATAGTTATAAAACTATTACCTAAATTTGAAAACCTCCAATTATGATTTTAATTAGAAATAAAACAAAACAAAAATGACATATCGTCCTTTTTTTCTTGTTTTACATAATTATTATGTTATTCGGTTAAAGTATAAATAATTCATTTGTAGTTTTATTTGAATCCGCAAATTTAATTTTAAACCAACTGAAAAGATCTTTAATTTTTTAATAAAATAAATGCTGGGTTTACATCCAACAATGAAGCAAAATTTATGTAACGTTACATAACTATATGTTTAATGAGTTATGCGCCAACGTTACATACATTTTGTTTCATTTATTCCTCATTTTTCTCTAACGTATACCCGCGCTACATAGACGTTATTCGTATCAAAAAATAAAATAATTTTACGGATTTAATATTTTTTGCCAGCATCGATCAAAAAAATTTCTTCGCCTCATTCTCAATAATCAAATTCAACTAAATCAGTTCAAGGTTGTAAACGTCTAAAATGTAAAAGCAAAAAATATATGTAAGTTTCATCCAAATTTCCCAATAGAGTATACGCCAAAAAAATTGTTCTGTCCTCTTAAGCACCCACTCGTTTCTCGACTACGCTCCCAATAAACAAAAACAATATCAAACTTTACAACAGTGGTTTGTTGTTGTTGTTGTTGTTGTTATTGTTATCGTATGTTGTTGTTTTACTTTTCATTCTGAAAATTCAAACAATTGATTTCTGTTCAGTTTAGTTAAGAAAATCAACTCGACGGTTAAACATCGTTTAATTTTATTTTAGTTTTTCGTTCTTTCGTTTCTTCGGTCGTCGTTGGCAATAAAATTTAATTTTTAATTTATTTATTTTAAATTAAAATAAAAAAAAAGAAATAAAATTTGATTTATTTATTTAAGCGCAAGTCAAAAAAATTAACGAAAAATAAAATTTCTTCGTGTATTATAATTGTAATAAGTGTGTAATATGTGTCGTGCTGTATTTCAAATAGCAATTTTGTTGTGAAAATTACAGGGTACAATTTTCACATAACCAAAAGAAAACTGCCAAATTATTTAAAATAATAATAATAATAGTCGTGTAATACCGCGAAGTGGTGTGTTGATCGCGGGGCGCGATTTTCTGGTTACACCTCGCACACACAACATAAATTTTGTTGTGCGCTTAATTAAATTTATATTTTATTCAAATTTAATACTTTGTGGTTTTTATAGTGCTGCTGAAACATTACAACAAAAGTGATTAAAATTATTTTATAAACATTTATTTTAAAAAAGGAATATATTCCTCCTATTCCGTTGTATGGGACGATTTAATGGTTCGGACACTTCAGTCGAATTCGGTCGAATTATAGGCATATGAGTGGGGGAGACGAGCTTTAAGCTTTTTGCAAACGTTTAATTAGAAGCTGTTTATGTATACAAAAAAAATTGTTTTTGATAAATGAAACGAAACAGTAGAATGAAAAGTTCATAGAAATTTAAATTTTTCTTGTTATTATGGAAATGTGCTTTTGATAAAGGGTAAAATATCTTGTTATTGGAACTTATAACTTGTGTACTCGCGTTGTTATCGTTCTAAGAAGAACGGTGTGATGATGATGGTGGAAATTGTATTATATGGAAATTAGAAATTATTGCTTATGATAAATTATAATCAGCTGTGATTAAGGTCAAAAGTTAAATTGTCTATAATTTTAACATGTTGTTGATTGATGCTTTTTACACTCGCCCGTTAACTAATATTAAGATGAGAGTATGAGTTGTTTATTCCTCGATTTTGCTTAATGAGAGCGGAAAATAACCGCAACATAAATGTCCTGGGGTGTACTTATTACTTATGTACATTTTTTCTAATGTGGCTGGAATATTAGTTCGCAGGAAAATAATATTCTCAGAAGAAAAATTGTTTTTCTTAAAAACAAATGTTTTTTCGTATTTGAATTTTTGGTAAGAAGAACCGTTTTCGCATCGCAGAACAAATTTAATGTAATTTTGAAATGAATAAAATAATTGATCGTAAATACAACTACAATGTTGATATACAGATTAGAAGTGGGTGTATTATCATAAAGAAATGTAATAAAAAAAACTAGGAATGGTTATAAAGATTTCTGAACTCCAATTTAAATTGTAAAGTGTAAGAAAATGTGATCAATTCCATACGAACAAATTTATCGTTCGTTCTCTTGTTTCTTAACTAACTTTTTATCAAAAAGAAATATAAAATGATTATGAACATAGGTTGAAAAACGATTTGCTCCATAGATTTTAAAGTTATTTAAAATTTTCTGTCTAGCAAAGAACAATTCTACAGCTCATGGTCTCGTGTTTTATCGTTTCGTGAATATCCAGCTGAAAAATCGTTCGAAACTTGCTACAGTGAAGCATGATACGTCTTACTATAATATGTTGCAAGAACCTCTTTAAGTAGAGAAAAATTTAGTTGGATATATTGATTTTCATTTCAACATTTATAAGGTTTTTAGACACCCGAATGCAAGAATTTCCGTTCTACAAGTTTTAAAACTTTGCTCTAAAACATACTCAAGGTAGCCATGAATTTTGTCTTAAATTTAATAAAAAAACTGAATCTGCAGTTAACTTCGTGACATTTGACATTGCCGTAAAAAACTCGATGCCATATAGAAGTCTAAAATTTAAATATAAAAATAAAGCTTTAATTATAATCTTAAAAATTAAATATTTCTTGCATTTATTTTAATAATTGCATTTTATAACTAGTTTTGCCAACAATTTTAAATTAATTGCCAAACATTCAATTGCAATTTCCAATTAAAAATCCAATGATTTTTGGGTTGTCTACAATAGTGCAGAAAGCCCATATACACCGTCGATGTTCCTCCAGGTATTCAAACAAGGAGTGTTTGTTGAGAATTGCCATAAAATAGAACTGTGCCTTTACCCATAACCTGGTTATTTCTGCGAATCTTCTGCATGGTTCGGTCTACAGCTTTCACGGCTTTCCTGTTGGCTATCCCGTATTTTGATTCACACTGGAGGACAGTATCGTAGATCTGCCTTTGTTCAGAATTGAACTTCTGGACACAGTCATTAACGATGTCAGTCATCGTGCTTGAACTGTAATTTGTTGAGCCAGCAATCCGTACTCAATAAACTACTACCATTGGATATGACAATGTCTTTGAATGAAGGAAAACAGTTATTTGTTAAATCCACAAGAAAAATTCTGATAACTGATGCATGACTCGGGATACTTTACATCATCGACTGCCTTTAAGAATATAAACGAAGTTCGACCCCTTACTGTATCGGTAATAGACGCAAGGTATACACTCTACCAGTCGGAGTTGATTAAATACACCTTTTGGCTTATCGTGTATGTAGTAGAACGGTAGTAGTAGAACTTCACCATACATAAGCGTTTTTGCAATTTCATCTTCTTCACATAATTTAAAAAAATCCAAGAACGTTGTTTGTCGCGAGCTTTCAAAATGCTGCGTTACGTTATGGCGATTAAACTAAATTCGTTGGTCGTTTTCCATTTTCCAAATAAGCGTTGGATATTGGTATTCGGTCACTTCGTGTCATGGTCAACGTCTCGTAGTGCAAATGTAGCTTGATCGTCAATATGGAACAATCTATGTCCATACATGTATCCATCTTCATCTATGATAGTCTCGCTGTGATTTTGGAACGGGCGCCTGAATATAAGTTCTATGTACATTGGCATATATAACCCCATATGCCAAGGGAGGGGTTCATCTCTGAGTTTGCCACTAGGTAATTTGGTAATGAACATTTTTTCAACTGAAGAATGTATGGAAAATGGTTTTCGGAATGATCATTAAAGTAAATTTAATTTGTTAATAAATTGTGAAACTTTTTTTTTACTGCAAAACAGTTATGCAATATTCTCGGGCTGTGTTTTTTCTTTAATTTAACAATAAAATTTTCGGGATGGAATTATTTTTATGGATTTAGCAAAGACACACACTTTATAAAAAAAAACCTTTTCGGGGTCGAAATTTCGGGCCAATTTCTTATACAAGTATTCCGGAGACATTCCGTCTTGCGATTTGCGACCTTCAAGTAGCCCACAAGTAATTGCAGACCACTTAGGTTCATGGTGACAATAAATAAATCCGGTCGGCCATATTTCTGCACATAGAAAAAGGCGCCTTGCATACGCACGCACGTGCATATATCACGGACTTCCTGTAATCCACGCCCTTTAAGTCAATATACTTGTAACTGTTTTTGATTGGTTCGAATAAATATCAAACGCTTTGTTTTAATTTTTGCATATTGATTCCCTACAAACTGATAGAAAAGTGCACAGTAACGACGCAAATTGGGATTTTTATTCTAATAAAACTGAATCAAATATCTATAACATTGCGTAGCAGATATTTTCTCATTATGATTTGGAAAGCCTGTAGGAGGGGCAGTACTGTATACTGTAAAATTATAACCATCCTCTCCGCGACGAAATATGAGTGGGCATTGTAGGGCATCGTAAGAACGATGTGTCTCTAATGCTTTGAAGACGATCATCATGCATGCGCACGACAATATCTCTTTTAACACTTTCTTGGTTGACCAGTAACATGGCTACCTCGTTGGTGTTAGTGCATTGTACCGTTCTGGATGAACTACATTCGGTCGTTCCCAGAAACTTATAATTATTGCACTCATCATCAGACAGGTATACTCCAGAGCAGTTTTAAAGCTGTTAACATATGAATTAACGCCTTGCATAATTCTGTGAAGCCCATCAATGGCCCCAGTGTCCTATTCGAGAATGTGTTGTTTACTAACGTTAGCTTGTTCAGCGTATTCGGCTGTAAAATAAACTTGAAAAATTTAGGCACATTAGTGGGTAACATAGAGAGCCCCTACGGTAGTAGATTTGTCTCTGTATTTTAAAGGTTAGCCTGAATTAGCCTTAAATAACTCGAGTTGCTCGAGTGCTATAATCTACCGAACCCTGTATTTGATAATTTCTGATCTCTAGAATCTGTAAAACCGATGTCGATTTTACTTGATAAATGTTACTATTTCGTCTTTGAAAATTTGTCGCGTAAGTTCTTTTCTGGCAGTTATACCAAGCCCTAATGTTAATTGAACTCGATTTTCTATGTGATTAGCATTTTTGATTTGCCAAGTCTCTATGTCATTTCGAAAAGTCCAATCAACGATTCCACATGAAAACGACCGGAGTCTGTTTTCAGTAAATGCTGGTTCCATTTAAAAACGAATGCTTTTCTCGTAAACCGTACTTATTTGATGAATAATCGAAATATTTTCAAGCTCTATAAAAAATGTTTGTGTAGTGTATCAGCTACATTCACAACGACCCGACTTCACAGTTTTATCACTAAAGCGAACAGTTTGCTGAAATTTTCATAGGCCAGATAGTTGTATGAACAGATCAGTTCAGTTTTTCAATAACCTAGATAAAGGATAAAATTTTCAGTTTTTTAGAAAAAATGTAGATTTTTAAACAAGTCAAAAATCATATCTGTTTAACTCTTTTGTCCGGTTTCTAGCGGGCTTGAAAGTTAAAAAATTTCCTGTTAATTGCAGAAATGATCTTTAAATTTGATAAAGGATACAAACTCACACTAAAATTATTTATACATTATTTTAAATGAAAATTTGGCCTTTTAAACAAGCTCTGAAAGTTACAAAATGATAAAAGTTTCAATTTTTACTTATATGTCAAGTTTGAACCCTTGTAGTGGCTGAAATAAACCAATAACAAAAATGTTCGAAAAGGTTCTTAAAAATATGGACTATTACTTGTTCAACAATGCATTGGACATATTAAAATTTTGCTAGCTGTTCCCTCTAGTGACAAAACTTTAAACTCAGATTCTTTTGATTTTTTTAGTAAATATTTTTTGGTCAAGTAATGAGCGATCCCTTGTTTTGTAGAGTTTCAAAATGTTTTATTGTTTGTGTTTTCTCTTTAAATTAGTCAAAAAACGGAATCTTCCCAAAAAGTATCATAAATATTGGCTAAGAAGAAAAAATCACCTTGTTCAAAAGTATGGTGCTAAAAAAATTCGTCCTTGAATATAGAGAAGATTTTTTCCAAGTTTCATAAAAATAAGAAGCAGTTGAGGGTAGAATTCGGTCATTATGTGCGGATTCGCGGCAAGGGTAGAAACAAAGTACAGGCCAACATATACATTGGTATCTTCTTCAGCAAAAACTTATGAGAGAAGATTACAGACACAGTATTTTATCGAATTTCTTAGTATCAGGAATGCGACTATTCACACTTAACAGGAACAATTATTTTTTTGTTAAAAATAGAAGAAAGGTGTTTAGTTTTTGATGTGTAAACATCTTTACGCGCGCCTACCAAAATTTTTTGTATTAGAGTAAACTTGTAAATGAAACGAACGGAAATGACGTATACCTACTTCGTTTGAAAAAAAAGCAAGAAACTCAACAAAAACAATTTTTACTATACATGGCACGCTTTTATGTATATGTATAATAGTAGGGAAAATTAAAAAATTAATTTAATGAATGAAATAGAAACCATCGACATTTCCATCGATCAGAAAAATCAAAAAAAAAAATTACGATACGAAATACGAATTACAATTACGAAATTGCATAGTCATACGATTAAAAACACAGTCAACAACTGCTGTATATTGCTTTATCACGAGTGACGAGTCTCTAGGCGCTGTTCATTACGTCGGCTATCAATGATCATGTCTTCTACTGAATGGGGTTATAATGACCTCTCGTTTTCAACATTGAACTGCCAGAGTCTCAGGTCACAGTCACGCAGGTATGCTCAATTCATTTGGTTTTCGAGACCTGGCTGCGCAATGTCGAACTTGTTAATATTCCTACGTTTGAATGCTGTTTTCAGTTCAATAATGATGGTCAGTGGGCTGCCGGAGTAGCAATTCCGTCAAAAGATCCATAAAATGAGCATAGTGGACACAAATAATTTGCCGTACTTTTTCAAAACCAATATTGACGTAACAAATGGACTGGCGAATGGAACTATGGGCTGTCTAAAGTATATCGAATGCATAGGCATCCTAACCAGGACAACGAGAACGATGAAAACGTCGACAGTAAAAAATGTCAAACGACTCTGGATGGATTTCGGTTTAAATTCACAAGTTGGCAAGAAGATCAGGTGGCTTGAAGCTGGATGGGTGCAGAAAACGAATATCGACCGATGTTTGGTGCCCATTTCTAGAAAAAGCTCAACTATTAATCGAAACAACAATTACTGTTAAGCATAAACAACAATTAATGTAAAGCGTCGTACCTTCATGTGACACCACAATTCATGCATCACACGGTGGTACCTACAACGAGATGGTCAGTATATACTCTTACGATAAAAAACACAGTTAACAAATTGTGTATATTGCGTTAGCACGAGTAACGAGTCTCGAAGGACTGTTCATCACGTCGGCTATCGATGATCATGTCGTCTACCATGGACGTCAAAATGGGACCTCAATGGGTCTTCTTCAAAATGAGCTATCGCACCTCACCACAAATCCACTTTATCCGTTGTAATGGCGAATTTTGAACGAGATAATAATGACGTCTGGTTTTTAACTTTGAACTGTCAGAGTCTTAGGTCATACACATCACCTCGACCTAAATGACACAGTCACGCAAGGATGCTCAATTTTCTTGCTTTTCCAGATCTGCGTTCAGTTCAAGAGAGACGGTGAGTGAGCTGCCGGAGTAACAATATATAAAAATTCAAATAGAATACTCATACCATACAGTCACCTCGCATAAAGAAATCATCGTTGGACAAACAACTGGTATGAGCGTAACCACACAACTCATTGATGATATATATATATATACGGCTGAACTTCAGCTTCTCAATGGGAATAAGATGCTTTCTGTAGTTGTATTAACCTCGCCGAATAAATCTTTCGAAGACATAATGAAGTTCATACATTTCGTCCTTGCCCCATATCCTAAAGAATTTCAAAAATTCTCCAATTAAACTATCATCTTTTGCCGGTGATTATGAGCGGGGATTTCAATATTAATGTTGCTGTTCCTCAAGCTGAACCATTTATAAACTTCCTGCGAGACGAATTCGATTTGCACATGAACTCAGATCGAAATATATATTTACTACTAGATATGGGACGACCATATTGTGCAGTTTTTCAATGAACATTTTTAAAGTTAGAGTCGACAGTATATAATATATCTTATTTTAGCTACCAAAATCCAATTGCGTCGATTATACCGAAAGAGTAATAAACCAATTTAACGATAATAAACAAATGAAAAACTCTGGTTAGTAAAATTGCATTCCTTCTTCCTTCAAAGTAAGCTGTACCCACGTACTATACACACGCCATGTTTACACATCTCCTTGAGAGTACTAATGGACTCACTCATTTTTTTTTCATTGGAATTAGAAATGGGATTAATAGGAATACCTCTTAGTAGGCCTTCATTCTCCCGTAATCAATGTTTATAATTAGTTTATTAAATATTTGTTTTCGTTATGATGCCAAAATTTTTGTTCCGGCGTTATAAATAATAAAATATTTTTTGAATCGTGTAAAATTTTGTGTTGATACCTTTAGCAACATGCCTTCTGAAAGTATAGGAAAACAAATTTTTGGTGATTTACAAACATCGTCTGCGGCAAAACAAATTTGTGTTGGTCTGGGGGCTGGTTGGCTTTCTGGTGTTGCATTTACAAGTTTGGGTGAAACTGTTGCAATTGCGCTTGGTGGTGGCATTCTCTTGTTAAAAGTGGCAGAACAACAAGGCTATATCACAATTCATCTGACAAAGCAAACACAACACAATTTTAATGAACAATTGGCTAGTCTTACAAGTTCCGCTACTCACTGGTATACCAATTTAATCGGAGATGAACATGGTAAGCACATAAACGAGTTGCATGTGTTCATCGCTGCTTTTATTTCCGGTGCAGCATTAGCCTTGCTCAAACCTATTGGAATGTTTGGTTGTATTTAAAACTATCAAGGCTACTAGCCGAAGTGAAAAGGAATACGTCCAAAGTTTTGTATAACTAAATCATAAATAAAAATAAAGTTTAGATCGATCATCTTAACGTAAATTATAAACAATTTGACATGTTTCATAATTTCTAGTGAGTTGTGTTTTGTTGAATTCGCTTCTTAATAGTATTTATATTTAGCAACGTACTATAAAATTTAAACGCGTTTCCCCTTTATTTTTGGCTGTCCTTTCTTGCTATACCATTTAAATTCAATACAAACCCATATTTTCGTCAAAAATGATCTAATATACAAAATAGTCGAAGGCACAAATAGCAAAAATTAATTAACTTCTTTATGATACCGGTACAACAACAAATCGGCTATAAGAACATGGACAAAAGCAAAAAAATAAAAAAATTAGACAATCCTATCGATATTATTAGTTAGACTGGTAGACCGACTACGGGGGGGCGGCTAACTAACATTCCGGTCACCGCATACATTCCCGATAATTAATTTAATTATCTTTTGGTTTTCGCTCCTTATACCCTCGTCTCTAGCATAAACGCTATACTCGGTTAGACATGAAACTACGTATTTAACCCTCTATTATAGAATATTACAACAATAACATCAATTTTAATTCACTTCTAAATATATAACCTAATTTGCAATATTTTTTATAAACTTTTCACCATTTTCCTATACTCTTGGTTTTTTCAATCCACTCGTTTCGCTACTTTTTTGTTGTTGTTTTTGTTCGCGCTTTCTATTTTCCATATGGAATTGTGGTTTCATTTCAATTTTAAAAAGTCAATGAATTATTGTCTTTTTATATTCAATCGTAACATAAATAAGGAATATACGTAAGAAAATCTTTATTCAACGTCTACTGTAGAGAGCATATAAAACGGTCCGATAAGATGTTTGTTTTAGGCTTAGGTGTACTCTAAGGATCTATTTTGCATTGCTATATGATGGATTACCGCGTAAAATGAAGTAAGTACATACTGTGGGTGTATACATTGAGAGACTCAAATATTTTAACGACGATACTCACCATATTTTAACTTATCTAAAACACTATGTATATGTTGTTCTTGTAAAGTTGTAATTTTAAGAGGAACAGAAAACAAAGGAAGGAAATAAATCAAAATATACATGCAAATATAAATGTCTTTATTGGCGTCGGTACGAAATCCCGAATTACAAAAGACCGAATTATTAAAATCCCGACAAAAAAAAATACCGATTTTCAAAATCCCGACTTTTAAAATCCCGACTATAAAAATCCCGATTTACAAAATCCTAATTTTCAAAATCTCAAGTTTCGAAATCTCGATTTTGCTGAAACCTTAAAAAATCCCGACAAAAGTCGGAATTTCTTTAAAAATATTAAATTTTCTATTTTTATCTTCATTTTTATTAAAAACTCGATGTTTTTCTGGTCGATCTTAGTTAAATTTGGGTTATCGGATAAAATTTGCATTCTAATGTGAATTTTTCTAGAATTTTTAAAATTGGGCATGCTCAATTGAAAACTCAATTGTAAACTTTAATTTGCAAAATTGGGTTTGTTTAAATATGTTCTTTTAATAAAATATATTTTTGGTCGTCCTGAAAATAACGATTGGGTTTTTGAAGAAATATTTAATGATGAAATAAATAAAATTAAGTGCTATTAATGTAACTTTATAGCATGAGTAATATTTTTTTAAATAATTTACTTTCTCAGTATTGTTTCTATTTACAACAACATTTAAAATTTTGCTGTTTCTTTCCACATGTTTTTTTAGTGGAACGCGTTCACGCAAGTAAGCTTCTGTTGGTTCTGAGCTCATTATACAAAATAATCATGGCACGATTTGGTCGCCTATTTTACCATGCATCGAGAATAACTGTTTCATTATAGATGGTACAACCTCGAATGTATCGTCCATGAGCCACCTCTGCTAGCAACATCAAAGATGTTTTTGTTCCTAATAATTTATTTTTATTTTTCCCAAAATCTTTCTCCGACAATACAAAGAGCTCTTCGTCAATAAACTTGAACGTTTCCCGAATAGAAATTTCATTTAAATTTTCCGGCTTTTACATTGTTGTTGCTCTCACTCGAGCAATTTTTTGTTTTTGTGCTCCGTTTGAAAGCAAATATAATCTACAATCGGGGTTGCATTCAACAATACTTTCTCTTATTATTTGAGAAGGTCGCACCCCTGGTACTTCTGCCAAACTTTTTATTGTTTCATTTGCCTTCAAAACATGTTTTTCAGAAGCCACCGGAGCGTGATTATGATCTGATGGTTTCTTTTTTAGTTCATGTTTTCCTTCTTCTAGTGTTGTGGTTGCTCTTGCTTTACACAATAGGATTTTCCGTTATTATTTAATAATTTTTGTTATTTAGTTAGTCGTAAAAAATATTTTTTTAAAAGTTTTAATAAGTTTTTAAAATTTTCAGTGATTTATTTTACAAAATTATTTAGTAAATTTTGATTTTATAATCTAGTAACTACGAAGATCCATAGTCACGTCACATGAAGTGATACGACTATGGGAATAGAGGCCTAATTCCAATTGACAAAATTTATTTATTATTAAACATTTAAAAAAAAAATCCATTTTTTCATTAGTTTAATAATATTTGCAGCATTTCGCAAAAACTCTAATTGATTTATTTCAATTAATTTAATAATTATTATATTATTATTATTAAATTGAAATAATTATTCAAGTTAAATTTAATTTAATTGTTCTTAGAAAGTATTACTCAAACATGATCCCCATTCCGCCATTCCTAACTTTGATTCTTTCATCGTGATTGTTTTGCTCGTTGCCTTCCCCTTCACCGACAAACTAACAACAGTTTGTAGTTGAAGAGAAAGGAAACGAGGAAAGAATCACGACGAAACAAAGTGTGGAACGGCGAATTGTTTACCGCGATTGTTAGTTATTGATTAACTCTTGTTGTGATTCTATAAAACACCTTTGAATAAGCCTTAATTAAAGATTTCCTATAATTATAATATATAATAAAATTTCCAAAACAAATTTCCGAAATGTTTTTATGGGGATTGTTGTTTCTGGATTTTTTTTTGGAATTTTGGTTTCAGAATTTCGTTTTAGGAATTTTGGATTTTACGAATCGTACCCAACCCCGTTGCCACATTGCAGTCATTACCAAAAGATTTTTAAAATTCCGATTTTTTATCGGGCCTGCGGGCGCCCGAATTATTAATTTTTTTTTTTTAAATCGAACTTTTAAAAATCGGGATTTTGAAAATCGGCATTTTGAAAATCGGGATTATGAAAGTCGGGATTTTGAAAATCAGGGTTTTAAAAGTCGCGATTTTGAAAACCGGTCATTTGAAAGTCGGGATCTTGAAAGTCGGGCAAACGACCCCAACCCGTCTTTATTGATGCTTATGCTAAGATCCTTTGGTACCTTTTGTAAATACAGTTAAAAATATCTTTTGGGAGAGAACAAAGTTGTAAGAGAGTAAAAGAGGAGGGCCTATCAGATCAAAGGTGGGGTTACAGTCTCGAAGTCTATTCGCCCTGGTCCTAAAATTTTTGAATACATATATGAATTTCTTGCGCCCGATGGATTCGTATAAAAATTTTGCCTTTTGCGCTTGCAACAGTTTGGAAAATTTCAAAAATAATTTCATAATAAGCACCACTAAAATATTTTTCAAAACAACGGAAAAAATGTATCTTAATAATTACGTTTAGTAGGGCTCTATTGTACATATTCGGCATAGAGCTCGAAATTTCATTCCTCCACCTCGCCATTGCAACAACATTAAACATATAAAGTTGTTCTGCTTTTGATGTATTTTGATTTTCTTATGAGATTTAAAGTAAAATTTGATGAATAGAGTATACGCTAGGTGTTCCCCATTTTAATTGCTTAGTCGTTTTACGTAATTTAATGTTTCGAGATGCGGTAGATTAAATCGAGATTTTTTAATTTAATTACTCGTTTTAAATTCTCGGCCGTTTTCGGTTTTATGATTTTCATAAATAGAATTAAGCAGTACTGAGATCATTTTTTTTTCTGACTCCTTGCAATTTCCATCGATGACACGTTTAAACCTCGATAGAGGTTGTCATTTCTAATCTAGCATGGATCATTCACAATGCTACGTAGTACTTTGTTTTGAAATGTTTATTTGATCTTAACTGTAGTTTTCTTTGCCTCAAAGCTGAATACGTCCAGATAGGTTTCAGGATTTGTTTATATAACAGCAGTTTCTTGTGTGTTGTCAGTTCGCAGTTTTTTTCAATAAGCCATTGCATTTTTCTGAATTTTTAATTCTGTTCGTCCCTTTTCTTTTTAATATGCAATTTCCACCTAAGCTTAGGGTCTAGCATCATGGCATCATGCCAAGGTACTTAGCGTTATTAAAATATGGAATTTGTTGCGAATTTCATTTGTTGCAATTTGTAAAGTTTATATGTTTTGATTTCGATCCGTTTAGTGTTATTCTCCATTTTTCTTGTCCAGTTATTCATTTTATTTTGTAGTTTCCTTGTTGACTCAACAATACTAGCATCAACTAACATTCCTATTCTAGCTTCTACTACGTTTGGTAGATTATTTGTATACAAGAGTTATAATGCAGGGCCTAGAACACTGCCTTGTGGAACCCCTGCAATTATTTTCTTTAGTTTTGAGTATTCCCCTTCGTTCCTGTCTCATCCGGAAGTAACGGTCGTTGATGTAAGACTTTAGCAATTCAAAATATTGTTTTGGTAAATCTCGTTGGAGCTTAAATGCTTGGGCTACGTCTAAGAATATTGCTGACCATACTTTCGTTTTTTTTCAGTAATCAGTAATTGTATCAATCGTACAACCTGTTCTATCATTGGGTACCTTTCTCGGAACCCAAATTGAGGTGCTGGTATAAGATTTATTCCCTCTATAATTGGCTTTAGATTTCAGTTTCCTGAGAAACAGTCGTTCGACAATTTTTGATGTTGTTGTTAGCAAAGAAATTTGTTTTGTCGTTTCGGACAAAACACAATGTTTTATCGTTTCGGTTTATAAGGCTTTGGGATCATTATGATTTTCGATACTTTCCACTGTCTCTGAGCATAACTTAGTCTAAAGATAGCATTGATTATATGTTGAAGTTTTCTTAGTGTTTTTTCTGGTAGAGCTTTGATTATTTGCCCCGTTATCAAGTCGTATCCGGGCCTTTTTCATCTTTGTGGTTTTTTACTTTGATCTCTTTCAGAGTAACTGGTAGCACAGATACCTCGTCTATTTTGCTTATAGGTGTTAAATATTCATTATCCGCTTGTCCAATTGGTGGTATTTTCTAGGTGTTCGGCAAACAGATCAGCTTTTTGCTTATCGCTGCAAGCCCAGGTTCCATCAACCATTTTTACTTGTATTTTAGGCCTTTTTAAAGCTTTGCTGGCTTTCCACAGGGAATAGTCCGTGTCTGGTTTACAGGCTTGTTGCACAAGTTTCTTAGGGCTGTTTTGTCTTCAGGGGCTCTAGTTGTTTGCCTATAGTCTTACGAGCACTTTTTTTCTCCTTAACCAACTCTCTCACTTCAACTGGTCAGTAAATACGTTTTTCTAATATTAATTGCTGATCTGTATGGTATTTTCCCAGGCCGCTTTTTGTACACTTTCAATGTAGCTTTCCTCTAGCTTTCCGAGATCTACACCTTTAGATTGACAATTTCTTCGCCTGGCTGCCGAAAGTACTCCCAGTTTGTTTTGTTATTTTTTAGTCTTGCAGGGCTTGCTTTCCTTATTACCGTGTCACTTATTGTCGTTAAATTTGGAGAATGGTCTGACGATAGCCCTTCTTCATTTTCGACTGCTAAGTTATTTTTGGAGATACCCCTTGATATAGAAATCCAGAAGGTTACCAACTTTATTTGGGTCCGTAGACAAGTATAGGAAACTGACATTTTAATATCCTGCCGCTTCAAATAGCTCTCTTCCTTTGGGGGGTAGTTCTATTTGAAAAAACTACCGCTATTTTTTTATCTCTTGGATGTATTTTCCCGTGTTCGTATATAGAATCTGTTCCAGTTTTTTTCAGTAGCTCGCCCATAGATTCTAGTCTTTGGTCCCGCGCAAGCTGATGTGAATTGATGGCGTTTAGCTGTCTTGATATTTTTGTTCTGCTTAACCATTTGTGCATATGTTGTGCCTTTTCTTACTTTGGTGCTATTTAGCGGGATTTGTTTTGGGTAGGATTGCATCCTAGGTGGGGAACTCTTACTTGTTTGATTTTTTCTGTTGTCTCTCATTATTTACAGCTCTGTGGCCACATCGCAGCCTCTCTAATTTGGTGATGATTACTTTTGATGAATGTTTCCCAGCACACTTTATCAATCTGGGCTCCCTATTATACAGTATTTGCGTATGTGGTTAAACAAGAGCGTTACGTAAAGTTAAGGAAACACCAAACGTAAATTCGAAGAGTCGAAAATTCTAAGTCATGCAGCTTTACCTCTGTTACTTCAGATTTGTTTTCATATTTTTTTTTTTAATTTATTTGTTTATTACAACTGACTTACAAATCGTCTAGTAATTTATATTTCATAATTTATCTTCTCGTTTGGAGAGTTGTAACCCTTGTAGTCCTTATAGAACTAGCGTGACTATTTATTTAATTGTTTCATATTCACAAAGATTACGTATGTAGATTTTCCTGCACTTTTCCTTGGTTAATAACGTTAGGTTGTATTAACTGGTTGTAATGATCTTTCTTTCGGTTGCAGTGGTACGTGCTTATGCACCTTCACTATATGTCCGTGGATGACTGATCAGGTCATTGTGGTTGTGGTTTTCTTACGCTAAGAGTTGAATGTTCCACATCAGGCGAAGATTATATTTTTTGTTTTGACGTTTAGTTTTATATAGCTATTTTTTCTTTAAGTTGTCGGGCTTCTTTGAACAGCTGTTCATTAAGTTTCATTAGGTTTTCCAACGATTTCTTTAAATCAGCGTTTTCTCTAGCGACATCGTTGTGGTTTTCTTGGTTCACGTTCAGCATTTTTGTTCCCCTGCTGAGTCGCGGGTTGCATTGGGCTAGGTGGTGATAGAGATTATTGAGCTTAGTATGAATGGGTTTCGTAAGTTAGCTCACTCCAGAATCCGTTGAGCCTGCCTCGTGTGAGGATGAATTAGCCAAATTTGCAGTTCGCGTAAGACTCTGGGTAAAAATTCTGTTTCGTTGTACACTCATTGCTTTAATGACTGGTTATTGCAGCAGCTACCAACCTAACCAGTGGGATTGGTATATTGCTTCAGTGGAGAGAACATCATTTGCTAAGTTCTGGGTGTTCGGTGATTCCGCCGTTTCTTGTCTCGCATTCATCATATTTACGTTTACTAAAGTTTTAAGGTTTGCAAATACTAATTTTGAACTACCTTGTATAGTTGTTGTAGATCAGTTTTCCATTTTTTTATCATTTATGAATAACCTACATTTGCTAATACTCGGTGGCGCAAATGGTTTGATAAGATGTGCCTTTTTTGCTTCATTCGTGGATATTTTATTAGAATAATAAAACTTCTTGTCAGTTTTTATCAAACATAACTTTGTTATATTGACTTTGATTTGTCAAGTGGTGGCCATCGTGTAAAAATTCGTGAAATCGCCATCGTGAAATTGCCATCGTGAAATTGACCATCGTGAAAGTTTCATAAAATTTTTTTTAAACGTGTCTTTTCACTCTTGGAAAATCCCTGGTAAAGTTTATGACTGGAACGTGTAGGTTGGACTCTACGATTTAAGAATGAAAAACAATTTCGTTCATGTAGCTCCCTCTGCGGCAGTGCGGCTTGTTTACATAGCCCCGAGATGGGAATGCGATTCGTCTGAAAACATGTTTTTTCAATCAAAATCGCCCCGCGAACTGTTATCGAAGCGGATTGTCATTTGCTTTCAACTGCTGAGTTATCTGGACCTTGTAGACGAATAATCGAAGGTCTTTGAGCAGTATATTGCTCAGGCTGGTGCGACTAGCCATTTGCCTCGATCGGCGTCGAGTTAAGGTCGATATAGATTCTGTGCGGGGTGTGCGCAATGTCTGAGCTCGGGACTACTTCCCTCATCCAATAGCAAACCTTTCTCACGAACTTTTTTCATCGATTTCACTACAGCTGTTCCACTTGGTGCTCTTTCACGTTTCTTATTTCAATTCAAAATTCCCACGGTTTCGGTTTCACAACACTGACTTTGAAAATAAGTTTTCAATATTTCAAAACGCTCAGACTAACGTTTTGTCAAAATTTCAAGCAAATCGTTCAAAAGTGTTGTTGTTAATAGCAATATAATTTGTTAACCATTATCAATCGATTGTAAAAATTCTTAGTGAACGTCCACGTTTTGTGTAGTGCTCCACTTTCTCTTAATATGTAGCTACACTCTTTTCAACCTGAAATTTATGCTTTTTGACTTAATGTACTAGAACTTCCAAGCAATAATATCAGAGCCATCTATGATTTTAAAAAGCCGTAATAATAAAACGAGAGCTTTAAATAGAGGGGAAGCTTTTATTGAGTTATTATAAGAAACCATGGTAATTGGGAAATTTTTGAACACAAATTTACGAATAAAAAATTAAACAAACCATTTAAATTTTAATTTTATATTTTTTAAAAGACACGTAATTAAAAATCAGCCATCTTAGTGCAGTATTTAATTATTAAATTAAAGAAAAATAAGTTAATAAAGGGTGTTGCCGCAGAAATTCCAAGAGATCCAATTTAAAATTTGGTTTTATAAAAATTTAACTTCTTCTTCTTCTAAATTTATAGTTATGCTATGTGCCTCAGGTCGATTTTTTCGGCTAAATTATGAACTAAACTTTTTTGAGGTGACCTTACGCTATTCGCCGCCAGGTTACAAACGAATAGTCTCGTCGCGAGGTAACTTTCCAATTCAGTTATCAAATGTCATTATTTGGTATAGCGGCATCTTGTGATTGGTTAAGCAGCGAAAAAACAGTTTCCGACGTTTGTTCATCAACAATGTTGAAATAGAATACAAAGCGCAATAACCTCCATAATACATTGTTATTCCCAAAGCATTTTTAAACGAAAGTTTGTTTTGGAAAAAATAATTCTGAAATTTTTGATAGAACACTATACTAATTTCTTATTTTCTTTACATACACATATAAACAAATTCTTGTTTCTACAAAAAATAAATTGTGTTAGACTAATTTAAGTGTTTCTGCGTTAAATGTTTCTAGCTAACCATTCAAATTGAAAATTCAAACGTAGCATTCATGTTTTTATATACAAAAAAGATTTTAAAAAATATTGGTTTGAAAAATTACAAAAAGCTCATGAAAAAATGTTGAAATCTTACGGCTCTTATATTTAGGTGGCTCTGATAATATACGTAAATGAATTTTTTTTAAATTTGTGAACTAAGCCAAACTCATCTTGAAGTCGAAAAATTAAAAAGGTTCGTACTTGATCATCACTTTCTCTGTATATTTCTGTGTATTTACGCTCTCTTTTGTAACATTTCATTCAATGAGTTGAAACGTGACGATTATCTTAATAATCAGAACATAATTGAGGTGTCAGTGTGATTCATATTTAAATTGTAGCTACTACCAATGTTTCGATAAAGTCACTGGCTGCGGGAGCTTTAACATCTTATAATTTTATCTTATTAATATTTAATATTCATTCTGTATGACAAATTTGCACCCAAAAATTGTAAATCCTAATTTGTAACAGATACCTAAATTTCTGCTATGATCCTTTTCGAAGTATGTAGTGTAGTGTGTGTGTGTGTGTGTCAAAATTTGGGCGCTCACAAATTGTGTATTATACCATCATATAGATAGGATACGTTTTATATATTTGCAACTGTTATTTCGTGTATTATTACTGGTACGTCAATTTAACCCAAATAATAATGTCATTCAATTCTGCTTTCGAGTAATAAAAAAAATAATAAATATAAAAGGGAAAATCAATAGGAAAACACAGCAACAATTTGTAAATAATAGAGTTTTTCATTTTTATATTTATCTTATTAATTTGCACAAGCAGAAATTCTCAATTCGAACGCCACTCGAGAATTTAATCTCGAGAAATACTTGAACAATTATTTTCCATATAATGAGCAAATAATTTCTTCGTGTACTGTATACAATTTCCATCATACGCACACCACACCGTAATATATAATTGTGATAATTATTATTACGATTTTTAATTAAATTCGTAGCCACATTATGTAATTGGGTAAAAGCTTAAAGCTCTCTCTCACCACCATTGTAAATAAAACGCGATTAATGGAAAGGAGGATTTTTTTTTTATATTTATAACTTACGAAATCTTAACTATAAATATATTCCTTTTTAAAAATAAATAAATTAATTTAAATTCATCGATAATTAAATCAATTTTATTTTTGTGTTGTGCTGCCACATAAAAATGAATATAAATCAGCAAGGGGTTATGTATTTTGTGATTTTATTTTATTACTCTGCTGCTGCTGTATGTACATCGATCGACGACTCGGAATTAAAATAAAAAAAATATATATATAATTAAATTAAAATCATTAAGACGATTAGGTTTCATGTTTTAAAATTTGTTTTATTTTTTTAATTTATAATTTTACGTCAATTTTAATCAAAAATGATAATTAGAACATCATATAGTAATTGAAGAAGACGAGAGGAGGCCAAACAATTTAATTACGAACATTTTTTTTTGTCTGGTGATCTGGGAATCCGTGATAATTTTAGAATTTGTTTTAATGTGTCATTCTGTACATATATAATGAGTATTATATGCATAGGCGGATTTTATTTTTAGCGTTTCACGCTTTTATCTGCGCTACATATCTACGTTATGCCTTCTGGGACAATGACTTTGTTACGATGCCAATGGGATTTTATTACAGTTTTGATTTGTTTTTCTATTCTAATTTATACATCTCTAAACCCTTTTATAGAAGGTTTATCTGAGGAAATATTACGGGAAGTTGTTTTTTAAATGTAGCTTAATGCTGGAAGAGACAATAAACCGTTCCAGATCAAATTCCAAAAATTTAAGCTGTGAGTTAGCCCAGTTTTTCATCCCAGAAAAAAAAAATCCTTAGGCAATTACTATTTCATCTTCTTCTTTTAAATTTTTTTTCGCAACAACAAAATATCTATCCCAGATTTGTTCATTTAGTTGTTGTTTTTGTACTCTGCGTATGAATAAATAATTAAAAATAGTTTTCCAAACTGATTTATAGGTAATAATTGTTGGTTTTGGTTAAAGATGAGAATAAAATCAGTTACTATATTGTTTCAAGTTGGTAATATAATAAGGGCTTACAATGACTAAGAGGCAGTACCAGCCGTAGGATAGTATTGGCGCAAATGGACAAGTGGCCCCTTATAAGAATAGCAGAAACTCGAGCCATTTTCCTAGAAATATATGATTTGCTATTGAATACGGCTGGTACTGTCTGAGTAGCCACAATTAGTCCGTACCATAGGTTATTCAAAACATAAAAAATCATTTCCGGCAAATCATATTTTTAGGAGAATGGCTCGATTTTCTGATACTCCTATATGGGGTCGTTTGGAACTTGGCTATTTGCGCCAATACTAGCATACGGCTGATACTGCCTGTAAACCCTTACGATTACCAACTTGAAACAATATAGTGACTGATATTATTCTCATCTTTAATCAAAACAAACAATTATTACCTATAAATCATTTTACTTAAAAAAAATATTTTTAATTATTTATTCATACGCAGAGTACAAAAACAACAACTAAATGAACAAATCTGGCAAGGATATTTTGTTGTTGAGAAAACAAATTTCCGTCTTATACAAGTTTAAATAGAAAAAACTGGGATGAAATGAAATAGTATTGTCTAAGGAAATTCAATTTTTTTTCCTGGGGTGAAAAACTCGGCTAACTTCACATGCTTAAATTTTTTTACCGAAAATGACGATATTAACAAAAATTGTTTTTCCAGCCCAGACGGATTGATGGATCGGGGTGAAACTTTATACTTAAGTGTTTCCAAAAATTAGGAGATCCCAGTGAATTGTGGCCTAAATCTGTGTACCGGACGTGACAGCTTGCATTGAAGCTTTTTTGGTTTTTGCAAAATAGTTTGAAAGCTACGAACAAAAATTTGAACCCTATACTTCCCAGAGAAATTGATTGATCGGACTATAACTTCATACTTAAGCTTTTTCCATAAATTTGAAAATCCTACCTAGTGATATTAGGCCAAAATCGGTCCACCCGAACTGGCACCTTCCAGAGGAACTTTTTCAGTTTTTGCAAATATGATCAAATTGACTATGAACTGAACGATTATTAATTAAATTTGCAACAATATCGGTTCAGATCAATTTTCCAATATTTAAGAGGAAATGTTGATTTTTTACAAACCATGTTTTTATTTTCTTTTATATGTAGTAAAATTTAGTACAGTAATTATGAAAAATTTGAAGTCAGAAAAAGCATTTTTTTTTTATTTGTATTTGCGTGTCTCTAGGCGAGGTGTCGTGCATACTAAATGTATATATCCTCTCTACAGCCCAGACGGTTAGATTGATTGGGATGAATCTTCTTATACTTAAGCTTCTTCCACAAATTAGGAGATCGTGTGTCATTTACGAAAAAAGCGATTATCAACTAAAAGATTCTAATTTAAATTTGCAATAATACCGTGGAAATGACGATTTTTGACAAAAAAAAAACTTGTTTTGCAACAAAAATGTGCACTCTGTACAGCCCAGATGGACTGATTGATCGGTATGAAACTTCAAAGCTTTTTCTACAAATTGGGAGATCCCAGTATGGTTTGTGACTGAAATCGATCCACTGGAAATGACAGTTTCCATAGTTGATTTACATTTTTCCACCGGAAGTGACAGCTTCGATAGGAGCATTTACGAGAAAAACGGTTATGAACTCATAGATTGTAAATTAATTTAACAACATTACCGATCCAGGACCGTTTTCCAAAATTTAAGCTGAAATGACGAAATCATATTTTGTTAGAAAACTGTTTTTCAGTAAAAATTTGGTCCCAGTACAGAATTGATTGATCGGGATGATGCTTCATTCTTAAGCTTTTTCCATAAAAGTCCACCGGAATAGCCAGCTTCCACAGCCAGCTTCCAAACGACTAAAATATCAATATAAAAATTGTAAATTAAATTACAAACAAAATTAGTTCTGATCATATTTTAAATTTTACCGAAAATGACGAATTTCGATAAAAAAATAATTATTTCGCCAAAATTCGGCATTTCGGTATAAAACTTCATACTAAAGCTTTTTCCATAAATTGGGAGAGCTATGTGAAATGTGATGGAGATTTGCACTCCAAAAGTGACAGCTTCCGAAGACCTTGTTCGTTTTCTGAATTTTAAACAAGATAATGGTTTTTGATTATACACGACAATTTTTAACACAAAGCCGGTATCCAGTTCAAGAAATTATTAATTAGCTTTAGAAATTATGTGTGGTGTATTCAAGATCTATGTACATTTATCATAAAAAAAAAGTCGGGTGTTGGCCACAACAATTACACACCTCAATTTTTTTATTTAAGTAATTTAACGTCGGTTATATACATAAATCTGCGTCTCCAGTCGGACCTGTAATTAGAACATAGATTGTAGATCTAGAAAATAAAATTTTCAATTCTTAAAAATTGCGTCCCATTGATTACCGTGTTCCTCGTTCCATTACCATGTTCTTCTAATATTAAAAGGACTATAAACCTTCGAATAAAAAAACTGCTTTAAAGGCAACAGCTCAATCATAAAAAACTTAGTAAGTCACCTACACCGATTAATAATTCCTATATGGTTTTAGACATTTGGGTTGAACTAAAAGAAACCCAACAACTGGTATGATATAGGAAAAAAACGTAGAAGATAAATTTTTCATAGAATTTAAAATTAATTAAAAATAAATTTTATATTTTTATATAACAAAAATCAACTACAGTTCTCGCTCGAGATGAGTAAATTTAAATACTGAAAGTTTCTTTTGTTTAGAAAACTAATCAGTTATTTGAACATTAAACAATTGCAAAATCGTATAATTATGACATTTAATTAAATCGTATTTCTCAAACATATAATTTTCTACACAAATGATATGGCTACTGGCTAGAAATATGATAATGTTTTAAACCGTTGGCTTTATTTGCTATTGCGATGAAATGGACACTACGACAGTTTTAATGGAAACTTTAAAACGAACAGTTAGGTTTTATACAAACTTGTGGTGATGTGCTTGTGAAAATGAAAATTGCAAATTAAATATGATCTCAATACACTTTGGAGGAACGTGGATTACCCTTGATATGAATACTGACTACCCACAACTTTTATCTCATCATCATCGTTTAATGTATTATTTCAGACGAGTTATATGCAGACTGGTACAATAATGATTCAAAATTTACCCTCATTTGTCTAGACGATATACTCGTTCAAAAGCTATCCAATTTACTCTATAAAATAAATCCCCCTTTATATCAAATTTCGGAAAATGTAATAATTTTCATAAACAGTGCAATTTTATCAGTAACGATTTTTCGCTATTTAGATAGTTATGGAAAAAATATATTGAGCTGGAAATTTTTCTCAATTTTCAATTATGTTATGCATGGTTAGTTCCAAAATACGATTAATTTAAATTTGGTTGGCTATACATAGTTAGTTATTCAACTTTTGCTCTCAGTAGACGTCGTAACTCGTAATAACTAACTCATCAGTTTGTCTATACATTGCAACTATTTTACCAAATGTAACCTGCGCCCGCAAATCATCCCAAACATTTTAATTTAGATTAGTTACTGAGTAATTTATACAAATTACATCTTAATTACGAAATATTATTTTAAAAAAATGTTTTATTCGTAGGTCGGAAATTTGAGTAATTTTAAATAGATAAACAAACATTTTGTTAATACCACCCAAATCTACTCTTTTTTATTGTGCTGTATTAAAGAATTCCTCAAGATTATAAATTAAGATATTGACTGTTTTTTTTTTATATAAAAGTTAATTCGCTGAAAATACCTGCGTGGTATCATTATCTTTATACTGTGTTTAGGTTTTTTTTTACGCTTTACTCGATCTAATTGTTTTCGAGTATGAATGTACGCTTCCTTAATTAAATTAAAAATAAACATTATTTTCAAGAAGTTCACATTTCTTAAAATCTTCTCGCCCCTCCATGTTAATTTATGCGTATCAATGCGGGTTTGAAGCGTGTTAAATAAATCATGAATCATAGAAAAATTTATTTTCGATCGATTTATTTAAAAATTCGTTGCATATTTGATAAGATATACACGTTAATCTTATCTTTTAGACATAGTAATTATTATGTTTTGCTATTCTATTAAGATTGAATTATTTTTTTTTAAGTTTTGATTTATTTATATCTATTCCAACGCGCACGCTAATAGAAATTGCACAGATTATAAAATTTTTTTGTTCATCAATCAAATTTTGATGTGTATATGTTTATAAAAATTTATAATTAGATGTCATTTGACACTTAAAGTATTTTTGTACGTGATTTTCGATTTTATCACTGATTGCAATAACAACCCATAATTAAAGATTTTTTTGCCCCCCAATAAAAACTACGTGCAAGTTGCAATACATAATTGCGTAATAAACGATTGTGGTATATGTGTATAAAATTATTGTTTACTTTAATTATTATCAATTTTGTTATTTTTAGGATGCATTTTCCCCCAAAAAATCGCAGTTACGATAATATTTTGACGTCATTTATCTTAACTTGTATATGCTTTTATAATTAACGCCCTTGTGCGACACAGTTAGTTTTTGTACGAGCGCGCGCATTCGTCAATTACGTCAACGTCCTATGGCCTTAGGTTTCAAAGTGTAAAATATCAACATTTTCACGTATGTGAAGTTATCCCAGAATTCTGCCCTTGATCATAATTTTTTTAATCAGGGAATAGTAACATCTCAATAACCAATTTGCTCTTGTGTGAAGCTAGCCCAGCCCATAGAAATTTTATCAATTTTAATGAAAAAACGAAAAAATATCAAATTTATTAAATTTGATTTGTTTTTCATATATAAAAAAAAAAAAAAATCTAACGTAAAAAAAAAATGTTAACTTTTGAGTTGCATAAAGTAATGGAAAATTACAGAAAATGTAAGAAAAAATTTGTTCCGTGGCAAGTTCCCGAAAATGAAGTCTAGGCTAGGAATTTCATTGATTTTTATATAATATTTCGTCCCGCTCGAATTTAAAATTATTTCGCCAAAACTAAAAATGTCTCGGAGTAACAGTCGGCCGATATGACTACCCTAAGGCACGTCGGTTGATGCTAACGGATTGCCAGCGATCTGAGAAGTACGAACGAAACCAGTCGATGGGAATGAAATGACAATCCAGACCCTCGAACTTGCTAATAAGAATAGAGTGATCAATCACATCGAAAAGCTTTGCGAAGTCTGTGTAGACAACATAAAGCTGCTGCTTGGAGTTTACACTGTCAAATAAATGACCACAAAAAGAGAGCAAGTTGGACACGGTAGACCTGCCGGGATAAAATTAATGCTGAAAAGGAGAAATAAGTCTCTTGGTATGGAAGCGCAATACTCTGTGAACGATAGACTCAAACAGTTTGGTTAAGATAGAGAGGATGGCGATCCCACGATAGTTATTTTACCTCAGTTCTGTTACCCGCCTTGAAAATTGTATCAACACGGCGAATTCTTTCGTTAAACAATAAGGTAACTGCGGGGGCCAGACTTACAGCACGACAAAATCGGCATAGTATTCTACGCCGCAAGGCCTGTGCAGGGAATGAAACTTGTAGCGTCCTTTCTCGAGCAGCATCAACTCGGTATTATACCATGGCTCACGAAAGCCGGATTTATTATTGATAACTCGCGGAACGAGTCTCTCGATACCAGTCCCGAGAAGCTCATTGAAATCCGTGCCGTGCTGTAAATAGTCCCAATCGGCAGTGCTGAGAAATTCATTCAAAGATATGTGTATTTATCATAATTGGTGTGTGATAAATGCTCTCACGTAAAGTGAAGTTCAAGAACGGGGCAACATCGGCATGCAAGACATCAAATAATGATGTCTTCTGCCAGTATCTCCTCTCCTCCTCGTCCCTGCAGCTTCTGCAGAAGTCATTCGCATCCAGATCCAGCCTCCTCGCATGATCTCTGAAAAGGTAGTGACCGGTAAGTATTCTTACAATTCTACCTAAATGACGCTTCGCTAGTGTGATTAAGATCTTGGAGCGCTTCAAGTTTACCTCAGGCTTCGCAACTAGTCGTACTGGCGAGCATTTGCCTAGGCAACTTTTTTCCTATGGCTTGCTGCTTTCAGCACAGACATAGGCCTTCCTACACATTCTCTTCGTGGTTCCAGTTGAACAGTTGTACCGTACCTTACTAATTCGTCTGCCCTGCAATTTCCCTCAACGTCAGAATGATTCGGCAACCAAATCAACTTGATATTGAATAATTCACTCATTAAGAGATGTGTGATAATCCAACGCCAGGGAAACTGAATCTAGTGAAAGACTGGCCGCCCGACTGTCTACATAGATAGTGATATCAGTCAATAATACTACACTTTGCTTCAACCAGTTCATGACCTCTTCAATCGCTATAAGCCAGGTACACGCTGCAGTAATCAGATAGACGGAAAGATAAGTTCCCACTCTGCCATCGAGGTTCGAGCCGTCGGTGATGAATTTAACTGTCCCGGTCTCCATAATGAGGCCACTCCAACAATCCTCCCTAGAGGGGAGAATCACCTTAAAATGCTTGCCAAAACACATCAGAGGTGTTTATGTAGTCCAAACTCACCAGATCATGCCTCAAAGAATCGACTATAGTTGAGTGCTTTTTTTGCAGGCAAGCCCACCCTGAAGTTGCTGATAGCCGGGCGGCCGTATTGACCGCTCTTTGCTTACCGGTAATATCCAACGGAATACAGGGGGTACAGCATGACCTCTAAGGCACTAGTAGGGGTCGTTTTAGTGCCCCACTAATAAGCAAACAGGCTGCCCTTGGACTTTCGCCATCATGTGTCTGTATGATAATTTCTCCAGAGCTGGCCACCATACACTCACACCGTACAGCAGTCTTACAACTGCCGTGTAAAGCCACTGCACCAGCACTGGTTCCAAGCCCCATTTATTTCCGATGGCATGTTTACAAGAGTAGAGTGCCACAGTGGCCTTCTTCACTCTTTCTATCGTGTTTTGTTTCCAACTGAGCATACTGTCCAGAAGGATCCCTAGGGATCTGTAAGAACTAGCATATAGTACCATTTAGACTTGGTGGAACCACACCCGGAATTTTCTTTCTCCTAGTATAAAGGACCAGCTCTGTTTTAGATGGGTTAATCCCCAATCCACATTTACTGGCCCAACTAGCAGTGATTGATAACGCATTCTGCATCACATTCCTGATTGTAGCCAGGTGCTTACCCGAGACAGCTGTCGCTACGTCATCGGCATAAGCAACCATACCTTTTCCTTCCTCCTCTAGCTATGCAATATTTAAACATGTTTCGGAATTTTCAAACAGAAAAGTCTCAAAATATCATTTTGTTTGAATACTTTACCGTCAAAATAAATCAAACGTCAGTTTTTCTAAGCTAGACCCTTACTATTGAAATGTATCGCCTTCGATCAATATCGGATTGCCTAAGTAAAAATTTTGTGATTTTGCCTCACTATTCAAATTTTATAAATCAAATTAATAATTGATCGTTGTGCTTTTCGGAACAATCACCGGACTTATAAATGCTTTATAGAGTGCGAGTGTGCACGACTGTCATAGATGTTTTAACTTCAATTACTTTGCCTGGGCGAAAACGATTCTGCATCCGGCCACGATATGGACCTTTCTATCGGCTTGGAAAGAAATTATGATTAATCCGTGCCGTATGCTTAACGATGCACTATTCTAGAATTATACTCATTGTAAACCATTGATCACTGGTTGATTGGTTGGGGCGAAAGCCATACTAGCCGTACAATCTCTGATAATATCGTCAATGAGAGAGGTGAGTCTAACCCGTACAACATTTGCAAGAATATTGTAGGCTGTGTTTAACAAGACGATGCCGCGGGAATTTTCACAAACCGGACGATAGCCTTTCTTGTGAAGCCGGCAACTTAATTGAAGTCTTCCAGTGTTTTGGTTGTTGCTCCTGATTCAAAATTACAACTATTAGATTGGACGAGAGATCTCGCATGGCTGTGTAATGGAAACTTTAGATAAATTTCTGGCTTTGGCAATGGTGCCTCGTATAAGTATTATTCACGTGGGAACCGCTGTTTTAAGGTAATCCAACGAATGTTCTCTTTTTGGCGGAAAAGTTTCATGGTTTCTTAGTAGTGTTCCATTCGGAAAATTGTTGTGTTCTGAAATCATTTTTCTCAACGCATTGTACGTATGATCATCGAATCACTCATTACGAGGTTTCGTTGGTCTTTCTTCTATAGTAGTTTTTTCAGTAGTTACTGCTGACTATACAGCATCCGACTGTGTCTGGTTGTGAACTGTTAAGTCCAACAGACGTTTCTGCATTCAGACCCGAGGGGAGGTATTAATGACGTCCTTCAATCCAACATAAAAAAAAATCTTTCGCATCACTTGTCTTGTGTGCGTCAGATGCATACACGATAACGATTGTTAAAAATTAAATTTTTTTAAGTTTTAGTTTAAATTTTAAAATTTAAATTTAAAATAAAAATAAATTTTTTTTAACTTAATATTGAATTAATATATCGACAGGATTAGCCCCAGAAGAAACGTTTAGAAATTTGTTTAAGATGATTTTGTTTCAATATTTGTTGTATTTCATAACACCTATCGATCCGGAACAGTACAAATCTTATTAATAATGCACAAATGTCCGTAGTTTTATTCAACTCGAGAAGGGTAATTTGTAGAAAGTTGATATCTGGCATGATATTATGGTTCGATGAGAAAAGTTCATAGCCGTTGGAATTACACCGATAGGCTCTTCCTGGACTGTGCTGTGGCGGATCAAAGTTTCAGAAACTTATGCCATTGAAAATAAATGGGATTCAAAAATTGATATTTTTAAATTTTGCAACATAAAAATACTACTTATTACAATGTTTAGAGGTATATTAATTTTTTTATTTCGCATTTTTTTGCTTTTTTAATTTTTATTTTAATCCATCTTTTATTTTGAATCAAATCATAAATTCCGACCCATGCTTGCACGGATCGCACGGGTCGCTTACTAGTTTTATATAGAAAACATGATCCGATGTATTATTATTTATTTAATGATAAAAATAATGATATATACAAAACACTGATTAACGAATGTTTGAAGCTCCTCAAAACATGGGTTAACCCACAAATAAAATAAAAACAGATTTAAATTTGAAAGTATGTTTCATCTCGTTTTCGTGTTTCTATGTGAAACCCGTTTGTTTTATTGAAATCCTCATATAATTGTAACGTGTGAGTATTTCTATAATTACATTGCACAAGTCGAGAATAAAGGCAGTTCGAAGGACTGGTTTGACAATTAATTTAAAGTTACTGCTGTGGGCCTTTGACCATTTCAGAGCTGACGACCAGAACATCAACAAATTCTTCAGAATCTTACGAAAACAAGATCAATCGATGCAGGAAAGCTCGAAGCAAGCGAGTTTAGTGTTCGTCACATTGTAACGAGGAAGCTCGGACTTTTGTACAATCTCCGTTGGGCTGGTGTACACTCGTCATCTGCGACCAGTTATTGCGTCAAGTAAGTTAACTCAGAAGAGAACCGCAACATGTTATGAAGAGATTTCTTTACAACTTCACAGTTGAATCTGGTTCTTGGTTCGCGGAATATAATGCTGTTGGGAAAATTTTGTAAAAATTAAAAAAATCCCCAGTAACTATGCTACCATATAACGGTACACAGCAATCGGAGTATTTATGTAGCAAACATACAATATGAAGCATCACTAACAATAGTCTCTATTATAGTTCTCACCCCACCTCACCTCACCAGTCCAAGTCGTGTGAGTTCCATTTTTGTATTTGTTTCTCGCTTTTATTTTGGTGAGATGTTCATGTGTTTGTTGATTATGACAATTTCCATTAGTTGTTATGTTGGCAATATTGTAATTATAACGTGTTGGACATACATTTTTCATAATATTGACGTTTCATGTGTTTTTCATTAGAAATTCTTATTTTCTAGAAATATTTTTTTTATTGTGCAATAATTTTGTAAAATGAAATCCTATATAAAACTTATTATGAAAAAACATCTTACGTTTTTTTGCCATTATCTTTCCATTTTGATTTTGTTTGTCAAAAAATTAATATGAACTCACCACTATATTCTATGTTTCTTGATTCTCGATCTGATCCAGTTCAGTTCATGTTTCATGAAACAACACAAAGGCCATTGCTAGATTTTAAATCAAAATTTATGATCTAAAACAAAATAATGTGGATCATGTTTTCCAAAAAAATTTGAACTGATCTGGATGAGTATATTTTACATTAGACTCACCTCACCGTATCAACCATAATACGAAATATTTCAAAATGGTGAGTTCAAGTCACAATTATGACGTATTTCTCGTTAATAATTACATTTTATTATTGAAAAATTTAGCAAATGTCGAAGCTCGAGTATCTTGCCATCCTTCTGAAGAGGTACAGAGGTAACTTGTCACCCTTCTGGAGGTAGTTTCGATCCTATATGTCAATTTAATCAAAAGTTTAAAATTACTCAATCTCTACAATTTTTTATACTTGGAAACCCTTATGTTTCAGTTTGAAAATTTAAAAGTTACACGGGTAAGTCGTCAAACCAGGGTTAATCATGAATTAGTCTGTCCTTAAAAACAGATTTTCATTGGAATAAACAAGAATTTTAGATCTTCGATCACATTTGTACTGATGTATAATTATTGGAGTCAAATGGTTACGTCCTAATAAAAAAAAATGCTCCTACAACTTGTAAGGGATTAGGGGGTGGGTGGGGTAAGTTATCATTTTTTCAGGCATTCATTTTTAATTTTGGGTTTAATTTCATTTTTTGAAAAGACCCAATAAAATAATGAAAACGTACGTATTTTAGTATTTTGGGGCGTATTTTTACAGAAACCTGACTGCACACACCTCCTATAGGAGTATAGTAATAATTTTATAATTAAAGTATTGATGTTTACAAATTACAGTATCATCTTTTGAATGTTCTTCAACCACAACAGATCTTAATTTATAAAATTAGGTAGTGGAGTAATTTTCGTAGCCAATTTGAAAATTTTCAAAATATTACGAAAAGTTGTTCGCGCGAAGCCACACCCACTTCTGGCCATCACCTAAAATGCTACACCAACTCTGCTTATCCACTAAACCAAGCCTATTTTCATGAATACCTAGCCATTTGAACTATCTTTACTCAACCATTCAACGCGGCTCAAAAATTATTTATTGGACTTCTGTGCTGCACGGTACATCGCCGTATTAACTCACCTGCCGGCGAAAATTTCGGGTATATGGTATACCGATAAGCGCGTTTTTTAAAGTTCATCACTTTTGTTGCCATATGTTTTTTGTGTTAATATATTATTGTACTGAAGACCAATTTTGGCTTTATAAACATACTCGTATATCCGCACGCCTAATATATTCGCACTAGTAAATTATTTTTAGAATTGAAGTGACAAACACGTTTCATCACTCACATTTCCTAAGCATTTAATTCTATCGTCTACTATTAATTGTTCGAATGAAAAATTATTTTTGCGTTTTTAATTTATCTATTGGTATATTCATTTATGAAATTAACAAACACTCCACAGCCATTTAATTAGTATTCCCCAACATGCAAATATCATTTTATTTCGTCAACTATGGTTGGTTGAATTACGCAATATTTTCACTTGACACATTTTAAAAATGTTGTACTCGTATATAAACAATCAACAATTTTACGTAATTAAATTTTCCACTTTGATCAAATAATCAACGGTTTATTCTACAGACCTCATTTTTCCTTTCTTTTAACTATAAGTTCTTATACGAGTAATGAGATAATTTTTAAGTGTTTCTTAGACGAATATTTTAGATCTGGATTTATTCGCTCTTCACTCCCTACTGCGCTTCGGCAACAATAACAAATGATGGTAATCGACTAATTTTTGGTTTGTCGATAATACAAGGATATTGTAAACTTCTCAGATGCACCAAAGAATTTTTATTGTAATATAAGAACGCGTTACAGTCCATACATGTAATTTGCCGAACAACTTTGACAATAAATAACGCTTCGGCACTTAATCTCACCAGAGGCAATTTACAGATCACACTGTGGTCCACATAACTGTGAACTTCTGTTGGAGCGTAGAATTGAGCGTTTAATCTCCTTGCATGTTAATGTACAGGTTAATAGGGAGCGTGCAGGTGGTACACGATAATTGGGGAATGGATTTCAAAATCGCGAAAATTAAAATAATCCAGAAAATCAAAAATCCCGAGTATAGGAAACCCCCCAAAAACACGATTAGTCCGTTCATTAATCCGTGTTCTTTGAAACCGGGAGTGTGAAAATAAAAAAAAACGATATGTTTTAATTTTTTTTTGTGTTATGGTATACAAAAACAAAATAAAAAAGAATCAACGAAAATCGTGTAGTTTGAAACCGTGTGATTCGAGGGAAGGTATCCGTGTTCTTCGAATACCGTGTTACCTGTATTTAAATTCCGGGTAATAAAACATCGGATTTAAAAATCTCAGAATTTGAAATCGCGATACAAACCAAATGCCAGATTTCAAAATATTAATGTAAGATATTGAAATCCGGGATTTATCTATAGATCGCGATTACTTACCTGGTTAGGATCAAATTCAGTTTTTTTTAAAATAGGATTTCAATAAATGAGTTCCTCATGTGATTCTGGAAGAGGAAAATTTTAATGAAACTTAGCTATTTGCCATCGCATAAAGAAATAATTCAGTTTCCATAATGGAAATATGTATAGGATTCCAATATGAGTTCCGGTTGGGATCTGGAAAGTGGTCAATTTGAATGTAACTATGCCTTTTCTCAAAACATTCAGATGAAACACACTTTGTGTGTTGAAAATGAAGAATTTGAATATAGCAAGGCATGTCATCTGCAAAATAGCCAGTTTGAATTAAACCAACCCATTTCTCAAACGATTGGGATGAAACTTGAATTTCGAAGATGGTTCAGGGAAATTGACTGTTTAAATCGATCTGAGATATGTTTAATCGGAAATGGTTAAAGTATTTTATATGCTGAAAATTTGATTCCATTTACGGTTTTCTATTATTCCAAGGCTTATCTATGTTTGTAGCTATTTGGATCTTCTTCTGTACGTGATAGTCATGTCATGAGAAAATTAGATGCTGTATGATTCTAGAAAATGTTCAGGTTGAATGGAAATAATCCATTGCTCAACCGATTTGGAACAAACTCAGTTCCGAAAATTGAATAATTTTCATAGCATTAACCATCCTCAATTGATTGCGGCTTTAATAATGAAAAATCCCAATTTAAATTAAATAATTTATGAGTTTTGGAAGATAGTCAATGTAAATGAAATTACGCCGCAGTTGTGATAAAAACGGCAAATTTGAATTGAGATACCTCTGAGCATGACTCTGAAATATTTACAATTTCAACGGACCTAAATAATTTATAAACCAATTATAGTTGAGTTCAATTTGTAAGGAAGAAAATGGGTTTCGAAGAAGCTATGTCCCACAAATATAAATTCCTGATGCGGGTCTTTAAAATAATCAATTTAAATGGAACTCTGTTGACATATGAAAATAAAAGTCCAATATAACTTCAAAATTGTTTGACATACGGTTTGTATAATGGAAATACAAGGTTTCTGAAATGGCTAATTTGAATGAAACTAAACCAATTTTCAACTGACGAATTTGAATCTCTGCTTTATAAAAGATTCCAAGAGTTTGATGAGCTATACCCGTCTGTTACACAGAAAAGTATCGTTACCAATATAACGATACTGAGCCTTCTTAGCATGATCCTTAAACACTTAGTTTAAAACACTCGCCAGAACACACATATGCTATCAAATGGTAAGCTTGAAATATACGAAAAATACGATCCCTATATTCTTCATACATTTAACGATTGAAACATTTGTATCTGACTACCGAAATACTTGATATTTCGACATTCGGGCCGGTAGTCCTTATGTACGCCGCTAGCCTTTATGTAGGTTTTAGGGCTAAGTAGAAACCAACAGTTTGGTGTGTGGAACTTAATCCTTTAAGAAAGTGTGTAGGATAACCTTCAATAAAGGGGCTAGGAAATCACTTAGTACTCATAGAAGGATAATCTAAGAATAGTTGTTTCAAAGTCAAAAATTATGGAGAAGATATTTTTTTCAAAATTCATTTAGTCTAAGACTCATGTCTTGCAGAACTGCAAAACTGCAGAACTGCAAGGCGAACAAACCAGAAATAGCACTTGTGTGGGGAGGTTTAGCGTTAATTTTCCTACGAAAATGATGGCCAGAAGATCCTTAAAATGTTTACTAATTGAATCTCAGTTCTTACTTTCAGAATATTTTTAATGCCGGAAGTTTTTATACTCGGTTAATCAAAATCGTGGTTTTCTTTAAAATGCGCTGTACGAAATTCTAGATAGAAAACTGCGTTTTTTTTAAATCTTGGCACTAAAAAATCGTTTAAAATTTAATTTTATAATTATTCTTTGAAAAATTTAGGCATCTGCGCTTGTAGGGCCTGTCGAATCTTTGTATACTCAGTATTTCGAAACTCGTACACCCAATTTTTATAAGTACCAAATACCGTTGAAAAAAGCGCCAGGTGCACCAATTTTGTTCACTTGTGCTAAATTTCATAAAGATCTTCGACCTCCACTGAATAGAATAAAAAAAGTCCATAATGTGCAAGTTCAGCAATACCCGTTTTCGGATTTTGTTCATAATTCATTTTAACTCGCCAAATTCACTCTGAAATCAGATTAGTGGAAATTCCATCACAAGTATGTTCCAGAACTCCAGAATTTTGTATACTGCCTATAAACACAGATTATTTGACTGGGTTACATAATCTAATTATCTTCCTATTAATGGTCGTACATCTGCTGGAAAGTGCACACTACTGCTGAATGAGGCATATTGGTATGCCGGGAGGAGGAGATAATCTTGTTTTCGTCTATTTTACAATTTATTTTATGCTATTCCCATGCGGGTGCCCAAATTTGTACTAGCTCAAGCGACGGTTGCTTTAAACCGGCCGCCAACTCAGGATATTGAACTTCCAGAATCCTACAATTTAACCAAAATTAGCTAGGAAATGTCCCAACGCTATTCAGCACAACCAAATCCCAGAAATTCGTCCATAATTTGTGTTTATTCCCAAGCCAATCCTAAACACCAAATTTGGTCATAGTCGGTTAAGACTTAAGACATAGACGTGTTTTTCTTATCACAGTTATCAAATTTTAAAAAATCGTTCGACTTCGAGATGAAAAATTTGCAAATATTCCACATCTTGGTTTATATTAAAATAAATCTTTAAACTCCAATCCCATCCAATATGCGCCCCATATCGATTGGCTTTCCTGATCCATCTTATGGCACTCTTTTCATTGCCACCTGCGTTCCCGATGTATCGATCTTCTTTAAATCTCTTTTTATCTTTCTAATCAAACGTTCAACATTTTTGTCACGATATCCGTTGCTGTGTACCATTCTCTTCAAATTTGCTCAAAAAGTTTCAATTGGCCTTAGTTGTGGAACATTTGGTGGATCATAGTCTTTAGGGATAAATTCGAGTCTGCGTTTACGTAAATCAGATAACGTTGCGTTGGCGTAATGTAAGGATGCCAAATCAGGCCAAAAAATCGCTTTATCATTTTTATGATATTTATCTATAAATTTTTGGAGCACAGGTAAACATTTGTTAGTGTATGTTTGAGCATTAACGGCGAAACCACTTTTGAAAAAAACTGGGTCGCTGACACATCGTTCGCCAATAGACAACCACAACATAAGTTTACCTGGAAATTTACTCTTATGAATAAACTTCTCCTTCTCCGGTGCTTCGTGATCGGGAGACTCGTAGTATTTTGGCTGCCATTCATTACCTTCAACTGTGAAATAACTTTCATCATCATCCATCACACATTTATAAGCTGAAGAAGCAGCGAAATATGTTTGGGAAAGTATACTCTTAATCTAGACTTGATTGTAGCTATTTGTTTGGCGGTAGTTGCTGGTGTCGATTTTTTGGGTTTGCGATGTATAATCATACCTTGTAAATATTTCTTGCCAGTTTTTGGTCAACTTGATATTTTTTAACTAGCTGTCTGTACGATTTTGCAGTTCGAACCACCGTTTCATCTTTCAATTTCATTCGAACTTTACTATCTTGAAGTTGACATTTTTTGCCAGAGCCGGGTTTTCTATCCACAGGTTCGTCATTCGAAAACTATTTCAAAACTGTTTTATTCGAAAACTGTTGTAGATAAACAATTTTTTGAATCCAAGATCCTTGAAGTAGTGAAACATTTCGTCCTTTTGTTTGTCCGGGTGTTCCTGACAAAATTTATAAATTAATTTGCGACTTCTAAGAACGACATTTTTATAACTAATTGTAAAATGACGCAGTTGTTATGTAAATATATTTTACGAAGTATAAGAGAATCAAATTATTTAAAAACAGGGAAAATTTTAGTTTTGGTTGTACAACATAAATAGAGATGCATTTTACATTTGTTCATATGTTATTCCTCATACGTTAATCCCCATCCAAATCCCACCAAAATCATTATCTGGAAATTCCGAGTTTTTGTGATGCGAGATATTTAGATTTAGGATGTTCATTTCCAGGATTTTGATTATCAAGATTTCCGGGGTTTCAGTTTTGATTTTCGGGGTATTGAAATTCGGGGGTAATCGCTATAATTTAGTGTGGTGTGTGAGTCATTGAAAAAGTGAGCTTTAATGTAACTTTCAAGAACTTTAAAAACAAGAAAAAATTTAAAAAAATAAATATGCGGGAACTTTCAGATGAACGCTTGGAATTTGAAAACAAAACTATATTTATGGAATCTTAATTGGTTTCTGCCTAAATACCAGAATTATGTGTCTTTATTTGAAAATACTGTCTTTTATGGTTTGATTTCACTTAATTGCTTTCCTTACGGCAAGTCTTTATATGCTTCAACTAGTCTGAAGATTAGACGTGCTAGATTGTCAAACGTATGCCCTCGTTCATTTTATTGGCCATTTATTTGCATAAAGTCGTTTGTCACCAGTACCTTTGGCTGTGCTGCTATTGCGATCCGGATTATATTTGACATCTTACATGTCTAAACCATGATGATTTTTTTCTTAAATAGTGCCCAGTGGAACTTTCTTCGACAACTATGTATCCCGATTTACGTTAACAACTATGTTTTTGTATCCCCCTTTTGAGTTAACGCTTAATTAAGATATTAGTGATTACAGCTTAGAATGGTTTAAACTCTTGAGCTACCGGGGGAGTTCTTTATCGAACATTCTAGAAACTTAACTATTCACCGGGCATAGTCATCAATTAACTAAACAATTAATTAAACATAATGTAACACAATGTATAACGGTACTCTCCCAATCACTTAACAATCCCGAAATCATTCAAAACTTGCAAATTCGGTTTCAAGAGGGTAAATATGACCAACACTGGCCCAACCGTCTTAGATACTTCGTCGTCTCAATTAAAAATAAAAAACAAACAGTATTTATCATTTCGCAACGTGATTGACATCGTATAAAACAAACACAAAGGAGGAATATCTGCCTCTCTTTTCATTTGGATTTCAAAGTAGCATTTCAATTATTTACATTTAAATAATTGCATCTGCAAAGCGATCCTAAATCAAACAGGCCAATATAAATGTAAAATTATCATAAAGACTGTCGAACATTTCAAGGCCATCGGAAGTGCTAGGGGCTGAAACCTCACCCAACTCGGAAATCCACGTGAAACGCAGAAAAATCGATAACTTCCACTCAAAAAATTTTTTACCATAACGTCTCAGCAAAATATGCTAATCGTTATAATTTGGTTTTTTACATTTGCGACATTCCGCATCCTCATGGAAATGCGTAAATGAATGAATTTTCAGAGTTGGTATAAAAGGGAAATATTTTTCTTCTGCTACATAAACAAACTTCATCAAAAGCAGTCAGTTTTAATTATTTTGTCTCTGGTCTTTACGAATTTATGAATGAAAGAAATGCGATCGCTTTTAAGGCTTTACAATTATATGACGCGTATATTCTATAATAAAATAATAATTTACCACTAGCGCCGAATCGGTCGTTTTTGAGGTAAAATGCTGTTCACAAATTGTTGTTTCGCCAAATACATTTCAAGCGATATGTCACATGATTATATAGGAATTTAAATATTTTATCTACTTCAGGGCCATAGTGATAATTTTGAGTATTAAGGTGCTTCAGATTTCGACAATTATCCAGAACTTCAGTGGTAGTTTTTGGCACTACGATGACATTCTTGTACTTGGTCCAATGCCTTTCAAACGACAAAATTGTGCTTCATCCAATACCTTTCAAACAATATGGCACATGATTATATTGGTTTTGAGTACTAAGGTACTTTAGCAACAAAACAAAAAAATATATTAATCAAATTTCAGAATTTGTGACCTAAAGCGTTATTATTTAGAATTATTGCTTGGTCCAAAATCATTCAAAACTGTAAAATAAGATTAACCTCAGAAAAATTGGCTTATAAAATTTGAACTACTTGATTTCTCTTATATATTTATTGCTCGATGATTACATTTAGTCAAGACACAGTTTTGGAGATTTTTTTGTGTAAACGTACTTATTCAAATAAGTCACCTCGCGAGGTGACTTATTTGAATAAGTTGTTGTCTACAATTAAGTCGGTGTTTGGAAAAAAGCCAAAGTGCATACATTAAGTTGTTTTATTATAACCCGCTTTGGAATGCCCATTTTAAACCTCTTACTTTTTGGCTTTTATGAGACTTCTTGCTCTTTTAATCCTTATGCGGGTTTGAAACCCCACTTGAATGAAATGTCGTTCCGATCGGAACTCAGAACGGCGCTTTGGATTGAGCTGTGAAGCATTTTTTCTATACAATACAACAGAACACATTCTACGAAAAACAGAAACGCTCTTGGAATGGGTGGAAAATGTATTTTCTTTATAACTGGGATTGGTTGGATTAAATTTGAAATAGTAATACGAATATAATGTTGTCCCAGTTCTCGGTGTAGCAAATTTGTAAGTCTGTTTCCATAATACGGCATGGTAAAAGTTAGTTTTACCGACCAAACGGCACAGTAGTTAAAGCTATGGCGTTTGGATAGGGGCAGGATGCAAAAAGGATTTTTCATGCCAATCAATCAATCATAAGATTACGATCTGTGATGTAAATGAACACAACGATGACCTCCTGTGAGAGTGCAGAACTCATTTGTCGACCCATATTCCATGCCAGTACTATAAGCTGGCATGGAGCAATGCAATGTGCAGATGGTTCCCCGTAAATCGGGCCTGCCGTACGTCTTTGATTTAGCTACTTCGTAAGTTAGGACGTTAAAAGCGAACCGCAAAGGAGTTGGGAGTGCTCCGGCCCCAGAACAGGAGGGAATAATCCTATGTAGTTTTAGAAAAAAGTATTTTACGAAAACAATATATGTATTATGTTTCCCTATAAAAATAAATAAATTATGTTTATGATTTGAGGAGGTAATTTAAAATTTAAGAAATGCAAATATACAAAAAAAAAACTATTTTACATAAATTTAATTACTTCGATAAATTTTATTTATTTATTATTAAAAATATTTTCTAATAGGCGGAAATGTTGGATCTGGAAACCAAAATAAAATTTTTGTTTAATGATATTTTTCATCATCTTCACATTTATCTTAAAAACATTAAATAAAAAATCGATTTTCGTCAATTTTATACAGCGAGAATCGACATGACACCAGTTTATAATTTTTTTTATTGTACGTACATATATACATATTCATAAAGAATATCCAAAATTTCCAATTTTCACTTGTGTAATAATCGCGCGTACGAATGAATCATTTTAAATAAATTTTCGCAAAATTTTCTTTTATATTATATGAAAAATGATAATTTGTTCTGTTTATTGTAAAACAAGAAAAAAAAATATTAATTTAGTTTTTCCGAAGCTTTCCCCTCGATTTTCTCATATGTATACAATAAAAAAAATATAATGAAACACACGTATGTGCTCGTCTGTACATACGCTTATATATTTTTATTATATATGTATAGCAAGAACCCAAGAACGGATAAAACCACTTGTTGAAATCTCTTTTTATTTTTCTTTACTCGATTTTTTTGTAATGAAAATTTTCCAGTCATTTTCCAATCATAATAATAATAGAATAATTTTCCATTTCTTGTTTTCCTTATATTTTTACGATTTTTCGTTTTAGTTTTGTTATTGTATCGGGATTGGATTTTATTTTTTCAAATGTAATGGAAATTAATTTGATCTGGTCTGAATTAATTGGTCATAGTGTTGTTGGTTTTTAGGTCAGAGTTTATGTTTCCATTTATAATTCTATTAGATGTAGTTCAAGTGGCACACTTCAAACTATAAACACATATAACTTTAACACTATAATATTTTAGCGCGATATTATGAAATCAATATGTGTTTAATGCATGGAATTATGGAATCTCGGTCAACGTTACACAATTAAGATATTATGAATTATCTTTAAATGTGTACGTCGAAAAATTTCAATTTTATTAAGCCTAATTTTATATCGATAAGAATGCGTAGCTTTATGTAAAATTGGGTCTGTTATAAACTGTCGCAAAGATAAGAAGCTTTAACGCAAAGCATACGCTAATTAAACCGTAAATAAATGTTACTTTAGAAAACAACACAAGACGTTTTGAAAATTTAAAAAACCGAATCTTTAAATTTATATGTTAAAAGAACAACAGTAAGTTATTACTGTATTACACTATTAATATAGTGAAAAACTCTAGTATTTTATCAAAATATGTATAAATAAAAATAAGATTTTTTTTAAATGTTTTAATTCTTTAAAATTAAATAATTTTGAATATACATAAATTGGAAAACAATTAAAATTTGGTTAAACTACCTTTATAACCTACAAATTAAAAAAAAATCGATTTACCTTCTTCCAGTCGTCTATTGTCCAGTGCTTATAAAGTTAATTCCAAATAAGACGTTTTATCCGGATTTTTCAGTGAGTCTGGGTTTCTTTGCTGAACGCCTGCATTTCAAATTATTTTCATACAGCCTTGGTTGCAATGTCATCGCTGATATCTTTATCCCTTCTCCAGTAAGGTGCTTTTGGAGCTCGCTCGGCTCTGCGCTTTTTTAATGCCGATTGAATATTTTTCCGGTCTGTTCTGGGCATTGTCATCCTAATTCCCTTACAGTTCCTTCTCTTGGTCTCATAAAATGTACCCCCAGATTGAAGCATCTTTGCCAAATTACGTAATGATGAGCAAGAAAATTTTCCATTTTTACGATCTCGCGTTATGAATGGTTTTTTGTTTTTAATAATGCTCCGATAGGATGTTTTTTTCACTGCTTATGTCGCTTTTTCGACCCATTTTTGAAAATAAATGTTTCAGTCGAGACTTACACACACATACACACACTTTAACTTAAACTTTTAGTTTAGTTTTTTAACTAAATGATAAAAATCGCTCAACGTAGATTAATTTTTACTTTACCTCAGTCACAAACTTTCTAAAAACACCTTGTCAAACCGTGCGTCAAACATAATATGAGAGGATTAACTAAAAGTAAAATATGCATGTTATTGATTTTTTAGTTCTTTTTCAGGTAATAATTTTATTGCGACCTTTTTAAGAATGTTGTAAAATAATCTTAAAACAATAACAGATGTGTGTGATCCCAAATGCAGTTTATTACTTTGAAATATTTTAAAATATAAAGCAATAATAGAAATTAGGAATTTCCAAAATACTAATAGTGTCCATAATTCAATGTACTGTAGATATAGAACCAGCTACACGCTTTGCTTTGTAGTCATTGTTCTGAAAGTATGGCCCTTCTTGAAAATACTCCTGCAACTTCCTTGCAAGTTGTTTCCTAAAATTTATTCGTTGTGTTATAATTCATGAGTCTCATGAAATATCCAAACCTTGTAGTATTACTCGCTAACGCCTACTCTTCAAGTTATAAAATTATAAAATTAATTTCCGAACAGTTGCACGTGGAGACGTAAATTTGCAGAATTAGTTGACATATATCGTACAATCATTTTCTACCGAGATGTCTAAACTATTTTGTATACCAGATATTGACTATGTTTTCTTGGCTATTATATATATACAAGGTGTCCCAAAATTTGTAGATCAAACGAAGCAGGGTTATAGAGGAGCTCATTTTCAACAAAAACCGCCAAGTAAAGTTTTTTCGAATTGTTGATGGTGCAAAAATTATTCCACTTTTAGTGTTTTTAGTGAAATCGCATCCCACCAAAAAATTAATTTAAAAGAAACCAAGAGTTTTTTTATTTAACTTTCTTTTTTAATACAATCTAGAAGAATGTGCCTTTCCAATAAAATCATTTTTATAAGATGCATTATCTTCTGTCAAATAAAAACTTTGATTTTGTAAACATTTTTTGTTTCTCAAAATTTTTTGTTGATGTTAAGGTGACGCCAGCGGGAAAAGAATGTACTACAGAAAAATGACCCACTATCAGAAAAATATGCGACACTAATGCAGATTTTAAAATGGTATCACACATCGGGCTATTCACAATAGAATGTTCTTTATCAATTTTTTTTCACAATTTAAGTCGTGTTTATTAAAAAACGCACTTAACAATATTTTGAGTTCTAAAATAGATGCTTTGCCAGAAATAAAACAAAATGAATAAAATAATTTGTTATGTTAATTTTAAATATTATTATACGGATTTCCTTCGAATTTCCCGGATTTCCCCTTAATGTTTTCCAGATTTCCCGGATCGTTCCGGATTTCAGCCAAATTAGCCCCCGGATTTTCCGAATTTCCCAAGATTTCCTCGTTTTTCTCGGATTTCTTCCGAATTTCCTCCGAATCTCCCACAGATTTCCAGGATTTACCCAGATTTTTTCGGATTTCCCGGTTTTCTTACAGATTTCTCGGATTCCGTAGAAAACCCTGTAGAAATCCAGTGGAAATCGGGTGGGAATCCAAATCCAAGGGAATCAGGTGAAAATCCGGGAAATTCGAAGGAAAAACGAATAATAATATTTAAAATTAATAAAAAAAAAATTATTATTTTCATTTTGGTTTATTTCTGACAAATCATCATTTTAAAATTGTTAAGTGCGTTTTTTAATAAACACGACTTACTTTGTGAAAAAAAATTGATAAAAAAACATTATATTGTCAATCGCCCGGTGTGTGATACCATTTTAAAATCTGCATTAGTGTCGCATATTTGTCTGATAGTGGGTCAACTTTCTGAATACATTCTTTTCCCGCTGGCGTCACTTAAACATCAACACAACAATTTGAGCAATAAAAAAAGTTTATAAAACCAAAGTTTTTGTTTGACAGAAGGCTTTGTTAATGTTATGACAAACAGTTATGTCAGGTGGAGTGGCCGTGTAACACTTATCAAAAAACCGATATATTTTGATAGATTAGCACAGCAAGAACAGTTTTTAAAATCAATCGTATTAAAAAAAATCATTAGGAGAAAACCATGCATTCTGAGAAAATATTTCCGACTGCCACCGCATACACCAATATTACTTTCTTTTATTTAGTAAAAGTTAGAAAATCATGAAACATTTTGACCTCGAGATTTTTGCAGATTTACCATTCGCTATATCACCGAAGTCAAAAGAACAGTTTTAAAAAATCTCTGTTTGTGTGTACGTGCGTGGCGTGCGAACGGCATATTGCTCCTTTTTTATATTTTTTACAGGTTAAACATTTTGAGTAAGTTTAACCTATTGGTTGATCTTATCGACAGATATCGTGTCTAGTTCTGAAAATACTCTTCTTAAATCCGAGGATGATGGTACCAATTTAGTACCCAGGCTTTCACGTACGCAACTCGGAGCTATTGTGGAAGAAACAAGCAACTCCACTGCTGTGATCACGCCTAACCGCACCCAAGTTCCATGGTATTACACCTGAAGTGGCATCTAAATAAACGGGTTCTTATGCGCTAACTGTCGCAACCTATGGTGTGAGGAAAGTGGTTGTTCAGGAAAATAGTCCGGATATTTTTCTGAATGGAGCCAAGCATGACGCTTTCCATAGGAAACTCTGCTGTAGATTGTTACCGTAAACTCTGTGAAAATGTCGACTTTATTCCGTTTTTACTAGGATGTTATCTAACAGATAATATCTTTATTAACTCCTCTCTGTGGGTGATCCTCCGAAACCTTTGCTAATTTATACTTCGTCCACTAGTCTTCCAGAGGATCCCAGTATAGTGTATTAACCAACACTCGTGTCGCTATACACTACAAAGACATGAGAATATTTTTTTGTACATTTAGTGCAGATTATGCAACACTATTATAAACTTCGATTAAAATATTGTTAATGCTAGATTTTGCAGTGTGTTTTGCTTTTTTATCGTGACCGTTTTTTAATATTTGAGGTTGTGGTTGTTGTTTTTGAGTTATTTTTTTATTTTATTTTTTATTTTTTTTTGTTCATTCTCATTTAATAACAACGGCGGATTATCCAGTGAATTTAATGTTCCTTTAAGGATAATCCAAGTTGTTATACATAATTATACAAAAGTTACAAAATTTACATTCATAGATATATAAATATTATAAAATTTTAAAAATTAAAGATAACAGAGATTTAGTTCCAAAATAATAGAATATTTGATTTAAAGTAATTTTTAATATTTTTTTTAAATTGTAATTAGGTTTCAGATTGCTTTATAAATTCAGGTACCTGATTATAAATAAATGGGCCCATAAACGTGATCGATTTTCTACCAAATTCAGTTCTAATATGATGCGAATCAATTCTGTTACAATTTCGAGTTGAATACACATGATGAGCGTAATTAAAGTCTATATTAGACATAAATGAAGATACATTTAGGCTTTTATACATATAAAGGGTTAATTGTAGCTTATATAAGACATTTATAGGCAATATCATAATATCATCTTTGCTATATAACAACCTAGTGGAAAATAGAAGTGGCAATCTGTATACGGCTTTTACACTTTTGTTTTGCATAACTTGCAATTTCTTCAGCCTGGTTAAGGTAGCTGTTCCATATACAATAAGGCCATAACTAAGTCGCGAATGAATAAACGAAAAATAAATCATTAGCAATACCCTAGTAGGAACAAAGAAAGATAATTTTCTGAGTAACCCAACAAGTGGAGCAATTTTCTTACTTGTAATATTGATGTGATCATCCCAAAACATATGTTCGTCAAATGTAACTCCCAAATATTTGAATGAACTAACTCTCTCAATATTAATGTTATTAACTTTAAATAGAGGTAAACTAGTCATCGATTTATAAGGGGAACGAAATACCATATATTTGGTTTTAGATATATTGAGAGCAATTAAATTGGAATTAAAATATTCTAAAAGTATGCTAAGGTCATGTTTCATATCAATCAATATACTGTCTGGATCATGGGTTTCATAAAATAAAGCAGTATCATCTGCAAATATTCTAATATGACCCTTGAGCGGCAAATAGGAAATATCATTAATATAAATGAGGAACAAAAGTGGTCCTAAAACACTACCTTGAGGGACACCATATTTGATATCTAACATTTCACTTCCTACTCCATTTATCATCACATACTGTTTTCGATTTGATAAATAACTTTTAAATAAATTGTAAGGAATGCCACGTACGCCGTAACAGTATAATTTACTTAGAAGTAACTGATGATCAATACAATCAAATGCTTTCTGTAAATCCAAGAAAAGCGCCCCAACATATCTTTTTGAATCAAAAGCAGTATATATCATACTCCCAATTTCTGCCAATGCCAATTCAGTTCCTAAACCTTTTCTAAAACCATATTGGTAGGAATAAAAAAAATTATTATAATTTAAAAACGTTATTAAACGCGAAAATATTAATTTTTCAAAAATTTTATCAAATATAGAAAGAGTAGAAATAGGCCTATAGTTATTAAGTAAAGAAGAATCTCCATTCTTGAGAATAGGAATTACTTTAGCGACTTTTAAACATTTGGGATATACACCAGTTATTAAAGCTTCATTAAAAATATCAGACAACATGTTCGAAAAAAACTCAATTCTACATTTCAGCGCGCAGCTATTAATTTTCTGCGGACCTCCACCTTTACCACTACTAAGCGAACAGATAACATTACAAACTTCAGCAGGTGTAATTGGTGATAGATACATGCCATCTGAAATCCATTTAATAGTTCCAAACCTGTGTATGTCTCTGTCGGAGGTAATAGATTCACTGATTAAGTGACCTGCGTCAACAAAGAAGCAATTGAGAAGATTAGCTATCTCAAGAGAATCACTTACGTATCGGCCATTAAAGAAAATTTTATCCAATTTAAGTGAATCGAGATTTTTATTAAAAAATAAATTCACGTTCTTCCATAAATCTCTCTGATTTAAATCTGTAAACATATTACTAAAGTAACGCTTTTAGCATAATATTTTTTAGAAGCTAATAATTTAGATACACGTTCCAATTCAGATTTCAGAGCAACGTTACTAGGATTACGTTTAATTTTTTTTAAAACTTTATTTTTTTTACGAATATCACTCCAAATTTCAAGTGTGATCCACGGACATACCGTATTTTTCAGATTATCATCGACACTTATTGTCTTTGAGTAACTATCTATCAATTCACCATATTTTTCAACAATAATTTCTATAGTGTTATTCGGATCTTTCACATTAAATGGCATTGCAAGTAGAAAATTATTGAATAATTCATTAACTTTTGCCATGTCTACTATTTTCTTTTCAAGAGTTTTCTTAATATACTTAGAAGTAAAGAAAAAAATTGACAAAAGGAAATTTTGATCGCTAATAGTGGAGTATATCGTAGAATTGACGATTTTAGTTATATTTATGAAACTAGATACGGAATGATCTAAAATATTGTCACTTGCGGAACGAGTTGCATACGTATTTGTAGTGATCAAACCATGGGTCATCAACAGATTATTATACTCAATGACATTACCATCTGTTTTATTAACGGCAATATTAATATCCCCAAGTAATATGTTATCAGTACAGCGGTTTCCAGATAGAAGATTATCTAACCAATTGAAGAAACAATCAACATCAGAACCTGGCGGTCGATAGATACCACAGATTATTGTATTATTAAGACGAGGAAGCAAAATTTGAATAAAATTAAATGGGTACAAGCCGTTATCCATATTCAAAATGCAATACTCGATATCCTTTTTAATGTATATTGCAAGACCACCTCCAGTTCGATCATCTCTACAAGAAAAGCAACTATTAAAATTGTTGATAGGATAGGCTATCGAATTATGACTCTGAATAAAAGTTTCAGAAATAACTAAAATATCAATATCCGATTGAAGACTATCTATGAACTCTAACATATTATCAAATTTAACAAAATCATTCATGCCACGAATATTTATTTGTAATGTTTTCAATTGTCGAGCATTAGTCACAAAATAACAGTTAGGATTCATTTTATAGTCATCAACATTATCAAAATATTGATTATGACAGCGAGCTAATAAACCATTTCTTAACCTATTCATTAAACAATAAATGATTGAAATAACAGAATTCAATTATACCCTTAAATGCACAAAAATCGAAAACAAAAAATACCGTAATATAAAAATAAATTCTGAATTTAATGAAATACAAGATCGAATTCAATGAAATTATGAATGAAAATGTGAATCGTATCAAATTAACCGTATTATAAAGATATAAACCGAGTTCAATGACATTCAAAATCGTATTCAATGAAATTGTGAATGAATATGTAAATGGTAAATAAAAAATTACCAGATAGACAGAAATAGAAAAAATCGACCATTTAAACACAACTTGGGCAACCCGAAAATAATAACGGAAATCTGAAACATCTGACAATGACATTGAAGATGTCAAAAGTAAAACCAAAACAAAATAAAGAAAATCAAAATAATGAAATTGCAAAAAATTGTGTAAATGAAATGTAAGTACTTGAAAATTTAAGAAAAATAGAAAATTTAAGAAAATAATATATAAATCTAATAATGATAATTGTTTAATTCTATTGCAACAAACCGGAGCTGGCGGCATCCAATTATTGATCATCGATATTAGCTGTATCACCAACAACATCATCATTTGCTGAATTTTGTGAATGATCCCGAAATGTACTGGCACGTACGATGTATTGGATATCGTTCATCGAGCTGACGTGGAAAACATTTGAATCAGGACCTTTTCTGAGTAAGATTTTGCCTTTTTTATACCATAAATATTTGAAATTAAGATTTTGTTTAATTTTTTTAGCTTCGGAATATAATCTCGTTTGAAGTGGCGATAGATGCTCCATAATGTGGATATTAAGAGCCTTATGTTGTGGTGAACACTGGACTCCGAGGTCAGATGAATTAATATGGTTTTTATTTTTTGTTTTAAGTCGATAATTTAATAAAATTGTGTTTTTTAGTTCATAACTGGTTGTTTTAATTATTAACATTGGTTTTTTAGTTAAATTTGTTCCAGATTTAATATTTGTGTTTATAAAAAATGCTGATTGAATGTCTTTTTCACCCGGTTTAACATCAAGTACACGAAGTAGGCATTTCACCATTTCATCTTTCATATCAACATTTGGCGGAAGTCCAGTAACAACTAGATCATTCCGTATTGCTATTTGGTTCTCTTTATCCAACAGTGCTTCAAGTTTATTCACCCTTGATTCAAGTACTAACTGTTTATTTTCCAGTTGATTTGCATTTTGACGTAACGCCTTGTTCTCTTCAATTATTTGATTCATTTTCCGTACAAAATTGTCAAATGAATCTGATACAAATTTCTGAGAATTTTCAACATTTATGATTCTTGAACGTAAATCGGCTAACACATTTAGAATTTCCGGAAGGCTTGATGACTGTTCTCCAATTTCAGCCCCCTCAATTATGGATTTACGTTTTGTGGTTTTACAAGAGCTACAAAACCAAGCAGCTGTTTTGTTACGAATATGTTGAAGTAGATCATCAGGTATATCAGCACATGCAATATGGAAGAATCCATTGCATAATCCGTCACAAGAAATAGCCGGATTGTTTCGATTACCGGTAATAGCAGCATCACATTTTTTACACTTTTTTGGAGCCATTTTCAAATGTCAGTCTTATAGATTTTGCGCACAAAACACTTTTATTATACTTTTTATAGATTGAAGATATTTTTAATAACACAAAATATTTTTTCTAATTATTTTTAACTTTTATCTATTATTTTTAATTTTTAGTTATTATTTTTATTTTATTTATTATTTTCACTTGTTTTATTTTGCGACTGTTCACTTCAGTAGACAGGTTGAGAATGAAAATGCTAAGTTAATATGTAGCTTTTACCAGTCAGAATTCGTGTGGCAAATTATGTAGTAAAAATAAAAGTAAATTATATTTTTTTAACACTGAGGGCCAGTCAATAACTAATACCTTACCCATCAAAAATCTGACTGACGGATCGTAAAAGTATTCAATAGGATATTCAATTGTGTGTTAGCGAATTTAAGAAAATTCATTATTTTCGAGCAAATGGATTCCTCTCAGAGAAATTCGTATAGTATCCTCTCAAATATTATCCTTTTCCGTAGTATAGAGCAATAGGGATCATCATCTACTGAACCCGACAAAGGTTTAACAATTGTTTCAAAACATTACAACTGGCCCCTGTTTATGGAATCAAGCGAATTTATAAAGCACAAGTGTTATGATAAAATATATAAATTTACCATCTGATTATGGTTTCCTCTATGACTCCTCGTTGGAGTGCAGAGCTTATGTCCCGACCCATCTTCCATGTATATATTATAGGCAGATGGTAAATCGGCCCGTACATCCTCGATTTGCCACGCGAAATTTAAAAGTGAAAAGCAAACCGCGAGTGAGTTGAAAGTGACTCCGCTCCAAAACTGAATACGAAGACGAAAACAAACGTATGATTGATTTGATAAAATCTTTCATTTTCTAGTTTCATGTGCGAGTATTAAATTGACTTAATCTACTTCTACAAAAATATCTTAGCATTATGTTTGTTGGTTTATTATCACCATAAGTCATAATAACGATTATAATTAAATCCAGTATATCTAATGCATTAATTTGACCAAACAAGACGAAAGTCAACCAGGGTTTGTGTTTCAAATGAAAATCAATCATGAAATCAATATTGAGACTAAAGACCATGCTAACAATCGTGTTCGCTTCTTTAAACAGTTATTTTGAATTTTACTTACTAAGGTCTCTTTTTTCTATTCGTTCAGCAAAAAGATAAAGTTTAGCCAAATCTAGCGAAACAAATCGTCATTACTCATTTTAGACGAATTTGATTGGTTTTAAAAAGGAAACATAATGAATAGGCGAACTAGCGAATGCAACTGTAAAAGCGCCATAAAATTCAACTCACCTCTATATAGTGAAGATACATATCATCTTGCAGTTTATCCATCCATCGTCAAGTGAATCGATGGCTCTATACAATTGAAGTTATCAGCGAATATCAGAATTTCGGAATCATGATAATTTTAGTAGCGCCATTGATAATCAAAGGGAGGAAATTGTTTTCGATTTTTAAATTTCTAGTTCATAATATTCTCGTTGATTATGTTTGATTTGAATAGGAAAAAGAATGGTCGGAAAAACTAAACTAGATGGAGTAAAAGGCTTTTGCAAAGTAAGTGAATTACGCCAACTCGCTTGAGGATCAAAATTTCTTTAACAGATTAACACCTGGTAAATTCGACAAAATGATCGATATTGATATTTTATGCTTCTTCGGTATGGAACTTCATTTCTAGATTCATTTTTAATTTTTGTGTAAATTTGCATAATAAAATGATGGTTGATAACTCGTATAAGATGAATTGCGAAAATTGTAGACTTTTTGAAAAATTAAACAAGATTACATTAGGAATTCATTCAAGGCTTGAATAGTCCACTTTATGTACTTGTAACTAACTATAGTTCTATACATCTTCTATAGTTGATAAAGATAAATAAATTGGAAAATCTCAGTAAAAATGTTAAAAAATTAAATTTCAATAGTATTTGGGATCACTTTTGATTCTCCCTCATTCGATTTTTCATTAAAGTTCGACGAGTATCATTCATCATGACGGAGTCGCATTGGTAATTTTTATATTACCAATATTTATTGTTACTGACTTGTATTGTCGATTGAAAATGTGTTTTATAAACTAAGTTTTATAACAGCCTGGTTAAATCTGTCAATATATGTATGTAATTTGATATGAACTCGAAGGGTGAATATTTTTCAACAATCACTAAGCAATATGTCCCAACTCCCACTATACCTGCTTGTACCACCAAATATTCGTCAATAAAAACCGTTGATAAATGATAGAGGATTTGATGTTTTCATAGGACGTGTGAGCGTTTTTACATTGGGTTCGACTTTTATTTTTATTTTATGTTACAATTATTAAATCTCTAAAATTTCAGTTTTTTTTAATCTGTCCTTAGTTGAAACGAAGTCAAATTGATCCTTGACCATGCTGAATGATTTGACTGAATGATCGACATAGAAATTTTATACAATGTGTAAGGACTAATCAATAGGACATTGCCGATAAATTTGACAACGTATAAGCGTCAGACTAACCATATTTTGTCTCTTGATGAGGTAAACGGAACCTCATAATTTGCATTTATTGATTTTTAAAATGTAATTATAAGCCACCATTATTAAAAACATTATTACATTTCAAAATTACATTTTAAAAATCAATAAATGCAATTAGAGATTCCGTTTACCTCCTCATGAGACAAAATATGGCCCTGGTCCAGATATAACCCGAAAATTGTTGGCCAAATGAAAAGTTAAAAGTGCACCATTTTTAGTCATGTGTTCGTTTCGACGACATCGCAGTTTGGTTGTTTAAACTTATTACGAGAATAGTCGTTCTGTAAAAAGAACATATCGTAAATTATGTGATGATTTTGGTCAACATGGACAACACATCCTACAGACCCTGAAATTCGTAAAATTGTCGAAGGTTTTGAAGAAACTGGATCAGTTGCAGGTTGTAGAGCATATAAATACCATCGTCCAGTTCGTACTCGTGAAGCATTAACAGCCGTAAGGGAAAATGTTCGTAAAGAGCCAAACATCTCTTTGAGACATCGCTCACAACAATTAAACGTGTCGTTAATCACTTTACATCGAATTTTACACGTTGATGTACACATGCCTCCTTATAAAATTTAAATAACTCAACAATTGAAGCCAGCTGACAATCAGCAAAGTGATCGTTTTGTTGATTGGATGCTCGATGAAGCTCATTTTCACCTCAACGGATACGTTAATAAACTAAACTGTCGCATTTGAGGTACTGACTTCATGTTATTCATGAACAACCAATTAATGCAAAAAACGTTTCTGTTTGGGGTGGATTGTGGGCTGGTAGCATCATTGGACCTTGTTTTCGAAAATGAACGTGAAGATGCAGTAACAATGAATAGTGAGCGCTATCGTGGCATGTTAACTGTCACATGTCACACAAATCGTGAAACACTCGATTTATTGTCAATAAAGTTCGATGAACGTATAATTTCAAAAAAATTAATGTCAATTGGCCATCAAAATCATGCGAGTTAACACCGTTAGATGCGTTTCTTTGAGCATTTTTGTAAAGTAAATTGTATAGCAATGATCTACAAACAATTCAAGATCTTAAGAACAACATTCCAGCTGAAATTGAGAACTGCTTTTATTGGAAAAAGTCATCAAAAATTTGATGTTTGGGGCCTGCAACAGGAGCCGCCGCGGTGGTCACATGAACGACTTTGTATTCCATACATAAATGGCATAGAACCAACTTTCATTTTAAATAAAAAAAAATTGAAATTTCCAACATCGGTTGTGTGGGTTTTTTAATATAGAAAAAATAACAGATGGATCACTCTTTATTTGAAATAAAATTACATTTAAATTTGACACATTAAAACTATTTTGGCTATGTGAGTTTCAGATGGTCACACTCATGCCTTACTTAAAATTAGAGAAATATCGTTCCGTTGCAACTTTTCAAAATTGGGCTCTGGGCAGAGGCGAGGGTTTACGATCTAACAAAGATTGAAGACATTTTTTCTTCAAATTTATTTTTATTTCGCTACATAGTCTCGTTGTAAGTCTATACACTTCTCCCAGCGATGCCCCATCTCTTCAACCCGTCCAATAGTACTCATCGTCTTTCTCTGCAAAATAGATGTTTACGAAGGTGGTGGCCTCCCTCATTCGGCGAAAATCTCTGCCCTCCAAGCAAGTGCAAATTTTACCTTAGGGAACAAAAAAAAGTTGCCTGGAGCTAGATCTGGCGAGTAAGTGGAGTGGCCAAACCGTATGTCGTGGATTTTCGCCATGACAACCGCCATGAGGTATGAGACGGCGCGTTGTCTTGGTGAAGCAAGATTTTGTTTCTGCAAATATGGTCGTTTTCTGCAATTTCTGCTTTCAGCCTTGTCGGGTAATGATGCTTAGTATGTCCCTGTAATTGTTTTCCCTTTTGAAGATAACCGATTAAGATAACGCGATAACTATCCCAGAAAACAGTCGCCATCATTTTCCAAGCTGAAGGAACAGCCTTTGCCGATTCTGTGGTATCTTAGCGAAATTGGGCTCTTGTATATCCATTGAAATTCGTCACATTTGAGGTATAAATTTGTCATGCCACGTCAAAAGTGTCGTATGAAAGCAAGAGTGTTAAAGCCTATCTAGTAACATACATGATCTACTTCGTGGCAATTTTTTAAATACTTCATTTCAATTCGTTAACTCCCTAACTCGAGTATTAAAGTACAGAAGTGGTAGAACCTAAGTTTGTCAAAGTCGCAATACGATATCATTGCCCTATTAACAAAATGTCGTAAGACGAACTGTGAAATTAAGACATTTCATGATCAAATTCTTAACTCTTTCAATGTCGAACTGACAGAAAAATTTAAATTTAAATTGTTAAAAAAAAAATATTTAATACATACCGATTACCGTTATACATTTTACACTGTATCAGCAATTGGTATTTCCAACCTACAGAGACATATCCAATGTCTGTCTGACATTTTCAAAATAACGTTTAACTCAAAATAAAACAAAAATTTGTTTCAACCCATGGTAAATCAATACGTTTATGTTGACCTAGCATGACCCTATTTTACGTCCGACATAAAACTCTAGATATTTTTTGAGCCAAATAAACATCAAAGCTTAACGGAGCGACATATTCAATGTCTGATTACAACAGTTGTGTATACAATTTATAAATTCTCAAGCCCACTAATCCCATGTACATTCATACTCGTATTTAGATACGAGTAATATAAACTATCGATCAATTCAAAAACTAAAAATGTTATAAAAAATATTTTACAAAAGCAACATTGTTAGATTGTTTAAATAATATTTCAAAATTTTCGTGAAAAAAAATCTTTCGACAAAAGAAAATAAAATATAAATTAAGACAAAAAAAAAATCATATAAAATATAAACAAAATCTTAAATTATTAAGAAAAACTGAAAAAGAAAAACTTCCTTATTAAATTATCTATAATAATAATAAAATTTAATATATTTAGATCATAATTTAGAAATTAATAACGTGAAAATATGTTTACTTCTGTATTTTCTGTTCCTGTCGTCGTCATCTGAAAATTATTATATTTACTTAGCATGTGTGGGTGTGTATGTGTGCGATGAAAATTGCATAGAATATTGTACCGCATTGTACATATAGTTCATTCATTAATAAAATTAAATGTTTTTTGCGCGAGACACACGATCATGACTAAAAATTTATTAATCACGTTAGGTAGTACAATATTTTCATTGGCAAGCATTTCCATTCGCCTCGAAATTATTTAAATTTATTTTCTTTTTTATGTTTTACATCTTTGTTCCGTTCGCGTCTCGTTTGTGTTGTTTAGAAATGTATACGGTGGCATTTTTATGAATGGCCAGAAGCAGACCAAATTCAGATTCCTAATTAGTTTTAATATGTGCGCGACATAAACAATATCATTATGTAAATCATGTTTTTGTTGCTATTGTTTTGTGTTATTTAACGTTCGCAGGGAAAATAAAAAAAGAATTAAGCAATAAAATTACAATTTTCAAACCAAAATCATCTCTCAACTCGTATAGTCTATTCTCACCAAATGATTATGATGATGATGATGATGATGTTGATTATGTTCATGAATATGATGATAAGAATGAATTAAAATTATAACAATTAAAAATTCTAATTTAGTTTTTTTTATTGTGTATATTTTATGGGTTGTATTTGATTTATATTACCAGTATGTTCCCTCATCACATCCAAAAGCAAACAAATAGGAAAATGCGATTTTCAGTTCCGTCTGTTTATTTGTTTGTTGTTTCGCGCTATTGCTTATAGATATAGCTAAACAATTTGGTACCAAGCAGCACCCAAATCAATGGCCCAATATAGCGTAGCACAACAGCGCACAACAAAATACACAATTTAATTTATACTTTTTTTTAGTTTACCGAGACAGAAAGAGATATGTTTAGAGCTAATTAATTTATGTAATGTTATTGTTCGTCAGCCAAAAATTCAATTATTGTGCTAATTTATTTCATTTTTACGAGTTTACTTTAAAATAGCTAAAAATGTTATAATATACATGAAGGGTCGATGTAATACGACTTAATTAGATTGCGATTGAATTGAAATATGTAGTTTATTATATCAAAAATTGAAATTTGAAGGTAATTGGGTTATCGAAGTATTGATTTTTTTAGGGTTAAAAATTTTTTAACTTGAAAAATTATAGCATTGTCTGCAACGTTATTGTCTTGCACAATTAAATTGAGGCTGTGTTCGATTTTCATCTTCGTCTATACAACGTTTTAGGAAATTGACCGCAATGTCTAATCTAATCATCGTAAACAAAATTTCTTTCAGACAGTTCAAAGCTATGAAATTGTTTAATGACTAGGATTTTCAATTTTAAGGGTTTTCGCCAAACGCGAGTTACCCTCCGGTGAAATGGTAACCCAGGCAAATATTTATTCAAAATTTAGAAATTTTCCTCTAAAATTATCATATTTTATTGAACATTTTTGTGCAAAAGTATAAAGCCTTTATTTTAAAACGGAGGTGTGACCGGAACCTGCGGCTGTTTGCTACTTTGCGTTTCTGATGCTTTCTTATTAAATACACTGCGCGAAATAGCCATATGGGACAATTTAATTTTTTTTGCTTTTATTTATAAACAAACTGTTATTTTATTTTCATTTGCGTCAGAACATTTGGCAATGCAGATTGCATATAGATTTCAATTCGGTTAAGCCAGATTCAGTGTTGTTCTCTCCTTCCTTCCTTCTGAAATTTTTTTTAAATCAAAGATGCTGAAAAAAATTCAAAAGAAAAAAAATGTAATTTTTAACCAATGAATTTGGTTTAAAAAAACTTCAGAACAAAGGAAGGAACGAAAGAACGACACACTGAATCCGCCTTTAGTTTTCACTGTACCTACACCGTTATGTATAAAGGACAAAACTTAAATTTTATTTATTTTATACATTAATAACTAAAATACTAACAAAAAGTGTATTTTAGTGGTTTGTATGACTAACATTGTTGTTAATAACATCCATCAATCATCGTGTCATTGAATTTATTAACGTTTGAAGAAGAGAAACATCAATGTTTGCCCATTGGTCTTGAATGACCTACTTAAGCTCCGCGAAAGTATAGTAAATTGGCATCTATTTTTGTAGATTCCCTGACTAAGAATGCTACACAGATTTTCCATTGAATTTTTTACTGGTATATTTCGTGAAAGAAAATATTTCTTGGTGCAATATGCAGCGTGTAGGCGCATTATCCCGTTAAAATGACCATCTTTCACCGTACATTTCCTCCTCAAAATTTACTAAAACGCCGTCTAATAAATGCACATACTTCTCCGCATTCATTTTATGGGAAACAAAACAAATTGGGATATTGCCCCGATAGCAAAAACCACCCGATGTCATAAGTGACCCTCCTTGAAAGTTGCGCGAATGATGTGTTTGAGGTGAGTCACGAATATCTATCGCCAATAATTCTGGCATTCAGCTGGTCCGTCAAAATTAAATTTTTTTCATCCGAAAAAATTATTGATACCACTATTTATCCCAAAATTTTAAATTCTTCAAATTCCATTCTCGCTGATTTATGTAGTGGTAGAAGTTTAGGTTTATGTGCCCGTTTCTGATATTTCAGATTAACATCCTCTTTTAAAATCTTTTGTATTCTTAGTTTAGTGGAGTTCAGATGCAAGTTACGCTTCATTCGGAATGGACTCATATTTTTCCTTACTGCAAGACGACTTATTTCCCTTTTACTTCTTGCGTCAACTTTAGGCTTTGGGTCTTGCCTTTTTATTGTGCCATATATTTGAGGATTATTTAAAAAGTTGTATATTGTAGTTTTATTTCTCCGTAGTTTTGTGGCTATCTGACTAGATTCCCTAAAAATAATTAACTTATGCTGCCCAATGTTATTACTTTTTACTACACAACAATAAAACACTTTTAACATTTAACGGACGGGTCTAATCTGCTTTGCTTTTCTCGGTTCCCGGGCAATTTTTTTTTGCGAATTAAATAAACATGCATGTATGGTTTTAAAGCGTTAGTTTTAGTACCATCATTTATTATAATATTTTACAAAGTTATTTATTAACATGTCTAAAAAAAATTATTGTACCAAGAAAAAATAACACAATGTGCATAAAATGACAAACAAACGTAGCGTACTAAAAATTCAAGCAAAAACGTAAATCTTCGTAGCCCGTCCCGGAAAACGTAAATTTACTTGCCCCATATAGCTATTTCCTTCCACTGGCGGCTCTTAAAAACAATAAATCAACATAACGGTAATACGAAAAATAGACAAAAAGAAATTTTAATTTCAAGGCTGCCGCATGAAAATTGTCTGCAACTAAGGTGCAACATAACAAAGTTAAAAATAGTTGATCTCAAAACGGCGGTACCAACTTTACTTTACTTAAATATGTAGTACATATAATGCAATTGTTGTTGTAAATATGCTAACAACGACATCTCTATTTTCATAAAGAGCTAAAAAACTATTGAGAGCAACAAGAAATAGCAAAAAATAAAAATAAAAGTTGATACCACCGGTTTGAGATCACACATTTTTAACTTTGTTATGTTGCACCTACACTCCACCAAAAAAACATACACCTTATTTTGTTTCAATACATATATTTTCTTTACACAGCATCTTTAGTATTTATTTTATTTATTAACTAATAATTTCACATTTAAAAAAATAAAAAAATATAAAATATCATTTGCTTATTTAACAAAAATATAAAAAAACTTAGTCAAAGCAAAAAACATACACCAAAAAAAACATACAGTTCATAGTAATATTACTAATAAAAATAATTAGTAATTTATGTGCCACCCTTTCTGAGCCTTTTCTGATTGAATGCAGAAGTTTCCCTGTTTCTTCCGACGTAATTTGGTGACACTCGTCGATTAAGTTAGATTTTAAATCGACTTTTTTTCTAATATCATGTAGTCGCATCCTTTTTTCGAAATTATAGCAAAGATGTTCTATGGGGTTGAGATCTGACGATTGTGGAGGGTTCGGTGAAATGTATTTGACATTGTAGATCAACCAGTTTTTCACCACATGGGATGCATGTTTGAGTTCGTTTTCTTGAACGAAGCTAATATTTATGTCCAGATATTTCAATTTTTGTCGCATTGCTTTTAAATGATAATTCTGTAAAATTTGCAAATATTGTTCTTTATTCAAGTTAGTCTTAACAAACACCAGATATCCGGCCCCCTCGGTACTTATTTCACCCTGTACCATGACGCTTCCTCCATCGTGTTTAACGGTAGGGGTGATATTCTTACTATTTTAGTTGTTTAATGGTTATTAACTCTGATATTACAAAAATAATTTATTTTTGCTTGAGCTTTCGACACCCTTTCGGTGTCATTTTCCAAAGGAATATAAAAAAACAAAATGACACCGAAAGGGTGTCGAAAGCTCAAGCAAAAATAAATTATTTTTGTAATATCATAGTTAATAAACATTAAAAAACTAAAATATTTAATATATCAACTCAATAATAGTATTAATTAATTTTATATTCTTACCATTAAGTTCAGTGCCTTTTTGACGTCATATGGTAGGGCCATCTGATCCGAAAATCTTGAATCAAAAATCATAAAAATAAATTGTTGGACCCGTTTTTTATTTTTTTAAATGTGATATTATGAATTAATAATTAGAAAAAAAATCAAATACTAAAGATGTTGCGTAAAGAAAATGTATATGAATTTATCGAAAAAATAAGGTGTGTTTTTTTTTTATGGAAACAATTTTCATGTGGCAGCCTTCAGTTTGTTGAGTATGTATTGATAAATGTTTCCATACAATCTAAAATGAAATCAGCGAAATGGTTTAGAAGAAAACAGTACAAATTACTTTGTCCCATATAGATATTTCGCATAGTGTATTTCCTTTCTAAATCACGGGAAACACAAGTTGTTTTCAAATCTTACGAGCTAATTAAACGAAATTGTGTTTAATTAGCTCGTACGATTTGAAAGACTTAACACTTCTTAATATTAATATGCACTATTTGATCAGTTTTTATATGAATTAGTTAGCTAGATCTAAAGGATATTTTCTTTTAAGGCACTCTAGATATCGGCGCCTCCATAATATTACCCGAGTTAATTTGTTGGGATGTTGTTCTAACTTTATAGAGTACAGTCAAACTTTTGTGAGGTAATGAACCGCATAAAAAACGCATAGAATTTTTTTTTTATAGTTTTCGCAACACATTTAAAAAGTTTTTTTTATGTGGTGAATAGGGACCATATAAAAAAAGTTTCACGTAGAAAATAACTCAAAACATTACGCAACCTGACGCAATACTTTCGCAATTTGATGAAATATCAAAAATCGAAATAACAAAATGGCCAACGTCAATTAACTAATTAAATTAATCATATTCAAATATGTCCTAATTTGATTGAAATGGTTCGACTGTATTTTTTCTGTACTACTGTGGCACTATTCTGGCAATTCCCCGGGAATAGAGAATTGGGGAAAAATTTTATATGTAATTTCAGTTCAAATATTTTTTTTCTGGATTACTAAGGTAAAAAGCTAGTGTTAATTTTTTTCAAAAAAAATTAAATTGGGAATAATTTTCCCTACCAATTTAGGTATGGAAAAATTATTCCCAATTTATAAATATTTACATGAAACTTTTTTCGTCAGTAGGCCGGAAAAAATATATTTGAACAGAAATTACATACATGTGGTCTTACTTTGGGAAAAACTATTCCTATTCGAATAGGAATGAAACTTGTGCCCAGAGTAACAGTCAAGCGATTTTTTTTATACTTTTATCGGTTGGTACATAAATTTTAATAAAACCAAACTAAGCATGCGATTATTTTTATGTCATAACAAATATTTATGAAAATATAAAAGGCGTTTTCGACGTAAATTGTCTTATTTTTCAGATTAATTTAGCATCGGAGTTGATTTTTTGTATCGTTGATTTATGTCATTTGGTTCTTTATCCTTTATGCGATAAAAATACTACATTATTCCCAGAGTGACAACTCATAAAAATAAAATTATTTTATTTATTAACCGGGCGGTGAACATTTGAACTACACGAAGAATGGAATAATTCTATTCCCACTTTTAGGTGGAATGAAATTATTCATTCCGGATTGAATTTGTACGGAATTGTTGTTGTAAAATTCCCAAAGTAAGACGCTTATAAAATCTTTCCTCAATTCCCTATTCCCGGGAAATTACTAGAATAGTGCCACTGTATTGTATCTGCTACTGTTTCGATGTTGAGATCACGGTGAATGTTTGTGTTACTTATATGGTCCGTTTATCATTCTTCGTATTACTTTTGATTGTATAATTGCAGGTGTGTAAGGCCTTAAGGCCCAATTTTGTTTTTTGTATTTTTATCTAATTTGGGTCGAAGCACAACCAAAAACAAAATCAAAAAACTCATTTATTGAAATAGTTTGGTGGGAAGCTTATTTGGTTTAAAGTTGTTAGAGATCGATACACTTGGACTAGTAAATTCTGGGGTGTAAGTAATTGGGGGGTCGAAATTTTTTGTTTGGATTTTTCTTCAATACACAACCAAAATCAATTTAGAAACTCATTTATCGAAATAGTTTTGGTGTAACCCCATTTGGTTCAATGTCTTTTATTGTTGAAGCACAGGCTAAGCCAAACAATTCTATTAAGTCTAGGTTTGAGCACCATTTTGTACTACAAGACTTTACAGCCTAGAGTTAACGTAGATTGTTTTCCAATTTATTTTAACACTTTTGAAGTTCATTTGTTGGCGTTTTGTTTCAATATGTTTCTTCCATGTCAATCTTCTATCTAGCTTGGCCGTAGAACAAGTTTGTTTACGGAGAGAGAATGTAATGTGTGCCGATTTCTGCTCATTTGCCGTTATGCTTCATGTAGAAACCCGCTTAGCTATTTCTTCTGTGTTCTTGAAATATTCTTTGCGCAATTTGAGAATTTGCATGTGTAGCTAATAATGCTGTATCATCTGAAAATGTTGAAACTTTTACATAATTTTAAGTAGGAAGGTCAGCTGTATAAATTAAATATAGCACTGGACGCAGGACACTGCCTTGTGGAGCCCACGTATGTTTCATTTAAATTGGAATATGCACTATTATACAGCCTTGGCCAAAAATATGGAGCAAATGAGCACCCATGATATCTTACAATTTTTTTGGGAGTATCAATTTGAAATAAATTGAAACAATTTTTATAGGTTCACATCACTATTTATTTATATAAAATTAATATTTTGTGGGTCCACCCTTTGCCTTAATTACGGTAGAAATTCTTTTGGGTAGAGAGCTTACAAGTTTTTTACGTTCTGCAAGACTTATTGCACTCCATTATTGGTGGAGATAGCGTTTTAAGCCTTCTTCGTTATTTATTGTGTGGCGACGGACTCTGTGTTTCAATAAACTCCTTAATTGTTCTATGGGGTTCAAGTCCGGGGGCTGGGTAGGCCACTCCAGAACCTCAATGCGATTTTCTCGAAACCATGCCATTGTGCAGGCAGATTTATGACATGGTGCGTCATCCTGCTGGAATTTGGCCCCATTCATGTTTGTATCACCAAAAAGTGTTAAAAATGAGAGCAGCAACGCAGATTCAAGGACGTATTTTGAAGAGTTCATTTGGCCCTCACACATAAATAATTCACCAACTCCAGACTTAGTTATGAAGCCCCAGACCATTCTGGTGCCTCCGCCGACACGATTTGTGGGTTCTACGTAAGCAGTGAAGTGCTACTTGGCCAGGCCATGAATCATCGCCCGGAAAAAGTGGTAGTCGAAAGGAGCAATGTCTAGTGAATGTAGAGCATCCGATTGCTTACAATACGAAGTTTTCAAATATATTTTAAGTATAATGTTGCTAAATTGTTCGCATATATGTTGTTCTTGATGCTGACCGAAAAATAAAAACAAAAATTGGCAAAAAAAATCATTTTGTTAAACATACATATAGACATTATCTATTACGACTAGTTGGCCTTGTAAAGAAATGATTTCAAAAGAAATCTAGTGTGGAATGGGCCATAAAAAGAGAATATATATTTAATAAAATCAAACGAAGCATGCGATTTACTTTTATGTCATAACAAATATTTATGAAAATATGAATACGTTTTCGAAGTAAATATGTTGTATTTTACGGATTAATTTAGCATCGGAGTTCAATTTTTGTACCGTTGATTTATGTCATTTGGTTCTTTATCCTTAATGCGATAAAAATACTACATTACTCCCAGAGTGAACAACTCATAAAAATAAAATTATTTTATAAAGTAACCGAGCGGTGAACATTTGAACTACACGAAGAATTCTAATCCTACTTTTAGATAGAATGAAATTATTCATTCCGGATTGAAATTTTTACGGAATTGTTGTTGTAAATTTCCCAAAGTAAGAGGCTAATTGTTACAGAACGAATACAATACATTTTATGTTTTACTTTGTTTTCTTCTTTTTAGATTTTTCGGTCAGCATCATCAATAACATATATGTGAACAATCAGTCAACATCATACTAAAAATAATATTTGAAATCTTTGTATTGTAAGCATCTAAAATTTTTTAGTATTCATCAGAACTTCTCTAGGACTATATGTCCCTTCAGGGCTGAAAGGGATAAACAATATGATCGTGCGATTTATTTTTTGATTTTTTGTATTATTTAGTTGACGATAACTCTTATGTGACATACATTTCTCATGAATAATAAAAAAAATCGTGTTGAAAGGGTTAAACATGTTGTTTGTCATGAACTGTGGTAAACAACATGGATGGCGATTTGAAAACAGGCCGTGTTTTACATAAACCACCCGATTTAGAGTTGTGCCACTAATTTGTGAAGTAAGGCTGTGTGCCAAAGCTAAGGTAAAAGTCAATTTTAAGTAAATTTTTCGGTAAATTCAATTATATTTCAAAAACTGCGATCAAAAAATCTGTTCTAAAACCGGTTTTTGTCGTAGTAAACGATTTACCTTAAGTTTGGCACACAGCCTAAGGTATTTTGGTCGCCATATCTTCAATAGTAATATCTCGTACTATTTTCTCTGTGAAGCGCACGCGGGTATTTCTGAGGTATAGTGGGTATAATCCTTTGACTTATCTCATGCTCTTCATTCAATTTAAATCCATTTATTGTATTTGGATTTAGGTATCTCTTGGAGATTTGTGAGGTATCTGTGTTAGTAAAATATGGTTTAGCGATAATATGACGACGATACATATGGTTCGTAAATATTTTGGCCTTTCTGGACCCGTATTGGAAATTCCTTAGAGATGTTAAAGAGCAAAGGCGGAATCATGAAATACGACCGGGAAATTTAAAAGGAATGAAAACTATTTTCAAACATATTTGGTTAAATTTATTTATTTATTTTTTATTAGCCTTAGTAGATGTGAATGTGACGCGATGTATAGATGCAAATTTTTGTAATATTTTAAGGTAATGACTAATCATAGAAAATTTTCAATATTAAATTTCTACCGGTAGTAGATTCGAATACAATTTTGCTGTTAAACTATTATTTATTTGTGTTTTCATAAAAATTAGTTAGGCCAACTTTAATCATTGTTCGAACATTTTTTGTCTGATCATTGAAATATTTTAGAACAATTGATTTTTCTGGTCCAGATTTCATGATACCGCCCCAGATTACCGCTAGCATTTTCATCTCGTTTGCTGTGTATTGTTTCTTGGTCGTGTCTCTAGTCTTTGATAGGAGTGTCATCGGTGCTCTTCTTGAGTTAATACTGCGTCTAATGCAAATTTGGACGCAGCTTGTAAAATCGTCTTTGTTAGTCTTCTGGAGTAACTTATATAGTGGATTTAAAATGTCGGCTAAGTTTGGAACCATAATAATTTACCAACCCTATGAAAGCTCTGGTTTGGGTAGTATTTTGTGGATTTGGCGCATTAACTATTGCCTTAATCTTGTCCTCAACTTTATGAAGTCCCTTAGCATCGATAACGAAACCTAAATAGCGAACCTCAGACTGGAAAACGAGCATTTTCTTTTCTTAACTTCAAACCAGCCTCGCTAAGACGCTTAAAAATGGTTTCTAAATTGACTAAATGTTCCTCATCTCACTTGCCGGTTACCAAAATATCATCCAATAATACTACAGTTCCTTTCACTCCAAAAAGAATCTTCTCCATGATTTCACGATTCACAAAATCACCTTTGGTAGTATTCCACGATAATAAATGTTTTGTCTTCTCATTCAATTCGATCTGGTTGTATGCAGAACTAAGATCAGGCTTGCTAAATTTCTGATCACCTTCTAATGCCGCAAACAAATCTTTAATATATGGAAATGGGTAATTTACATCATTGAAGCATTTATTTACTGTTATTCGATAATCTGCACACACTCGAATATCAGCATTCTTCTTAAGAACGAGCACTAAAGGAGTTCCTCATTCGCTGGTGTCGACTAGAGATATATATTCCCTCATTCTGCAAACGATCCAATTCTTTAGAATTTTTAATTTGAATTATAGATGGAAGATTTGCAAGATCCAATTCTGCATTCATTATTTCCCTGAATGCATGTGGTACCTGTCGTGGCTTGCAGAAAACAATTTGGCATCATCCTTCAATTCTAATTTTATGGTTTCATATTTATAAAGTCCTAATTTATCCGAAAACACTTCACTGTGCCTGAAAATTATATTGCTTATTTCTTTTTCCGGACTGCCGTTTATAGCTTTAGCCTTTGTAAAGGTTATGTTTAATTTTTTTATCAAATCACGACCAGCTAAAGGTCTTTCACCATTACGTACCACCACCACAGTATTTTCATATAACAAATCTTCAAATTTAATTTTTCCATCAAAATAACCGATTGTACTTATGGGTACTCCATCATAACTTTTCAATTGTTTCTTTAGTTTCACAAAATTTTCCGAACTAAAATGTTTATTAAAAAAATCGCCAGAAATATCCGTCACTGGTGCACCAGAATCCATCTCCACTGGAATATTATTTATTAACACATCCAAGAAGAAAGGATCATTGTCATTGTCTTCATTGACATTAAAAAGTTCTAAAAAAATTTGTCCTCCATTATCCTACCGTCCACCATTATGCTTTTTTTACCGCATCACAAAACACACTGCAGCATTTGAATTGGAATTTTTATTACATATAGTGACATTTTTAGGTTTATTCACTTGTTTATTATTCACTTGGATTTTTAACTGCGAATTATAACTAATTTTGTTGATATCCATATTTAGTTTTTTAACACTCAAACTAGTCTCCTTTTTAATCGCCACATTATAAATTCCCGTTAAATCTGCATCCGGCTCTTCTTCCATAATCCGATCTGCGATGGGCCCCGCGACTAATCCTGTAACAAATTTGTCACGTAACAGAGCCTTTAAATTATCATTATTACAGTTGGTTGCTATTTTTTTTTACGCGAGCTGACCATTCTGCTTTTGTTTCAGTGCCAAATTGCCTCGCATTATAAAATTTAGCACGTTCTCTAAATACTGATACCTTCTTAGTATAAAAATCTTTCAAATGTATGCATAAATCCTTAAAAATCATCTCGCTTGGTTTCTTTGGAAAACACAAATCTCTTAAATTTGTGTAGAGATCTTCCGATGTAGCTGTGAGAAAAATTCCAGCCTTACGATGTTCGTCGTCTAAAAAAAATCAACTTGGAATTAAATTGTCCAAATTTAGCGAAAAAAATAACAATGTTTTAATGTTTAAGTTTTTTCTTATTTATATTTTAACCCTCGTCGCCATATTTAAAACCGTCGCAGATTATTAATACATATTTAAATAAAACACGATAATTTTTAGAAGATAACAAAAAATGTGTCTTTATTATATTGAGCAAGGCGGAAACTTAAACTATGCACGGCAAAAGTATTAATTAGTTACAATGCTAGAACAAAGGTGTCGTTCAGTACATACACAGCTAACTTCAAAACTTTTCTGGAAATTAGTAAATTCACCTTATTGAAGGCGACGTATTCTTCTTCGATGAAAATTACTTATTTAGTATTTGGGATTATTTTGTACACGTGTTCTTCTTTCCTCTTAGAATCGAAATCAGAAGCTCGCAAGCTTGACGTATTCTGAATTAAATGACAATAAAGAGGCGGTATGTTGTACCATCACTTCGAATCGAAATTCGAAAAAAGTCGAATGACGGTATGTTATATCATTTTCGAAAAGCAAAAATGACACAACTATCACTTTTTCAACAACATACCGCCCCAGGAAAGATTCTATTGCCTTTACTTTTTTTTTGTTGTATTTAATTCCGTTCTTGATATGACGTACATCTTTTTTTACACCTTTTTTATAGGTTAATCTTTGCAATCTGTTCTGAGGCCGAAGCCTTACACAGTTCCCAGCCCAATCGTGGACGTACAGTTAAAGGTCCGATTCACGTGGAACCATCTACACACTGCATAGGCCCATGCCGGCCTTTAGTGATGGCGTGGAAGATGGGTCGGACCATGATTCCGCACTACGACAGTGTTCATTTCCATCACCGATCGTAATCAGATGATGGAAAATATTGCCTTTTGCATCCTACCCCTATCGGGATTCAAACCCGGTATCAAGTATTGATCCAAACGCCAAACGTTTACCACTCTGCCGTTTGGGCGGTTCCTTCTACACTTTTATTAGTATACTAAATTCTTAATCTAATTAAAAGTAAAATTATGCAATTACAAAAATGTTTACTAAACATGATACCCTCATTTTAGTGTGAAAAAATTACTATATATTGTTTTAGCCTCTGTACTGCTTATTTAAAGTCTCAAATAAAGTGGTCACGCTCGTACCGTTAACAGAACAAGCCAATTTTTTTCCTTTTTTATCTTCATTTTTTCAAATACAGATTAAAACCAATTTTAAATTTATTACATTCATTCTTGACATTACATAATTTCTGTGGTCATATCAAACTATCCGGTTTCTTGTGTAGATTAGACAATGATTATATATCAATTAACTTGTTAACAAATTCAAAGTATTAAGTATACAAAGTACTTTAATCGGGTTAAAGCAGTTTTGAACAGCCGAATCCGAAAGAGATCGTAGACGGCATCAAATTTAGACATTTTTACTGCATACAAAATAAAATCACAATAACCTATCAAATTTACGATACTTTACGAGTACGTTTAAATCGTAACAAAATTTAAAAAAAAATTGATTTAATTATCGCTGAAATTAATTTGTCTACGTACAATTTTTCAGTTATAAAAATTAAAAATATCGAAATGAATGCGCAAAACAACAAAAAATGATTTTAATTTATAATAAATAACAAAACATGTCATTAAATAATGAAAATCGATTAAATAGTGAAATTTTAGTGCAAAATAATTGCAGCGGCGGCACAAAAAAAATTAACAACAATGCACGAAGGCGATGGAAAATTTTAGCTCAGGCGATATTAAAATCTGAAACAACACCACCGGCACCAGAACCAAATAGTAATAGTAGTAATACAATTTACAATAATATTAGTAAAAATACCAATGAATGTGATAATAATAATAATAGTAGTAGTAATAATAATAATAATTTAAAATTAATAAACCACGAGAATTTAATTATAACAAATAAATTACGAGAGAATTTCTTCGGTGACAACAACAATTGGTATTGCTATGCGATCAATAATAAATTCTTTCTAAATATACATCATGTTGTGCACCAGCCGACCATAAAAGAGCTTATGGGTTTTAATTGTACCGGTAACATTTGTGTTTGGCCATCAGAAGAAGCACTCACCTACTACGTACTAGACAATTTAAATTGTTTCACCAATAAATGGATACTCGAATTGGGCGGTGGCATGACATGCTTGGCCGGTTTAATAATCGCTAAATATAGTGATGCGTATTGTGTTCATTTAACCGACGGTAATTCTCAGTCGGTTGATAATGTTAAAAAAACGGCACGCCTTAACGAATTCAATTGTTTCATCAAGACATCAGTACTTAAGTGGGAGTATCTACCGTCACGAAAATTATCACCCGAATATGAACGGTACGATTATATATTAACGGCCGATTGTTTGTTTTTTGATGATTCCCGTATCGCGCTGGTAAATGCGATATGGTTTTACTTGGCGCAAAATGGTGTTGCCCTCGTCATGGCACCGAAACGTGGCAAAACGCTTGAATCATTTGTTAAGCTGGCACTCGAAAAAGGATTTAAGTGCAATATCGTGTATCGATATAGTGAATCAATATGGCAAAAGCATATGGAAATGAAGAAAATCAATTACTACGATGAGAATATTCACTATCCGGTTTTAATTAAATTAACTAAATTTACCTTGTCCTAGTCCAAATATTGTAATTAAAATTTTTGTTTTTTATTATCCTCTTCGTGTTTACTCTAAAATCTATGATACTCTTTATGTATTAAGAAACTGTATTCCACTTTTTAATTATTAAATAAAATATTTATTTATAATATTTAATTTTATTATAAACAATTAAAATTTAACAACACTACAACAAAGTATTAATGTAATATTATGTTTAGATGGCATGCCCGATGCCCGTGACATTTAAAATCAAATAGAAAAACATTTTGCTTTAAAAAAATTTCTAAAAATAGGTGCAGCATGCAAATTCAAGTGCATTAGCCTAAATATTGTATACAGTTAAGTACATATCATTATAGTTAGCTTGCATATAGATGAAATGTTGTTGGATTTTAATTGAACCGATAATTTATTTTTTATTTTTTGTTCGATGTGTAATTTGTTTATGATTGTTGATAATTGACCCAAAGAATTGTTAACCCACATTCCTCTATTAAATAAAATTTTATTATAAGTACAATAATGTTGTTTTTTGTACAGAGAATTGTTATGATTTAGAAACGTAATGTAAGTACTTAATAATTAAATTATTTTATAACTTTGTTTAATTTAGTTTTTAATACAAAATTGCTTAAAACTCCGATCAATTTTTGATTGTTGAATTTGTTACTACATCCCTGTATAATTCAACAAATATAACTGTTTTGTTTTTTAAATTATCCGTTTGATAAATTATTGTTTTACTAACAAAAAATTTTTAAAATAAAATTGATAAATTTATTTAAGAATTTATTTTTAATTTTAAATTTACATAAAAATCGAGTTACGGCACTAAAACACACTTGGACTTCCAACGGCTCGTACGTACTTTCGTACTTTAGATTCAAATATCTTGTCATATGAACATTAGCCTATTTTTATTTTGTAGCTGGAAAAATTTAGAATTTCTACTGGTGCCCATTTGAAAAGTTTAACAGTATTGCATTTTAATTTGGCTTTTACATATAGAGCATATATAGGTTTTGCACTCCAAATTCAACCTTTTACAAATCATGTTCATCAATTTCCAAATAAAATTCATCATTTTCCAAAAGACTTTCATCTTTTTCCAAATCAAATCAAACTTTATCCAAACCAAACTCACCTTTATTCAAAACATGTTCATCCTTTTCCAAATCAAATTCACCTTTGTTCAAATCAAATTCACCTTTGTTCAAATCATATTCATCCTTTTCCAAATCAAACTCAACCGGAGACGAAATAAAACCAACATAACCTATTTAATTTAATAAATTTATTTTATTTAAATTCTAGATTCAAAATATATAACAAGTATTTTGTTCTTCAACCTTTGCAATCAGTTCTGGAGCCGAAGCGCTCCCAACTCTTTCGCGGCTCGCTATTCACTTACTACCTTACGCACTGGCCAGCCAAAATTCTACTGTTATCAAAAATCGCTGAGTTCATTTTCATTACTTCGAAACTATAGTAATTGCACTCAAAAAGTAGAATTACTATGAAATTTTTGTGGGTTTCTAGGCGATAGGCGGATACCAACTTCACATCCAGGTGAGGTTACCAAGGCGCAACTAGTTTGAATGAAACATCCAACATTTTGGTTACACAGTAAAGATTAATTTACTTCATTAACTTGTTATTTTGGCTAACAACTGCGTAAGGTAGGCTAGGACGTGAAAAGTGATTCGCGAGAAATTTTTATAGTGCTTTGAACCTAGAACAGATTGCAAAGATAAAAAATAAAATATTTGTTATATATTTTGAATCTAGATTTTAAATACAATAAATTTATTAAATTAAATACGTTATGTTGGTTTTATTTCGTCTCAAAATTTAAAAAAAAAATTATTGTATTTAAATTCTAGATTCAAAATATACAGGGTGTCCCCGATTGGGATGGTAATCCATTAAAGGGTGATTCCTTGGTTCATTTCATGAAAAAAATCGGATGGTAGTGGGTGGTCAATTTTTGATATCCTTTGAGATACAGGGTGTTTAAAAAATTTGGTTCGGGAAAAAGAACAAGCAAATATTAAACTGTAACTTACAAAATATTTATCGGACGGCAACCAACAAAGCCTTATTTGACGAACAATTGAATAGGCTATATTTAGATCCTATTGGCTACCTTGCATCGATATCCATTTAAGAGCTATGACGTTTTAAAATTAAAAAAAATTAAAAAAAATGTTTTTTTTTTTATAAAACTGAGTTTTTCTCAAAAAAATCCCTTAATAATTTTTTTTTTTACCTAATTTTAATCCGCTATGATCTCCTCTACAATCTCCCAATGCGTTATTTGTACCCACGTGCTACAGTTTTTTACTTATGCAATGAAGAATGAAAACACTACACACAAATTGTGTGCTGTACAAATAACGGATTGGAGGATTGTAGATGAGATCATAGAGGATTAAAATTAGGTAAAAAAAAAAAAATTATTAGGGGATATTTTTGAGAAAAACTCGTTTTAAAAAAAACAGTTTTTTAACTTTAAAACGTCATAGCTCTTAAATGGATATCGATGTAAGATAGCCAATAGAATCTTAAATATAGCCTATTCAATTGTTTGTCAAATGAGGCTTTGTTGGTTGCCGTCCGATAAATATTTTGAAGTTAAATTTTAATATTTGCTTGTACTTTTTTCCCGAACCAAATTTTTTAAACACCCTGTATCTCAAAGGATATCAAAAATTGACCCCCCCCCCCCTACCATACGATTTTTTTCATGAAATGAACCAAGGAATCACACCTTAACGGATTAGCATCTTAATCGGGGACACCCTGTATAACAAGTATTTTATTTTTTAATCTTTGCAATCTGTTCTGGGTTCAAAGCACTCCCAGTTTCTCGCGAATCACTATTCACGTCCTAGCCTATCTTACGCAGTTGTTAGACAAAATAACAAGTTAATGAAGTAAATTAATCTTTACTGTGTAACCAAAATGTTGGATGTTTCATTCAAACTAGCTGCGTCATGGTGACCTCACCTGGATGTGAAGCTGGTATCCGCCTATTGCTTAGAAGCCCAATAATTTCATAGTAATTCTGCTTTTTGAGTGCAATTACTATAGTTTCGAAGTAATTAAAATGAACTCAGCGATTTTTGATAACAGTAGAATATATATATATATATATATATATATATATATATATATATATATATATATATATATATATATATATATATATATATATATATATATATATATATATCTGTGGAATTTAACAAAAAGTGGTTAACTTCAGATAACTAGTTTTTGAGATATTAGCACCATTATAGCCGCAAGTTCAACTTCTATAACATACCATAATTACATTTTTAAAATTTTCCTTATTTTCCGAGAAAAATTTGTTCAAAAATAGTTATCTAACATCGAACAAAAATTAAATTATGTTAAAACTGGTTTTCTCCAGATAACCTGTAAAAATTTATGCTCCGCTCATGTTTCTGTTATCGAAAAATGAGTTTACTCGAGATACACGTTTTTGTGCGTTAGTCACAAATTTTTTTAGTATAAATTAAAACTCGATATCTATAATTACCCGATTATTATGAAACACTATAAAAAAATGTGAAGGAGATATATGGTTTATTGCAATTATATCGAAAGATAACTAGTTCTTCACAAACAAAATTTTAATTATTGTATAAAAAACATAATTTAACTGGAACTATATAAATTTTGATAATACCGGATAATATCCGGTACTATCAAAATTTATATAATTCCAGTTAAATTATGTTTTAATATAATATATAAATATAATATATTATATAAATATACACATAATAAATATTATATAAGACGGCTATTATATAATCCCTTCATGAGATGTGAACGCTAGACAGAGAGAAAGATAGAGGATAATATCTAGGATATTATCCTCTATCTCTCTCTCTAGTGTATATACATATTATATTTATATATTATATAAAACGGGAAATCCCAAATCCGTTTTACATTCTTGTTTTTGCTGCGTTATTTTTTTCATTACGTTGTTGGTAATTGAGAGAGAGAGATAGAGGATAACATCTAGGATATTATCCTCTATCTTTCTCTCTAGCGTATATATTATATTTATATGTTATATAAAACGGGAAATCCCAAATCGTTTTTACATTCTTTGTTTTCGCTGCATTGTTTTTTTCATTACAATACGTTCTTGGTAATTGAGAGAGAGATAGAGGATAATGTCTAGGATATCTTGGATATTATCCTCTAGCTCTCTCTCTCTCTCTCTAGCATATATATTATATTTATATATTATATAAAATGGGAAATTCCAAATCCTTTTTACATGCTTTGTTTCCGGTGCGTTGTTTTTTGTTTTTTCATTAGATTGTCGGTAATTGAGGTGAAAAGTTTGCGATTTAAAAGTTTGTGTTGTGAATATAATATCAATAATATACATGGATTCATTTGACTTACTATTCATGGATTCAAATAAAAGTGATTGTGAAGTGGTGGAACCAATAATAGAGACTATAAATATATCAAGTGAATATAATGTACTTCATACGGTTAATAAGTCCGAGTTAAGGGAAGTGAAATTTGAAAATGTGTCAGAAAGGAATGGATGTACTTTGATGAATATACATGAAAACATTGGTGAAATTGAAGTAACCGAATTTAGTGATCCAATACGTATAGAGCACATTACGAGAGTGGAAGAACGTGAACTACCTGGTTGTTCCAGAGACATACAGATATCACCTGATTTATTTGGTTCAGGATACTGTGACGGAAATATTAATAAAGTGTATGAAGAAGAAACCATAATGTTATTGACGGAAAATTCAGATGAAGGTATATGTAATTTTATATTGTTTATACAATATGAATTAAATAACTTTTGTTTATTATTAAGGGTCAGAACAAATTGACGATGCGAATAGAATGGAATTTGAAGCTACAGATAGGTTTTCTGATATGGAAACAGTTTCACCAGCAATTAAGAAAAATAGTAAACGCAAAGAAATTGAAGCACGAAAACTACAACGGAATTCCGGGAAAGCCTACTTCACAGCATTAGGTAAAATACGAGAGGAGAAAACTTCTCGAGGACTGGAACAATGTAAGAAAAAATGTCGTGACAGAGTTTCAGACGAATTAAGAAAAAAGTGTTTCTCGGAATATTGGGGACAAAAACTATATCCACGTCGCCTTGCTTTTATTACGAACAGTTTAAAAATTGAGCAGAAAAAATCCATCACTAATTTAAAAGATCCACAAAAGTCAAGAAATTTAACTATAAAATATTTCTTGAACAATAGTGAAACTCACGAGGAAATCAACGTATGCAAAAAATGTTTCCTAAGTGTACTTGGTGAAAGCAAAGGTATAGTTGAGACGGTAATAAAAAAATCTCAGGAAGGCTCCAGATTCAGCGACAACAGAGGGAAATCCGAAAAAACAAACAAAATATCACTTCAACAAGAACAAGCTGTGAAAGCCCATATAAATAGCTTTCCGAAATACGAGTCACATTACTCACGCGCTCATACAAGTAAACTTTACCTTCCAATAGGTTTAACATTATCAAAAATGTACGTTATGTTTTCAGCGCAGCATGCCGACTGCAAGGTTTCTCTTTCAAAATACCGACAAATTTTCAAAACATTTAATTTAAAATTCAAGGTTCCGCAGCTTGATACTTGTCAGAAGTGCGATAAATTTGCCATGCGGATTAAACTGGCAACGGAAAACGAAAAAATTAAAATAGAGAAAGAGCGGAATCACCACCAAGAGTGTGCTGAGTTGGCTTACGAAGCAAAGCGGTTAGATAAATCTAATCCACGTGCTACAGTCCTAGCAGTTGATCTTCAACAATGTTTACCTACTCCCCATTTGAGATCGAGCATTGCGTTCTATAAACGTAGTTTATGGACATTCAATTTGACCATCAGGAACTGCGATGACAATTCGACTCATTGCTTTGTCTGGCATGAGGGGATAAGTGGGCGGGGAGCCAACGAAATTAGTGCATGTGTCTACAAGTATTTCTTATCTCTAGAGACTTTGAAACGACACATTATCATTTATAGTGACACATGTGCGGGCTAGAATAGGAATAATATTATATGTTGTATGATACAATATCTGATTAAAAAAATTGACAAATTTGATATCATCGAGCAAAAATTTTTAGAACCGGGTCATACTCACTTAGAATGTGACTCAGATCATAAAATAATAGAAGATAAGAAAAAACGTACAAGTATGGAGATATTCCACCCTCATGATTGGGCCCAGCTTATGAGGACTTGTGGCAAAACAAAAAAGTTCAATGTCGTCCAAATGAATATTAGCAACTTCTTCGATTTTGCTGAACTGTTAAAAATGCAATACAAAAAACCCAGTAAAACGACATGTGGGATGAAAATTATATGGAACCATATTAGACTTTTAAGGCAATGCTCACATATTTTTAAAATTTATACTTAATCTAATATTAATTTAAACTATATTCTTTAGATACAACAAAAATGCTGAAGGAACGGTGGAGTACCAAATTAGCCACCAAAATAATGCCGATGTGTACAGAATGATTACGAAACGCAACAATAGATCACATATGGAAGGCACATTACGACAGATAAATCCCTCGCAAAATAATATTTGCAGTAATCCAATCTCGCGAGAAAAAAAAATGATTTAATTGGTATTTGGTTTACTAGACCTGATTCCTAATGATTTTCATCATTTTTACCGAGAACTCATGGTTAAGGATAATATTAGGAACACCATTTACATAAATGACGAGGTTTACGAAGAACCAGAGTAATGATTCCTGAGTATATACAGCTAATAATTTTAATTCCATTTACTTTTGTTACGTGACATCATTCTGAAATAAATATAGTAATGAAATACTTTTAATGTTTGTTATAATTTGTGTTTAAGAAACGATTTACCATGGAATAAAAATTTTCCATTGATTTAAATTATCTAAAATCGGCAAATTTGTGAATTTTTTTGTTTGGCAAAAACAGGTTTTCTGCAGATAACCAAAATAAATATCATGAATATGTTTTTGTAATAAAACAGTTATCTCGACTCATCCTATTTATTCGAAACAAAATATTGACAAATTAAACAGGGTATCTTGGTTTTTTTTAAATTATAATTTTTTTTTATATATTTACAGTTTTAATTTTTTACATTTTCGAGAAAAATAGCATATATTGCGATGAAAATTGACAATAACCAAAATTTTAATATAAAAACTTATATATACAGAAAAAATATCGCACAATCTTCGAATTGGATTTCCCAACATTTGAGGTTTTCGAGATAACCACTTTTTGCTTAATTCCACAGATATATATATATATATATATATATATATATATATATATATATATATATATATATATATATATATATATATATATATATATATATATATATATATATATATATATATATATATATATATATATATATATATATATATATATATATATATATATATATATATATATATATATATATATATATATATATATATATATATATATATATATATATATATATATATATATATATATATATATATATATATATATATATATATATATATATATATATATATATATATATATATATATATATATATATATATATATATATATATATATATATATATATATATATATATATATATATATATATATATATATATATATATATATATATATATATATATATATATATATATATATATATATATATATATATATATATATATATATATATATTGGGGGTACAAATTGAAAATGCGGGATTTTTTTCTATTTTTGAACGTTTATTCTGAAAAAATGGTAACAAATGAATTATTCAAAATATTGTCCATCGCTAGCCACAACTTTTTCCCATCTTTCTGGCAATTTACGGATACCGTCGCGAAAAAATTCGGCCGGCTTGGCTGCTATCCAGTCATCGACCCATTTTTGGGCTTCTTCGTAAGAATGGAAGCGCTGGTCAGCTAGGTCATGTGTCATCGATCGGAAAAGGTGGTAATCGGAAGGAGCAATATCTGGGCTATACGGCGGGTGGGGTAAGACTTCCCATTTCAGCGTTTGTAGGTATGTTTTGACCGGCGCTGCAACATGTGGCCGAGCGTTGTCATGTTGCAAAATTACTTTGTCGTGTCTTTGCTCGTATTGTGGCCGTTTTTCTTTGAGTGCGCGGCTCAAACGCATCAATTGAGTTCGGTATAGTGCTCCTGTGATGGTTTCGTTCGATTTCAATAGCTCATAATACACCACACCCAGCTGGTCCCACCAAATACAGAGCATGAGCTTGGCGCCGTGAATATTTGGTTTGGCCGTCGATGATGATGCATGACCGGGGTAACCATATGATTTTTTGCGCTTCGGGTTATCGTAATGGATCCACTTTTCATCACCAGTGACAATGCGATGCAAAAAACCCTTCCGTTTTTGCCGTTCGAGCAGCAGTTCGCATGCAAAAAAACGGCGCTCGACGTCTCTCGGCTTCAGCTCATACGGCACCCAATGTCCTTGCTTTTGGATCATTCCGAGGGCTTTTATACGATGGGAAATGGCTTGTTGTGTCACTCCCAATGAATCTGCGAGCTCTTGTTGAGTTTGACACGAGTCTTCATTGAGTATTGCCTCCAATTCAGCATTCTCAAACTTTTTCACTTGGCCCGGCCGCTCTTTGTCCTCAACGTCAAAATCACCACTTCTAAACCGCACAAACCATCTCTCGCACGTTGAAACCGATGGAACATGACTCGGATAAGCCTCGGAGACCAATCGATGTGCTTCAGCAGCACTTTTCTTCAAATTAAAGAAGTAAATTAAAACTTCCCGCAAATGCTGTTTTGTTGGCACGAAACTCGACATATTGAGAGCTCAAAAAAACTATGAATTTGACACTGCGACAAATTGACACATACTGAAAATTAAAGCTATAAGACGTAGCTTTGACATGAACATAGTCACAGTACTGCCTGATGCGTATAGCGTTAGTAACGCCATCTGTTATCAATCCCGCATTTTCAATTTGTACCCCCAATATATATATATATCATAAATTGTGCCCTTTTAATAAAATCATAGAATAAAAAATGTTTTGACTAACTCAACTGAAATATTTTATTAAAAATTCATTTTTTTATAATTATCATTTATGCCTTTTACTTCATGTTTCATGTATTGCACAGTGTTCAAGTATCAAGAAAACATTTTATTTCGCATCACTATGGGACCGACATCAAGATCGTAGTTAGGTTCTGTTTAAATTAAAAGAATTAATCCCCCGGCGAGAAATTTTCAGAACTCTAAATGGTTGCTCCAGGTCGAGGGACGTTTTAAATTTAATGACAAAAAAAAACGGATTTCCATCAGTATCAGTTTTTTGCCAATTTAACTTAGTTATTAAAAATTCAGAGAAATTGTAAAATTCTTCTTGGGTCATTTCAATGGCATTCAATGTATTGTTGTTCCTGACACCGCGAACAAAATTGTACCAATGATGGTGAATTTTCATTTTTTTTGCGCTATCTTTCAATAACCGAGTGATCAACACCACATTCCATGTGCGTATGCCCTACAGTTAAGAATTTATGATCAATAGGTTCAACTGAACCGATTTGCAAAAATAAAGTAAACATAGTTGCTACAAAAGAGTTTCTATTCTGGGGCCGTATTCTTGAAATCGGTGGAAATTTTCCCAATCGGAACACAATTTGCTTTAAAATACTCCATATCAATCAAATTTTTCATCGACTACTTTATTCATTTTTTCAAATTTGTTTTCAAGTTTACTAATATTTCTCCTCCGTACTAAGCGAATAATTTTGAATCGATTTGCCCAGTCGGAATTTTTCCCTTAGTAGGGGGAAAAAATTATGTTTCTTAATTTAAAAAAAGAAAAGAAATTTAAAAAAATGATTGAAGTAGTCGGCGAAAAATTCAATTGATATGGGGAATTTCAAAGTAAATTGTATTCCGATTGGGGAAATTTCCACCGATTTCAAGAATACGGCCCCTGACCTGGAAAAGAATCGCTGTATAAAACTACGTTTGTTATATTTTTGTGGAATAGTATTCAAAAACGCAAATAAGCAGGACGCTATGTCATTTCCGCCTCGTTTTGCACTAGTTTCATCCCACATATAGCAATATTTATTCGAAATACAGTCGTGTACTATAAGATTATGATTGCCCAACTCTTGTATTTTATGCGATCCATCAGCATCGTCGTAGTGCTTCTTTTGCTCGTCTATCAACTTTGGTGTCAGTGGCGAAGTCAATCTTACATTTCAACGTTTCGCAGGTATTGCAAACATTGGTTTTAGCCAGTTTAAATTTTAAATTCATTTCTTTAAATACCGATGAATATTTTGATAAAGAAACCGGTTTGTTGTGGGATTCCGTGTAAAGTTTATACATCAGTGTTAAAGTTAAGTCAGCACTTAAATATTTTTTTGAATTATCTCGCCGCGTGTAGTGACTTTCATACGATGGAAGCTTACTTATGTGGTTCTTAATTAAGTTGATCACTTCTTCGGAACCCGAATGAAGAGTTTATTGGTAATATTTCGAATAAATTTTGGCGTCTCTTCCAATGTTGCAATAAAACTGGACTTACAAATACTGATGTCGTGCCCATTAATATTGACGGAGTATATACATAAAAACCGACGTTGTTTTGCTGACGTATAATCCAGTTTCATTGTTTTTTTTTTTGATTATTTGAATAAAACCAGCAACAAATGCAATTCTGTTGTTGTAGTTACCCAGAGCCCAATATTTCGTGAACAGGTTTGTCTGTTGGTCTATATTTATTCTTGATTCGTACTGGCACTTCTTTCGAACTTATATATAAGCTTCCCAATATTTTTATTAGGTTTTTGAATTGTTCGAGAGTCAGATGGTTGTTTGGATGTTACATTTTGTTGATTGTTTAAATTAGCCTCTTATTGCTCTGCCATAACTTTTATGTTAAACTCACTACTCTAGGATAATCGAGCCGGATTAAATTCAGGATTCTTATCGGAATCGTATCCGTCAATTTCAGCTTCCAAAATATTATTTTCGTCTGCATCCAAGATATGGATTTCATTAGAATAGTCGGCAGATTTTCTAACTGAATCGTCTTGTGGTATATCGTCATTTTTTTCATTTTGGGACGTTTTTTTTTTGTAAAAACTGTTCATTTACAATAGTCTCGTCCCCTATACCTATATTAAAATAAAATTATAATTCATTAATGCTGGCTCTTAAACCTTAAATTAATTGATTTATTCAGTTACTTGAAATTTTGTAATATACATACCAGAAGATCCTACTACATTATGTTTGCAGTTGATGCAGACGTAGCCATTTCCAACATTTTTTTGACACAGTTAGAAGACATTTGTACTGAACTTGGCATGCACACTAATATTTGAAATTGAAACAAAAAAAAAATTACAAAGAGGATTGATTAAACTTAATCACATAAAACTTATTTGACATTTCACAAAAGGGAATAACTCAATTGAAAAATATAAAATACGAAAAAATTTTATAAAAGGACATAGCTTTTGAAATTCCCAGTTGTGGGCATTTGAAAAGTTTAAACACGGTTTACAGAATTTTTTTGTTCTTTTAAATTCACATATATAGAGTTATGAAATCGTATCACATATATAGAGTTATGAAAAGTTATTTAAATTCAAATATTTAATTTGTGGCCTTTCAATAAATACTGTTTATTCATCTCATACTCATCAAAATTATCTATATTAAATTGAGTACGTAGATTTCGATTTTTATATACTTTAAAGATGGGCATAGCTGGAGAAATGTCCCTTTGATTTGTGACCACAGAAATAATGAGCATTAACTCATGAACATTATCTTTTCGGAAATATCTGCCGAATTCGAGCACCCAGAGCATTTAGCATCATCGTTGTTTGTGCGGCCAGTTGAAACTCAGCAATCCAACATCCTACAGCTGCGTTCCAAAGAGCGGATTCCCTATAACATTTATCAACCCATTGCTTTGCTTGAGCGGTATTTTCAACATAAAAAACAGTTTAATCAACACACGAAATTATTTTTTTTCCATTGTTCCGAAAATAATAAAAAAATTTTAACTTGTTAACTAATGATCCGATTGTTGTACAGTTTTGACGCTTATATTCTTTGAAGGTTAATGTTTTCCAAGAAGAAGAACTATCAAAAGAGAACGGCCAATCAAACCGAATTACTTGATTACAAAAAATCTGATTCGATCAAATTCCCGATTGTGTTGGCAATCCACTTTTGGAAAATTTAATTTTTTTACTTTTGAAAATATGTGACGGGCAATGACCGAAACTTAAAAATATTTGAAAGCACTTAGTTTCATTGTTATTAAGAAAATAAAATAAAACTGTAAAGTTAGCACCCAATAAAAAAATTCATTTTTTTTCGATGAAGAATCGTCCAGAAATCATTGATGAGAAATTGATTGATTGATTGAGGTGCACGACCGTATTAGGCAAGATCTCGAAAACTAAGAATTAGACATCTACAAATTTGACTTGAAAAATTATTAACGTAAAAATACAAAATAAAATAAATCCGAATTAGATTTGAAAATTAAAAATAATAGTAACAATAATAAAATTGCCTCAATCTAGTTTTAAAATTATCTTTAGTTAAGCAAAAATCAAACTAATAGTTAATTTTGTTGAAACTCCTACACATCATCTTCACTAGTTCATTATCGCCACAGTTGGTTCTGTGTCTATCTAAGTGGAGAAAGTCATGATTCCTTATTTGTATACTAGGAATCTTTATTTTAATAATTACTTAATTTAATACTTCCGTTGTATCTATAGGTAGGCCTAGTAGGAGATTAGGAATAAAAGTACTTTTTAGCAATTCGCTTATTTTCTAGCGTTCCAAAGTTGTAACTCTTACATTCAGTTAAGTATTGTGGTTGTCGCTGTATGTTTACGTGGAATGGTATAGATCATGGTTATACACCCAACCGTCTTTCTAGGCCAAGTAGCCGGGATCGAACATAAGCACAATACAGGACAATCTTAATTGTCTCCAAATCAAAAATGCCATCCTACAAACGTTTGATAAAACCGAGCATGAAGTTCGCTCTAATGATGCACATCTGTTAAGTTTCGAGTACACCTCAAGATGTACGCCATTTATCTTATCGTCTTATGTGAGAGGGTTGGCTTTTCGAAGAAATGATAGAATTTTTACAATTTTCAATGTCGTGAATCAAGCAATTAAACTCGCACCATGTCGCTAGGTTGTCTATATCTTCTTGAAGTTTATTAGCATCATCAACTGGCTCGATGCTTCTATGGATTTTGAGGTCATCTGCGAACGTCAGGATTTTGGAATGCTTTATCACTGAAATTTTAAACAAAAATATCAAGAAACGCTAAAAACATGAATGATACCAAAATTATCTAGGTAGTAACTACAACATATTTCTAGAACCTAATTTTTGTTAGTAAATTCACAGCTATCTGTAATTCCACGAATCATGAATTATGCAGGAACTAATTTCAAATGCAAACGAAATTAATTTGAACTGAAATTAAATTTGATCACAAAAATTTGTGAAAATTTGAAAACAGTTTGTGTGGTTTTGATTTCAATTCCTTGTTAGAACATGTCCATAGGATTTTACGTTCTTCTTTTAAAAATTCGTTTTGTCTTATTGTAATCATGTACGTGGTATTATATTTAACTCTTTTGTGTCCAAGCATATTAATAATCAATTATTCTTTCTGGGCATTTCAATATTGCTTGTTGATTTTGTTTTTTCAATCACCTTTATAATACCTTTCGGCCCTCCATACCAGCTGTTGTTAGTAACTACTTATTCAATGTTGCACTACAGGTTGTGCCGTCTCATCATTATTGAGCATTAATTTCACTTAGAAGAATACCTACGAATTGTCAAAATTGTGATTAATAGAGTATCAGTTTCCTGATTCGATGAATATTTCTTTATTAGAGTGGGCTAGAGGCATGTTGTGTCGGTTAAACGTCTTATGAATTGAATTTGACTACTTTGAAAACAATACAAACTGTAATTTTACTCCAATTTGCAGACGTTTAATATCTGCCCGTCAGACCGTACCAATGATAATATCATTGAGTGCTTTAGTTTCGGTTTGTCAGTATTTCACCTCACCTGTATAATATTCGGAATACCGCCATAGAAAGTATCAAATTGAGTAGTTTTTAAGGTTGTTACTGCTAATATTCGCCAATCAGCTTTGAATCCAAGTAACGGGAAATTTGCAATTGATCTCATAAAATGAGAGATATCGTTCCCACCTGATTTTTGTAAAATGCCGCCATTAATTCAGAACGTTGTAATGAAAGTTTTTCCAAACATTGAAACAACTTCAAAATTCGTGATTGACTTTGCGAACAAAATAAATAATAAAACTTCTCAGTCCACCAATAAATTAGAAATCTATTGAAACGGTTATTCAGCTGTCAATTAGGTATGAGACAGATTTTCTTAAATTCTAAAAAAATACTAATACTCAAATTCAGAAAAGGTTTGAATATTCTAAAAGCTTTTACTTATAAATACATCCACAGAAAATGCTGAACAATTATAAAGCCTTAAAAGCTCATTAATCAAATATTCATTAAATTAATTCGTTAAATTAATAGGTTTGGCCAGAACATGTTCCATTCAAGTTATATGTTGGTCGAAGCAAAATAATTAAATTTTCAAGTTTTAGTTTTTTGGATTTTCTAAGAGATGGCGTAACTTTACCACAAAACATTCTTTTACAATGACACCTGCGACGTTTTAAAGTATTGACATTTCACATCAAAATTTAGTTTGTCATTATTCGTGAAAGCGTAAACAGCTTATTTTTTAATCCCGTTTAAACATGTCGATTTTCGTACCATCAAAACAGCATTGCGGGAAGCATTACTTTTTGGCTTTAATCAAAAGAAAAAAGCTGCTGAATGTTTTCGTTTGCTTCTAGAAACTTATGTTGAACAAGCATCAACTCAACAAACTTACGAAAACTGGTTTAAACGATTCAAAAGTGGTGATTTTGATGTCAGTGACAAAGAACGTTCTGGTCAACCAAAAAAAAAATCGAAGCTGAAGAATTGGAAGCATTATTGAAGGAAAATTCAGCTCAAACAGAAAAAGAACTTGCAGAACAGTTAAATGTTACTCAAGCAGCCATAAGCAAACGTTTACATACCATGAAAATGATTCAAGAAGAAGGAAAACGGGTTCCACATGAACTGACTGACGTCGACATTGAAAATCGTTTAATGGTTTGCAATTCTTTGCTTACAAGACACTGAAGTTGGCATTTTTTGTCTCAAATTGTGACTGGCTGGTTCACCCAGGCGAACCATCCACATCAACAACAAAACCAAACATTCGTGGAAGTAAGATTATGTTATGCATGGGTGGGATCAGAAAGGAGTGGTCTACTATGAGCTGCTAAAACAAAACGAAACTATTACTGGTGAACGTTACCAACAACAATTGATAGATTTGAACCATGCATTGAATGAAAATCGTCCGATTCTCACCAACAAACTGCGTAAAGTGATTTTGCTGCACGACAATACTCGATCACATGTCGCAAAACAAGTATAAAAATACGCTGGAAGTACTTAAATGGGAAATTCTACCGCATCCTCCCTACTCACCAGATTGTGCATCAGATTACTATTTGTTCCAATCAATACAAAGCGATCTTCAAGACCAGCACTTCAGAACCCCACGAGGAAATCACAAAATGGCTCGACGAATGGATCGCATCAAAAGACAATTTTTTTTTTCAATGGAATTGATAAATTGCCAGAAATATGGTTGAAAGTTTGTGTTTTTATTTGCAGTAAAATCCAAAAAAACTAAGTTATACTCTCAACCCAATACATCCAAATATACAAGCAAACAAATAGCTGATAATACAACTATAGATGTAGCCTATTTTGCCATAGGTAATTGCCATAGGCAATTAATATTATTATACATACTTACTAAACTTAAATCAAAAACTGAAAAATTTAAATTACGCAAAAATATTGGATTAACTTTAAATGTTGAACCAGTTCCAATCAAACTTGGGGACTTATATCGTAGACAGACACAAAATTTATCGCGGTTTTCATTTATCTAGATTAAAAATTAAATAATAGTTCGTGATAAACAAATTATGGCGACGCAAACAGAAACCCGATTTTTGCGAGTGTGCCTAATATATCGGGATATACTGCATTTATCTAGTTATGAAAACTTAATAATTCTGTTTTGAAAAAATCGTGTACAGACAGACAGGCAGAAATAGCTTAATAATCTAAATAACGAGGTTATCTAGTTTGTGCCTGTCTACGATATTTCGATATAAACTCAACATATTCAACAATCTTGTAAAATATCAAAATTACAATTAAGTGTACACTGACGTCCTGTCGACGTGCACAACTCATGGACCGATCCAACTTCCATGTCAGTACTATAGGCTAACATAGAGCTATGCAATGTGCAGATGGTTCTACGTAAATCGAACCGTACATTCTCGATTTAGTAGATAATGCGTAAGGTAGGACGTGAAAAGCGAACCGTGAAAGAGTTGGGAATGCTTCGGCGCCTAAACAGATTGCAAAGGTTAAATCATAAAAAATGTGTACACTGACGGGTCCAAACTCCGCCACATATAGGCTTAGAGATTCACATTCTGCAATAAAATACAAATATGTATTATGTTTGGTTTATTGTTTTTTTTCTCGAAAACAGACAAAATTATTTTTGTGTATTAAATTTACTAAATATAAATTTTAATGCTCTTTCCTGGATTATGGTTTGACAATTTTTATTAATAGATAATCCTTCCTCTAACACAGTTTCTTTTGCCGGTATTATTTGGCTTTTTTTATTTTAGATTTTGACATTTAGGGTTGCGTGACGCTTGGGATCTGTCTTTGAAGAAATAAAATATTTTTGCATGTAAGTATTGTTATTGAAGTGTGCCACGATTCGCGATGCCTACCGAGAGCTTTTCTTTACCCTCCGGCTTGTTAAAATCCACGCTGCGAACTAGGTCCAACTTGTTAAACGTAGGTAGCTTAAACGTTCAGAGTCTGATTTCAAATATTGGCGAACTACGTTATACTTGTAATAGAATCCCAGTTGATATCACCTTTCTTGGAAACGTTTATATCGTCTCTCGCAATTCTGCGTTGACCATTAGTGGCTATAATTTGTTCAGACGGGATAGGGCTAATCCACCAGTTAATTATGGTGGGGTATGCATATATTACATCGCGTGAAAAGTTCTTGGTCTGACACATAGATGATACCATAAATTAAAAACCCATATGATTTTTAAATTCTACCAACCTTTAAATAATACCTACCTGTTAAAATTTCATGACATTTCGATTATTAAATTTACAAGTTACAGTTGTTTTAGTGACACTACTTTTGTTAATTTCAAAACAATGGAAAAAAAGAATTACGTATGTTTAATCAACATATACTGTTTTTTGTTAGCTATGACTCCAGAAAACATCAAACAATCCACGAAATTGTTTTGAAAGGCCGTAAAGTGAAGTTTCGTGAGATAGCTGACATTGTAAGAAAATCAATGGAACATGTTGGCCATATTAAGAGATTTGACTCCATTGAAGAAGTGATTGCCGAAACTGAAGCTTATTTTGCAGACATAGATAAATCGTTCTCCAAAAAAAAAACACCGAAATGTTAGAGGGGTTTTGGACTGATTGTATCGCGCTAGAAGCCAATGTCAAGCAAAAACGATCATAGTCGAAGGCCGGCGAAGCGGCCCATATGGTGGCAAAACCAGGATTGACGGCCAGGATGGTTTTGCTGTGTGTTTGGTGGTATTGGAAGAGATTTATCTATTATGATCTGCCTAAATATAAATTAAAAATTCACAAAAACAATTACAATCGCAACTATTTTCTTATCATCTGTCAAATATTCCTGACGATGCTAGGTTGGGAAAAATTCTCATGATGCATTTTTCTCAACCGATAGTGCACATTTATGCGCAAAGGTAAACATTTTGGCGCAGTTTTATGAGAATTTGACACAAACACGTATTTTTTACACTGTATACGTATACAAATTCCCTCTTGAATTGCTTGAAAAAAACAATCGCAATACAAGCAAAGGAGTATGAGAACCAAAATACTATAAATAACAAAATTCCGCTAGAAGATACATAGAGAAATACAATATTAAGGGCAAGGCAGGATCACTACGAGGAAACTACTAGAACTAAAGGTTTTTTAATAGAATCATAAATAATGCCTTACCGTCTAAAAAGACATGGTTTAGTAGAGCAGATATGAAAACGAAATACATAAAAGTAATTAATAGATTAAGAACAGGTCACACCTTCAATAAAAATTGTAAAAATAAAATTTGCTTAGTACAAGATAACTTGTACAACTTATGTAGTTATGTAATAGACACTAATACGTGGTATTGCCTTAGATTTAAAAATTTTAAGAAATCACCAATCTATACTAAGAATGAATTCCAAAGGCAATTTGTTATTTTGGCCAGCTCAAAATTAAATAAATTAATAAACCAAAACATACAAACAAATATTCGAGGGAGTTTAGTGTTTCTTCATTGTTAAAAGGTTGGAGGTGGATGTTATAATAAATTAAATTATATATAAATATTTTTGTTTCATTGATGTAATGTGCTTCGCCACAGAGTGTGTATTTCCCAACTTCCAGGATTTGTTAACAACCCAAACTTGGGTAGAACCGTTTGTTTTTATATGGAAGAGGATCTTATTGAGAAGTTCGAAATTGAATATTTCGATTAATTACCATTAAATATGAAAATCTACAAAAATGGTGACGCATTATCCGATTTTGCTCTAAAAATTTATAAAAATTTATTTTTACGAAGTATCGAGAATATCGAAATGTGCTCGTCGTAACCATAATCCCACCACTTAACATTACTAAATCTACACTGTACTAATTATATTACACGTAGATTTGTTAATCTTTAATTAATTCAATTAAATTAATTTTGTTTCTTCTTCTTCTTATTATTATTTTATTTTTTGTTGGCGAACTCTAGATTGGCTGTGATTTCAATCAAAGATAAATTCATGGCAACATATCTTAATAGTTTTTTTTTGTTCGTTTGTGTAACTCTTGAATAAATGGTTTATGCCAAATTAAAAATTATAAATAAAAAACAAACAAAAATTAAGTAATAATAATAACAAATAAATTTAATTTGTAAATCATATAGTTATAAATAATATATGAAATGACATTGAGTAGACCTGTAAGCTAAAAAATAAATTATGTATATTATTTATTTAAATTATATACAATAGGTATGTAATGTACTCGTTTACTTATGATTCTTAAGAACCAAAAATAGAAATTAGTACAAATCTATTATTTTATTCATGGATACATGCATACTCGTACCTACCCTACATTCGTTTGTTATACAAAACTAGTATATGTACTACCTATAGATTTAGTTGATTTATTATTAATTTTGTCTGGTAAAAAATAAAATATTGTATATTTTTAGCCAATATCAGTAATTTCTCTCTGATAAAATTCCAATTATTGTTAATAATAAATAAAACAAAAACAATATTTCAAAATAAATATAAATTGATTTTTTTATTTTTAAAAATTCAAACTACCACCCATCAACGAATAATGTATATCTATCTATCTATATACAGCTCTAGCGACTAGTAAATAAAAATTGATTTATTAACCAATTTATAATGACCTTGAAAATATGCTATATTTGAAATGAAATTGTAAATTATATCTAGTATAAGTATTTAATTTAGGTGGCCAGAAAAAGAGGAAACACACATACAAATTTAGAAATACCAATCCACATAAGTTTACTGAGCTGAAGAGCTTTTGCGCTCAGCAACTTCTCACTACTTCCTATTTTTTTTTTTGATTAATTGAGTTAAGTATGTATCCATATGGACGTGCATAATAATTCACAGAATTGACCCGGTTTCAGAGACCTAAATAGTCAATAGTTAGTAACCTAGCAGGAAAGTCATTGACGATACACAAACGACTCATCAGCGATAGCCAAGCATGACACGGTTAAAGATAATTATTAGCAAATGGGACTAATATTCATGTGTCTGACATGAATCGTATGTGACAATTTACGTGTGACAATGCTATGATAGTTCATAGACGTATATTATGTGGCATGTCTAAAATCTATTGTACATACTTAACGTGTCTGTGTTCATTGGTGGTAAAAACATTTTATTTAAAGGAAAAGCTATTACCTACTAGTTTATTAAAAAAAATTAATAATCTATACATATCAGTATATTTAGCGGTTGGCTTTAAAAAAATGTACACTGTTAAATAAATTAAAAAATTAAAAATTTTAATATACAAACTACAAATTGTTTACTAACCAGTTTGACAAATAAAATGTTAAAATAAACTTCAACAATATTTTATAATAAAAAATTATACATAAAGAGAAAAATTATAGCGACGTCGACAGACAGACACGAGATGACACGAGACATTTTATTTTTATTTTTATTGATTTTTACTTACAACATTTTCAAGTATGACGATATAATGAGAAACATCGAAGACTCGTCATACATGTTTCGCTCAAGACATTATCAAGAAAGAAGTAGTTTACAAGTTATGTCTCAAACTAGTCTTTCGATCATCGACAGACATCAGACGCGTCATTTGTGGAACAAATGTGACTTGTCATAAATCAGTCATTTGTCAACATACCATCAAAAATCGACAATAAATAAGCTTTTTTCTAGAAACGTATAGTTTTCGTAAAAAATATTTCACATGGATGTTGACAAATTTCCAACTGGGAAATTGTTAGTTGAAAATTTAATTTAAGGCGATTAGACAAGACAGCCCAATTATTTTTGTTAAATTTTTAAACAGTCAAATTAATTATTGGTACAAATTAATAATAATTGTACGATTAGTATTAACAAATGCTGTGTTGCTTACATTTTTTTTTATATAATGTAAAAGTCACTCCGTTCCTAATCTAATATAAATATGCTTATTTATAAAAATAAAAACGGACTAAACGATATCTGTATATCGATTTTGTCCCGCGAGCTACTCATTTAAAATGAGTGAACAAAAAATAATCGAATACGTACACAGTGTATATATGTTACGGTCAAAGTGTATAATCCGGTGATTATATGTACATAATTACCGGTCATTATAAATAAAATACCAGTGCGTTTGGTTAATTTGTGAAATTTCATTTTAACCGGTTGTTATATATAATTACCAAACCCCTTTGGGTAAAGTGAATAATATTAAAGTTTTTTTACTTAGTTTAAAATTATAATTAAATTTGACACTTTAAGAATTGTGTAAATTCTGGAAAAGCGGGTGTTTGGTCTTCCCCATCCTCCAAGGTATAAAATCAATTAAAATTAAATTTAAAAAAAATTTATTTACAAAATTAATTTTTTTTTGAACATTTGTGGCGCTATCAGAAGACGCGATAAGAGCGATAAAAACTCTTTGATCTGTGTCTGCAAGGTCAACGAAGCAGTTATTATTAATAAATATAAATGAAATGAAATGTAGTTCATTAATTCATAATTTCAATTTTAATTTATTCAAAATCGAATTTATCGTCAATTTGTTCTTCATCTTCATTTTCATTTGTAATAAGGTTGTGATCCTCGTCAGAAGTTTCATGAAGGTTGCCTGGATATAGAATGCTCGCATGTTTTATGTTTCATGAAAATTGAGTAAATATGATTATTATAAAAAAAAAATTGGAAAAGTAAAATCATCGAGGAAATGAGATAATGTAATTTGTAAAAATTAAAGATAGACAAACCTAACGTCAAAAATTATTAAAAAATTAACATCTTACCGTATTTCGAAAAAATCAAAAATCAAAAAATTTTCCGGAAAAATTTAACTTCCCCTTTTAAAACTGTTGATAAACAATCCTACATTTATAAATTTTTACTGTTTACCTGATTTTCTCATACGTAACGTACGTTTCGCATACGTAAAGTAAAATTACGCCATTATTATCCTTATAGTTTGAAACTTTCATATTTAACATTTTAACCAAAGGGGTTTAGTAATTATATACAATATAATCACCGGTAATTTTATATAATAACGAATTATACACTTTAACCGAAATATATATATATATATATATATATATATATATATATATATATATATATATATATATATATATATATATATATATATATATATATATATATATATATATATATATATATATATATATATATATATATAATGGGATCCGCTCGAAACGCGATATTTCAAAATGAGGTATGACAAATGAGATATGGTACAAAACGAAATATTTCAAAATGCGATATTTCAAAACGCGATATGGTACAGAATATACGTTGCGAAGCGACGGGAGCGCAGCGACCCACCTGATACCGATCCTAGTATTCCTATCGACTTTTAAATTCCTATAAACTGAAATTAAATTTCCCCTTCATCCGCCTGATATAACCCGATCCTAAACTCCCGTTTTGTACCATATCGCGTTTTGTACCATATCGCGTTTTGAAATATCACGTTTTGAAATATCCCGTTTTGACATTTCGCGTTTAAAATATCGCGTTTCAAATGGGACCCGTATATAATACACAAATTATGTCTTTGTAATTTTGTATTTTTCTTTTGTTCGTATTTGTGTCATTTTTATGATGAACAGTACCAAAATAACGTAATCCGGGCGAATTGGTTTACACCCCTATTCCCCTAGTCGCATCACTTCAAGTGATCTTCCTGGTTACTAGATCATTAAATCGAAACTTACAAAATAATTGTTCAATAAAGTCGTTCTTGCTGTTTTTTAAATCTTAGTATGCTGCTTTATAAATATTTCCTTGCGACTGCTATCACTTGAAATTAATGCCTCTATTTTACACCAAGAAAAATGTACTGTCAGTAAAAAATACTGAAAAACCAAAAAAAGAAAAATTATATAAAATTGCATTGGAGTGAAGAAGACAAATATTTCATTTTTTTTGTTGTTATACCAAGATTTTATAGCTAAATTTTGGCAACTACAAAAAACATAACCAAACAAATTTATTTTTGGTGCGGCTCGTTGTGTGTGTTGACAATTATTAAGTTTAAAGTGGTTTTTGAAACAAATTACAATGAAAAATAATGTAATCAAAATTGAGAGAAAAGACCGTTACCATAATTAACTATAAAAAATTTGATGGTACATGTGTGAGAAAAATATTTTCTATCGCTACACAATATTTCTTCATATGTATTGAAATGTTGCCATAAAAAGTACTCTCGATACATATTTTTTAAATTTATTAAAAATTTAATTTTATTGCAACATCACAAACACATACACAAATATTTTGTCAGTAAATTTTACTGATTTTATTTTTTGTTTCATTCTAGTATAAAGAATATCTATATTTTTATCTCGTTTCGTTTTTACTGACAGTAAACTTTTCTTGGTGTAATAGAGGCATAAGACGTGACAAATAAATAAAAAAAATATGAAACTAATGCAACCAACTAAGATTTAAATAATTTTCATTGAGTGTTTTGCACAAAATTATTTAGTGAATTTTGATTTTAAAATCTAGTAAACAGGAAGATCCATAGTCACGTCGCATGAAGTGATACGTCTAAGGGAATTGAGTATTTAATTCTTATGGTGCTTATTTCTTTTCCCAACTCATTACGTCTGCTCTCGAGCTGTGGAGTGTCATTATTTAACATGCTAATATATTTTTTTATTATAAATTAATTTTATAAGTCAATTTATTTTAAATTTGATAAATTTTAAAAATAAAATATTAGCTTACTAAATATAAAAAAATCGTCATAAATTATTTAAAAAGTAACACTGTCTAGTAAACAACACAAAAAAATAGACAACAAATGCGTTTACAATGGATAATAGAATATACAAAAACAATAACACGTGACATACAGTTAGTACGAAAATGTCATACAAACTGAGTTTTGAATTTTTTTTTTACAAATTTAAGGATTATAGAATTTATTTTGCAGTTTTTTATTAAATTAAATAATTTTACAAATTAACAAATCCAAAAATACAAAATAGAAATTCATTTACCATTTATAAACAAAAAATCAAAAATGTTTTGCAACGAAATTGATCATACACTTACAGTATGATCCTTGATTTTTTTTAAATCATTTACATAAATTATGTTTCATAATTATTTTAATATCGAGTTGGTCCTTCTTTATTTTTATAACCTCTTTCATATTGAATACAGGCCTATACAAACTAAAATGTAAAGATTACGAGGCGTTCGACCGGTGTTAGAAGGGGAACTACTAATATGAAACGTACTGGAAAATCTGTGAGCGAAATTGGAAATTTAGCTGGCCTAAGTCATTCTACAGTGGCCCAAATAATATTCAGATTCAACGTCACACAATCGGCTGAAAACGGGCAGCGAACAGGGCGAAAAGCAACATTTTCCAATCGGGACGAGCGAAAGATTATGAATTTGGTTAGAGAAAATCCAAAAACAAGCTCTTCAAAACTAGCTTCAGACGTGGAGGAGACACTTAATAAAGCTACCCACTCCTAAAATATTAGAAAGGCTTTGTGGAAACATAGGTATAAGAGCCGTGTGCCACGCAAGAAGCCATTAACTTCGAATGTTAATTCCAAAAAAAATAGAATTGAATTTGCAGAAAAATTAAAAACAAAAGACTTCAACTTCTGGAAGACCGTTGTTTTTACGGATGAACGTAAACTCAACATTTTTTTGGAGTCGATGAGAGAGGTAAAATTTGGAGAAACCCTGCTACTGCGCTGGAGCCAAAACACATCATCCCAACTATTAAACATGATGGTGGTTTGGTTATGCTATGGGGTTCAATGTCGGCGAGTGCAGTAGGTAACTTATAAATGGAAATTTGGATCGCTGGAACTATCTAGGTATTCTAAAGGACAATCTGAAATCGTCCGTGGAATAATTGTGGCGCGTGCCATCATAGATCTTCCAGCAAGACAACTATCCTAAGCATACGGTACACATTGTGTAAGAATGGATTCTGATTAACGTCCCAAACCAGTTACATTCGCCACCCCAATCGCATGACCTGAACCTCAATGAACATTTATGGGAAGTTACCAAGAAGTAATCGGACAAGTGGTGCAGTTGTCAAAGCTTCGGCACTTGGACCGGGAGGTACTGAGTTCGATTCCCATCAGAGGCTAGATGCAAATCGAATTTTCATCATGGATCACAATCGGTGATGTTAATAAACACAACTAAGACCCTCTGATGGAGTGCAGAATTCAGCGCAGACCCACCGTCCATGTCAATGTACAAGTTGACATGGAGCTTGCAATGTGCAAGTGGTATACTGTAGTCGTGTGAGTAGGTGAATTTGGGAATGGGTTAATGGTGTGGCGTGAATGTGTGGTATCACAATGGGCCAAAATTGGCTTAAAAGCGTACCACTGAAACCTAAACCTACCAAGAAGTTAGTAGAATCAATGCCTAGAAGACAGAAAAAGGTTTAAAAAAATAAAGGAGGACCAACACGATATTAAAATAATTTATGTAAATGATTTAAAAAAAATCAAGGATCATAATATAGGTGTATAATCATTTTCATTGCAAAAAATTCTTGATTTTTTTATTTTTTTTATTATAAACGCTGAATGAATTTATATTTTTGGATGTAAATTATGTTGTTGGATGTGTTATAACCTATCTTTATACATATATTGCATTATACATATATATTACATTAAATTATCTATTGTACATATTATTATTATTCTTATTACTTACATTGTATAAAATACTTTTATTGAATTGATTCATATTTCTTATTAATATTTACATTATATAATTCTTTCATTCATACTTCCACCTAATTTGTTATATATGGTATTGGAAGTTAGTTCGACACATACATATTTATTATGAATTATCTCTTACCTGGAATGTATGAAATATGTATGTGTGTTCTATATATTTTTATTCTTTTCTATAAGTGTAACAAATCGGTATATATATATGTCTCGCTCTAATTGAATGTTTCAAAAACAAAAATGTAATTCTTTTAAAAAAGAACGCTAGAGCATTCGATTGTTAGCGTTGGTAAAGAAAACAAAAATACAAAAGAAGGTTTTCAGTTCTAAATAATAAATTATAAAATATAAAATAAATTAATTATAAAAGTAAAAGGTTAATTATAAAAATACGAATAACAACAAAAAAAAAAAGAATCTTTCCGAGTTTTATTTAAATGAAACAAAAAAGAATACGGCGCGTTTGGGGCCCGCAAACATAACATTGGTGGCAGCGGAAAACCGTATATATAAAACCAAGGTAAACTAAACCAAGCTATACAAATTACGCAGTGAAGTAGTTAAATCGATATTATAAAACCATAAACATAGCACGCGTTCAAATTAAGACGCGACATTTAACAAAAATAAAACAATTAAAATTTAATATAATAACAAGTAATTCTGTAGTTTAAAAGAAAAAGCATTATCATATAATTGTGATTTGAATTGAACGTGTTTTAAATTACGAACCGAAGAGATTGGTGCTAACAGAACATTGGAATTACAACATTGGATTGGCGGTAAATATAAACCGCAAATATAACATTGAATTAGCGTGGTGTTAAGTTCGGGATTACAAGCAATGGTGATAGCAGTAGTTCAAACAAAATAACGGATCCAGTTAAGAAAAAAAAAAAAAAAGAAATCATTATATGTATATACGAAACAAAAGATTAGTGCTGAACAATAGCGGAGAAACAAACCGCAAATATAACACTGGATTGTCGATAAATAACATGGATTCGTGTTCGTCGAGTTAAGTACGGGATTACAAGCAACGGAGATAGCGGTAGTTGGCGAATTATGAGAGTGATGCCTTTATAGGAAGGTAACATAATAACGGATCCGGTTAGGTAAATTATTTTTCTGATTCTAAATTTCACTAGGTAGTTCATAATTTTAATTATTTTTATGTATTTTATTATTTTCGGTAATTAATCCCATGTAAACGGAACTCAATCTTTATTCGTATGTCAAACCAGGAAAAAAAGAAATCATTAAATTTACGAAATAAAAGATTAGTGTTGGACAATAGCGGAAAATACGTAGAAGAAACCGTAAGTACTGATTTTTTTCAATCCGATTACAACTCCGACGATGGTAAATTAAATCTTATCACTGATTCCGACGACTCCGATGTAAACTCAAATCATTCTAAATCTGATTCAAAATCTGATAACGAACATTCTGTTAAAAATACTCTAAATTCAGACAATCCAATAGTCATGTCTCTCAATATTGGTCATGTGATCAAGTTGGTACCAGATTTCGATGGCTCAAGTAACATGTTAAGTAAATACCTGAATACTTGTGAAATATTCTATTCACCATTAACGAAGGAAGCCGACAAAAGTCTATTTTTACAGATTGTAAAATCGAAGCTTTCAGGTCGGGCTTATGAGTTGGTGCAATATAGAACTATTGAAAGCTGGGAGGACTTGAAAAAACAATTGACTACCCAATTTGAAGACTCAAGGTCCGTCGAGCGACTTCAACTTGAGTTAATTAACCTTTCTCAAGAGAGAGGCGAGGATGTTAAGTCTTTTTCTCATAAAATAGATAAAACCCTGTCTGCGTTGAATAGTGCGTGTATTCGTAGGGAAGGAAACGAAGCTTGTAAGGTCATTCATAATTTGAATGAAGCAACAGCGTTAAGGTCATTTCAAGATGGGCTTCAACAATCGATTTCAACGATTGTTAAAGCTTGTCGGTTTGGGACATTAAAAGAAGCAATTGACAAGGCGATCGAAGAAGAAATGGTAGTAATGAACAAGTCTAGATCACAAACAGTGCCGAATTTCAAGAATTATTTTCAAAAATGTCAATTGTGCTTCAAACCGGGTCATGTCGCGATAGAATGTTTTAAATACAATAAACCTAGCATGTCTAATTCAGAATCTATTTCAAAATCTGTATATACGGCTAACTCAGACTATAAACCTAGATCAAATTATATCCCTAATTCAGACAAAAGTCGTAATTCAATAAATTCTCGAAATTTGGTATCTAGTGATATAAAAGTGACAAATGATATTACAAACTATAGAAACCCCATTAGGTGCCTATATTGCAAAAATTTGGGTCACATGTTAAAAGACTGTCGTAAGAGAATGTACAACAATCAGAAACAGGATAATTTTAATTCCTCTAGAATATCGCCGCGACTTACAAATAGTGTTCATATTGCGGAAAACCAACGGGAACTCGAACAGACGAAGACGAATACAGTTGTCCGAGTTCGAGACATAGAAACATAAATCTGTATTCAACATCTACAACCGACACACATCCTAACTTATCAAAATTGTTTCGTAATCATCCAGAAGAAAATCATTCCATAGCCATCATTAGAAATCCAGAAATGCTCGAAGATCAAATGTATGTTAATTCTAGTTTAGTTCCAAATTCGGCGACACCCAATTGCGATTATTCATCTACCATATCAGAAGTAACTAAAATCACTAATGATTCACAACAAATACTCTGTCAGTCATCAATTAATCCGCAAACATCGGTAAATTCGAAATTCGTTAAACTTAGACTGGATGTATCGGGAAATTCGTATTTATATTTTTTAATAGATACTGGGGCAGATGTTAGTTTAATAAAAAAATCATCGGTAAATCAAGAAACGGTATGTTATCCTGAGTTTAAATGTGAGATTAAGGGAATCACACACGAAAAACTTCAAACTCTAGCTCTCTGCAAGGGCATCATACTGATTGGAGATTCAAAACTGAACCAAAATTTTCAATTAGTGTCCGATAATTTCCCTATAAAGTCTGATGGCATTTTAGGAAAAGACTTTTTACAACAGAATAGGTGTATTATAGATTATAATGAGGCTAATGTTCAAATTTTAATTAAGGATATATATTATCGCTTACCTCTATGTAAGATATCTGAATCCATTCAAATCGAATTACCAAACTGTACAATTCCTGATCGCGTTGAAACAATTATTCGTGTTTCAAATCCGTACAAGATTAAGAATGATTTCCTATGTCTCTCGAAGGAAATTATTCCAGGCGTCTATATAGCTGGTTCGGTAGTCAATTTTAATAATAATGATATTCCACTAAGTATTGTGAATACAAACGATTATCACATAAACATCGGGAAAATCAAAATAAATTTCGAATCGGTCGATTCTTATGACATATGTGCTATTGAAAATTGGAAACCGAATGTACAGGAAAGATTATATAAACTGAGCCAGAGTCTTGACCTTAGTCACCTTAACGAAAAGGAAAAATCATCCATCCAAGAAATTTCCCGTAACTTTAATGATGTGTTTTATCTCGATGGCGATATTCTGTCAACAACTAATGCTTGTTATCATAAAATTCCTATTACCGAAAATACGCAGCCTGTCAATGTAAAACAATATCGTCTCCCGGAAGCAACTAAAGCCGAAATAAACGACCAAGTTAGCAAAATGCTACACGACAAAATAATTGAACCGAGCATGAGCCCTTGGAATTCACCACTCTTAATAGTACCGAAAAAGTCCTCAACCGACGAGCGGAAGTGGCGTTTGGTTGTTGATTTCCGGAGATTGAATAATATTACAGTCGATCAATTTTATCCGTTACCCAACATTACAGAGATCCTCGACCAATTAGGGAAAGCAACTTACTTTACAACGCTCGATTTGGCAAACGGATACCATCAGGTTAAACTACATCCTGCCGACAAAGAAAAAACAGCCTTTAGTACTCGATCAGGTCATTTCCATTTTGTACGTATGCCTTTCGGGTTAAAGGGTGCACCAATAACGTTTCAAAGGCTGATGAATAACATATTATCTGGATTGAATGGTCTCAGATGCTTTGTGTATCTCGATGACATTGTGATTTATGGCTACGATCTTCACGATCACAACGCAAAATTAATCGATGTGTTAAAACGCTTGCGATTCTTCAATTTAAAGTTACAGCCTAGCAAGTGTAATTTCCTAAGAACCGAAATTAATTATCTGGGACATATAGTTACCCAGAATGGAGTTAAACCCGATCCAGCAAAAATAAACGCCATAACAAATTATCCTATACCTTCTACAATAAAAGATGTAAGATCTTTCCTGGGATTTGCGGGTTACTACCGCCGCTTTATAAAAGATTTCTCTAGAATTTCAGAACCATTAAATCGATTGTTACGAAAGAAAACCAAATTTGAATGGAATGCTCATTGCGATGAAGCATTCACGAAATTAAGGCAAGCAGTTATATCAGCGCCTATCTTACAACATCCCGATTTTGAGCGACCTTTTATCCTAACCACTGATGCCAGTGATTACGCAATCGGGGCAATATTGTCACATGAATTTAAAAAACATGATCTACCAGTCGCATTTGCGAGTCGGGTTCTGAATGACGCAGAACGAAATTATCCCACAGTCGAGAAAGAGCTGTTAGCTATTGTGTGGGCTATTCAGAGATTCCATGCTTATTTATACGGTAGAAAATTCGTTATAAGGACTGATCACCGTCCTTTAATTTGGCTTAATAAAAATCCAAAACCTTCCTCTAGATTAATTAGGTGGCGACTTGAGTTAGACGAGTATACATACGACATTGAATATAAGCCAGGTAAATTTAATCAGAATGTTGACACGCTAAGTCGTATTAAGATTGAAGAATTGACTACAAATACGATCGCAGCAATTACCAGAGCACAATCGAAAAAGACCACACTAGATCTAACCACTGATTCATCACAGAATAATATAAACCAAACCATTGATAATTCAAACTATCATAAACAAGTAGAGGGGCAAACAGACACAACCATTCCGCCTGCAAATACTGTCCCAAGTGTTAGTATGCCAATTCGACGATCATTAACAGCTGAAGATGACATTAACGAGGTCATAAAGGAATTTCATATAACTCCCCTTGGTGGACATCAGGGATATTCTCGCACAATTAAAAGAATTAAGCAGTATTACGAATTTCCGAGTATGAACAAACGAATCAGATCATTCATTAAAAAATGTGCCTTGTGTCAGAAAAACAAAGTATCGCGATCAAATAAATGTTTAATGCAAGTTACTACGACATCAAAAATGCCATTTGCAAAAATCTTTATGGATATTGTTGGTCCGATGATGGTTTCGCATCATGGAAATAAATATTTATTAACCATACAGGATGACCTAACGAAATACTCTATGGCAATCCCAATTCCGTCCCAGGATACTGATACAGTAGCTAGGGCATTTTCAGAGCACTTTATCTGTAGTTTCGGGGCACCTAGCTCGATTGTTACAGATCAAGGATCAAATTTTATGTCGGAGATGTTTATCAACCTTTGTAAAATTCTTAAAATAAAAAAAATTAATACCACAGCATATCATCCCGAGTCAAACGGTGCATTGGAACGAACACATCGAACACTTACGGAATTTCTAAGAAATTTCATTCATGACGATCCTTTGGCATGGGACGAATGGACGCCATATGCTATATTCAATTTTAATTCAACCCCTCATACTTCAACCGGTTATATGCCAATTGAGCTTCTTTTAGGATATAAGCCTAACATTCCCAGTTCTGTTCAACAAGATAACAGCCCGATTTATACATATGACGATTACCTAGCCGAGCTTAAAACCAGACTTCGATATTCATGGCAAATTGCAAAACAGAAGTTAATTGACAACAAAAGGAAGTCTAAAGAGTACTATGACCAAAATTCAAATACACCCATATTTCAAATTGGAGACAAAGTTTTGTTGAAAAATGAGATGAGATCAAATAAGCTAGACCCTTTGTGGTCAGGGCCATTTGAAATCGTGAAAATATCATCCCCAATAAATTCTTCAATTCGAATTAATCGTAGAGTTAAATCAGTGCATAATAATAGATTGAAACAGTTTCATGAGTGAATATCGGATTGACATAAATTATTACTTGGGTTAACATGAAACTACAAATTATTAAATGGAAAGTTTTGAATTTTACTTGTATAATTACAACACAAATATTTAGTATATATGAACGAAGATTGAGTATCGGCGAAATGAAAAATAATTACCAAATTCCATAGTTTTAAGATTTTATATAAATTATAAAAAAAAAAAAAAAAAAAAAAATTCATAATAAGACATTGATAATTGGCGAATGACTTACCTAAAAGTACCGATGAATTATTCTGGGAATAATTCATCTTTTCAATGGGGGATAGGGATGTTATAACCTATCTTTATACATATATTGCATTATACATATATATTACATTAAATTATCTATTGTACATATTATTATTATTCTTATTACTTACATTGTATAAAATACTTTTATTGAATTGATTCATATTTCTTATTAATATTTACATTATATAATTCTTTCATTCATACTTCCACCTAATTTGTTATATATGGTATTGGAAGTTAGTTCGACACATACATATTTATTATGAATTATCTCTTACCTGGAATGTATGAAATATGTATGTGTGTTCTATATATTTTTATTCTTTTCTATAAGTGTAACAAATCGGTATATATATATGTCTCGCTCTAATTGAATGTTTCAAAAACAAAAATGTAATTCTTTTAAAAAAGAACGCTAGAGCATTCGATTGTTAGCGTTGGTAAAGAAAACAAAAATACAAAAGAAGGTTTTCAGTTCTAAATAATAAATTATAAAATATAAAATAAATTAATTATAAAAGTAAAAGGTTAATTATAAAAATACGAATAACAACAAAAAAAAAAAGAATCTTTCCGAGTTTTATTTAAATGAAACAAAAAAGAATACGGCGCGTTTGGGGCCCGCAAACATAACAGATGTTGTTAATTTGTAAAATTATTTAATTTAATAAATAAACTGCAAAATAAATTCTATAATCCTTCCAATTTGTAAAAAAAAATTCAAAACTCAGTGTGTGTGATCGTTTTCGTTACTGATTGTACATGTGTGTAAAGCCCATGGGAAAATCTGCTGTCAGCAAAAATAAAAGCGAGAAAAAATATTGATTTTACTGGTTGTGTACGAAACAAAAAATGTTGTCAGCAAAATTTTACTGAGAGACTAGTTGTGATGGTGTTAGTGTGCTGCCATAATGCTGCTATAAAAAATGTAAACTCAAGTATTTGTTACGGCAGCGTTGTTTACACACCTACAAAAAATATATGTAAAGGTAAGAAATTTTTCTCACACTCATACAAAATAAATCGTTCGCCATTTTTATGGTCAAATGTCGATTGGTTTTTTTTTGTGTTTAAATTTGTTAACGTTAGTGGTTTTTTGTTGTACATATACAAAAATTAAAATATTAAAATATATATAAAAAAAAATCGAAATGTACGAATTGATTGATTGATTGATTGAAGTGTATAACCAAGTCTAAGCCTGAGTTCCGGATGACGCCGGTCCCGTTATACACCATCTTTACACATAACAGTAGGAACAGATTTGGATAGGTTGTTTATTAGTAGCAAAGAATCAACCCGGTTACAGACACCTAGATGGTTGCTGAATTAGTAACGTGTTAGTAAAAAACAATATAATAAAACGATTAACACAAGACAATCACAATTTCTAATCTACTTGAGGAAGGATAAAGTTTATATAGGTTCAACGGATAATGATCGTATTTGTCATCAATAATTGCATCTTTAAATCTGCAACGTAGGTAAAATGATAATTAGTAACATGGTAACAATACAATTCTACTACATATTCGACAATTAATTTACAAAGAAATATTGTTCGTACACATCTGCACATTCTCTTAAATTTAATAATAAATTAATATTTTCCTGCTACATGTCCTACCTAAATGGAAAAAATGTCAATAATAGCAAAAAATCATATATATTAGCTGTTCAGGCAAAAACTTATTTATCCCAAGAGTATTTATTTCTCGAGGCTTACAAAATAATAAAGCTGCAAATAATAAAAATGTAGTATAACTAAAATGGTACATGTAGAACTATAAATATAAAATTTTAGTTAAATCGGCTGATGATAAGTAACTACCCTATTAACAAATTACAATTAAACCATACAGAATTTTGGTATATAGCCTCCAAGCCAAAAAATAAGTCCAAAAAAAAATCTAAATATACGAAAATATACAAATTAAAACTTATGAAATTTTTAGGATATGCCAAAATGTAAAATAATAAAATTTATCAATTTTGGATTCTGTTAACATAAAATTGCAATATCTAGGTTAGGTTTAATTGAAGTACTTTCATTATTTTCGAGAAAACGCAGAGCTCTCTATGGGTACGTTGGACATTTACTACTACGAACGAGGCCATATTTTCTATCCGTATTTTTATCTCTGTCATTACCTAGCGGGCAATCTGAGTTATTGGCGCGTATCGTTAGTGCTACGGCATACACGTGACGTATGGCCATATTTAAGACACTTTAAAACATCGCAGTGAAACTATGCTTTTCTCGGACTCGGCAAACCACTTATCCACTATCGAACATATTTTTCGCAACCACTTTAGGGAGATCGACTACTGCTATCTGGAAACCTCTGTGGTGACCTCGTCTATGTCCTTAATCTCGGAGGACCTCATCCATTAGGGTTTTTACTTCGGCGTGATTACTTAGAATTTTTGCCAAAGTGGCTTGCAATTCTGTTGTATTTTCGCCAGCATTTTATCCTAGCCCCAGAAAGTATTTTCAGTTTTGCGAATGCGAGTTACGTTATCCCCAAGGTCTTTTAAACCAGGATTGCACTTTAAGCTACTTAAAACCTCCGCATACGTAAGATTGCCTGTCCTAAGATATCCATCGCATCCGGAGGCATTCTCGTTTCTATTTAATTACGGTCCAATTTGAGAATTTCCCAACGTCACCATTGCGATCTGTTTCAACCTACAAGTGGTTTTCAAACCTAGGGTTGAAAAAGGCTTGATTTGTTCTTAGATTGGTTTCTGCTTGACGTTGGTGTTCTCCTTGGCCTTTTGCTCTTACCTTTCGACGTATCTAAGTTCACTATTTCTTTTAATGGTTTGATCCTAGGCAACTGATATTTTCGTTATCTCTCGTGCTAGCTGACATGCTGTATAGAGGCGAGAACCCTTCTAATCTCATTTTGGACGTTAGAATTTTGAAGACGTTCTCAGCGTTTTGTGGCCATTGTGTTTCAGCGGGGTTTTCTAGTTCACCGTTCACCGAACGACAACAATTTTTAGGATTTTTGTTCTATTTCTAAAATTTTATTATTGTACACATAATTTTTTTTTTCGTTAATTATGCAGAAAAATAAATGCATTCTGCCTGTTTCCAAACCTCAAATTGCTGAGGACAAGTTTTGAAATATATTTAAAAATGAATTTTTATCAGTATAAAAATTATAGTTTTACTAATATTATTTTCTTAATAAATTATTATTATTTTAATTATTTTGGGTGATCAAAATCCAAAGCAGAACACCTTGAAGGCACGAACAGGAAACGTCACCGCTGTGCTTGTACCAATATCTTCCACAGCAGGCAGGGTATATCACTCTGGAGCATTGCGGTTGTTTATGTCGATATAGTGTTTCTCCCAAAACCCGCCCGGTACTAGGGAGCCGGACTCCTACACCGTTATCCTTATTTCCTCCGAACATGGTTGGTTTATTATTCGAGGTTCCTTGCCCCAAAAGTAACAGTAATAACTCCTCTAATCAGTTTCAGTACGCGGGTTATATTTTATTACTGGTGAGCCAGCGAGAGCCTTCCCCCAATCCGCCACCGATTGGGGGAAGTGTGTGTGTATATATCTATGTGTGTTTATGTATGTGTTTGTGTGCGCGTGTCAATTATGTAAACCCACTAACTGCAACCAATGGTGAATCTTGCGAACGGTTTCGTTACAGTTCCGGATTATCCCTTCCTTGTGTTAGGCACCTCACCATCACGATCGCGATATCGTCTGCAAAGCCCATGGCTTTAGCTTTACACGCCATAATACATAATGTACAGGCGGAGCTTTACACGCAATAATATATAATGTTCCACAGTAGCGGGCCCAGTCTAGATCCTTGCAGAACACCACCCATAATAGCATATTCAACGGTGCCATCGTCTGTTTTATATGTGAGGATCCTGTTACGGAATTGGTTTGATCTTTCTCAAATATCTAACTTTTAATGATCTTGAAATGAATTTTTTTGAACCCGTTCATAGGTTCCTTTAAAAATTCGATACTTTTTAATAAATACTTATATAAATGGATCTTCGTTTTTACCAAAGATCAGTTTAGTCACTGCTAATGTGTGTGAATGAATAAAGCATGGAATATAATGGCACCACAAATTAAAAACTTATAAAATTGGGTTACCGCGCGTATCCCGAAAATTTTCTATTTTGGATTCGCAAATTTCATATTACTAAATACGAATAGGGAAACCAGGGGGGTTATTATGTAAGCATTACGAGTTACGAATTACGACAAATGACGTCAAAAGGCCTTTTTATTTAAAGCATTTTGAGCTGTCGTAATTACGACTTTTTGTTGTTGTTTTAGTCGTACACATTTATAAATACGAGACAATAGTCGTACTATCTATTTTTTTCTTGTTTTCATTCATAATTTGTCAAAATTAGTTTGAGTCGTAATTCGTAACTCGTACTCGTAATGCTTACATAATAACCCTCCAGATGCTGATTTGAATACGAAAAAAATAATTTTCGGGTCAAAATATGTGTTAACCTCCTTCCTCATACAAAATATTTTTTTCCTAAACGTCCCAAAATCGTAAAAACATATGAGTAAATTTCGAGCTGGCATTGATAACGCACATTAATGATTTTATTTACACTCGAATCAAATCCATTATACAACTTATTGATGAAATCTTATAAACGAATATGTAACCTTTTAAAATCAAAGATTACTTTCTTCTTATTACCAATTTGACTTTATTGTTTTCATATTAAAGACATTTTGATATTTCCAAAAAATTATTTAAATGAAATTCAAACATCTGTAGGAAGATAGAGTGTTAGAGAATGTGTGTTGGTTTTTTTTTTGTTTTAAGGACTTTATGTTTAGCTCTCGTTATTGTTATCTTATAACAAAGAAATGTTTTATAAAATACGAATACAAGGATGTTTTCTTGTTATTATTTTTATTCTCCATTTTGTATATGTGTGCGGTTAATTAATTTGGAAATTTTGTTGTTGCGTTGTTGGTTACAAAGCTAATCGCATTATATGTATCGTCAAACATCCACCGCAAAAATAATAATCATAAAGGAGCACCGGCGATAGAAAATGTATGTTCTTTTGACTGCCCTGTAAGACAATTTATATCCAGCAGCAAATTATCTCTGCTTATGCGGAAATTAACAAAAAATCGATAAACTGGTATTGATTTTATTAATTGTGTATTTGCTGTAAAGCGAAGTTATTTTCCTGATGAATTGATAATGATTTCCTCTAAATTAAGGCACATTTGCGCCGTAATAATATACAGTTGAAACTAAACCGTGACTCTAAAACATTAAAAGTTATTAAACTGCGAATTACACCAAATAGAATATTTTAAGTACAGCGGTAAATGTTTGAATCAAATAGCGAACTTTTATAATAACGATAGGTTCTATAGTCCTAAATCAATAAATAGATGCAGCATAAAGAAGCAAGTGCGGCTAACGTTTATTGGCATTTTTAAATTAACGATATACCTACATTTACAGCCCTCATACAACATTATGTATATAGCAGCACACGAAGACAGATGTTTCATGACTGAAGGTTTCCTTAAAATTTCCTAATAATAAAGACCACCCAATTTTTATTTCTATGTAGGTGTAAGACTTCTGATACTTGTCCCTAAAGTTAGAAAACCCCGTCCAGCATCAAGACAGGCGGAGAATTATAGGCCAATTTTAAACTAGTAAAATGCTTTCGTTCTTCTATATTTGCGTTCTGCTAGCTTTAAATGAAATACACAATGCGTGACAACATGGACATCTTGTGGCCATATTCTGACCTTGACAAACGAGTAAACTGTTTTTTATATAATTTGAGTGTATTATCTAAGTGTACTTTTTTAATATGGATTCAATCTAACCGAATATTATCATCCATGGAACAGAAATAAAAGTGAATGATGCTTGGTATGTACAATCCTTAGTCCTTAGTGTGAATGTGTAAATTAAGCGAATTACAAACTTCCCATATATGAAATACCCCCTTGTCTGTTTATTTTCCCAGCTGATATGGTTCTTCTGTCAGATTTATTCCAGAAGACAAAACTGTGCTTAGTAATGCTAGATGGTAATATTTTTACTTTAAATAATATTGAATCTATAATAGATAATGTAGTCGACCTATAAATAACAAATTTTTTAGTTAGTGAACGGGTTAGGTCAGAATATGGTTTTCTATTTTCAAATTTATGCCAAACAACAGCATTCGCTACAGATAACTAGCACACACGACGTTCTATAAAGTAACGATCCTACATTTACCAAACAGTCAATTACGAATTTTTTAAGACATCAGGGATTTTTATTTTCTTTCAAAAAAGAGAAAATCGTCAGTTCCGGTTTAATGCCTAGTACGCAGCTGACGTGAAATGAAATTTTTCATATAAAAATGACACAAGCGAAAATTCGACTTCGTTCGTTAGGTCAATTAGTTTTTTTACATGATTCGAGTTCATACATCAAAATATTTTCCCTCAAGCTTGACCTCAAAATAAGCATACGTTTCGGCCATGACTTTAGGATTTAACGCAAATCTCTTTCCCTAGAGCATTTTTTTCTTGAGGTATGTGCATAGGTTGGTACGGTCTTTGTGAAAGACCACTTTTTTATTTTGCGTTTAGGATCGGTTTTCGCAACTTCCTCTTTCAAACGCACCAATAACGCCATGTAATATTCGCTGTTGATGGTCTTTCCTTTTTCAAGATAGTTAACGGATAAAATACCTGGCGCACCCCAAAATATTAGGCTAGATCCTTACCGGCCGAAATTAGCGTTTTTGGCCTCTTCGGACACCTTTAACTGTTGCTGTGCTCTTAGCTAATTGACGATTTAGTGGTAAGAGTGTAGTGGTAGGTCCATTGTCACATGCTGACGCATAAATTTACCATATTATGATAATACTTTATTAGGTAGGCTTAGCTTTATTGTTAGAGGCCAATTTTGATTTCAGCAATATTTTGTTTGTTAATTTCCAGTAACGGAAAATAATTGTTCATCATAATTGGCGTATTTATCAGTAGTAATTAAAGTAGAGTTGGCTTTAAATAAAACTAAAAAAAAAAAGATTTTCATAAAACCAAGTCAGATTACAATTACTACTGACATAAAAGCCAACTATGATGAACAATTATTTTTCGTTTCTGGAAATTCACAAACAAAATATTGCTGAAAGCAAAATTATAACACTAAAGCTAAGTGGCTTTGCGAAAGCAAAACAGTTAATTATGATATTAAACATATTCGTTTTTAAAGCATAGTAGCTGACACCTGCCGGATATTGTTTTAACTAAAGCCAATGGTTTAAATGCAGTTTGACATATAAATTTATTTATATGTCAAACTGCATAGTAAAATAATGTCTTACATCAGTAATTTGCAAATTAAATTAATTTGATAAAAATATATTTACCAAAACAGTTAGTGTTAGTTGCATTACAGCCCAAATAGTACAAACATAAAATATTTCGACCAAGTTTTTTAAATATTCATTAAAGATTTTGTGTTTTTCTACCCGTGGTACTTATTGGACTGGCAAATGAAAGTTTTCCAGTATTAGTCTTTATAAGTGATCGTGCATTGTTTGTTATAAATAATATGACTAACTGATTTAAATACAGAAGGCTTCCAACAATGTGTTTACATTTACTCCCATGGCCTCCTGGGCATTTAGTGGCAGTATTTATCCATTGCTTGTTTAAATGAATGAAATATTTACTTTCCATGGCTGGTTTTCGGAGTTTGACGATTGCAATCAAATACTCGCAGTTTTGAACATGTTTTGAGTAATTTCTTCAACACCACACAATATTATGTTTCTAGCGTGGTAAACTTTCCGCAACCGCAATAGTAAATAATGACTGATATTGAAATATCAATTTTTCTTCAGACACCATAGAACAACAATTACAATTATAAAAACAAATCAGCACTTTCAAGCTGATTTTCGTAATTAATTCTGGATTGATTTCCTTAAATTAATATATATTTATATTTTATGTGCTATTATTATTAATTTATTATATTCTTCTGCGGTGTAATCTATTGCGAAATAATAATAAATTCGAATTAAAACTTAGCTTCCACCATTTTCCTATACGATTTGACATATAAATGATTTTACACCACCATTGGCTCGGGCGACTACGACGCCTCTAGTGGCGCTTTAAAGGCGAATAATTTAAGTTTCATAGTATTTGTAACCATTGGGCGCTTTCAGGACACCCAACAGTTGGGAACATGTTGAGTAAAATCGCGGTCAACGTTATGAAAATGTTTAGCACTATGAAATTTTTAAATCAAATCGGCGGTGATTTCACTAATCATGATAGGGGACCTGAAAGCGCCCATTGTATGATAGGGAAAATCACAATAATTTAGTATTATCATAATATGGTAAATGCAATCATGTATTTATCATTTTTTTTTCTGAGTGTGTTTATTACCGGTGTTTAACGGCTTCAAACAGCGCTCTAAATTATCGATGCTTTGCTGTTTTTGATCCAATGTGAGACGCACCCACTTTGAACAGAGTTTTCTGATGGACAAATGTTCATGCAGAATAGTGGTACACTGCCTTTTGATTGCTTTAAGCTATCTCACGCAACTTCACTTTACGGCCTTTCAAAACGATTTGGTGCACGTTTTTATCTTTTCCGGAATAACTGCGGACTTCGGGAGACCAGAGCGATCAGCATCATCGATATTTGTTGAAACTCAGCAAACCAACGTTTGACGATTGCTTTCGAATGAAAGGTGTCCCTATAAAACTTATCAAGCCATTGGTTTGCTTGAACGAACGAACGAAATTAATTTTTTCCGTTGTTTTGAAAATAACAAAAGTAGCGTTACTATAACAACTGTCATTTGTAAACTAATGGTCAGATTTTCATAACATTTTGACACAAATCTTTTGAAGGTTGGTACTTCCTAAAAATCTTATGAATTTCCCATTAGATACATCATCTATGTCTCAGCCACGGGACTTATTAACCGATCGATATTTAACATTACATTCTCTTTACATTCGTACAACATGACATTTTTTTTTTTTTTTTTTTTGTAATTTAATTTTACATAACTGAATTAATGTATAGTTAGATCAATCTTAGATTGACTTACATGAATGAATATATGTACTTGCAACTGAACTTATAATTTAAATTAATTTCATTCACAATAACAGTCTACATGTTCAAAACCTCCACGGAAAGATGTCTTCTATTATCATCATAATGTGAATTTTTCATGGATTGGTCGTTCCTGCTTTGGTCTTTTTGATATTGTCTGTATGGATTACTGTCGATTTGGGTGCATTATAATATTAGATTGCACGCCCTGCTACCCATTCTCTCGTATTTATTTTTCCTAGGTTGCCTGCTTTTGGCGTGTGGGACTGAACGTTCTACGTTCAAAGTTCCAATCTTTTGAAAATTGTTTGAACTCTCTCAAACCATTCCTGTAGTTTTTCTTTTATTCTTGTTTTGTCCAGTGACTTGCTAAAATCTACATACCCTGTATAGTGATCTACGGTAACAATAGATGTGTTCGAATTTTATGAAAATAAGTCTAATAATAGTAATTCTGGTATAATTTCATCGTTATCGGTTATTTGATTTTGTTTCTCTGTGTTTGTTCGCAGACTGCATATTTTTCTATATATGTTAGTCAATCATGTCTTTGTCCAGGTTTTTCCAATAAAAAGTTTGTGTTATTAGCATAGTTGTTGGCTGATCATTCATACTGTGGGGTTGTATTGACTTATTTAAAGTTTTAAATATAGTCTCTTGGGAATTCTAGTCTGTCTCTACTTCTACCACCTTCCCTTATATGCGCAGTGTAAAGCAACAAAAAACACAACAGTAAAATTTTTAGAAAAAATATCCTATTTTCAAACGCTTGTATCTTGATGAAATGTCGGTTTAAATTTAACTTTTAAAATGTAGAGAATTTTGTCTACTTTCCGATACTGGGCTCCGGTTTTTATTATTTTTGTTTTTTATGTCTTTTTTTTGAGTCAAACCAAAATGTTTTTAGCGAGTAAAAAATCCCAAACTTTAAGACTGCCAACGAACTTTCCTGATGTTTAATTCACGAATCTTTTCAATAAGCCATTTTGTAGAGGATTTAGAAACCTTGAGAATGGGACTATTGAAATTGATGTACGACAAATCGCTGTTGAGTTATTGCAGTTTTAGCGAACTATTGTTTTCCACAAAAAGTGTTTTAAAGAAGTTTGGTATAAAAAATGTTCGTTAAGTGCTTAGTTTACAAGACATAAGAGAAGTTTACGATTTTTATTATGTGTTTCGTTTTTCTACAAAATGGCTTATTTGGATTCGTGAATGAAACATCAGAAAAGTTCGTTGGCAGTCTTAAAGTTTGGGATATTTTCTCGTTAAAAACCTTTTTGTTTAACTCAAAAAAAGTCATAAAAAACAAAAATAATAAAAAACGGACTCAGCATCGGAGAGTAGACTAAATTCTCTACATTTTAAAAGTTAATTTTAAACCGACATTTCATCAAGATACAAGCGTTTGAAAATAGGTTTTTTTTCTAAAAATTGTACCGCCCTAGCCGTTTGGTTGTTCATCCTATAGGACAACCGCTCCTAATGCAGATTTATTTGCTTCTACCGATAATTTCACCATTTTGTTAGTGACATTAATTGCTTAGAGTTTTAACACCTGCGTACTTTTTAATAGAGCTTTTATGTTATCAAATTCTCTTTGCTGTTAATAAACACATTGGTTGATACACTTACTGACCGAAGACTTAAAAGACCTAGTAGGGTCTTTGAAAAGCTCTATTGCATTACATTCAAAACTTGTTTATCAACAGTTTTTAGGAGGGAGAAGCTAAATTTTTCCGGAAAATTACCTCATTTTCCGGGACAATTTTAAAAAAAAAAATTTGTGTATTATTTTATTCAAAATACGTACAAATGTGTAATTTTTATAAAAATGTTGATATTAGGATTGTATGTTATCTTAGCAGTTTTCGACAGTACAAGTAATTTTTCCGGGAAAGTTTTAAAATTTTTTCAATTTATTTTTTTTACTTAGGCTGCGTTTCAATACTCGGGTAAATCAATTACTACGGTAAAAATCGATTTTAGAGCAGATTTTTCGATCAGTTTGCCATGGCGCTTTTGAAAAATAATTGAATTTAGCGAAAAATTTACATAAAATTGACGTTTAGCCTTAGATTGGTACGCAGCCTTAGTTAAAATTAGAAATAAAATTTGACACTAGACGAACTGCATAAATTCTGTAAAAGCGGGGGTTTGGTGGCGGCAGCCTTCATCCTCTAAGGTATACAACGAATTAAAATTACATTTAAAAAAATTTATATTTACAAAAATTTATTTTTTTATCAATTGTGGCACTATCGGAAGAAGCTATAAGAGGGATAGAAACTCTTTGATCTGTATCTGCAAGGTTGACGAAGCAATTATTATAATAAAAATAAAAAAAATATTGAAAAAATAAAAAAAAGAAAATTTTTCCGAAAAACCAAAAAATTTAGCTTCCCCCTTTTAAAAACTGATAGTAAACAATCCTGCATTTAAAATTTTTCAAAATGTATACTCCTTACCTGATTTTCTCGATGTATACGTAAAGTAAAATTACGCCCTAATTTTTTTCCGTATAAACAACAGATGGTTGAGACTATCAATAGATTAATTTTTAGTTTTTTGTCCCTTCTTTTTTATTTCTTTTTTGCTTTTTCCCTACTATATATAACTAGATACTTCTGATGGTGGCCTAACAAGCCAAGATCGATCGTTGTAATTTTTTAAACTTTTTGGACAAAATTTTTAATTAAAATATTCATCAATTTAATTTTATGCGAATTAAAAAGGAAGTATTTAATAAAATATGTTTATTAGGTGTAAATGTGTTTTGCTGATTGAAATCCCAATTAAATTCTCTTTTCGAGGATTGTGGAATGAATTTTGCTACATAATTTATCGTATCATAATTTTCACATCCCATTAGGAGTGTGCCGGTATACGATCGAGTAAATTCAGAGTAGTAACTTGAAGGTGGTTGTATTTAATTAAATTTGGTTTTTTGTTCAGTTTAAAATCATTTTTATTGTAATAGTTATAATTATAATGTTATTTGATTTAGAACTACGGACTACCGAGAGACTATTTAAAACTTAAATCTTGGTATGGTTCCATTTTTTCAATACAAATTCCAATAGTAAGCGGTGAAAAATAACATGGCAGAAATTTTACGGCGCGAGAATCAGCCTCAAAGCACATAAATATCGTCCAAACATAATGTAACCAATACTCGTGGCATAACATTTCAATTAATATTTTATTTCCTCTCTTCCTATTGGGATTTGTATTTTAAAAACAAAAGCAACGTATAGGCCTGAATCGATCCCAATATACATACAACTAAAAATCAAGTCCACTACGAATTTAGTGACATCTTTTGTCAACTGATTTATTATTTTGTTTCCTTGTTAGTATGTTACTACATAATTTTGAAAATGTGGACAATAAGCACCGAAATCTTTAAGTCGCGTAAAAATAAAAAAAATATATACATATAAGGGTTTGAGTGAATCTGATTAGCAGGCGACTACCGTAAAATAAATCTGAAGAAATACTTCAATTAGGATTTTTTAACCCTTACCGGGCCACAACAAAGCAAATTTTTAAAAAAATATTTCATATATATTTATTGTCGTTGATTAGAAGGTAGTATATATGGCTTACAAGGCAGAATCCCATCAGTATTTGAATATATAGAATCCATTGAAATATATTCCAGGATAATTTTTCATTGATCACTTGTGACAATTTTGAGTGCACTGTTTTCGATTTGACATACACTAAGCTAATTTGCAGAACCTGCAAGACCACTTTATTCGTCGTTTTTCCGCGCACGCGTGCTGCAGAATACACATCGCCTCGACGTGATATAATCAGGCATATGCTTCTCCTGGTCTAAGTAAAAACAGTATTTCGAAAAGCGAGCAAAATTACAGTAAAATCTTATAGAGGGAGATAGCAGTACTGCATTTGAAACATGATATAGCTGAGTATACCATACGGTAGTTAAGCATTAATTTTTAAATTTGTGGTACATAGAAGATACCACAATGCCTCAAAGGCGTAAGATGATAAAATACACAACCATGGTATTTATTTTTATCGTCCGGTTTAGTTATATTCTTATAACTAAACTTTTAATTTTTTAATGACCAGTATGAACACAAAAATATTCTAAACAGATCAAACCTAGAAATGAACTCAGATTAAAAGATCCCATTCGAGGAAACCAGCTCTTCAATCTCTAAATATTAAAATACCTACCACCAAGCAATTTGATTAGTTTGAGCCTGTAATATATTGGGCATATGGATATGCAGCTGATGGCTTACCGGGTATTAACAATTCTGAAGAACAAATTTTTTTAGTCAGCCTGATGATGGCGATGGTAAACATAGTTGTGTTGAGTACAGGCAGACTCGCTGAATAAGCAAGCGTCTTCTAAGTTACCTATTAATAGTAAATTAGGCGGCCTGTGCTGAACTATTTGGCGCCTTGCTGAAACGATCTTAACGTAGATGACTGATTAAAACTCACTAAAAATGTAAAATCAACCTATTTTGAAGTTAATTTATCCTTCTCTTTATAATACAAGTTAACATATGCTATGCTAATTTAACTAAATTTATAAAGTAAAATAATAATTTTCGTAAAATAAACTATTTTTTGAAAAATACTAATAGATTTGTAAAATTAACTGAGAGACATGCTAATTTTACTAATCTACAATGTAAAATAAATATTTTAACAAAAATTTTCTCCTGCAATGTAAAGTTAACAAATTGGTGTGTTAAATTTACATCGGCGATAGGTAACAATTATTAATGCATTTTCAATATAATTCGCTAAGTCAATTGGTGTTTACTTCATTTTAATTCATGAAGTATGAACACTATTTTCGTAGTTTGATAACTACATAAACTGATGAGGATATCGAAACTTTTAATTAAAAAGATTCAAAATGTTTACATCATTGTTTTTGAAAAGATGAGACCTCATCTCGACGTGATAACAAATATTTTGTTATCATGCAAAAGAACCCATTTCACTCACATTTCAAAATTTGTGAAGTTTACTTTGAGTTACGTAGGCTCAATTTAAATTTTTAATAGAGATTTTAAGTTAAATTTACTTATATTTGTTGTAGACTTTACCTTATTCTTTTTACAGTGTGGGTTTTATTTACTTTAAAAGGTTGTCGGTGTTACTTATGCCTCAACCAGTCAGACTTAAGAGCTTAAGTTAAACGCTGATTGCACCACTTCGGTTAGTGCTACAATCACCAAAATTGTATAGGCTTCTCGTCACAAATAAACAACTGACCTCTAAAATTTTGGTGGTCGTACCGCTCTCCTAAGTGGTCCAAAATGGAGCACAACTTAAGAACTTAAGGCTGACTGGTTGAGGCATTAATCGTTCGGTTGATTTTACCAAAATGCTATTCATATTTCACTTTGTAATGTATTGTAGTAAAATCTACATATATATTGGTTGAATTTACTTACGCAATAGTAAACTGGAAAAATATTTTTTCAATTATTTTACTATTCAGTATGTTAAATTTACCATTTCAAAATGTAAAATTTACCAAGCAATAAGTAAGTTGAGTTTGTAACAAATTTTTGGTAAAATTAACTTACTTTTTTGGTTAATATTCTTGAGTAGTAATGTTACTTCAATGCTATTGTAGAGGTTATGAAACCCTGATCTAGTGCTGCTCTATAACATTTGACTTTAAGCGATTTTCGTCTATTGTGAATATATCATATAACACAAAATTTACGTTCCAAAATTTCTTTTGTTCTTCCATATCTGTTACACTTCACAATAGTTATCGTATAATTAGATGATTAATGTTGTCATCTAATACGTTCTTAAATCTATCTCGACCGCAACCATAAATAAAATTTTGTCTAGACAAACAGGGAATTAATGTATTATCTACTTGTGAGAAAATCCATCCTCTAATACAGAAAAATGATTATACGTAAAGATAATTTTGGTGTCTTCCTACATGTGCTGATATATTGATGGACTGCTAAACCCATAATATTTAAATACCCCAAAGTGGTTTTGCATACCGAGCCCACATCATTTAGGATTACGGTTGGGTTGTTGTTAAATCGAAATTGTTATCAAATCAATAAAATGATTGCTGCAGTTTTTTTATATATATTTATTTCGGAAAATATAGATATATTGGAAAATCCCATACTACTACATAAAAAGGCACCTGAATATTCAGCAGCGTGTAATCACCGTACCAACTACCAAAGGTATATTATTATACTCAAGCACTAGAAAAACAACAAAATTATCTATAATTATTGACATTATCGGAACATGTGACTACGCAATATACGAAAGTGATAGTGTTATTAAAGCTGATTGACTCTATCAAACATTTATAGCTGTCTTATGTGCGTACCTATGATGATCTATGTGTCTGGCTTTAAATAAAATTGTTGTGTTATAAACATGCGATATGTTAAATTATTTCGCAAAATTTCCATAATACGAGTATGATGTTATCGAAAAATATAAATATAAAAAAATTATATCAACACTCCATAAAATTCATTTTATTTACATATTTATTTATAGGGCTGATTACTGGAAGTCGAACGAACGAAAGTATTGTGATTTTTGTAAATGCTGGATAGCCGACAATAAACCAAGTATACAATTTCATGAGAATGGTAAACGGCACAAGGCCAATGTTGCTAAACGGATTACGGACATCAGCAAGCGAAGTGCTAAAGATGAAAAGGCTAAAGCGAAATTTGATCAAGATTTTCGAAAAATGGAAGATGCTGCGGCAAAAGCATACATGAAAGATTGTAGTCACTATGGTGATATGTCGTCGCAAGCCATCGCCCCTTCAAACAGTGGTGATGAGGAATCTAACTATGGATTTCATAGCGTTACCGAAAAAGGTGAAAAAGTAGTTTATACGCCAAAAGTTGATCCACTGCTGAAGGATTTGCCCGAAGATGCGCACGAGGATGATAATTATTTAAACCGCAAAAAACAAGCTGAATTACGTGGTAAACCAGGCAGTGGAAGTACAGCAACGTCTACGGTTACACAACCACCCGAAAATTCTCTCTGGTGTGAGGCCAAAACGGACGAAGGGTATACATATTATTGGAATGTGAAAACAAACGGTGAGTTATTTATGTTTATTTTACAAGTAGAAATATTTCAATTTCCCCGTAAACTCGTATAATGTGAAAATATGTATGTAATAAATAGACGAGGGTTGAAAACTAAATTAACAGTATATCCGGATATATTTCCTGATTGTTTTCCTCCGTTTTATGTATATCGTTGACAATATGACAATACTATGGTTTATGAAATTTTTTGTTTTGTATTTTATAGTTTTCCCGGAAATCCGGTTTACAAAAAAGTCCTTTGAGAAAGGTTTTTGAATAATCCATAAAACATTAGAAGCATTATGGATGGCCCAGATTTAATATTTTTAGTTTAGATACGTGTTTTACAAACTTGGTATCGCGACCATATCTATGTAGGTAGGCCAGTATAGATGAACACAAAAAGTATGGCATGGGTAATTTTTCACTTAACCAAAGTTTAAAACACACAATTCTGTTGATAATTCATAAGATAATCGTAATAGTAAGTGTTGATAAATTAATAAGTAGGTAAATATCGACCCACCACACATTTATGTAGACATCAAGTATTTCTTTGCTAAAAATATTTGTGTAATAAGTAATTCAGTATGGATTAATTTTTCCTTCACAATTGAGCATGCGGGCCCAAAGGACTATAAGTAGACTTTCGAAATCATCGTGGATTCATTCCGGTTCAAGCCTTTTATCAAATTGTTATAAAATAGCAATGTATTTTTTGTATTCCCTTTGGAATAGGGAATGAAAGAGTAAACAATTCTGAGTAAAATATACCACTATGTGTTATCGAACTTTTCTACCGTTAAGACGTTATAAGCCGTTGAAGTTTGAAATCCTTGTTTCACTTTTTTACCAATATCTTCGAAACTCAAAGTGGTAAATATCTAGTTTTGGCCATATTTGATCAAAAACTAGTTCTAAACATCATAGACTAATTCCAGAAAATATTCAAATGTTTGTATAAAAAAATCCTAATCTAGTTGTAAATTTGACCAGAAGAGGTCAAGAAATTTCAAAATTCCATTCATAAAGGGTGTTCGAACAAGAGTTATTCTTTTGTTGAAATTCATAAAGGGTTATTCCATTCATAAAGGGTTATTCTTTTGTTGAAATTTTCAATAACGTTTTCGCATAAATGTAACTGTATTTCACAAATAACGCGCCATATTTCCTCTTTAAGATGTTCAACTGTTTCAGGCTTATTCGCATACACCTCTTTCTTAACATAGCTCAAGAAAAAAGTCCATCGGTGTTAGATCGCACGATTTTGGTGGCTAATCTTGATCGCCAAATCGAGAAATGACACGGCCTAGAAACTTAGTCTACAGTAACACCATTGTTTTACGTGCTGTGTGGCAGGTCGCACCGTCTTGTTCGAAAAACATGTTCTCCACATCATTACATCCAATTCGGGCAACAAAAAGTCCTATAACATTTCGCGATACCGCACTCCATTAACAGTTAGCGCATTTCCAGCCGCATTATCAAAAAAATACGGCCCAATTATTCCGCCAGCCCAAAATGCACACCAAACAGCAATTTTGCAACCAATCAGCAACACACCACTTGATGTAATTAGCGAACTGTTTTCGCAAAACTTTCACCATTTTTGTAATGTGTTTTTACAATAATTAAACGTTATTAGCATATTAGCAAAATGGCGGCAAATTCAAATCCGGCGCTCTTGTTGGAACACCCTATATAAAACAGAAATGTACTAGTTAAATTAAGCAATGCCAAACTCCTTAAATTCGTTCAAAATTCATTTTAGAATTCCATTCTAGGCCGATATATCAAATATGACCATTATCGGTTAGGAAATGTTAAAGATCCATCCAACATGGCCAAAATCGCAAACTTCAGCCAAAATAGATAGAAGAATGCCAATCCAGCTCTAAAATTTAAATTTAACCATGATCAATTAAGAAATGGCTAAGTTTAATTTATGATGGTCTAATTCCAGAACTTCATGCTAAATGAACGTCAAAATCCCAACCCAGGTGTACATACCAAAGGCGTAGTTATATTCAGCAAGGTCGCATTCCGGAAATTCTGTATAAGACGGTGGAAATTTGATAGCAGAAGAGATTGCGCTACTCGCCGCCAGTGGCAGCACTATCACAAAGAGAATTTATTTTGTTCTTTAAAAACATCTCAGCGGAATAAAATATTAAAAGTGATCCTTAAAATAGCAAATTGATTGATCTCCTAAGCAAAAGAACTCGGTATTTGAAATCTTGAAGTTTAACAATATTCCATCTTTCCGCCATTTTTTAACAAATTACGATGAAATTTGGATAGTATTGATCTGGGGTTTAAAAGTAAGTTTTGGGGAGAGTTCTAGGATATGTCCATTTTGGACTAAACTGGCCATTTCATAACCAGTCCTTATGAAAAATGGTATCTGTACATTTTACACGATATAAATAAATTTTAAACTGGAGGGAACTCGGCCATTTCTTAACCAAATTTTGTAAAATTTGCTTTGCATACAGGGACAATACGAAAAATTTATGGAATTGAATTTCCACTATAATTTTTTGATTTTCCGTGGCCATATAAGTTATTTTCAGTTTTTGGCCAATATCTCAAAAACTTCCACTAATGAATACTTTCGCGGTTGTTTTTCTAATAGCCTAGGTCATACTGAGACTAGATACATGGAAAATGTATGGATAAATAAATCGTCCTTTCGAATAATAATTCAGTAACTGGTATTGGTGTGAATTTTACGGAGTTAAATTTAAGTCCTAGTCCTACCTTGTTATAATTGAGAAAATCTGTTGAATTCAGCTGTATTAATTTTAAATGGAAAATTTCACTGGTATAATAAAAAATCTCTTTATTGATAGTGCTGCCACTTGCGGCGAGTAGGGCAATATCTTATTTTCCGCTATCTTATACAGCATATTCCGGAACTTTGTTCATAATTCAAATAAGAATTCAAATCGAATTGTGCGTACCTAAAGTCTTATTGAAAATATTATTTGAAATTTAAATTTACTTGCTAAAATTGATTGAATAGTCAGGATTTCAGCTAGCACATTGCATGCTTGCTAAGCAATCGAGTATATACCCCCAATATGCCTTAAAAAATGCTGTTTTTTGACAGGATTGTAAAAAGAGGCATATTGAAAAGCAGGATACTGAAAAGCGGGATACTTAAAAACGGGATTCCGAAAAGCGGGATTTTTAAAAGATCGGGATTTTGTAATTCGGGTGTACCGATCCCGTTTCAAACACTTTCGAGGGGGAACATGTTATAGTCCGAACTCCGTTGGGGCATGTACTTTTACAAATGAGGTGTTGAAGTGAGTCTGTGCAGTCTGAGTATGCAGGCCCGGTCTGAAACCGTTACATTTCCGGCAAAAGTGATTACTGATTGGAAAACCAACTCCGAACTCGTGATTATCGAAGTTCTCAGTTTAACAGAGAGTAAATTCGTGGTGACTGTAAGCAACGATGCTTAGCGATGGAGTGAGATGCCGAACCAAAGCGCGTATGTAGTGTCCGAGACTCCGAGGTCGTTGTTGTGACTCCGATTTTCAAGGCTTTGTAGTTTCTTAACAATTAATTTTCTTTTTGTTGTGTGTGCTTGAACCACAACTCTCACACATATGAGGTGGCGAGAAGGTGAAGTCAGCACTCCGAAATCCCAAACAGAGACAGTAAAGAGTGTCTTGCAGTAATCCCTCTATTTGCCCTTTAACCTGACCAACAACTTGTCATGGTTAATCAATGAAGAATCAGTGATGTCTTTCGCATACAATGTAAACAATCGTCATGTTCATTGTTAATTTAATTCGCTTTTGTTCTGTATATCAAGCTATTTCTACCCAACGTAACAAGAGCAGCGCAAAAACCGGCTCAACCCACTAAATCGATTATTACAACAAACTCATAAAAAATGCACTTCTGAAATTTTGTCACGTTTTTGACATGCATGATTGTACTCTCGCTTGTAGAGTCAGATTTGAATTTTGTAGTAATTGGCAATGCGAACTGGCACTCCGAATGGAGTTCGTAAGTTAAGTCAACATAAATGATTAAAATTTATTTATTTTTCTTAATAAGAAGCAAACCAATTAGGCCGACAAACCCGGAACTCCCCACTCATCGATAGGTCCTATATGTAATTTTTACTAACTTCACCGGTGGTAGAGTTTTGTTCTACTTCGCCGTGGTCTCGAGCTCAAACTCGCCGCTGACGATAAAAATATATTTTGGTACTTGAAAATTTGCGTAATTCATTTCAAATTTTTAGGACAGCCTTTTACAATTTTTGCACATCTCACACAGATTACTCAAGCTAGCACTATGCGAGACTGTCCGTATTGTTACGAATTTGCCTTATCAAATCCGTTTCGTATCACTGGATTGTGAATATCGTTATAGAATTTGACGATTACTACACCAATTCTCGTAATTTACACAAAATTCCGGAACATTCGCAAAATACGGGAAATAAAATAATCTCTGAAAATTTCCAAATATTTACTAAAAGATACGCCACTACTGGAATATTTTCGAAATATATCGCCAGTAATTTTCCCACTCTTATTTTACCAACTCTAAATCACAACAACAAATAATTTCCACAATTTTGCGCCATTTACAATGGTTTACAAGGTTATCCTCAGGGCTTATTAGTCGGGCCTTCGATGATGTCTTGGTTAAAAAATTAAACAAATTAATAGACTAATTGTAATCAGACGGCATTGGTGTTAATGGGCGTGGATTCAAGCCACGTGAATCTTAAGTGTATTCAATTCCTCATACGTAAACGAGGTTTCACCAATAACCCGACGCAAATGATGTTTGCTACTTTTAACCGCAGCCACCCATAGCCCTCCATGATGAGGTGAGAACGGAGGAATGTTTATCCATTTTATTTTTTTATTCTAACAAAACCTATATTCTTCCTGTTTATGCACCTCACTTTCAAATAATACATGCAAATCGTTCAGTTCCGCTTAGTCCCGATGAAATTGGAACCATTATCGGAATAAATCTTTTCCCAATAACCGCGTCGCCCCACAAATCTACGTAATACACCTAAAAACCAATTTTTAGGTTGATCCTCAATTAATTCTTAATGTACCGTCTTGGGACTGAAACATACCAACGCAACTATATACGACTTCATGACTGTTTTCGAATTTAGTATGACTGACAGCAAAAAAGGACCACACAAATCAATTCCAGTAATCTCAAAAGGTCGGGGTGGGGTAACACGATCAGCGGGTAGCTGGCCCATGATCTGATTAACCATCTTTGGTTTTAACGTAGCACACCGTACACAATTATTTACGACACTTCTACAAAGTTACGATTATGTGATATCCAAAATTTCATTCGTATCTGATACATCATAGCTTGCGGCCTAGCATGCAATTGTTCTCTATGTTCATACTCTGTAATCAACCTTGAGAGCAAGTGATGCCTCGGCAACAACATTTGGTGCTGCTGTCAATACGTGATATCAGCACTCTTAAGCCGACCACCTACGCGCGGCAATCCATCTTCGTCCAAAAAACGGGCACAATGATTTTAACCCACTATTATTAGACACATGACCATATGCCGTTTGATGTGTTTCACAACATTATCAAATTCTACAGCCTGAATATTACGTACCAATCTGTTCAATGTATCTTTGAATTCACGTACGTCAATTTTATAATCTCTTTTAAACTCATTCCCGTGACAAGTACGTTTCAGTCCATTATTACAAATCTGAACACATAACACAAAATTCGAACAAGTCGATTAAAATCCGAATAACGTCCGACTAACTCAAACGTAATAATTCCTCAGATCTCTTTGCTAAGAATATTTTCGCGGGCTTTGCTAATTCCAACAACTCGGGCTTTACAGCTAACTTATTAGCTTCAGGAAATGATTCATTAGGATGGGACAAAAAATCCGGACCAGACCACCATAATTTTATGGTTGCAATACCTTTAAAATTTGTTTTTTGAATTCCTGCCAGTATTTAGTATTTTGCATGTACAATTGAGTGTCCCAACCAAGTTTCTTATCAATCCACAATAATCGCAAAAACAATTTAGCAGTAAGAATGACTGGACTACAGATACCAAACGTATCATAAAATTGTGCCAATTCAGACAACACGGGGCGCTTGTTACATTTGTCTGACAATTCGTACTTCGGAAACGACATGATAAGCATATCTTGTTTAAGATCCCAAAACAGTGCCAAAACGCTTGGAACAGCAGAACATAACTGTAATGTATTTAGTACAGAAACATTGTAATGTATTTAGTACAGAAACGAAATGAATTATTAAACATGTACTAATGAATAGATATGTCAAGACGATGAACAAATAATAAAAAGGTCACTTGTGATTTGAATCTTGTAACAATACAACGTGTTTTATTTAGAACCACAAATAAAGATAATAAATAAATGTCCACACACTTTAATTTCTTCTCCTAAATATGTGTAAAGTTTTACATCTGAATTATATAGTTTATACTTTGCAAAATTTAACTTAAAATTGTTTAAGGAAATTAATGAATGACTTGCCCCAGTATCTAACAAAAATTTAAAATTTATACCACCTATTTCTATTGTAATAAAAATTGAATTATTTAAATTATTATTAATTGAAAAAATGTACCTTCCCGTGTCGATATCACCTCTCATAGCCCTTGGAGTTCTTTCATAACTTTCGAGGCTGCTTTCGTTTTGTTCGACCTTCCGTGTACTCTCCTCCTGTTCTTCTTCTTCGTCCACATTGACATCGATGACATTGACTCTCTTACCGGTTTTGCACACCGTTGCCAAATGTCCAATTTTGTGACAATTGTAGCATGTTGCCTTAGTAAATCTGCAATCTTTACTCAAATGATTTTTAAAATGGCAATGTTGACATTTATTTCTCCCCAATTCGCTGTTTTGATGGTTATGTTTTGTTGACACGTTTCTATTTAATTGAAACGTTTCTTTTCCATCCCTTCTCTTATGTCGATTCAACCAATTTACATCCGCTGTTATTGAAGAATTGACCCGTTCATATTTTGTTGCTATTTGCAACATTTTCTCCAACGTTATTGTTTTGTGATCTTCCTCACATAACCTGTCGAACACCTTTCCCGTTTGTGACGTTATGAACTTATCCACTAAATAATCCTCCAAACGTGCACCAAATTCACAATTACTGGCTAATCTTTTTAATCTTGCCATGTATTCCACTGATGTTTCGTGTTCCTCTCTCTTTGTCTCCAGAAAAAATTTTCTCTCTTTATAAATACACACCGTTTGAGTGTAAAAACTCTTTAATATCTCGCCCAATTCTTTGTACGTTTTTTTGTTTGGGTTATCTGGAATACATAAATCCCGTAATAATTTATACGGCCTTGCCCCAATGCAATTTAATAATAACACCCGCTTTTTCTCGTCCTCCTTGATGTCCATAGCGGTAAAATAGTTCTCCAATCGCTCCTGATATAACACCCATTCGTCCTCGTCTGGGCGAAACTCGTGTACCATTGCTAATTTCCCTAAATTTAGGTTTTCCATTTTGCTATGCCGAATCTTTACTTTTTTTCTTTCTATTATATATATATATATATATATATATATATATATATATATATATATATATATATATATATATATATATATATATATATATATATATATATATATATATATATATATATATATTATATTATATTATCCCATCCTCGTCGCCAATGTAAAGTTTTATCCGGACATTTATTTATTATCTTTATTTGTGGTTCTAAATAAAACACGTTGTATTGTTACAAGATTCAAATCACAAGTGACCTTTTTATTATTTGTTCATCGTCTTGACATATCTATTCATTAGTACATGTTTAATAATTCATTTCGTTTCTGTACTAAATACATTACAATGTTTCTGTACTAAATACATTACAATAACGAAACCTCGTCACTTAATTTTTCCTCATTGGAATGTATCTTCCGTAACTCGAATCCACCGGGCGATACCAATTCAATCAGCTACCTTCGTAATACTTAAGCAATACTTCCGCCAGCTTATTAAGAGTCTGTGTAGCAAGGAGAGGAGCACTCGTACACACTCGGAAACATACCTCCTCGTCTTTGTTATTTCGCCACCAAATCCGCTGCAAATCTCACCTTTCTCCATATTTATCTGACGGTAAGTTTTAGCCAAATCTCCCGTGAACGCAACTGGATGCTTATCGTAACGCGATTGATGCCATGTCTTGCTGAACAGTGGGACTCGACAGTAAACAGTCATTAAGTGACACACCACTAACACTAGGAGACGAAGCATTGAACACGACCCTTAATTTGGTTGACTTACTAGCTTCCTTAATTACAAAGTAATGTGGTAAACAGTATGCTTTCCCAAATGAACGACCTCTTCCATATGCGATTATTCCAACATGAATTGATCGTACATTAACTTTAAACCAGGATTACGATCCAACCGACTTTCTAACCATTTATACTGTATTAAAGCCATATGACTAGAATCCTGCAAATCTTCTAATTTCTTTGTAACAGGCAACGCGACTTGATATCGTCCACATCCTGTTCTAACAACGTTATGATCAAAGTGTTCCATACACATAGCTTCTTCTCAAGTTCCAAAAACTTCTTCAATTTATCATTCACCCAACTATCGCAACTCATACAAAAATATGTTTTCATACGAATCACATGATTCCCCAATTTTAAGAAGCACCAAGGATTTGAATTGATTTCGATAAGTGGTGAATTTTGATTTAATTTTTATATCCTCTTGTGACTTAATGCTGTTGAGTTCCTGGCTTATTCATGATATAGGAACGGACACACTTTCCTTTTTAAAGTTTGCCATTTTGCACACTTTATTGGTGACAAAATTCGAATGTGCTCCACTATTCACTAAAAATTTTAAAGGAATATTCACGCCACCAGAAGTTTCAATTAATATAACCACTGTAGGTAATACAAGTTGATGAGGGTCGTTCACCCTGCTACTTGAATACGACACTTTGGTATCCATTCCTGTTTTAGCATTTGTACTAACCCCGGAGGATCCAGATGCAGGCAACTTACTGCCCTGATTTTCAGAATCAACCATCCTACCATTCATTACCTTTACACTTAACTCGCTGATCAAAATGCAACAATGTGATGCAATATGTGAGGTCCTGTGATTGGCTGCCAAACAATTAACACACAAATTAGATTTTTTAACAAATTCATAACGCTTTTGCGGGGGAACGCTTGACTGCGTACATTTTGGACACTGAATCAACACTTGACCTTGATCACAATAAAAACATGTTAATGCTTTGCTAATGAATGTCCTATCGTGCTTGGCATATATTAAATTATATTTTTGAAATCCATGGTTACTTGATTGTTTCATAATTTCTCCTGAACCGCGAATTAGATTAGTTGACTTTAATGATTCGAAAAACAATACCTTTTTCTGCAATATTTCCTTCAACTCTGGAAATGTAATCACATTTTCTCGCGACGAGTTCTTTACCACTTCTTCGAGATCCACTATATAATCTTTCCAGTAACACATGCATCAACAACAAATTACCAAAACTATCAATTTTCAATTCTAATGACAACAAAGCGTGATAATGTTCGCTGCTGTCTCTACAAATGGCTTCAACGATGATGCTGAATTTTCCACCGGCCTTTTTATATCATATAAAGATGTAATGTGCAACTTGTGAATTGACAGAATATTGTTATGATCACCAAGGGCTTTCCAACCGTTTCTATATTGTTCCGAACAAACCGGGATTGAACTAATTAATTGCAAGGCCTTACGATCCTGTATACACGACAATAAAAAATGAAATTTTACCACATCATCCATACTACTATCATTATGAACCATATTCATGAATTGACCTTGAAAATTCAACCAATTTAATTCATTCCCATCAAATTTTGGCAGTTGAATTTCAGGAAGCTTAATGGAAATCTTTCTCTTAACATCTTGACCATTTTTACCACTAGTATCATTGCCCCCACTAACCTGACCAGTACCACCACGATTCTCTAATCCCAACTCATTAATTGCGTCTAAAAGTTTTCTCTCTAACTCACAAATCGACGACTAAAGACTGTCTCGCTCCTTATCCATTTCCACGTTCAATGAATCCAACTCCTCTAAAGTGGATGTCACTTTACCGCCAATTTCCCGATCTTTATTCAATGCGGTGGTAAGCATGTCTAAAGATCGCAATTCCCAACTTTCCAACCGATTCTTATGGAATGTAATTCTTCCTTTATAATATTCTCAACATTTGCCATTTTCAAACCTTAAACTTTCATCTAACTTTGACAATCAATTATTCTAAACTTAAACACTAAAAGCAAAATTCAAATGTGAGTATTTACAACTATACTTAAATGTTCACGATGAGCTATGGACCCTTGTCAGCTTGGCTGATAATGTTGATCTCGTAATACTGCGCCTAAACATGATCAATGAACCTCGTTGATTCAATACCGCGATAAATGCGCCTTATATTGCTCCAATATGAACCATTCGCGCCAATATAAATGTGCCTTATATACACGTCCGATTAATTATACCAATCCACTCGTTAATCCCAATCCGGCTCGAAGGCCCAAACATCCCAGTAATACAAATCAGCGCACAATGAGCGCATAAACAGCTTATAATTAGAGCGATCAATTTTTACTTCAAATTGATGCACCTAATTCCATGCTTTTCGTATTTTTGCCGACCGAAAAATCGGGTTTGTTTCCCCTACGTTAACTTAACGGTTTAACTAGAATTTTTTTTTTTTTATTTTTATGTTTTGTTGTATACACTCGCAGATACAACTACATATTTTTAATTTTGTATACTAATTTTATATGTTGTCCATGTATTGTCCATCTGAAAACAATTGTAAAATAAACATCATACCATGTACAATGAATATTTTACACATCAACCAGAATCTACTTAAATAAATATTTAGGTAGATTCTGCATCAACTCACACCTCAAATGAAATCTTCAGACTGATAAAAATGAAATAGAAATTTTCTAAATGAAATTGATAAACAAGAAAATAAGTGGGGTAATATGCAGTGTATCTGTATGTATTATAATTATAAAAGAAACCGAAATAAATTTATTTGTTTTCTCACTTCGACCTGTGCAAATGGTTCAATCTGTTTCATACTGCTATCAACGTTTGTTTGCTGGGATGTTTAAATTTATTTCTTAAACAAAATAAACCGATTTTCAACTGTTCAAAATAACTTACACACTTGTATTTTCACAAAGTAATTTTATTAACCAAAAGCAATGATCACACGCCAAGTTTTAGCACATCGAACTTGCTCACACGAAATGTACCAAAAGGACCAACTAAAACTAATTTTTACAAGAGACAGGAAAAAACCCCACATGTGTTTTTTTCTGTCGTGTTCATTTTTATATAAAACTAATGCATTTACACTATTGTTTTCGAGCTTTGTTTTTGAGGTTGTTTTCAGTTTTTAGTTTTTGTTGTTGTTTTCCCATATAAAAACCTATCGATATTATAAAGCTTACTGGGCCCAAAACAACGTTCGAAATCAAAAAAAGATGTAGTGCCTACATCTTTTTTACATAAAGAATACATAAAAAATACTTTTTTACATAACTTTCGGTTTTTGTTCCGTGGTTCATAGTAAAAAAATTGTTGGAAATAGCGATACTTATCGATTTTTCAAATATATTTTTAATTTCTTTATTTTTATTGCTATTTTTAATATAAATTGATATATTAAATAAATAAAATTCATTTTAATATATATATTTAATTGTTTTTGGTACTTTTGTAAAAATAAAAAATTAATTAAACTTATCGACATCGATATTTATTTTGTATGTCCAAGTGTCAAAATATTCAAAATATAAATAGCGAAATTATAGCGGGAAATAGAACATTTTTTCAGATTTGAACAAAACATTTTTTCAGATTTGATCGTACAGCTGATTTAGCTAAGAAGCATGGTAATATTTGGAGGAGATAGATAAAGTTTTTATTTAAAAAATCATTTATTTAAACTATTTATAAAACATGTAATGCCGATCCCATATTTCGATGATTTTCCATAATCGCTTTAAATGTAGATCCATTCGATTTGTTACAAATATGGACTGAAAGTCTGTATTTGCAACGAATCGAACGGATCTACATTTAAAGCTATTAGGAAAATTGCATAAATAGGAAAGGTTTATAAAAAAGCAATATAAAATAAAATTTGATTTATGTAATTTTGACTGTACCACTGCGTTTTCTCAACTGCGAACACCACTCCATTCTGTCCACGTAGATCTATGTCAATTCCACTATTCTCGACAGCTTTAGCAGCATAATCAACTTGAAATACACGAGCATCGGGTGAAAATTGAGACGCTGACAAATCATACTGTAGTCACCATTAATCAATTCGCCCACCCAGCTTAATTCAAGTAAAAATTCCTTATCGCGGGCTGGATCATGAATTTCATAAATATTCTGTAAAAAACAAAAATAAATAACTATAAACGACATAATAATTAGCTGAAATTATAAATTTTTACCGCTTAATTAATCCGTAATATTTGCATGAGAAACCCGAAGGTTCGAGCATATAATATAGAGCTCAGCTCAGTTCCTTAAGCCGGCGACGATGATGACATAACAGAAGCACCGGAAAGTCGAACAGAATTGAAAAACTATCATTCAACAAGGAATTTGTTTATTGAAGAACATACGATGATTTGCTGCTTCTTGCCTAGCAACGTCGACTAAAGCACGGCCATCGGACATAACCCCGTCTAGTCTAATATAAAAAATTAAATTATCTTTTGAATTTACCTTAACTACAACAAACTTACCAGACCAGTACCATCCATCGCCAATTGTAAAAATTCGCGTAAATGAATTGATTCATATAACTTTGACAATTTTCCCAACTGTGAACATCACTCCATCCTCTTCACGTACAGCTATAGCGATTCCACTATTTTCGACCGCTTTAGCAGCATAAATCGACTTGAAATACACGAGTATCGGGGCGAAAATTGAGACGCTGACAAATCATACTGTAGTGTCGACATAACCTATCAATTAGTAAACAGCGTAGTAAATTTTAAAATCTTATTCATCATCCCGATCATCGTTACTAATTTGTTCGCCACTCTGTGTTGCTTCCATGTATAAAGCATCGCTGGGATCAAGAATTACATGCAAGCCATTAGTCAATTCGTCCACCCAGCTTAATTCAAGTAAAAATTCCTTATCGCGGGCTGGATGATGAATTTCAAAAATATTCTATAAAAAAACAAAAATAAATCACTATAAACGATATAATAATAGCTGAAATTAACAATTTTTACCACTTCATTTAATAATTCGTTTGCTCCTACTACTATAATTTTCACAAACAGCTTTTGACACTTTGGCCTCCAAACAAATATGGAGCATAGGGATACAATCGAAAACGATCAGTAAGTTTTTGTTGTTGTTTCACGATAAGCTGAAAATGACCCAGAAAGCTACTTCGAAAACAATAGTGTAAATGCAGCATAATTATATTTTTATTTTTATCGATGGTGTTGTCCGATTCACTTGTCATTGTTTTGTTACTAGTTGGCAGGAGTCGACTGTGAATTGAACAATTAGTCGCAGAAAATAAAGAGGCAAAGTTATACGCGTTTTGAGATCCTCAATAATGTTGATAAAATAATAAGAGAAACCATAAATTACAATTTAAATTGCTAATCACTGGACATAATAGTGGTGCGCCGTTTAAATTCTTTTTTATCGATGTGAAATCAAAAATACCGGAAGAACGATAGAAATTACGGTAACGTTTGTAGAGAACTTGTATTTATTTAAAATAAAACGGCTTTGTTTACTCGTATTTATTCGAAAAACAATATGAACCTCATTCAACCAAAACAACTTACAAACTTATCTCCAAAAATTATAAAAAAAAGAAAAACACCATACAGCGCCATCTAATAATTATATAAAACTATTAAATAAATGTACGTTACTTTTCAACGTCAACTATCGTAGAGTGGGTATTATAGTACCATGCCAAATAAAGTACAACTCTGGTATTTTACTTCTAGTGCCGTATAATATACCATGGTATTGTATTTGGAATTCAAATTTTTTTTTAATCTGTAACTATGTACATATTTCCCTTTTTTTGGCTTGGGGGAAGTCCACTATCAGGTACATTAGCAGAAATATACATGACTCATTTCGAAAAACTCACATTAATAGCAAAAACAACAAATACAAATATAATATAATATACCTGGTATAGATATGTAGATGACGTAACACTATTATTTAACGGCAATATATAAATAAATTACAACCCACTATAAAATTTACCTTAGGAACAGAAAACAATAAACAAATTAGCTTTATGGACCACACAATTAAAAATGTCAACCAGTGCAGAGAAAAAATCATAAGCGTAAAATTATATTTGGTAAAATACAATAAAAAGACTCACAAAATAATAGAAAAAACTTTCGAAAAAATTCGGATCCAGCACAGCCTACAAAAACAGTAATAAATTAGAACAGAAACTCAAATTTTAAAAATATGTGACGAATGTCCAAAATTTTACATCGGGCAAACAGGTAGAAGCTTTCTTTAGAAATTAACACCAAATTCAATAGGATTTACCACCTAATAATAAAACAAAACACAGGAAGGAGGAGTCAAAATGTAGAGTAACCATAGTATATAAGACCAACGTAAAATTAAGAAATGTAATAGTTATTTTACATTTCGTAAGGAGTGTATCGAAATTGTGTTTAAACATTCTAGACATTTTGTAATACAATTGGTATAATCGGAATAGTTAAAAGAATATTTATTGTTTGAAATCAATTTAATCGAGGTAATTAACATTACAAATACGTAGTGAAGGATCAAATCAAGTTTTTCTCATAAAGCTAGGTAAGTCAATAAATAAATTTATTAAACATGCATCCTACTAAACTAATTTGTTCTTTTCGTTTTAGCATTTTTTTCCTAATATTTTAACCCTCAAAACTATGGCACCAAAGCGAAAGTCGATACCTGTTTCGGAAAAACTTTCACTAGTACAACGATGGAAACGAGGAGAGTCGCTAAATTCTTTAGAAAAAGCAAGTGGGTTCCAACGATCTCAAATTAGGAATTGGGTGAAACAAGAAAAAAAACTCTTAGCAACGAACAAGGTAAAAAAGCGCGTTGGTGGCGGAGGGCGCAAACCAATCTTTCCAGATATAGAAAAAAAAGTTATTGAGTGGTTCAAGAGACAACGAACAAAAAAGTTGATCGTATCATATAATTCATTTCGTCGTGAATTGAAGAGAATAGCAGATTCTTTAACAAATCAACCCAATAATTTTGCTGGAAGTAATAAATGGATACAAGGTGTTTGCAAAAGAAACCGAATAACTTTTGGAAAAATGTCTCACAAAAGCCAGCAAAACAACCACAAATATTCCGGTTATTTATTTTAAGTTCCTAGATATTTAATGATTTGTTTTAAGTTCAATAAAAACGTTGTCAAAAAATTTAAATTTCATGATTTGTTTTTACCAATTTATCATTTAAGACGTATATGATTCGTATTTTTTTAAAATAGTAATTTTACTGTCGTGAGATTCGGACGTAAAATAAAACAAACGAAAAGTGCAGTGTTAGTGCTTTTTAATTTGCTATATCTTTTTTTCAATTGTTTGAATGGTTTTATAATTAAATACACACGGTGCAAAAAACTAACATAAAATTGTAACTTAATAAGTGATGATGTAAACATGATGGGGCTTTTTTCTCCCAAAAAAACTTCTTCGAACATCGAACGCCGAACAAAATCTACAACAAACTTGAACCAGTTTCATGTAGAAAATATAAATATGGCAAGTGCAAGTGTAAAACAAGTGGGCAAAGTTCAGCACAGCCCAAAGAAAACACCTATGCCAATGATTAAAAGTGCTTCTTCGACAGAATTTATTATACTAATAATTATGTTTAAAAATCAAAATCAAAACCGCGATGAAAAAATTAATTCATCAGCAAATTTAACAATGCAGTACAAAAATAATAGTAATGAACTCGGTGCGACGAACTCTAGTGACCGTGGTCAGTGCGAAAATAATCTAGTGAAAACAGGAATGGATAGGTTCAATCTAAAAGAAAACGTAGCTCGAGATCTGCCCAGTTTGCTGGCAGGAGCAAAGTGACACGGGCTGAAGGAGATGTTAACCAAATACCTCTTAACAATCGATTCTCTAATCTAGACCCCAATGCAGTGCCAAATTTGAAAACTGAGAAACCACCTCCAATTTATTTAAGGGAAGCATCTAACAATGAATTGGTTAACAACATCGCAAAATTAACAGATTCTAAATTTTATATTGCCCCGCTCAAACGAGGTAATATAAACGAAACAAAGATTCAAGCTTTCGAAATCGATGGCTTCAGAGCCCTAGTTAAACATTTCGACGAAGTTGGTAAAAAGCCAAAAAGGGCTGACTGTTGTGCTAAAAGGAATTGAAAGATGCGTAGATGTTAGCGACATACAAGCTGCACTTGCTGCGGAAGGTTTCCATGCCAAATCCATTGGCAATATAGTAAACCGTGAGAAGGTACCTCAACCAATGTTCCGTTTGGAACTAGAGCCAGAGGAAGAAAAGTCGAAAGGAGTTCACAATATTTACAACTTAAAATATTTGTTACATCGCAAAATCGTAATTGAAGAACCTAAGAAGAATACGGACACACGAAAGCATACTGCGCCTTAAATGAAGTTTGCGTTGTTTGTGGTGAACTCCACGACTCCAATCAGTGCGAAAAGTCTCGCAATGACCCATCTGTGAGACGTTGTAATAAAGTGAGAGCTGAGCAACGAATGCTGAATATGCAATTTAATCAGAGGACCATGTTACCAAAAAATACAATAGTCACCAAACCAACGATTGCACACACACAAAATGATAACTTGGAGACATTTGCCAGCAGTTTTGCACAGCCAGGTGTTTCTTACGCAAATATCCTAAAAGGTAACAAACCGAAACCCAAAGTTCATTCTAATGAGGAGGACCTAAACATTCACACCATGGTAAATAAATTAACCGAGTCCATCCAAAGTTTCATGATGATGATGGAAAGACAAATGAGCATGATGTTGCAAAATATGAATACGCTTATGCAAATTATAGTCAAAAATCAAAAATGACAATTCTAAAAATAGCGATTTGGAATGCGAACGGGCTCTCGCAATATAAAGCTGAGGTACAAACATTTCTTATCGAACAAAATATAGACATCATGTTAATATCTGAAACACACTTCACAAAACAAAATTTTTTTAATATTACCGGCTATTCCGTTTATGACACCAAACATCCGGATGGAAAAGCACACGGCGGCACTGCAGTCTTAATAAAAAGAAGATTAAAGCACTACGAGGCTACAACTGTCAGTTTGGAAGAGTGGTCTGGGAAATTTTTAATATCGGCTGTCTACTGTCCACCGAAACACGCAATTAAAAAACAGCAATTTATCGATTACTTTAACCAGTTGGAAATCAAATTTCTAGCAGGGGGTGATTACAACGCTAAACATGTGCAATGGGGTTCGAGGTTGACGTCACCGAAAGGAAAGCAACTCTACGAAGCAATAAACGAGAAAAACCTTGATTATTTATCATCTGGACATCCCACATATTGGCCTACAGATAGAAAGAAAATTCCTGATTTAATAGATTTCTGTGTAATACGAGGAATAGCACGCACCAATGCTCAAGTCGTTGACTGTTATGATTTATCATCAGATCACTCACCAATAATAGTAACACTAAGTAGCCAAGCATTAAAAACTGAACCACCACAACGTTTAACAAACAAACTAACGAAATGGGTTCTCTATAGAAACATAGTAGATGTAAATTGTCATCTTGATGTTCCACTTCGCACACCAGAAGACATTGATGCCGCGATAGAAAACTTAAGTCAAATAATGGAAATGGCTGCAAAAAAAGCTACTCCGGAGAACAAAAATTCCGAAAAATATATAAGGCTTTCAAGTAACATTCAAAAGTTATTAGCAGAGAAGCGGACAATTCGGCGGCTATGGCAGCTTCACCAATCTCCTTTGCATAAATGGGAATTAAATAGAGCTATTAAAGCTTTGAGAGAAGCAATACGGGAAGAACAAAATTTAGGTATACAGAATTACCTAAGTGAGCTCACAGCAATAGAAACAACAGATTACTCACCGTGGAAGGCAGCAAGAAATTTAAAAAGGCCAGAGCTATCGAACCCACCGATAAGGAAACCAGATGGTCACTGGGCCAGAAGTGACTTAGAAAAGGCTATCGCTGTCTCTAACCATCTACAAAAAGTGTTCAGCCCAAACGAACAAAATAATGATTGCGTACTACCACAGCTTCCGAGGGACGGGTCGAACCCAAATCCAGTAAAATTTAAATGGAAATGCGTCAAAAAAAGTTATCAAAAACAGTATAAATCCTAAGAAAGCGCCAGGTCATGATCTAATAACTGGAAAAATGATCAAAGAATTACCAGATAGATGCATAAAATATATAACATATATTTTTAACGCGATTATGAGATGTGGATACTTTCCTCAAAAATGGAAAATATCCCAAATTATCATGATTCCTAAGCCAGGTAAAGACGAAACCCAAGTCTCGTCGTACAGACCAATAAGTCTACTTTCGATAATTTCAAAGCTTTTTGAAAAAATGCTACTACAAGAACTAATACCTATATTATCTGAAGGTCGCATTATACCAGATCACCAATTTGGATTTAGAGAGCAAGCTATCGACAAAATATGGCATGAAGGATTAAATTACAAAATTAAAACTCTTTTGCCTAAACAATTTCATGCAATTTTTGAAAACTACTTAGCCCAAAGGATGTACCAGGTGAAACAAAATACGGCCACTATTGATCTAACCGAGATAAAGGCAGGAGTACCGCAAGGTAGTGTATTGGGACCTGTGCTATACTTGTTATTCACAGCTGACTTACCAATAACTGAAAAAACCGTCACTTCTACTTTTGCTGATGACACAGCTATATTATTTTCACACAAAAATCCTCAAACAGCTTCGAGAGAATTACAAGAACATCTACACAAAATAGAAGATTGGTTAAAAACTTGGCGGATAAGGACGAATGAATGTAAATCAACACATGTAACATTCACACTAAATAAACGTACATGTCCAGCAGTAAAATTAAAAACAATATCACAATTCCTCAACAAACAAACGTCAAATATCTCGGTCTTCATCTCGATAGAAGATTGACATGGAAAAAGCGCATAGAAACAAAACGCAATCAATTAAAAATAAAATTTTCTAAAATGTACTGGATGATCGGAAGAAAATCGAAACTCTCTCTAGACTGCAAGGTTCTACTATACAAAGCGATCCTAATCCCCATATGGACATATGGTATCCAACTATGGGGCTCAACTAGCGCATCAAATATAGATATCGTACAAAGAACGCAAGCAAAGATACTTCGTAGCATTACAAATGCCCCATGGTAATGGCCCAAGAGACAATTAAATCATGCAGTATAAAATACCAACTGAAACTGGAATCACACCTGTTGAATCAATGTCAACATGCGCAATTGATTGATTGATTGATTGATTCTGAATGCACGACCAAGTTCTTACACAGGAGCTCCCGGGTGACGCCGGGCCCACCGTACACTCTTTTTTACATATAACAAAACCGAAGGATTGGATAGGTTAGTTAAATGGGACAGAATCAGCCCGGTTACAGACACCTAGGTATAGCCGATAGTTAGTAACACAAAGACAGCACAAAACTAATCTACTTGGGGAAGGATAAAGGTTTAATAGGTTAAATGGATAATGATGGTATTGGTCATCAACAATTGCTTCTTTAAATCAGCAACCTAAGAAAAAATGTTATTATTTCACATGTATCTGGAAATCACCTGGAAATGAATACTATATTAATACTTTTCGACTTCCTAAACAAAACTGATTGTTGAATCGGCCCGATTTCATACACCTAGCTAGAGACGATATAGCTAGTAACACAAAGACAATACAATTCTAAACTACACAATCAGCAATTAATTTTACAAAGAAAAATTATTTCACAAGCAATATGTATAATTCCTGAAAATAATACTAAATTAATATATTGCTGCTTACCTAAATAATATGAACATTTATAATTTAATAAAGACCAAAAAAATATAATAATAATAATTAAGGGAAACGACGCGTTTATTACTTTTACGGGAAATCTCGAAAATGCACACTTGATATTGCTCACAAACAAATCATAAGAAAATTCTGAAACTTTCTGAATAATTTCGTAAATGGATTTTCTTTAATATAAAATCAATTTTATGTCCGATAAAGTTTTAGAAAAGCCCAACACGAATCGATTTTACTCAACCAAATCCATGTGCCGGTTTATAAATTTTGAAAAGGTGGAATCCTTAATTAGGATGAATTATTGAAATCAAATGAGATAACCGCAGTGGTCAAATGAGATAACCGCAGTGGTCAACTCTGAGAAAAATGGGCGGTTTAAAGAAATTTTAGTGTATTTGTTGAGGACCATGTCAGTTAGAAAAACTGATCAGGGCTTCCCATCGAGGGGTGGGGACCATTTATAGAATTTTGTATTCTGACCAAATATATTAATAGAATCCTTCTTGGCCAATTAAGATATCCCTAGAAATCCAAATACAACCTCAGGTATATGGAGTGTTAGTTAGAGACCATGTTAAATGACTGATTAATTGATTGGAATGTGCGACCATACCTAAGTAAGATTCCCGGTTGACACCGGGCCCATCCACACGCTCTTTTATATATAACAAGATGATGGGACAGGAAAGGTGAATTTATTATTATGGAAATTGACCCGGTTTCAAACACCTTAGTAGTAAATAGTTAGTAAATTGTTAGTTGAAATGTAATGTATCACGGTTAGTACAAGGCAACATAATTATTTAATATATTATGGTATAATATCCAGCAATCAGAATCCTAAAATTATATTAAATTATCTGCAATATAACTTATACTATTTCCAGTGGTCGTTTTTACTATAGGAATACTAATAAAAAATGGTAAATATTGAAGTATTAAATAATAAAATTAAAGCAGTTAAATGTAATGATTAGTATTAATTAATCCAACTCAATTCTCCTGACAAATATTAAATAAATTTAATTGAATTCAAACCACCAATTAGTAAATAGTACTCGTCACTGCCGTCATCTGAAAATCCAACTCAAATCTAAATATAAAGACTAAATAGAATCAAAATTGTAATTTCAGGAACTTCAACTCTTCTAAATACTAAACAAAGTAAAACATTAAAGCATATATTTAGAATTATTAATAAGTAGTAAATAAATTTCCATTTTACCTAATAAAACCTGTTAAAATATAATTCAGTAATAATTAGTACAACTTTTAAATAAATTGTGATAAATATAAATAAACTTAGATCTCGGCATAATTAAGACTTAAACAAGAATTAAGTTCCCCAGCAAAACAAATTTTTGATTCGAACCATAATCAAAACCACTTGCAAAATAGTATGAAGGCCTCCACCCAAAATCTTGATTAGTTAATTTAACCCTTTCGCGGACGCACAATTATTTAAAATGTTTGTTACAGGGTACAATGAAAACAGTAACGCTTCCTCTGGGACACGGAAAACCACATTCAATATTAATCATATGAAAACGACGTCAGTTATTATCGCCGCGCTTTATTTTGTTTGTATCGGCATATACTGACGTGTCCTACGGTAGGTCAATTGAGACGTAGGTATTTACCGACGTGTCGGCAAAAGGGTTAAATAATGTTAAAGTAGAATCAATGTCAACATGCGCAATAATACAATATTCCAAGCGGTCGATGACACAGTATCGACACGGGTGGAATATTGTATATTGTAGCAAATTCAACAGGTTTAATGTTTCTTTCTTTTTTATATTGTACTTTTGTTGTATATAATTATTGTCAATTTCATGCGTAAGCATTATTTTATGTATAAAACCCGATTTATTGCGGTAATAAAATTAGAATTGAATTATAACGCATAAACAACAGTTAGTTTAATTCTCAGTGAATATTTGGAACTCACCAGTGGCCACCCAAATATTCACATAAACAAACCAAAATCTAGGCAGAGGTCAGATTTTTACATGGTCCTTCGAGCCGGATTTGACGGAACATTTTCTCGATGTCGGCTGTCATGACAATCTTGTGCTTCCTCCACCTTAGTAGTATGTCGGCCAAGTCTTCTTGTATTTTGGGCCCGGTCATCATGATGTCGTTTAACGAGACCCCAGTTGTTGTTTTTGATGATGCATCAAACACTACTCGAAGCTTGGTCGTTGAACTGCCTGGTTTGATAATGCCGTGATGAGGTATGTAATACGTATTATCGCCGCGCTCAACTTCTGGCTTTTCTTGTATCAACTCCATGTGGCTCAAATCTATGTATTCTTGCATGAATTGTTTATATAATTGTTCGTAGCCCGGATCTTTGACGAATCTTCTTTCGATTTGGAGAAGTCTGGCTACTGCTCTTTTTCTAGACTCGCCAAGTTTGACGTGATCGTCCTTAAATGGAATTTTTACTATGAATCGTCCATCTGTGTCTCGACTCAATGTTGATTGGAATGCCTCCTCAACTTGCTTTTCTTCCGCTGTATGGCTCCTTTCTTCAGGAATGCTATCAACCTCTATAAATAATTTTAGTTGTTCCTCGATTGACTTGGTTGTCACCATGGTTGTTCTTGTTTTGGTGTTTATGTTACTCAGGCTGCCAATTACGACCCATCCGAACTCCGTGTTCTGTGCCATTGGCTCTCGATGGTCACCTTTGATAATACTATTGGTTATTATCAATGGATAGTAATCTGCTCCAATTATGAGGTCAATCGGCTGAGCTTGATTGTAGTGTGGGTCCGCTAACTTTATGTTATTAAGATGGGTCCATGCTCTAGTGTCAATATCAGCTTCAGGTAGTTGTTGGGTTAGCTTGTTAAATATTAAAGCTTCGATGTCTAAGCTAAAGTATCCATCAAATCTTGGCACAAGCTTAATGTTGATTGTATGCTTGCACATTCCTGCTTCGCTACCGCCAATGCCTGAAATGTTAACATTTGTTTTTCTCTTTTTGATGTTTAGCAGATTGGCAGCTCTCGATGATATTAATGTAGCTTGGGACCCGGAATCAATTAACGCCCTCAATGTGGTGAGATGTCCAGTGTCTGTGGCTACTCTGACCATTGCTGTTGGTAGTAATACAGGCCCTTGTTGTTTAACTACTAGAGTTTGTGTGATCCCCATGTTTGTTGATACCTTGTTATTACCATGCAGAAGAGTGTGGTGATGTCCTTGGCACACAATGCATCGTATTGCGGATCTGCATGGGTTACCCATTGAATGTCTCGTTAAACAACGTATACAGGTAGCTGTTTCACACACCAACTTGCTTCTGTCTAGCGTTGGCATTAGCTTGAACTGATTGCAGTCTTGCAGCAGATGCTTTCCTTGGCATCCCTTTACTATACACTGGCTGTCTACGGTTGTAGCGTGTACCCGTTTCAGTGGTACCATTGGTTGCGGATGTGCGCTTACCACCTTGTTGAACCCCATAGCCCCATAGCCTTTCTATGAAGCTGAAGAATTCATTGATTCGTTTAGTTTCTCTCGGATTCTCTAATGATGTTTCGTAGAGCCTAGTGGTTTCTGGATCTAGCTTTTTGCCTAGAATGAACATCACTAGGGCTTCAAACGGAGAGTGTAATTTTAACTTGTTGATGTTGTGTAATAATTCAACTGTAGTGTCATGCAAATTACGAATTGCTGCCGCTGATGGTGCATGTATTGTTGGTAAAGTTAATAATGAGTTGAAATACTTATTTGCTAATAATCTAGGGTTGTTGTATCTTCCTTGCAGTATTTCCCAGGCCTTGTTGTAATTGTCACCGGTTGTTGAGAGGTGACTGATCAACTGGGCTGCCCCCTTTTGTAGATTTGCCTTTAAGTACGTCATTTTGATTGTATCCGCTAGCTTATTGTTATTGTGGATGAGCTCGGTGAAGATATCGTTGAATGAGCTCCAATGCTCATAATCGCCATAAAATGTTGGTAGTTCTATCTTGGGCAATTGTACCTTGACTTCTCCAGCCTGGTTCGAAGTGTCTTCTTTCCGGCTGCGCTGCCATCGCAATGTTGTTGAGTCCACTCTCTCCTTGAGCGCCTCATAGTAGTTATTTTGAAAGTAGGGAGCTGTTTTTTCTTGCTCTTCCATTTCTACTAAGAGGTTTATGTGCAAATCGTCAATTGCCCCCATTTCTTGCGATAATTGAGCCATTTTTAGCCTAATGAATTCCATTGGAATGTTGTTGTTGTCCAATGCCTCTTCAATTGCTTCTAATTTTCGATGCATCATCCTCATCAGGACATCTTGCTTCTTGAGCAACTTCTGGTTGTTGTAGCTTGACTCCTCGTCGGCAAAGTCGAACTTGGCAGATGCGTCTGGAGCTGGCGTTGATGGTAATGATGATGCGTTTAGGCGTTGACGCATATCTTCCACATATTTTGTGAACCTTTCCCGTACTACTTGCCTGTCTTTATTGTACTGGTGTGTTGATTCTATTTCAGGCTGGAACTCTCTTATTTTGTTATCCACATCGACGTATTCGTTGTACGTCTTTTTGAGAGTAGCTATTTTTGCCTCCAAATATCTTTTAGTTTTCCGAGCTGCACCATCTTTTTTGTAGTTCGAGATGATGTGCTCCAACTCTACTGCCTTGTCACTTTGCTGCTGCAATAACCGCTCCATGTCTGTGCTTTTATTGCCAGGAGTGTTGGACTGTTGTCGTGTGGCGTATACTGGTTTATTTGCCGGTTGTTGATTGGCCGTTGAATTTCAATCGTTGTTGTTGTGAGTTTGATGCTTTGACGTATCTTGGCCTATAGCTCTATATTGTGGAACGTGTTGGCTTGCCGGTTGTTGTGGTAGCTCGAATCTCACGTAAAATTCCTTTACAACGTGAGTTTTATAGTCCGCCGGTTGTTTTGGCGGCTCGAAGGACCATGTAAAAATCTGACCTCTGCCTAGATTTTGGTTTGTTTATGTGAATATTTGGGTGGCCAAAATAGCTACTCTCAAAAAGACGTACAACGAATACGTCGATGTGGATAACAAAATAAGAGAGTTCCAGCCTGAAATAGAATCAACACACCAGTGACATTGATTCAACATATTCCCGGGCCTTACTGATGCCACCCATCTGTTAAACCATGCTTTCGTTGGCTCTCTCTAGAGGAGGTGGCGGCCGGTGGTTTGCAATACATCTTCCTCTTAATTTGTTTGCTACCCAGATGACTCCTATTACCACAGCACTCCAAAATAAAATGTGAATCATTGCGTAATGGTGTATATGATGAGCACTCTGACGATAAAAGGTAATCTGTTCATCATTTTTCAATGATTCTAGCTGATCATCCAATCCGGTTGTTTCTGGTGTGGTTAGTAAATTCAATTGATCCACCTCGTTTGCCTTATTTTTGACCACAGCACTAAATTCCCGTAGGTTGTTGGCCCTATGCATTAAATGCGTCGCCTGCTGAGCAAATTTATTGATATTGTGTCTAGCGGTTCCTACAGCAATTAATTGAACGTCAGAGTCTCTGAGCACGCACCCGGATTCGATTTCCACTATACCGGAACCTACGATAGTGTAAGATTGGATTCTAGACCCACATATGACATCGATTGTGATTTCGTTGGGTATCACATATATCCACTGATTGGCAGCGTGAAGTTTGATCCAATGATTGCTAGCTTTGGTTGACCTAGTGCCGCATACGGTGTCCAGCTCGTTCTTTCGTTGTAATATTGCTACCTCACATGACGTTTGATTTGAAGGAGTGTTGGTAATTTGTGATACTTCGCATAAGAGATGTACAGGGTTAAATACTTGACATTTATGTATGTCTTCTCTGGTTAATAATGCGAAGTGTTCACGCCGATTGTCCATTGCTATATAGTCAGTGGAGCTAATGATTTGTGACTGAGTGCTTCCATGGATGATGTTGGGAATTGGGACTACAGCTATTAGTGTATAGTCCCACACGAATGACAGTGGTAAAGTGATCTCAATTATTACATTTTTTTGAGTTACTCGGGTGCGGATTTGCATGCTTTCATACACATGATGGAGGTCGTGAATGTCGTGTCCTGGTAGAGTAATAGTTACCGGCACGTGTTGTCGAATGAATCGCAACTCTTCTTCCAACTGACTTGGGGTGAGTATGGAAGGATGCAGGACGTCTTGATGAGCATGATAAATCACGTTGAGCAATCCTTGTTGCGTGTCCTGAATGCTCTTTAGAACTAGCATCATTTCAAAAATGGCCATTAGCGTTGATCGCACTCTGTCTTCATACGTTCTATATTCGTTTAACTGCAACATTTCCTGCCGCAAACGATGTTGATCCTTAATTAAGTTGTTTATAGATGCCGTGGTGAGGTTTGTGTTATGTTTTACCAAATTGATGGTGTTATCCACAATAGTTGTTTGATTTTTGATGAGAGTCAAGAGATAATTTTCGTCACTGTTAATTTGTTCAAAATAAGATTCATACTTGTCAGCTTCTCGCTGGGTGAGCACTCCAAATAGGTCTCCTAGTACAAGGCCCACTGAGTCACCGAGCCCTCGCTTCATCCGTTTACGATCCTTATTACTTTCAAATAACAGCTCGTTGTCTGCTATCACATAATTATATTGAAATAAGAGTTGCTGAAGTATGATGTCGCATTTTAAACCGGACAGCTCCCTACAAACTGATTGTAACTCTGTGTGGGCTCTTTTAAAGTTTTCAATTTCCTCCCAGTAGGAAGATAAATTGTATTGAACAACTAATGTCCATTTTGTCGCCACAATCTCCAACTTGCCCAATTCCTCGAAATGTATCCCAATAGAATGATTGAACGGACTTATTTCGATATTGCTGCTCACGAGACCGAATAGGCAGCACACTGAAAGGATGGCTAGTGCCATGTGGTTCATTTTTCCTGTCGCCTTGGTTCGACGGTGAGGTTGTTGCCTGGATACTAGTTTGTTGTTTTGAGTTGTAATTGCACTGGCCTTCTCGGTGGTTGTTTCCTTGAGTGTTGCCTTCATAGGTAACATCTCACTTGAATCGTCGTTGATAGGAAGTTTGCACAGCTTTGTTATTGGTCGTTTGTAGGTCGCGTCTTTACACTTTACTGTTACGATTCGTACCAGGGCATCTTTTCCGGCGTGAGTGTCTGTGATCCGTCCCAATTTCCAGCGAGTTGGGGGTAGTTGATCATCCTTTACCAATACTAGATCATTTATTGCCAAATTTGGCTGGGAGGTTTTCCACTTGCTCCGTTGTTGAAGTTGGTGAATGTATTCAGAAGACCATCGCTTCCAAAAGTCTTGCGCCATTTTTTCGACCATGTGCCATCTCGTTCTTAATCCTATGCTGCTGGTAGTAGGAGTCATCTGGGTAGCAAACAAATTAAGAGGAAGATGTATTGCAAACCACCGGCCGCCACCTCCTCTAGAGAGAGCCAACGAATATGTTGAATCAATGTCAACATGCGCAATAATACAATATTCCAAGCGGTCGATGACACAGTATCGACACGGGTGGAATATTGTATATTGTAGCAAATTCAACAGGTTTAATGTTTCTTTCTTTTTTATATTGTACTTTTGTTGTATATAATTATTGTCAATTTCATGCGTAAGCATTATTTTATGTATAAAACCCGATTTATTGCGGTAATAAAATTAGAATTGAATTATAACGCATAAACAACAGTTAGTTTAATTCTCAGTGAATATTTGGAACTCACCAGTGGCCACCCAAATATTCACATAAACAAACCAAAATCTAGGCAGAGGTCAGATTTTTACAACACCCTAACGAATTAGCTAGAGAACTACTAAGGCAACCGAAATATGGACGGCTTCGCAGAACAGATCCTCTAGATTTAATTAACTGAGAAATGTAATCTAAAAATTTCGCGCATGTTGACCTAACACTCTAAAATTAAGTAATTAATAATAATTTAATAATAATAATGCATAATGATATTAAGTATTAACATAGGTTAAGGCTTAAGTTAAAATTTTTTTTTTATAGTTTTTAAGAATTTCACACTTCTTGTTAGTTTCGTATAAAGAAAGATTCAAGAATAAAGCCTTTGGCAATAGTTACAAAAAAAAAATGATTTGTTTTTTTTCTTGTACCTACCTACTCTTGTTTAATTAATATACCATGGTATATTAATTGGAACATGCCATTTTGTTTGGAAAGCATTGTGAAATTATAGCTCTATTAGTGGGTATTATAATTAGCACTAATATTCGAAATAATAGACCAGTATACTATTTAGATTTCACATTTTCTCTGAAAAATGACATTTTCCAATTAGCATACCATGGTATTATAATAGGCACTCTACATTCGGTCGTCCTGATGACACAACTGACCCCACTTGGCTTGAAACAGCTTCATATTGAAGGGCGCTGAAAGTCCCCTGTACAGTCTTGTCGTCAACGTTGCTCCAGGAATGTACTCAACACGATAACGTGCACCCTCTAAATATTCGGTTACCACATATGGTCAGCGGTGTTTGGTGAACAATTTTCTATTAAGGCCAGCTTGATTCATCACGTTTTTGATTAAAACATACCTAATCTCCAACTTTATATTTATATCCATTACTCGTTTTCGATCAAAATACTTTTTATTTTGTATTTGAGATTTTAGAGTATTATCAACAATATTTTTTGGAATATTTGTAAAATCACGTGGTTCGACATTCCGCCTATTAATGTACTGTTCCAGTTCATCATTCCGAAGGTTGCGATTGGATTAAACTCAACATCAACATTAAAAATTATATTGAATTTTTGGAATTCATCGGATTTAAAACCAGTACCCTATTACTAGTAGTTCGTAACACTAAAAGTTGAAAAGTAGGACTTGAGTTATTCCTTTTAATTTTGATGTTACAATTCTCTTCTTTATATCCGGATCGGTTGAAAAATGTACACCTGAAACGACGTTGTGTTATGATGGTTTTTTATGTATTCCTGGATGCATTGTTATAAACTACCGACATTGTCTTAGATTTGTTTAATATTTTTTCTAATTGTAAAAACCTTCCTGACGCCTGATTCCTTGATTGTCCTAATGGATTTGAGTGCGGTTTGAAGTGAATTCTTACTACGTACCTCCCTGTTTATTCTCGTTAATGCGTTCTTATGAAATGTTCTTCGGATTGTTGTTTAACCCCGTTCTTCTTGCAGTTCTTCTAGTTCCCAGAATTTTTTTGAAATTTTCATCGATTTCTGTGAGTGTAATTAAAGATTGGATTTTGGTAGTTTCGCGATTTGTTAAACCGAATATTATCCATCCAAATCCCGTTCGTTGTGCAATCGGCTCTCCGCTCTGCCCTTTAGCTATTTCGTTTAACATTATCATTGAATAGAAGTCTGCTCCCAAAAGTATGACAATTTTTCCAGGTTGATTGTAGTTTGGGTCCGCCCATATCAAATCATTGATGTGTTTACATTGCCAAGCGTTTATTAGTTTATCTGGTAATATTTTGTCAAATTATTAATGACTAAAGCCTTTATTTGTAGTGAAAAATTGCTCCTTCTGAGCTATGCAGTACCTTATGATGGTTACCGCTGCCTCTAATGCACCGTGTTATTGTAAAGCATTGGCGCGTGGTATGATTTCCAGAGAAACAATGCATGTTGTTATACAATGTGGACGTGGTCCACCACATTGTTTGCATATGTATTTGTTAGTAAAAATGCCTTAACTTTTGGTTGGTTGTTGTAGTAATTTGGTTTTACTCGGTTTTGATCCGCTACTGTTTCTAGTCCGTTGAAACTTTTTTCTAAGAATCTTAGAAATTCATCTAATGTTTGAATATCTTTGAGATCTGTTATCGATGTTTCATACAATCTTAATGTTTCGTTGTCTAGTTTTTTTTAACATTAAATGTATGATTATTGGACCCCATGTGGGACACCTCCACTAATCCATCTAATGTTTGTAAGCCGCTGATGACTTCTTTGATTGTATCATGAAGCGACCTAATTAAATTTGCTGACTCTGTTGTTATTGATGATTGGTCTAGCAAAGTGGAGAGTTGAGCGGTGACTAACAATCGCCTGTTGTTGTATCTCTCTTTCATGATCTCCCATGCTTTGGAGTAGTTCTTCTCAGTGGTTAACCAATTTTGCGGCTTCTCCTCCTAAATTCGTTTTTAGGTAGTTCATTTTTGAATTTGTGAGATCGAGTTGTTGTTGTAATAGGAACGCACCGTGTCCACGTATTTTGAATGCACCCATCATCTTCTCACCCTACTGCTTGCTAGGGAGCATCCTCCTTCCAACTACTATATAGGGTTTTCCAATAGGAATGATATGATTTTTAAGTGACGTTTTGGTTATTTGTAATATGTCATGATCTGTCATTTTTTGTTTCATTGTATTCAGTAATGTTTACAATTTCATCATGGTGAGATATACGCAAGAACAACGTTTACAAATTATTCTGTTTATTATCAAAATAATCGTTCTCCAATTGCAACTTTTCGTGCGCTTTTGCCATTTTATAGTCGTAATAATCGTACAAGTGTGCTCACTATTCGTCGAATTGTTGAAAATTTTGAGCGTACATTTTCTTTACATAATGTTCAAGTGCCAATAAGACAAAGAAACGCTCGAAGTAATGCAAATATAGCTGCCATTCAGGCAAGTGTTGCTGAAGACCGGAATTTGTTGATTCCAAGACGTTCTCAAGAATTGGGACTGTCTCAAACCACAACCTGGCGGATTTTGAGAAGAGATTTGGGTTTGCATCCGTATAAAATTGTTTTAGCCATTGGAAGGAATTGTTGAAGCCATTGGACCACCGTAAACATCGTGAATTTGCTGATTTTGCCTTGGAACAACTTGAAAACGATAATGATTTTTTTAAGAAAATCATCTTCTCCGATGAGGCTCACTTTCATCTGAGTGGTGCGGTAAATAAACAAAACTGTCGATTCTGGTGCGAAGAAAATCCACAAATTATTCATGAAAAACCATTTCATTTACCTAAATTGACAGTTCAGTGTGGTTTTTGGTCTGGTGGAATTATCGTTCCGTATTTTTTTCGAAATGAAGCTGGTAACACCGTTACTGTCAATGGAGATCGGTATAGATCGATGATAACCAACTTTTTATGTCCGAAATTAGAAGAAGTTGATCTTGACAACATTTGGTTCCAACAAGACGGGTCTACGTGCCACACAGCACGTGCAACAATTGAATTATTGCGAGAAAAGTTTGGAGACTCGATTATTTCAAGAAATTGTGATATTGAATGGCCTCCAAGAAGTTGTGATTTAACACCATTACACTATTTCTTATGGGGTTATTTGAAGTCATTGGTCTTTAGCAATAAACCAAACTCTCTTCAAGCTTTACAAGTCAATATTGAACGTGCTATTCATGACATACGACTTGATTTAGTGGAAGAAGTGCTCGAAAATTGGATTCATCGAATTCGTTCCTGCAGAAGAAGTCGTGGAGGCCATTTGAATGACGTTTTATTTAGAACTTAATTGTATCGATTGCACTTCACATTAAATAAATAACATTTCAATTTCCTTAACAATTAGTGTGTTTTTTTAAAGAAATCATATCACTCTTGTTGGAAAACCCTATATAAGTTAGTCGTATAGAATCGTTCTATGTATTCACCAAATAAATAAACTTAAATAAATAATTAAATAACATTAATTGTTATGTTCAAGAATATTTTCGACTTTTCGGGCAAAATATTATTTTCATGGCCACCCATATACAATGTTTACGATTATTTTAGTCACAGAAAACAAAGAGGCCATTTACTAACAATATTTCTACCACAAAAGTAGAAAAAATGCACTCCCCTTCCCCAAACCTTTAACCCCAGGGCACTTGTGTACACAAAGATACACAAACCCTTACAAAAATTAGAACTCCGTTAGGTAGTTTCTTGGCAGCTTGGTTTCGTACTGATAAAAAGTTGGTCTACTCATCAGGTTGCAACGACCAAACTGCAAAAATCCAACTGTTCCTTTGTACCGATAATACAAAACAAGAACACATCGATTTAGCGAATTATAATCACGTGGGACAACCTGTGGCGTATGCATCTAGAACACTGAGCAAGAGTCAGAAGAAATGAGCTCAAATCGAGAAAGAGCTTCTTGCAATAGTATTTGCATGTGAACGATTTCATTACTTCCTGCCATTAGAAACATTGATTAAGCGTGATATGGATGATGTTACTGCGCGATTACAAAGAATGTTTATGTTTCTGCTCAAGTATCCTAAATTAAGTGTAACTTATAAACCTGGTAGGACATGCTGACTGCTTGCCTCGTGCGCCTTAACCGCACGTGATGGAAATGGAAGAGCTGCCAATTACGTTTTGAAAATGATATGCTTTTTGCACCCATCGGTTGGTGATACCCACCGGGCTAAAAAATAAAATCGCTAAGTGGTTGTATGCGTCACATCTTGGAATTGAGAAAACTCTTGCTCTTGTTAGATTGCATTACTGGTGGCCTGGTATGAATAAGCAAAACAAAGACATTGTAATGGCGTGTAAGACATGCGAAACTTTCAAGGCAAATAATCAAAGTACAAAGGAAGAAATACCTGAATACCTTTTTCACATCGCCGCAATGGACATTTTTTGCAATCGCAAAGAATATTTTAAAGCGATGTTATGAAATTGAAGAAACGGTTCCGTATCAGTATCGAATTTTAGAATACATATGGCAAGTATGCAGCTGGCTCCTTGTCAGCTGTTTGATGGTCGACTTTTGAAGACCAAAATGCCCGTATCCAAGGTACTATACTGTGTCGAAACAATTTCAATGAACGTCGTAGGTTCAACAAAAAATAAAAGAAAAAAGATTGAAACAAAAATACTACTTTGATCTGACCGCAAAAGCATTGCATGTGCTAAAAATCGGTGATCTTGTAATAATTAAAAAAAACAATCATGAATGGAACTACGGTTCAATCGTAGGTAATGTTAATGATAGATCTTACATAGTTAAGGATAGCTTTGATAATCACTACCTACGACAGCTTGTGAGGCGGAAGATTCTTCATCACCGGTGGATATTGACACAAGTAAAGTGTCCACAGATGAGGATAAGTCAGCCAGGGGTGATGAATCTGAATTTAGTGGTCATCAGGAAGTCATACAACCGGCTCAGAATCCGGTACAAGATAATTACCGTAGGACACGCTCTGGTCGTTTAGTTCAACCACCCGTTGGATATCACTGTTAAGATTAATCTTTGAATAATTAAAAAAAGGCATGCAATAGGAACGCACCGTATGCACGTATTTTGAACGCACCCATCATCTTCTCATCCTACTGCCAGCTAAGGAGGGGGACGAAAACTATTATATAAGCTAGTTATTGAATCGTTTTATGTATTTACCAAATAAATAAACTTAAATAAATAAATAAATAACATAAATTGTTTTGTTTTAATAATGTCGCATAATTATTACAGTTGTCACGTACGAATCTCTCAAAAATATCTCGAAATTCGAAATACCATCCATTTATTGTGGTCGCCATAAAAATGTGGAATTTCTATTCTTGGCAATTTAATATCTTTGTGTTGTTGCGTTGATGGTTCATCTTTTATTTCGAGTGCATCCAGTTGTTCTTACATGTTTATCACCATTTCTTGCCAACTTCTTTCGATATTTTTAAATTCTCGGTTGTTTATATATGTTTCAATTTCGTTCTGTTCCGTGTCGCTTTCTAGGATGCCGCCGTGCCATGTAGCGATATCCTCAAAATAGTTGTTAAGTAATTGGATTTTTTGTTTAAAAACTGCCCTTGTTTTTGTTGTCGCTTTTATTAGAGTTTATTTGGTTGTTGTTTACTCTTCCGCTCCTCTTTATCAAGTAACTTTTGATGAACCTGTACTACGGCTTGAGACCATTTTTGCCTATCAGACCAATAGTTGTTGGTGTTGTCTGATAACGCAAAATGTTTACTAATGTTTGCATCATTTTCTTTAAACTGCCTCCATGTTGCCTCTAATTCGGTTAAGCGTTGGTTTAAATACTACTCGGTTTTGGTTCAAATACTCCTCCATCTTTCCAGCAATTAATTTTTTGCTTTTCCAAGGTATCCCAAAGTTGTTTCTGGATGTTCTAGCTCTTCGAACGTTGGCATCTTCGGTAGATTTTTTGAGGTTCGATGTGTTCCGTTGAGATTGATGGTCCCGATAATTCTTCAAGTTGTTGTTTGACGAATAAATCACTGTTTCGTTGTCGTTTGTAAATCCGTTGAATAGTTTTATTTGACGTCAATGTGATTTTTCCAGTTGTTGTTGAAAATCCAGCCAAATACTTTAATCGAGCAAATATTTTTCAGGTCGTTATTTGAACAATAATTTACTGGATTCCAGTTGCCAATTCTTATTTATTGGCTTCGAAGGGCCAATGTTTCATAATATATTTGCTTATTTAAGCAACTTGTTTAAGCATATTTATTTTATGTCCAATACATTATACTACTAAATTATGTTTAATCGATTGGTGGCCATGTTAATGCATTAATCGGTTGTGGTGGTCATAACTTCACAGAAAAAAACGAATTTGATAATAAACGCCCAAGAGACAACATATATATAAATGCCGAAAACCCAAACATCACAATTACTCATCGCTATCTCAAATGGACGTCTGTAACACTTGTAATTAGTTCTATGAAATGTTGGTTGAAGAAAAGTACGATACGAATCATTATATCTGTGGCAATTCAACAAAACCACTTAGGTATCTATTTTTCAGTTACTTTTAAATTTTAAATTAATTTGTGAAAAAATTATGGGACATAATAACTAAAGTATTTTTTGGATCCATGGTATCCGGGGTTTTAAACTGCGTTTATTGACACCTTCAAGCACTTGTTAAATGTTCTAGGTTCACCGAAAATTCCCAAAATTTTTAATTAGCATTTAGAAAAAAACACTTATATCGATTTAAGTACATACCAAACGCAAAATTAAATTCAAAATAAAAACTTATTTCAATAATTTTTATATATTTGAACCGCCGTGGTTTCCATTTCACAATATTTTATTGTATTTTTTTAAATAAAGAGTTAAAAAACACCTTTTTGAAACCACAAAAATAAAAATAAAATTCAAAAAAAAAATTTATTATTTTGAAATTTTCAATTTTATTCTAAAAATAAAAACTTAACGTTTTCGACCAAGGTATATAATCATCATCAGAGTTTTGTTTCAACTAAATTTTTTTTTCCCCCTTTTTGGTACATAAATTGTGTGCATTCCATTTGTATACGGTATTGAATACAGAAATTACAGAGATAAAAAATAAAAATATACGACAGATTACCGTACCCCAAGTATTTTTACTTTCTACTTTTTGTCTTTTTATCGAACACTAGTTCGAAACTAAGATTCGAATATTCCTAAGATTTAGTTTCGAGTTATTCTAAGAAGTCGTATGAAACTTGTCGCGGAAATTCGAAACTCGGCGAAACTCAATATACTAAAATTGTGTGCATGTATATGTTAAAATAAAATTGGCGGGAGCAATTTTGTGCATGTATGTGAAATGTCAAAATAGATTTGGGAGGTTTCTAAATATTTTATTAACAAAACTAAATTTTAAATTATATAAAAAATATTTTATTAAATGTATACATAAACTGAAATAGTACACCAACTTAACAAATAAAACTTTTAAAGCTAGATTAAATGATGAGCTGCTTAAATGATTGCACCTGGATATATGGGTCCAATAAAAATTGCACCATACTTTTGAACTCCAATAAAAATTGCACCATACTTTTGAAATTCAAATTATGTATCTAAAATAGAATAGCAAATTAATAAAAATAATTAGAATTTTGTAGAATTAAATTAAGTAATTTGACTGTCATATATACCTTTTCTAATATGAATATTTAATATGCTTTCTAACTTGTGATTTGATGGTGACAAGAAAAAACTTGTATGTTTTCAAATAGATTTATTATTTACAAATTTAGTAAATAATACTCGTATATTATAATTTTTAATTACGTTTTAATTTTTATTTATGAATACAAATTATAGCACGATACTTTAGTTTTATCTCTACTACAATGTTCTTATACACAACACTCTAAATAATAAAAATGCAGTGCGTCATACATAAATAATTTTTCTTTCGACTTTTTCGTCATAATTCGAAGGAAAATACGATAGCTCAATTTTGAGTTTCGTCTTGTTATACTTGGGACATGATTTTTTGAGAGAATACAATTTTTTTTTTTTTTTTTTTGATAATTAACATAAAAAAAATTATAATAAAATATGAGAGATCTGAAAAGTTTGTTTATATATATAAATGTATTATATGTCAAATTATTAAAAGTAAATAAAAGAATGAAATTAAATATATAATACAAATTATGAAACGGAACATGAATATTACATATTTTTAGAGAAAATTGTGGAAATTTTAATTTTAATTCGATGGCTTAATAACTTGGAAAAGATTCGACTGTATTGGACCGTCCTCATTGTTCATTAAATGGTTTTTGTGTTTGTGTATCCATATTGATTCATAAGCATCTAGTTTCCAAGATTCGTGTACATTTTGGATGATTTTTGACTTCTTTTCATCGATCTCATGGTGTTTATTATTGTGCATATGTTCAGCCACAGCTGATTTCATTATGTTTTTGTTTTTAGTTGCAGCTGTGTGTTCTAGGAAGCGCTTCTCAAACGATCTTGAAGTTTGTCCAATATATATGTGTTCGCATTTGGTACATGAAATTTTATATATACCCGATTTTGTTTGAGAAGGTGGTTTATCCTTATAATTACAAATAATTGAGCCGATGTTCCTACTTTTTGTAACCAAATCGATGTCGAAATTCTTGAGAAGGTTTCCAATTTTATTTGTAATACTTGAATAGAATGGTAAACATATTCGTTTTTTTGTTTTTAGTTCACCGATAGCCATTAGGGTTGTATGTGCACGGTAGTGATGTTTTCTCTCGTGTTTATCCAGTATAGATTGTACAAATGTCATGTTGTATCCATTCATTCTTGCGGCTTCCTTGATGTACTTTTCTTCCTTTTTGAATTCGTGTATTTGCATGGGTATATTGTACAATCTATGCGCCAATGAATGGAACGCTGCTTTTTTATGACTCCCGTTGTGGTGTGAATCGGCTGTAATTAGTCGCATTGTGTTTGTTGCTTTGCGATATATACCAAATTCTAATTTTTGTCCGTTTCTTATCACTTTAACATCTAAGAAAGGTAAAACGCCATCTTTCTCTTCCTCTGAGGTTAACTTAATTGTTGGATAGTATGAGTTTAGCGAAAACATCGTCTACGTACTTATTTCAAGATAAGTGTTTATTCTAAATTTATTTCTGCTTTTACAAATAAAAATATTGTTTTAAATATCACTTATTTCATGGTACAATATCAAAGTGCCAATTAAGTGGTTTTCAATAAATACCAAACACACATAACAAACATAAGTGGTTTTGCTTTTTGCTTATATTTCGGTCAAAAATAGTCGGATTTTGATGGAAAATTGAAGGGCAAGAACAAACGAGAAATACTATTGATTAGAGATTAGACGATATAGTTCAACATAACCCCACTTATCTTAAGTGATTATGTTAAATTGCCACAGATATTATCAGCGGTAATATTTAATATAAATAAAAATGCCGGGACTCGATTAGACCTTGTAGAATGTAGAAGATCAAACAGTTGAATAGGTAGAACGGCTGAGATCTAATAGTCAAAGCTCGAGATGCTTAACTAAACATAAAATGCCGCTAATCTTTCGGCACACACAGGTTTTATGATGATTTTAGTTCCAAATAGACATACCTCATATTCAGCAGAAACATGTCATTGTTAACATCAAAGGTAGTCGAGTAAAACTTATCCGTAATTTTGTACGTTTATATGCTTGTTTTATAGATCCAAGGTTTAAGAAGAAAATTTCAGATGAACTGAAAGATTATTGTTTTCTTTAAGAAACCACTCAATTTACGGTATGCTATCTGTTAGTTGCAAGCAGTTACAGCTTACAGTGTACTATCTTCATATCAACCTATACGCTCCACCAGAGAACCCTATTTGTGTTTATTAACGTACCGACGTATTCGTGTCCCTCTCAGTCCAAATGCTGAAGCTTTAACCATTTAAGGTTGTGAAACTCCGTTTAGTTTTTGGGAATGATAATCATTCTCCATACAAAAACCAGGTTGCTTTTGTATACAGGAAATTTTTTGCAGAGGAATTTACCTAATATTTGTTTCCTCGAAAAAGCTCGAATCGCAACAACAATAATAAATATTCGTACATATATATATACACATGTATTACACCCGGATTGAGTTAAATAATAATGTTTTACGTGTCGTTGTACTCTATTTATGTCAATTTATTGTAAATTTTTATATCATAACCTTTCTGCGAAATGTGCCAGTTGATTTACTCTGTAATGTAAAATTTTGTTTATTACATTAAATTAAACTCATTCCTGTTTTCCAGTCAATCCATCATGTTAAATTTTTAAAGAGCTAAATTTAATATTATTGAGTATTTTTTGTGATAAAAAATCGTTAGCATGATTTTCCAATTTCTATAAAATCTGCTACAGTGTATACCTATTACTAATACTTAACCAACTCAATTTTGGTTTTAATTTCATTATTTTTTATTTGGGGTTGAAAAGATACACACATATGTAATTTTCCTTTTTTGATTTTGATTTTTGTTGTTTTGTTTAATAATTTAATGGCATGTATTTATTTAAAAAATCTGTTATTTGATACGATTTTCCCCGATCCTACTTATGTACAGTAGAATAAATAAGACGACTAGAAAAATCCTTGAAAAATAATTATAAAGAGCTTTATGTTTTATATTTTAATTTTAGAATCGATATGGCAAGCACCAAAGGAGGGGTTTATGACCATCGCTGAATATAATAAAATCCAAGAGAAGGCTGTCCAACAACAAGAGGAACAATTACGAAAGGAATCAAAACACATAATTGATAACGCGGACGAAATTGTGGCTAAATATCGTCGAGAAAATTTTCGAAAATACCGTACCAGCGCAACGGCGCGAAATACCCAGCCAAATCAGCAAGAACCAAATGAAACAGATAATTATCAACGTGATCCAGAAGTGCTGGCGACCGAGGCTCAACCCTATGGCCAGTGGCAAACTGTAGTTAAGGTTGAGGAAAAATTACCTGATTTACAGTTGCCAAAACATAACAATTACTATCCGCCACAAGGAATGGTTGCATCTGCGCCTATGGTTGAACAGCCACCAGCTGTAAAAGAGTTCAAGGAACGGCAAATTATTAAATTGGATCGCGATACGGTAGCGACGGCACCTGCCATATTTAAAAAAAGAAAAATTGGCGAAGGTAACCGAAAACATGGACGCCAACGGTTAGATGTAGATTAATATAGTATATAGGGTTAAGTAGTTCTCATTTAAGAACTTTTTTTTTAACATTAATTACTAATAAAATCTAGACAATGAAATATTATTGTACGCTTGTTTGCCTTAAAATTAGTACAAAATAATCAAATGGTAAGTAAGCCTTCGAATAAACCCCAACAAACTCCATAATTCATTTTTATTCCTCATTTAGGCTATTTTATATGGTTCCAGTAACACAAATATTGCCAATGGTCTGAAATTCAGTTCACGCATTTTATCAAGGTAAGTGTTCCACAATATTTAGCAAACCTTTTTGTTTACTCCTAATAATTTTTTAAGTGCCATTATTTTTTTACTTGAATCTTTGTCACCTTGGCAAACTCACAGGACGTTTTCGAATCTGATAATCTAGGTAGTCAAATACAACTTCTAAGACTTAACCTATATTAGTTTTTGTAACATTAATATAATGCAATATTCGGTTAATTTTTTATTTTAATAAGCTAACTAAGTTCAAAGGTCTTGTCTTTTAAGGCGACTACTGTCCTATATCTGCTACCGCGTCGATACTATCATGTCAATGATCTTTTAGATGGAGATGTAAATATAATGTTTCCATATTTTGGTAGGTTGATGTTATTTAGCTTCGCGGGAGGTTTGTTTGTTGTGGACGCATGTAATGTGAGGGCACCGGAGAGGCAAGTTGAAGGCCAATATAGGCCGATTCAGATTTATTTAAGATTTTCACAGTGAACTGTATGTTGCTTCTGTCGTTGTAAGTTTACTTAGATAGTATACTGGATTCCTTCATGTTCTCCGAACATGAACACGCTCTTGTTACAGTAAATACAGCTAACTTGGATGAATCCCCGACGATTATCCAGGTTTATAATCCGGACGTTCCCGCAGGGAATTGGAAGATCGTAAAGCAGGACGATCCTAAGGGCAGTTTTAGACCTACCATTAGGGAATCCCTGGCAACTGAGGAGGTTATAAACTTCGGTTTCGGCTCTGTCATTGTCAAGATGTTCAGGAAGCACGAGGTCGGGGTAAAACCAAGCACCGCGCAGTCCAAGAATTGGGAGGAAGATATCCAGCCTGTTAAGGGAAGCGCGAGGAGTGGAATCTCTCCAGAGCAAACATCGAAGCTGGTGGCGAACCCAAGTGAGGGGCTAACATGCGATCTTTGGGACCGATTAGTCCTTGGCAGGGAAAGGGGGCCACATCAGACTCTGAGGGGGAGCTTTGAACCTCCTTAAGTTTAGGGACTGCAGAAGGAGTGAGACGGAGGATTCCGTCCAGTCCAACTACCCGATGCAGCACGGCTGTCGCAGTTAAGATAATTGAATACTTATAGCAATGATAAGGTTTGTGCAGAAAAACTTACATGACACCAATGGAGGAGGAAATAGATACAAGAACCTTGGATCAAAAATAACAAGATCTGTGGTCTGCGAGCGAAGGGTTACATCCTATTCTACGTTTGTGGGACGGAAAAGAGCAGATAATGTATACTGGTGGGAAATGATATAAATGTTTTTCTACTTCCGCAATATTGCAATGGGAGCATAACTGCGGTCTGCATAGAGACGAAGGGAGGTGATTCTGGCTTGCATCCGCATACTTGGAAATCACAAAAAAAACCAGTGCCGCCAGATATACTGGTCCCTGAATTTATTTCACCTATGATCAGGAGATGGAGAGTGGCGGAGGAGCGTTCCTTCTCTGCTCATCGTTACTTAACGTTTAAGCTTAATTTCGAAATTGCAAATCAGTATGTGTACAAAAATCCCAGGAGGACAGTATGGCTTGTATATAGGGAGGTATTGGAGGGCATCATTTCATCTAGAGTTTCAGGACTTCCCGACACGGGTAGTGAACCGGATTCAATGGTGGATACTCTTACTAGGGTTTGCAATACCTCTATGAGTGAAGCTTGCCCTTCAACAAAGCTGAGAAGAAAGCTAAAACCTATTTGGTGGACCTCGGCACTTGCAAAGTGTCGTACCCAGAAACTGGGCACAGTCTCAGCATGCGTACCATAAGGGTAGGTCCGTTAAATTACATACCTTGGTTCGGGGAGTTGAGAAGTCACTGGATTTTCAAGAATTCTCGTTGGTGGCGTTTCTCGATATCGACGGCGGTTTCAAAAACGTGAAGGTGGAAGCAATTATCGAAGGATTGTTGCCACTTGAGATTGAAGACCCAGTAACCAGGCTAATTAATCACTTGCTATGTAGCAAAAGTGTTATAGCGGGAATGGGGGAAGTTTCGGTCAGAAGACGGGTTGTTCTAGGTGCACACCAAGGAGGTGTCCTCTCTCCCCTTTTTTGGAATGTAGTAATCAATGGGCTACTACGGCTTATGCCGATGGCGTTGCGATATCTGTCTCGGGAAAGTGTTATCAATCACTGCGGGTTGGGCCAGCAGATGTGGATTGGGGATTAACCCATCTAAAACAGAGCTAGCCCTTTTTACTATACTGAGGCATAAAATTCCGGCAATGGTTCTACCAAGTCTGAATGGTACTATGCTGGTTTTTACTGATAAGATGAGATTCCTATGGCTTCTTCTGCACAGTAAGCTCAGTTGGAAACCAAACACAATAGAAAAAGTGAAGAAGGCCACTGTGGTACTCGACTCTTATAAAAATGCCATTGGAAAGAAATGAGGCTTGAAACCGGAGCTGGTTTACTGTCTTTACATATCAGTTGTGGCCTCATCATGGAGACCGGGACAGTTAAATTATTCACCGACGGCTCGATGGCAGAGTGGGAGCTGGTATGTTTTGTGAGAAATTAAATGTAAGTTTATCTTTTCGTCTATCTCATTACTGCAGCGTGTACCAGGCTGAAGTTATAGTGATTAAAGAGATCATGAACCGGTTGAAGCATAGTGTAATATGGTTGACTGATATCACTATCTATATGGACAGTCGGGCAGCCATTCTTTTACTCGATTCAGTTTCTCTGGCGTCAAGGGAGGCGTTGGATTGTCACACATCTGTTAACGAGATGAGTGACCTATTCAACATCCAGTTGGTTTGGGGCCATTCTGACGTGAGGAAAATTGCAGGGCAGACGAATTAGCAAGGTACGGTACGACTCTTCAAGTGAAACCAGGAAGAGAATCTGTAAGAAGGCCTATGTCTGTGTTGAAAGCAGTAAACCGTAGGAAAGCAGTTGCCCTGGCAAATGCTTGGTGGCTCGCCAGTACGACTGGTAGGGTTTCGAAGCAAGTATAACCTGAGCTGAACTTGAAGCACTCCAAGATCTTAATCACACTAGGGAAGCATGATTTAGGTGGAAACGTAAAGATACTTACCGGACACTTCCTTTTCGGAGATTATGCGAGAAGGCTGGGTCTGGAAGCTGCAGGGACGAGGAGAAAGAGAAAAACCTTGTTCACTTCGTATGCTCATGCCCTGTGCTAGCTGGCAGAAGACATGATCACTTTTGTAAGTCCACTATGGACAGCCTCTCTGATCTCGAAAGCTGTAACGTGCGAGATCTTTTACGCTATATTAATAGCACTAAACTGGTTTAAGGGAGTTTATCGATGTCGGATCCTGTAGTATCACAGTGTGCCATGATTGGCCTAAGTGTGCGATAGAAACCACTGAAACCTAACCTAACCTACTGTAGATTTGAATTGATCCCTTTAGTGTGTCGGCCCGTTAATAGGTTCCTTGAATATAGGTGTTTGATTATGCATTGGACACTCGTGTGCTCCATGTTATTAAAATCGACGTGTGGTCAGAACGCCTATTTTGATCCAAAAATAATAACAGTAGCTCGTTTCTGGTTTTTTCTATAGGAAAAGGAATTAGTAAAAATATTTTCATAGTATTTTGGTCAGAAATTTTATTTTCTGACATACTATGGTAAATAGTTAGTGTAAATTTTTTCAAAAACAAAATTAAATTGGGAATATTTTTCCTATCCAATTTCGATATGGAAAAAATAATTTCTAAATTATAAAATTTTAGATCAAACATGATTTCTCAGTAGGCCAGAAAATGATATTTTTGGCAAAACTACTATGAAAATATTTTTCCTATTTCCTTTTCCTATAGGACAAACCAGAATCAACCTGCAGGAGAGAAGAATTACCGGAACGCAATAGTGTAGAATATATGTGTTTTTGTATTAGTAACAAACAAATTTGTTCGGACGTCGCGCCACACCATTCGCAATGTTTTTATTTAAGGTTAATAATTTTATATTTTGTAAATTAACAAATTTTATATCCCTTTTGTGTTTTACTAACACAATTGTGTGGGTACGGCAAAAGTACCATGTCAAAATTTTTTTTTTGTTTGTGCTTTGAACCAAATTACATATTTGTGTATTCCTTTCAAACTTATTTTCGTTTGAAAAAAAACACTATAACTATACACACAATTGTGTTGGTTGTACTTCAAATCAAGTGCAATTTTTATCAAAAATGCCATTACATACTATGATTTTTTACTCACACATTTGTGTGGGTTGGACTTTAATAGAGCAATTTTTTTTTTGGTTGAAAAAGGGATATTTTATAAAAAAAAAACAATTGTAAAACATTTCGTGTTCAATAAAACGACACTTTCCTCAAAATTTAGCATAATTTTGCTTTTGTCAAATTCCCCATCTAGATACGATGGGAAAATGTCACAAAACAGGAGTGGAAGCGCCAAAAATTTGAACCGATTCCCCTCGGTTCGATAAATGTTGATGCCTATGGTCACAAAAACAACACACATACATGCGTAACAAATGACAGCACACTTATTCAAAATTGTGTATATTATACGTCGTATAAAGGCGGTGATACATGTACAGATTTTGCCTTTAAGGCAAAAAAATGCCTTATACAAAATTAAGAAATGTTCAATTTAAAATTTTTGCCTATAAGGCGATTCAAGATGGCCGACTTTTAAGCACGCATAATTTTTATGCCTTAAAGGCAAAATCTGTACATGTATCACCGCCTTAATACGTATATACAAATTTGTGGTTTCGTCTCCCAATTATGGATCAAAATGGGCGTTCAGATAATAGTTTTTAGAATGTTTCGATCGTAACATAAGAACTGGCGACACTAAGGTTGATTAACCCTTTCGCGGACACGACGGTTTACTTGACCTACAGTGAGACACGTCGACATAGACTTTGTTTTCATGTTTTTAACATTGAATGTGGTTTATGTGTCCAACAGGAAGCGTTTCTGTTTCCATTTTGTCGTGTGACAAAAATCCTTAAATAATTGTGTGTCCACGAAAGGGTTAAATTGGGGATTTTTCGTCTATCGGTTGGCCAATAGGTAGTGTGCCGTCAGTTGTCTCCCGCCAGATACGTGATCTAGTTTTCCTTCTTGCATACATTCTCCTTTGGGAACGTTAATCTGGAGGAGTTAAGTTTCCTACAAGGAATTTATTATAGAGTTGGTCTAACACATAGATCTAACATATAGATATACATAGTTGTAAATCTATTTTCGAGCAACCCTGACAAAATAATCTGAAAGAGTCGGTTTCAAGTCGATCAATATCATAAATTCAAACTTATTGGAAGTTGGGGTTTTTAAGAAGGAATTGACGCTTGTTATGAGCAATTATTCAAAGATTATTTGCGGCATTTTCGCGAATATTCCGGAAGCGGTGTGAATTACGAGAATTGGTGTTGTAACCATCAAATGCTATAACGGTATTCACAATCCAGTGATACGAACCGGGTTTGACAGATCAAATTCGTAACAATATACTATAACAATCCATTATTGTATAATGTACTGTTTTGTCATGTGCCAGTTTTAATCAGGCCTGTTCCGTGCCATGTACTGTTTTGTAACGTCGTGTTTTGTTACATCCTGTTTTGAAATGTGCCATAATGAACGGCTTTGAATCATGTGGCATATCGAACGAAAGGTATAGGGCCAAGCAACAATTTTGTCATTTACACTTTAGTTCGCAAATCCACTATTGTGGCGCTGGTGACAAAATATTTTTTGGTACAGTTTTATATGGTGCTATTTCCTTTTGTTATATTTGCTTTTGTGTAAAGAAGAATCAACATATTTTTTTCGTTTCGAGTCGTTTTGTGACAAACTTTTTTAAAGGAAATTTGATTTTCAGCATTTTCCTACTAAAGGTAATTAGGTATATTCGTTTTTCTCCATATACACATATTTCTACCAAATTTCAAGGAAATCGGAACTGTTTGAATTTTGCGCTCCATTGTGTATCAGATAAAAGATAAAATGATGAAAAATCAATGATGCTCGTATATTGAGAGAGTTAAGTTTTACGACCAATTTTAGTAGGCCTAAAAGTTAATTTTCCTTTTCTTGTGGCGAGTTTATATTTTTATTATCATCTTTCAATCATAGAGAAATTCATCTCAAAATTTTTATTGAAATTCATAGTTTGTTTTCTTATTCCGCTCCTGATTTTTCACAGTAAAAGTAGTAGACTAGTACAAAATGCAAATTGAAAATTTTCATTGAATCGCCGTTCTAACGCCTTTACGACACCCTAAACATTGTGAAAGTGAAGTGGCAAGGTTGCAAAATATGTATCTACAGGTAAGGCTGCCTAAACTACATTCATATTGGGTTGATAAATTGATTTTGAGTTCATAAATAGTTAGGCAATCTTCAATACGTAACGAAATTTCAAACTGAAATTCTTTGTGCGTTTAATATATTTTTCCAAACGATGAGTTGAAAACTGGAAACCTAGGCTATATAGGTTCTAGAAAGTTCCCCGTATTTATACTTGAGCGTTATGTTGAATAGTTGTTCCAGTAAAATTAAACTTCAGCCGAAGCTATTCTTACTTATAAAAATTACACGAAATAATTTATTATAGATATTGATCGGTCATGCAAATAAATAAGTAATCCTTTTTGCAATAGCCATTTCACTTGCATTGAAACTAGGTAATTGTTTATATTTAGTTAAGTTAATTTGTATTAAACGTTTAATATAGGTAATAAAATTAAATTTGTTACAAACAATAAATAGAAAATAATGTATAATAATACTTTTAGTGAGATCAAATTGTTTAGATTTAAGTAGTTTTAAATAAGTAAGCCAACAACTCGGGTTCTGTCATATCCATTTTATATTTCTGCACCAAATCCTGTACCTTGAGTCGACGCCGAACATGCGGTGGCTGATATATATCATTATCCAGGCGGCGACGGCGTGCCATATTATGCGCTGTTTGACGTACCAAATTTCCAATAACCCTTCGGCTAACGACCATGCCATCGATTAGGGGCGTAGCAAAATTCATTCGGCCTTGTGGGCCTTGCAATTTAACCCGTAACAAACCCGAATTTAATGCATGCAAAAATATTATATGCACATCACTACTACGGGGATACTGACCCGTTAGAGTTTCATCACCTGTTTTTGTGTACGCTAATAAATCATCGTACGGGAATGTTAAATGATCCTCGTAACTTTCTAGCCAGACGAGCATTATTTTTGTTGACGATTGAGACTGTAGATATGATTTTGTGACCCCGGTTCGTCGCCGAGATGGTGGTATCGGATCTTTTTTATCAAAATCTAGTGATAGGGTACGCGGCTTTTGTCCCAGCATCGTCTTTTGGGTGGCTTGATTTAAACTCGCTCGTCCATCATTCGGGACTTCACTGACACTGCGCTCAAACGTTGGTGGAGTTTCATTTGATAAACAACTGCCATCACTTTCATCCGTCTTATTCCATTTTGTTGGAATAACAAACGCAATTTCGGAGCCAACATCGGCCCAATATAACACACGTTTCTCTCCATTAAATTTCATCGACTCCAAATCGTTATAATTAAATTCTTCGAGATTGCAATCAGTCGAATTACTCTTTATTTTCCAGCTCGTACTAAAGTTGCCAGTCCAACCGCTGTGTTGGTCGATAATTACAGGCCATCCCAAGCTCAGTGCCATATTCCAGAAGTGTGGGTCTAGCGAGTTCAGGTTTTCGTTCAGCATATTGCCGATTATTTCATGTTCAGAATTTTGACCAACTTTTACATAGAAAACATGAACCGTATCACTAGTGCGAGGGCTCATTTTATCAAGAGTGAACAGCTCGTTTATAAATCCGTCGCGTTTGGTATCTAAAACGGTGAGAAGTGGCGATAATGCTGGTTGATCACCAGCCCGTCGTTCAGGGTTATCATCTAGTGATAAAAAGCCAAAATGCGATAGAAATAATCGTGCTGCCTGGAACTCATGACACACAGTGGGCGGAACCGCCTCGTGCGAATGACTTAAGCTATCTTCGGAGCTTTCGGTTTCCGCCCACGCTAATTTTTCGTAAACAGTTTGGCTTTCAAGTAGAGTAAACAGTTGTTTTGTTGATTCAGATCCAATACGCTGGATTACATTTTCTAGCGTCGGTATTGAGTAGTCAGCGACACATGTTGGAATACGGTCGATGCCATCTGGGAAATTTTTCTGTTCAACTTCGTGTCGTTGAGGCATATCGTTCATCGGAACTGGTCGACCTGGATTTGGAGCATGATATTTTGTTCCAGATTTACTTCGAGGTAAATGCCGTAGCTGCATTGTCCAAGCGTGCCGGCCAAAAGGGCCACGGATTAAAACTAATTAAATGCGAAAAAATGTTTACTTTTTACTTGAATATAATTGTTATGTTAGGTTATTTTACTCACGTGTAACGGTTGGTTGCGGATCTTGATCATTTCCTAGCGGTTCCTCGAGTAATGCCAAAACAGTGGAATTTTCGGTAACAAAATATTTAAACTTTTGGATCGCTTGTTCTTGTGTAACTGTGCCACCAACCGAATTGCAATGTTTTATAAGTGCAACTTCATCTAACAGCGATGAGAGGGATTCGGGACCACACTCGCTTGGAAAATAACCAACTTGTTCCAAAATGACTGTTAATAAATTTTCAGCTGCATCTCGTACTCGCATCGAAGCCGGTTTTAATTCTTTGTCGTCTTTCAATTTCACTGTTTCGCCTGGTTTACCAATACTTTTTGAGCCAGATATACCCAGTTCAACTACCTCGAGTACAGTAGTTAGACAATCTTTGTCTTGAAGTAGATAAGGATGTTGCATTAACCAAGCGGATGTACATTGAAATGCTGCCACAATCGTGCTGTGCAGATCTTTGCTGTGCGCTTGTGGTGGGCGAGAGCATTGATAGCAAATGTAGTCACAAATCCATTTCACGGCCCGTTTGCACTCAAGTGCTTCTGAAAATCGAAGAAATGATTACAGGTTGTACCGAGATTAAATTTGAACGCGGGCTATCTTACCGGTTAATCTTCGAGCTTAGCAAGAAATAGATTAGTCAGAGTCAAGAGTCAGTTTAATGTTTTTTAATTGAGTAAACTACCTACCTGAATCTTTAATGTGCATCCTCGCCAATCCCGATAATAATTCTAAAGCGGCCAATGAGACATTCAAATCAGTTTTCCACGATGAAATCAATCGATGGCAGACCAAATATGTTGCTCGAACGAATAAGGCATGGGCATTATCTAGAATATAGCACAAAAATGTATTGTCAATTTCCGTACAGCTTACTTAAAATGCTGGGCATTTTCAAATTTCCCTCATAACAAAAAATAATATTAAACATTCAAGGTAACAAAATTTAGAACAAAACTTTTAGATCCATGCATAATAAAGAAAAATAAATTTCGTATCAAAAAACTAAATGAAAATTTTATGAAAAACTAAAGAAAAACTTTTGTGTGTGTATATTACAAACCATAAACTGATGTCATATCGAATTCATTTAGGAAATCGGCCGGAAAATCTTCTGATATCGTTAAACTCGGTAATTCATTACCTAGTGTTGCTGTACTATGGCCGCCAATACTTGAATTACCGCTAGCTAATGAACAAGAACTTTTTTCTGAACAAGCTGGGTGAACATAAATAAAAATAAAATAATAAATTTTCTGTTTTTTTTTTTGCTTACAACAAATAATAAAGTTTTCTTTTTTTGTTATGTTGATTCAGTCGAAAGATTCAAATTTTGTGTAAGCGTCAAGAACGCTACATCCTTATTTCATCTGCAAATCGCGTTCACATAAAATAAATACTTTATATAAATCATGAAATTGGGCGCTTATTTATATACAAATGAGACATAACACTTTGCCCGTTATTAACAAGGGCATAACAAACGCTTTTTCTACATGACAAATCGAAATAAACATAACAAAAATGAAATATGTATATAAAAGCAGCAAATATATAATAAAATGAACGAAGTATGTAAAAGATAAATAACTGATAAATGTAACGATTTTACCTGAGCTGAGCAAATTTGTATCGCTCGGTGGTGGCGATGTCTGTAAAATATCCGTGTTTTCGTTCTCCTCAAACATGGCGGCATCCTGTACCGTTAACAACAGTGCACCGAGTAGCATATGCGTATTCTGAGCATCCGTTTCAACTTGCAACGCGTTCATCAAAATATTAATGAGTCGTGGTTTCAATTGGATAAACGTAAATTTATCGACCGGCGCTGATGGATTTAGGGTCGTTATATCACGTATCGGAAGCGTTTGATAATGCAATGGAAGTGAAAGTATCGATACCAAAATATTTATAGAAGCACGTCGTAACTCATTCTTATTGAATATAATGGACTGTGATTTAATTTTAAGATCTTTATCGGGTAAAACAAGCTCCAATGCGGCAATAAATGATGGAAGTAAAATTTGGATCCCGTCCAAATCCAAACGAAACAAATCTGATGAATTATATAAAATACTGGCTAGGGTTGCTTCACACTCGCGCGTCTCGGTTATTTTTAATCCTTGTTGTAATGCCATGTAGAATCGTGCAAGATAAACGGGCAGGATTTCTTCGCCCGTTTTTTTAGCACAGAAAATACGGCATAGTGCACCAATTGCTTCGGCGCGACCTGATTCATATTTATCGATCGTTAAACCAGGTGGCAAGTCGGTCGGTTCATTCAGCGATGACGGTTGGGATAGGGATAGACTTCCCTTTCGGCTGTCCATGATCATTGAAGATGGGCGGCGACTGGCCTCGGTTGCTTGTTCTATAAAATATTGGAAACAAATTAAATTAAAGATTAAAGCCAATTACAAAAATATAAACATGTAATGTAAAATCAAATGCAGAAAATTGAATAGGTGTTATATGATTGATAGATAGTTAATACAGTTGGGTGCAAAAAATTCGCACAGTTGCATTTTTTTCAATTTTTGACAATTTGTGACAACTTCGTTGCAAAATCGTCGTTTGAATGCGGTTCAACTGGAACAGCAGCTTCAAGAAGTTCGTGAAGTCGAAATCAGTCGGTGGACAGTTAGAAGACGACTTCGAGAAGGTGATCTGACTGCACACAGTCCAGCAAACGAGCCGAAATTGATCCCAGCCCACCTTCAGTGTACCGAAGATCAGGAAAGCGATTTGCACAATGTAGCATTGTAGAATGTGTTCATATGGCGGTGGATCGTGCATGTTCTGGGAAGGCATATCACTGGAGGCGAAGACAGATCTTGTATTCATCTCCGGAACGAATACTGGCTGTCGATCAAGAAGATTGACTTCTCAGGACGAGCTGAAAAGAAGAGTTCGACCCAGAATTGCTCCAACGAGTCTCCAGGATCTGCAACAGGAAATCGCAGAGGAATGGGAGGCGACACTTCAAGATTTGGTGAAAACTGTGATGTAATCAATGAAATATAATTTTCATGCTGAGAAACTCACGAAAAACGTATGCTTCAGATGTTGACACCAAAAATCACTTTATTGGCACGGTATAAGTACAAAAAAGGTACATCTGGAAGGCGTTGAAATAGACTTTGAATCTACATTCAAGAAAATAAAACAAACATTGGTTTTTTTGATATTTTTGAACATTTTTTAAAAAATGATCAATGTGCGAACTTTTTGCACCCAAGTGTGTTTCTGGCAAGTATTTTAGTAAATTTACGTTGGGCATAAAACATAACGTAATAATTTCGAAACATTATTACGTTATGTTTTATGCCCAAAGATACGAAATAAGTACGAAATTTCTAACTGCGGGGTTAAGTGAATTTAAAAGGAGTAAATGCTTTTACTGCCAATTTCATTTGTGAAAAACCATATTGCGGTTAATTGGACCAAACTGTGCATCTGCTTGTTTTTATTATTTCCTAGTTTAAAACCATATTCCTAAGTTTGCCTTGGTCTACTTCAGGCCATCTCTTGTACTTTTGATACTTCCGAGTCCAGATCCACTGTTCAATTCGGCTTCCAAACAATCCAGTTTAAGGTCATATTTTAGAATAGTTATTATTATTTATGATTTGCAGATCAGTCATGATGCAGCTGCCGACAGGCCGACATTTTGGCCGTACTCTTCATCTTCGAACCTGCAAATTTTTCGAAATACTGGTGGCAGCATCAGTTTACCAAACCTATAACGCTGTATCACCTTCGCCTTCGGATGAGTTTTTTCAAGGGTTTTAGGGTAGGTTTCAGCGGTTGACACTTAGGCCAATTTTGGCCCATTGTGATACCACGCATTTACGCCACATCATTAACCCATTCACCTACTCACACAACTACAGTATATCACCTGCACATTGCAAACTCCATATCAACCTGTACATTGACGTGGACGGTGGGTCGGCGCTGAATTCTGCACTCCATCCATCAGAGGGTCTTGGTTGTGTTTATTAACCTCACCGATTGTAATCTATCATGAAAATTCGATTTGCATCTAGCCTCTGATGGGATTCGAACCCAGTACCTTCCGGTCCAAGTGCCGAAGCTTTAACCACTGCACCACTTGTCCGTTTTTTCAAGGACTTACTCCACCACACATTATGGGAATGGGTACTGGGTAGCTCGAAATCAATAGGAGTTGCTGTTTTTAATTATCTAAGTACTTCTTAGGAACGCTCAATAAAAGTCGTGAGCTAATCTTTGCCAGTTGCATAAGGAAGTTGATTGATAATAGTATGTGCTCTATGACTATTGTTGATTTTATAATCACTTGGAGGATGCATCCAACTTTTAAACTTAATTTCCCGATGGAGTTATCTCTAGGATTTCCGCAAATAATTAAAAAATTTAATCTTTTTTTCAAATCAAACATGAAGAACATCGAAACCATAAGGACAAATTGCTTAAGATCAGGATCTTATAGTCATGATTGAAAGTTGAGCTTATGGTATGGCTTAGGTGATAGATGGACCTAATTTTTAAACTTCATTTCCCGATGGGGTTGTCTCTAGGATTTCCACAAATAATTAATTAATTTAATCGATTTTTCATATTAAACCAGAGGTACATTGAAACCATAAGAAAAAATTGCTTGATTTGCTTATTCTTAAGTATTTTTGAATTTTAAAATCTATGTGGGCAATCTCGATCTCAGTGTATGCATATGATGGTTACAAGTTTCGTGTCTTCTGTAGTTAAATAATACGAAAAACTCATTTTGTTGTACTACAGCAAACATTTAAATTTTTTTGTCACATAGTTTACCACATAAGGTGGTTTGTTGTCACATAATTTACCTTAATGTGTAGTCTAAATAGAGCAAATAAAACCGTGATATTTATTCCTTTTTTCCGATATTAATTATAATTTATTTAATACAACTTCAAAAATATTTCGGGATGAAATTCTCGTTTTTCTTGCATTTTCAATAAATTTTTCGGGATAGTATTGAATTTAGCAAAGAAACATACCAAAACTAAACAAGGTGTTTTCGGGCTGGTTTTTCGTGCCAACTTCACATACATGTTACTTTGAACGTGAGCCTTAAAAACCTCTTAAACCTTATCATAAACAACTAACAAATTGGATATCCTCCTCTTTTAAACTTGAACGCCTGCTGATTCGACTAATGATATTGAATTACAAGTATCATCTTTGACAAAAGTTCTCAGTTAAGGTTTCACTTAACATCTAACCCTCATCTCGATTGGGATATCTACATCATAAAAACACTATAAAATAAGTCTATTATGTTGTTGGCCTGCGGTTAAGTTTGCTTTTGGGACTGTTCCACAATCCTGAAAAAAGAGTAGGGGTTTCACCCAAAAGCTGGCCAAATGACGGACTGTACTAACTCGAACTTGAAATGTCAATAAGTTTATTAGAGGTCGCAACTTATTTAACTTCTCACTATAATTAACATGTATTATGTTTACAAAGTTAGTAAATGTGTTCTACATATGCACTTTTTACTAGGTTTAAAAGATCCTAGGCACTTTTTGGATATTGCACGTAATAGCATCTCTTTTTCTAGCAACATTTTGAGACTTGCACAAATTTCGGTAGTGACTGAACCATCGTTACTTGAACTAGATTCATTCAGGATTTTATTTCACTCTCCGGTAACGTTTCCAAAGATTGTGTCCAGGGAGATGGACAAACCTGCTCTCGTGTCACTTTTGGTTCTTGATGAAGTACTTGATATCTAAAACGATTGGGTTTCATTATTCAAAGCAATGCAATGAATTAATTAATACTATTGATAAGGCCTTTTTCTTGAATATGTTTATAAATCGTGTTGGATGGCAAATCCTTTGTAAATATATCTGCTTCTAACGCTTCAGATCAATAGTAGTCATATGATCTTCAACTTGCAGGTTTGACATTTAAAGCTTGTTCTTCGTTCTACTATCTAAGCATATACCTATATTCATTTGAACGAAATTTTAATCGTTTAAACAGTTTTAAAGCGAAGTTACTAAGATTGTATGCAGACGAATATAAATTGAGCATAGTTAATATAGATGTTTCGAGACTATAGGCTAACGAACTGCAAACTCATTCGTAGAAAGTCTGCGCCGGATCATGAATAATAGCTCACGACAATTTTAGAAGGTAGTGAAATTTTTACGGGAACACAACAACAATTTACCGGTTTTATACCGGTTCTGATACAATTGATCCTGTCGCTAACTGGTTGTTTATGGAACACTTTATTAATCATCCATTATTGTATAACTCGACTGAATTTTATGAATCCGATGATATCGCTATCTCCGAGAAGTTGCTTTATTTCGTGCTTCATACGAATCCAGCATTCATTGTTCGCAACTTTAATTGGACCAAAGTTTGAACGACTGGCCTTCCTTTCGAAGGTAGATACCAATCTACAGTTAATAGCTATTAATGGTCTTCCAATTCTCCGGCAGCTCTTCTTGGTCCCACATACAGAGACGATGAGATCGGATAGCTGTGTTGTAAGAATAGCGCCTCCGAAGTTAATCAATTCTGTGGGGATTCTATCGAGGAGCTATTGCTCTAATGGGGGTCACTTCGTTATTCCGGTTTAGCAGATTTTGAAAGTAGGCCTGCCATACTGAGAGATCATCAGGGTGAAAGTCTTAAGAGAGTATCTTGGCATCTCTTGAATTTCCAAGTTCCAGTTGGAAGCTGATGTTTTCGATGCATAATCTCGTATGATCGCTACATGAGTTCAACTCAATTACAAGTTGTAGAAAGCTCTAAGAGTAAAACTGAATTACAAGTTTTGAATGAGGCATACGTATTTTAAACAAATATTATTTGGCAACCCTGGCATCAGAATAATCCGAATTATGAGAAAAGAGGCTGTAGGGCACTCGGCTTCTTTTCTCATAATTCAGGTTATTCTAAGCGTTATCTTATCTAAGGAAAAGCACGACGCAACGAGTTTCGCTATTAAAAATATTCATTATTTTCTGAGAGCAACAATTTAAACCAATTAAAACAATTTCCTATATTAAAAAAATGAATAATTGAAAAATGGCGATGTTTACTATTAAAATCATCCTACGGCTATTTATTAGCACAACATTTTAACATTACAAAGTAATGTTTGTTCTCAAAACAAACAAGTTTCTGTGCAAAAAAAAAATGGCTGTCAGTTTTGCTGTGTTTTATGCAGGGTTCAAAATTTCCGTACATAAAATAATAGAAATTTTCCACTTTTTGAGCAAATGCAAAATTTACAATGCAAAAAGATGAATGCCCGAATACTTTCGATTGCAAATCGCTTTGAAATTTTTTTATGTGTATGTATAAAAATGTATATACCGATACGGATTTTTTTTGAATGTGTGCTATCAAAGAAAACGATTGCAAATAATTGCAAAGCAATATCAAATGGAAACGCACAGTTATTGTTTCGTTGTGAAAAAGTAAAATATAAGTACACAAAGAACTCGAAAACCCGAATGATTTTGAATTCAAAATCATAAGAAACAACAACTGTTAAAACTGAAAATTTATTTAGACATATCACACATAGCCCTAAAAATCAAATTAGCTGTGGCAAAGCCCGCTTAGCTTAAAACAACAATTACAGTTTATAAAACCGCAGACGCTTCAAACCAAAAAATTATTTTATGTAAACCAAAAAAATTTTAGTTCTAAGGCTGTTTTCCAAACGGATACTTATTTGTGGAACCTAACTTATTCAAATAAGTAAGCTAGCGAGGTGACTTATTTTCTGTCCCTTTCTAACCGAAAAATCTAAATTGGCTGTAATGTATTTAGTACAGAAACATTGTAATGTATTTAGTACAGAAACAAAATGAATTATTAACCATGTACTAATGAATAGATATGTCAAGACGATGAACAAATAATAAAAAGGTCACTTGTGATTTGAATCTTGTAACGATACAACCGTGTTTTATTTAGAACCACAAATAAGTATAATAAATAAATGTCCGGATAAAACTTTACATTGGCTGTCAATTTTTTGTTGTTATTTATATCAATTTATGACTTTTAGAATTTGTATAATAACTATTTCTAGATAACGAATGGATCTTTGTAGATTAAAATCAAAATTAAGATAAAAAAATTATTATCATAAATATATATTATGTAGCATCCTAATTACGTAATGTATGCATGTCTTACACAAATGAATTGGTCGGCTATACAGAACTAGCAAGGCCACACGGCGTATTAATATATTCTATCTTTACAAAACAATTAATACATACTGATTCGACAGACATAAAATATATATTTACATAAAATATATACATATTTTTCTATTAACTGGGGCCCATTCGAACTTCTTTGATTGTCTGTCTAAACGAAAATTGAAATATAAAAATCCAGCCGAATCGTATAGCTAAAAATCATATAAACATTTTTGTATAGATTTAAATATTATTTCTAAGTTTTTCTTTTGTCGCCAATCCTTTTAATTGCATAAATATACAATAATTGTTAATTATTGTTAATTACAATAATTGTTAAATTGTAAACGAAAATATTATGCCTCGAAGAATTTTGCGATGAAAACAATCAATGTTTTCATGTTGATGTCAAAATAAGTATGCCAACGCAATTGGAATGGGTTTACTTACTTATTCAAGATGGCGTCAAATAAGTCAATAAGTCTGAAATAAGTATCCGTTTGGAAAACAGCCTAAGAAAATAAAACCATTTTATAGGTATGGTGTTCACCGCAAGACGGTCATTTTTTATTTTTTTTTTAAATTTTTAATGTATTTATATTTAAAACTACAAAATAATCAATTATCACACGATCAAAATTTGACATATGTATAAATGTTTTATTACCAACAAAGCAAAAATTAAAATGAATCGAAAAACTAAAGTCAAAAGCTGTTGCTTTGAAATGTTAAAGTAAAACCCGCTTAATTTTACTAAAGCAAAACACCTATTGAAAAATAGTCGGAATCGGAAGTTATTGGACATTAAAATCAAGGCACGGTTGGATAAAGATACAAAACAAATCTTAGGTTTGGAAACAACATTACAACAGCCAAATATTTCTTTATTTCGTATGGTAAAGAGGTATACTATATAATAATGAATTCTTTTACGTTAACCCTTTCGCTACGGATCTATAATTTCCACTCAATCGCAATTTTTTGCTGCTATATGTTGATCTACTATCTATCTGAACATAACCACTTTAACACATTTGGGGAGAACCTCATGGTATAGGTAGAGAGTATGGTACATATTTGTACCAATCGTATTTTTATGTGGTACACTATTGTACCAGCAATGCTGTAAGTATAAAAAACTTATAAGAACTACCAGTGTACCACAAAAAATACGATTGGTACAAATATGTACCATACTCCCCTACCTATACCATGAGGTACCCCCCCCCCCCCCAAATGTGTTAAAGTGATTATGTCCAGATAGATAGTAGGTCAACATATAGCAGCAAAACATTGAGATTGAATGGATATTATAAATCTGTAACGAAAAAGAAGAGAAAAAAATGTCACAATTCTCGTAAATTACTGTTACATTTTCCATATAGAACAGATTTTCCATATAGCTAAGGTAATTTAGAAAAAGCAGTTCAGTTTTAAACATCTTGTGATGCAAATGTGTACTAGCCGTATTCTACGGATATGGTGCAAATATGTACCATTCCGTATCGAAAGGGTTAATGATGTAAATCAAATTTCCAATAGTTAAAAAGAATACGAAAAAAATTTGTTTTTATCGTTGTGTGCGTAATCGAGAAAAGGAGGCCAAAAACAATAATAAACCAGTTGACGATATTTGACACTTGACGATATTTGACAATATTTCAATTGACATATTATATGTATATAAATATGTATTTGTGTTAGTTAAAATGGAAGAAAAAAATCTATATTTCCAATTTTGATGTACATCAAATTTTTTTGCTATATTGTTCGGACAGCCGATTTGACAGCTGACAGTTAATTCTTGGGTAGTTTGGTTTGAAATTTCAAAATGAATAGACTCACGCCAATGCTGACATATCGCTCTTAACAGAAAAGAGTACATACAAAACTCCACACATGTTTAAGGGGTAGATACTCGATCCGCTAGCAAGCAAGCAATTTGCTAGCCAAAATCCTGACTACTCAATCAATTTTACCAAGGGAACTTATATTTTGAAATACATATTTCATAAAATTTTTACAGTAAAATTTACGGCTTCAAAAATTAAACAGCAAATTTTGTGTTGTTCTACTATGCAATCGCACAAAAAAAAACAAAAAGCGTATTGAAAATATATTTTGAAATTTAAATTTCCTTTGTAAAATTGATTGAGTACTCAGGATTTTGGCTGGCAAATTGCTTGCTTGCTAGCGGATCGAGTATCTACCCCTAAAAAATCATATAAATTTTTTTTTTAAATGCTAACGGCCCATTTGTTCATTTTTAATAAAGGGAGTATATTTCAAAATTCATCATAGGACAAAAAATAAAAATTAACAGTTCATATACTTATGTACCTAATATCTAGATAAAAAATTATTTAAATATAAATTACATTTGGTTTGAATTAAATTCAATAAAATAATAATTAACTCTCATTCAGTCTATTAGAAATTCAGATAAACACAAAATTATTCAGTATTGACTGCATGGTATTTTTCTGAACTTCTAATTTTTTGTAGAAGTATTTTGTCATCAATGCAGTAATCATAAAATTGCTTGCAGTCAAATTTCTTAAAATTATATTGGGTCAGCAAAAGCTTTTTAACCGACTCCGGTAATAATCGATTCCTTTCATCCGTCCACTGGGAATACATTAGGCTAAAAATTCTTTCAAATTAGCGTTTTGTGCCGGAATAGCAAAAAAAAAATTGCCAAATTTTAAGAAACTCGGAGGAAGTAAGAAATGTTAGAAATTTATTTTAAATATAAAACTTAAAATTATTTTTAACGTATGCAGCACAAAACACAAATGAAATATGAAAATGTCAGCATGTGCCCGGTATTTGCTTTTAAAATATGGTTGTACAATATTAATCGTTCGTCAAAAAAATACGATTTTCGAATGTTTAAAAATTTTTATAAAAAAAAAAACGTATTTTAAAGATTTAAAGCAGGTTAGGCATTTTTAAATATAAAAAGAGTATAATATACTAAATTTACCAAAAAAAAGTGCATAAAAGAGCCGATGATCAAAAAGAGTACTTGTACTCTTTAAAGAGTACGTCTGATAACCCTAAGTATTTTAAGTCTGTCTACATTTGACAGAAATGTCAAAAAACGGCGTTTATCTGTTTAGCAAAAAAGATTTGAGCTTTGAGCGACGAAGATTGGCGATGTGCGCCGCTATTCTGTTTGAGGTATTAAGGATCAACATAGTCGTCCATCAGAGCAGTTAATTCGATTAAAATGAATCGACTCGTCATCGTGCACAACAATTGTGACTTGATCCAACATCTTTATGGAGAAATTTGCGATCAGCGCATCAGCGCATCAATTTGCGATCAGCAGATATGCAATCAGCGCGCGATATAATTACTTTACTGAAAGAAACATTTGATGAACGATTAATATCGAGAAATGGACCTGTCAGTTGACCACCGCGTTCGTGTAACTTAACACGGCAGGACTTTTTTCTTTAAGAGCATGTAAAGTCTACACTGATAAGCCAGAGACTATATTGAACACTTGGAAACCAACATTCGACGCGTTATTGCCGCAATACGAGCAGCAAAATTATTTTTCTGTTTTATTTAAACTCAAAGTTCTTCACCCCGAAATGAAACACCCTTTAAAATATCTTGTTTGATCTTAGTACTAGTTAAAAGTTGTTTTAATATAATTAAATTTTGTACTCGTTCATTTTTGTTTTAAATATGAAATTTTAAGATTTTCTACAGGCCGTTTATTCTACTCGTCGGTTTTACTTAATCGTCCAAGTGTAATGATCTAGTAAAATATTCCGAGTGCATAACAAGTTGAATATTTTGCTCATTATGAAATGAGATTTGAAAACTGAGCCAGAAATATTATTAAGTCAGACACTTGAACAACTTAAGTCTTTTATACTTGAAAATTTTGCAAACGTTATCCACGTGCAGTAATCAACGGACCACTCTCTCTCTCTCTCTCTAATCTAACCAGGCAATTTATTTTATTTCCTACTTTAAACATAAAATAATAAATACTAATTTTATTTCTTCTTTTGTGTTTATGGAAAGACTGGAGAGAAGCCGATCGAGTAAAATATTCGAAAGCCGACTAAATGAATATTTTAATTCCAACGATGACAGTCTACTTTTATACGTTCACAAATTTATATTCTAAATTGCCATAATTATATATTACTTTTTTATGTAGGGCATCGCAGTTTACAATTTATTGAGCTTAAACTATAAGATAAAACACCAAAAATTACAATTAATTATTAATAATATCCAAACTTGACATAAATTTATCATGCCACTTTGCACTTTATCTTGAATAAAATTTTTAGAATGCAAATTTACTAAAACCTCACAATAACCAATATAAATCTAGACTTCGACAATAATTTTTTCCAGTGTAAAGGTAAAAGTTTTAGAGAATCAGGGTTCTGTACAGCCCCGGCTCCTCCATGAAATTTCGGTTATTTTTAATATAATTACTGTATGAATGACTTTCCACATAAATTATGATGCCAAAACAGTTAAACGAATTACATAAGTAATCTCTTAACACTTCTATGTTAGAATATGTATATCAAAAATCAATAAAACCAACAAACAAAAAACAAAAATTTCTCAAATTAATTTTTAAGATTAACACGCCATAACGTTAAGACATAAAGATTACCGTATTTTATTCATTAACATATCAAGAGAAATAAAATCGAGCTCTATTCAATCAATAGTTGTTTAGCGACATAACAATAATAAATTGAATAATCTTTAGTATAATATGAGAGTGCCTCAAGGGAAAATAAAGTTGAAACAAACAAAAAATTTGATAAGCGGTAAAGTTAATTTTTTATTGGAATTTATGGTAGAATCCACAATAAAAAATTTATTAGTACCACGACTTTACTTGAAACGTCTTTATACTGAAATAATTTTCACTATTAGATATATACAAAAATTGTACTTACTCTTTGTATTCTCGTACCACGATTCACTTCCAATAAGTGCTGCCTCAAAAAGCCATTCACCAAATAAATGTAAAACACTATTACATTTCGGCCGACTTTGCGCCAACGGGGGACGATTCTCCTGACCAATTGAAATAATCGCTACCAAAAAATATGTATAATAAATTTAAATTACCTAATTATAAAAAATCAAAAAATTCTCAACAGTTCATGAAAAATATCTTACATGTTAAACTGGATGATGATGATGGTCCAGAATTTGGCGTGGTTATTGAATGAATATTTGATGTGCGACTACTTGTTAGTCCAATTAGTGATGTTTTACTTAATCCTGGGGTTATTATTATTTTTTTTTTTTGATCAAGACACAATATAAACGAAACAATATAAAGATAGTAGATTAATATTTTTTTGGAGAATGTTAATCAAACGTATTAAGTGGTAAAGTAGTATGTGTGTTCAGTAGTGATAACAAACAAAAACAAAACTTTCATGTACATTGTATGTGCGTGTGTTTTTCGTGGTGAATGAAGACGAACATTTTTACAAATTACAAAACGATAAATACTTATGTGCTTCAATAATAAATAATTATGCTTTTGTTTGGTGATAAGTGTTTAATTTGATTTTTAGCGTCAGTGGCGTATCAGTTAGGTGGGGTCTTTAATTATTGCATGAAAACTTATAATGTGTTATCACACAGTGCTATCCTTTAAGACATATCAAAACAACAATAAATTCAAATTTTTCCGCTAAAGAAGATGTTACGATGGTAAAGAAAAGTGAGAAAAATGAATGGTTGAAGGGCAAAAATAAATGTTATTAAAAACTTGCTTATAATACTAAACGGGTTCAAACCGTTTAAGTAAATCAATGTCTTCAATGTCTTCAATGTCTTTTAAATAGCTTATGTGCGTATCAAATTTTTGAAATAGCATCAAAGCATAATCTTCAAAACTACTTCTAAATATCATTTTTCCCCAAAATAAGTGGTTTAACCTTAGAAATTTCGGACCTCATGGTGATGCATATGAATCGCACTATTACACACACGCCCTACAGGACAAAGGCACTAACTCCAAGTACAACAAAAAATTTTTTTGCAATTTACTATACCGAGGACTATAGTTGTAGTCGGAGTAGGAATACTATTTTTTCACTACCATAAGAATGTGTATTTATGGAAATTTTTTTGTTTACAGAAACAGGTACTGATTCATAATTAATACAAGAAAACCAATGTAGCTCAAAAGTAGAACTTGATGATGTTTTCAGTAAATGGATTCATGAAATATGTGTTACTATGGCCAGTTGCAGATTTATTTATAAAACCGTTGGTTAGTCGTGTGCAAGTTAATGTTTTATAAAAATTGTTTCGCTATGCCAGAAAGTGCAAAATTAAATAAGTCAACAGCAAAATTGAATAATAAGAAATAAAGGAAGGTTTATGGGACGTAATTCAGATAGCATTAGATCGATCTTATTGTCAGAAAACGTTTGTGTAAAATGACAATGACATAAGGCAGTCATCTAAAAAAGCCCGTTGGATCTATTGAGATCTAATCTATGGAGCAATAGTCAGCTGAATTAACTTTAAGTGATACTATTAACAGTCGCGCTCTCATAACATATATATTTGTTTTACAGTTAGATTCAAGACTAACAAAACTCAAATTCAGTTAGAAGTTGCGTTGTTTGTTCCAACGTAATTATTTTTTATGCTTCTTTTATCTAATCTGTTGTCAGCTACTAAATTCGTCAGTCAAATTAAATGGGAAACTACTGCATAAATGATTAAATCAGAAACTGCTCATTGGGCTTATATTTTCAATCAACCTGAAAAAGCAGTGCGCTGTCAAAAAATACTCTGCGTTTATCTATTCAACTTGGGCCAAAATGTTGTAACTATCACTATTTTCGCTTCCATGCATTTTCGATAGAATAATGGGATATTTACATGTAGAAAATTGTTTTCTTTACAGGTAAATAAGAAGGATCCGCTATATAAAAATATTCAATACGCCAGAAAGAAATAAACATATATAGTAATGGCGTAATTTTTTTTTATAGGATCATTATTAATTTATTTTTAATTAATTCAAATGCGAAATTTACATTTTTATCTATGGCGTCTGTTTTTATTATGAATCCTGGGGCGGTATGTTGTACCATCACTTCGAATTGAAATTCGAAAAAAGTCGAATGGTGGTATGTTGTATCATTTTCGAAAAGCAAAAATGATACAACTTTCATTTTTTCGATTCGGCTTTTTCGAATTCGCCTTTTTTCGATTCGAAGTGATGGTACAACATACCGCTCCTGAACATTTATAAATACGAAATAATTTTTTTTCTTGTTAATTTTAAAAATGTTGCCATAAAAATACTCGGATCGAATATATTTTAAGGACAACATTTATTTTTATGGCAACTTAAAAATCTTCTGCAGAATTTTGTTGTGATATATTTCTTTTCTTGTCTCTCATGTGCAAAAAGTCAATGTTATATCATTTGCCTCATTTTGCAGAAGAAAAATGTTGATCGCCTGTAAATGCTCCATAACTGTATTTTGGAAGTAAACATTTATTTTCTTTCATGGCCGACATGTTGTAAACTATCACTATTTTCGCTACGATGCATTTTCGATAGAATAACGGTATTTTGGAAGTAAACATTTTTTTTCTTTCATGTAAATTTTTAAATTTTCATCAAGTAGCACGGCTTTTTCGTCGAAGCGAAAATAGTGATAGTTACAACATGTCGGTCCAGGAGGCTGCTCGTAAACTCTACATTGTTACGATATTGTTAACAATGGGCGCTTTCAACAGTTGGGAACATGTTGAATAAAATCGCGGCCAACGCTATGAAAATGTTTAGCACTATGAATTGTTTAAATCAAATTGGCGATGATTTTACTGATCACGATAGGGGACCTGAAAGCGCCCAATGACAGCTCTAAATCGTTCGGAAACTATCATTGTAACAATGAACAAGTGCTTTTTGTCGCTCGTAAACTCGTTTCAACATTGCTACAAATGTCATTCTCAACCCTACTCGAGACTGCCTTTCCAGCTGTCAAAGTACTAAATATGCTACAGTCAAGCGAAAAAATATTCTTTCACATCAATACTTAAACAAAATAATTTTTTAATGAACTTTTTTATGTGGGCAATGTGTTTGATAAAAGTACTATCCATGTAATTGAGTATTATTTAAAAATCATAATTTTAATACTCTAAGTTTACGGATATCTGGTTTAATAATTATTTTCATATTGAAGGGAATAGAAATTAGATTTCTATTTTGCGTTTTATTATAGGTTTTTTTTTATTGATCATTGTCAATCATCTGTAAAATCATTGACATTTGTAGCAAAATCATTGTTAAGCACATCCGTCATACTAACAATGACAGTTGTAACGATGTTAACAATGTAGAGTTTACGAACAGCCTCCTGAGTAATTTTACTCTGCAGACTGTGTTTTTATTTGCGAGCTGTGCCTACACCGCGCATACTCGGTTCTTCAAATTATACACTGAAATGAATGTAAGTGTACGAAGAGTATGCAAAGTAAAAAAACATATTATTACTCTATGTACACTGGCTTATTTGGTATTGCACAACCTGTGCTCAGTGTACAATACCCAGGGCAAGCCTGCTTGCTCGGGTTGAATTAAAAAATAGATCCATTGTAAACTTTAAAAACAATGTTTACAAAGAAATGCAATACCAACAAGTATTCAGCGAATCGTATTAATGAAAGGATTATCGCTAGACAGTATTTGGTATTACAATTGTTTCCGGTTTTTGGCATAAAAAATCGAAAAATGATGAAATTGCATCTCAACTCAACAGTTTTACCCCGGAAGTACCACCTATGCGTTTTATTCGAGCCTCAAATTTTAGCAATTTTAAAAAGTTCATAAATGTATTCAATTTCTACACGCATTTGGATACATCGCCTAATATTTTAAATTCTTCTTAGATAAAATGGAACACCTTCTTGTGGTTAAAAAAAGAACAAATTTGTAAAACCAATTTCATTCAACCTACTGATCACCTTCAATTTCGAACCCTTGGATGTTAAATAATAATTGCTTTACATACTTCTGAAATTCTCGTTTTTGTGATATAAAGCAGCACGTAGAATAAAAGCATGTCGCTACGATTTACAAATCATTCATCTAACTTCATGTTACCCATGCTAATCTTGTCTAGAGGATGGTCTAGTAATTTATCATCCAAACAGTGTGAATAAATCAACAATGAATGTATTTAATATTTACAATTAAAAAATGATAATTATAACTACCTAAATTAAAATTAATTAACTATTATTATTACTTATAACCTAATGATGTGTGCCTGATGCCGATTTTTTGTCTAAATTTCCAACTAACTAAATTGATCGTTAGTTCAGCCAGGTATTTTTAGATGTCTCTAATATTTATAAACCAAAATCTGCCCGATATTTAGTTCTAAACTGCAAACATAGTTCCGATTTGTCAATTACTGATTAGAAATGTTTCGTAGAATGTTAAATTTAAGTTTATATAGCAGATTTTAATTAAACATCAGATGCACCTTGTTTTGTGCCATCTTTGAACGATTGTTATGAACTAACATCAATTTAGTTAGTTGGAAATTTAGACAAAAAAATCGACGTTAGGCACACAGCATAAATTTCGGCCATGTATAGTCCAGACGGATGAATTGATTGGGGTAAAATTGCATACTTAAGCTTTTTCCACAAATTGAGAGATCCCAGTGAATTTTTGCTGAAATTGGTCCACCGGAAGTGGCAGCCTCCATATGAGCTTTTTCTTTACATCATTTACGAGAAAAACGATTATGAACTAAAAGATTCTAAATTAAATTTGCAACAATACTGGCCTAGATCATTTTTGCAAAATTAAATTTTTTGTATAGTAATCATTAGGGCAACCAAAATTATGCTCTTAAAAATAGGTTTTAGGGGTATATCCTCTATCCGATCGCAAATTATTTAATTGCGAGGCGAAATATTGTTACTAGATTTATTTTGCCATGCCAATTGACACATTTTTTTAAATTTAAATTTTTTTTGCGATTGTAAAGTAGAAATACATGACCTCGGAAAATGCGTAACAGTCTTTTCCTGTATTTCTACTTTACAATCGCAAAACAAATTTAAATTTAAAAAAAATGTATCAATTGGCACGGCAAAATAGATCTAGTAACCATATTTCGCTTCGCAATTAAATAATTTGCGACCAGATAGAGGATATACCCCTAAAACCTATTTTTAAGAGTATATTTTTGGTTGCCCTAATGATTACTATACAAAAAATTTAATTTTGCAAAAATGATCTAGGCCAGTATTGTTGCAAATTTAATTTAGAATCTTTTAGTTCATAATCGTTTTTCTCGTAAATGATGTAAAGAAAAAGCTCATATGGAGACTGCCACTTCCGGTGGACCAATTTCAGCAAAAATTCACTGGGATCTCTCAATTTGTGGAAAAAGCTTAAGTATGCAATTTTACCCCAATCAATTCATCCGTCTGGACTATATATGGCCGAATTTTTGTTGAATTACATTTACTTGTCAAAAAAACGTCATTTCCGCTTAAATTTTTGGTAAAATTATCTGAAACGATCCTGGGCGCGTATTCTTGAAAGCGGTGGATATTTCCACATGCGGATGATAATTTGCATAAAAATTCTTTATATTAGTCGAATTTTCCGCCGGCTACTTTAATTTTTTTTCAAATTTGCTTCCAAGTTTTCTATTATTTGGGGGAATAAAGGTGATGATATATGTATGTACAATTTTTGCCTTTAAGGCATAATAATTCTGCATTCTGATTGGTTAATTTACAGTACCAAAAAACATAATTCTTTTATAGAGAATACATGTAATATTTTGGCATAAAGCGCTTTTCGTACCGTAAACATTTTTAACGGATTTGTAGAAATTAATAGATAGATAAAATAAAGTTGATTTTGTTAAACATATATTATAATTATCCAATTTATTTCAAGCCGGCACTTTATCGTTTTAATAATTTGTCTGATTGTTTTGTTTGTTGTTAGCTGCCACTTTTTCAGGTTTAGAAAATTTGCCTTATACCAAAATTGAGAATTGTTCAATTTTAAATTTTTGCGTTTAAGGCGATTCAAGATGGCCGACTTTTAACCAATCAGCGCGCAGAATTTTTATGCCTTAAAGGCAAAATCTGTACAAGTATCATCGCCTTAAATCCGCATTGATTTACCCAGTCGGAAATTTTCACCGATTTTGGTTTAGTAGTGAAATAAATAATAGAAGACTTGCAAGCAAATTTGAAAACACTATTAAAGTAGCCGGCAAATTCGAATAATATAAAGAATTTTAATGCAAATTATAATCTGCAGACGGAAATATTCACCGATTTCAAGAATAGCGCCCTGGAGTTTTTCTCGTAAATGACATCCTTTTCAAAATATTTCTGCCACTTCTGGTGGGCCGACTTCAGTTAAAATTCATTGGGATCTCCCAATTTATGGGAAAGCTTAAGTATGTAGTTTCAATCCGTCTGGTATATAGAGAAGCTGGCTATATCGGCGATATAGCGAATGGTAAATCTGCTAAATTCTTGAGGTCAAAATTATTCATGATTACTATACCTACTTTATTTTGCTACATAAAACAAAGTAATACACTGACTCTATAAAATATTGAAGAAATAAATGTTATGCCGTTCTACACTTGGATGCAAAAAAATCGCACATTGCTCAATTTTCCACAAAAGTTCAAAAAAAAAAAAAAAAAAAATATTTGTTTAATTTTTTTAATGCAGATTCAAAGTCTATTTCAATACCTATCCAGTGGTACCTTTTTTGTATTTATACGTGCCATCAAACTGAGTTTTGGGGGTAAACTCGATCTGAGGTACACGTTTTTGTGAATTTGTCAGCATGAAAATTAGGGGTAAAAATAGAATTAAAACATGGAAATAAACAAAAAAACAGTTTTATTAATAAGAGGTATTCCCTCCCCTGGCCCGAATGACAGCTTCCATTCGATGCTGCATTGATTTCACCAAAGTTTTCACAAAATCTCTGGCTCAAACCCTTTTTTTCAACTCGTCCCTTAAATGTACGATGGGATTAAGGTCCGGGCTTCGCGCTGGCCACTCCATAACAGGCACATCCACCTCTTGAAGGTACTGGTGTACTACACCCGCCGTATGCGGTCTCGCGTTATCCTACATAAACAGAAAATTTTCACCAATAAACCCGGCAAAAGGTACGATGAACTTCTCGAGTACTTCCTCAATGTACCGTTGAGAATTCATTCCTCTTGATCGACAGCCAGTATTGGCTCGTGTGATGAATACAAGATCTGTCGCCTCTAATGATATGCCTCCCCAGAACATGCACGATCGATCCACCGCCATATGGGACACGTTCTTCAATGCAACATTGTGCATATCGCTCTTCTTGTCTTCTGTATACTCTTCCACGTCCATCGGTGCCATATAAACACATCCGGCACTCGCCAGAGAATAGGACTATTCTCAATCCTTCTTCTGTCCAATTCAAATGCTCTCGAGCGAACTCACGACGGGCTCGTCGATGGGCTGCGGTCAATTTCGGCCCGTTTGGTGGTCTGTGTGCAGTCAGATTAACTTCTCGAAGTGGTATTGTCCACCGACGAACTTCGACTTCACGAACTTCTTGGAGCCGCCGTCCCAGTCGAACCGCATTCATACGGCGATTTCGCAACGAAGTTGTTACAAGAAAGCGGTCATCACGCTGTGCTGTAGCACGAGGTCGGCCAGATCTTTGTCGCCGTCTGAAGCCACCAGTTTCTTGATATCTCTGCTACACTGGACGAACGGAGAATCGGCTCAAATTTAGTTGTAGAGCCACTTCAATTTGGTGCTGCTCCGCGTAAATTAGTGCAACCACTTATGCGGCTACCTCTGGTGTTGTATCCATTTCTTTGCTCCGGTTGAAGACGTAATCAATAGAGGATCGTTCAGGCTAAGCGTCGATATGCGAATGACACAATTCTGAGCGAGATATTTCATGGCATGCTATTGTATTGATCTTGTTGAATTATTTTTAGAATTTAATTCGAAAGCCTGCTATGTGCATTTGACAAAAAATCACTTTGATGGCATGGTACAAGTACAAGAAAGGTACCACTGGATAGTTATTGAAATAGGCTTTGAATCTGCATTAAAAATATTAAACAAATATTGGATTTTTTTGATATTTTTGAACTTTGTTCGATTTTTTTTGCACCCAAGTGTATTTCAATTTGATTTTTTTATCAATTCACTTTCGTTTTTTATTAGTAGTCTGTTTTAAAGTCTTACAAACCAATCATTGCTAAACTATTCACGCTTGTTGTGATTATCGTTTCGGTATAAATCTACATTCGACTCCATAGTACTTTCTAACTAAAATTATAACAAAATTAGATTTAAAAAAGCAAACAATAATAATAAGGGAAGGACGATTGCTTCACTCTGGAAAATTAAATTTTTCCGGATATAGGTTCCTAGAGAATCTACATTACAGTGTATTCAGTTTTTCAGTTTATAGTGTGAAATTTTGTTTTAGCTCGTTAATTATAATCACATCCCCGTCGAATGCTGCAATGCTATTCTCAAAAATCATAGGTTTACAATATTAACCATAAAATTCTATGTTAAATTTTGTAAGTTTCTTTAAATAAAGAATTCTTTATTTAAAGAATGGAATTTATTAAAACGATACTTGAGTCCGAGAATACACCTAGAAAAAACAAATTGTTTTCAACATTTTTGGGTAGGATGGCTCTCAAATCCTCAAATTTTTCGCTTAAGGTGTTCAACATTAATTTCTATCTAGACAAAAAAAATAGGTATTGCCTGAACCTATCTATCATTTAAAACATCACGAAATGGAAAGTTGTTTTGTCACCCTCACCATTGACCTTTGGGCCGCGGAAGACTTCGTTTAAGAAGATAGTGCGTATAAACTTACGGGAATTTAAAATTGTTTTCTTTTATTTGAAAAAGCCGATGAAAACCGAAATTAAGCTGATCTTTTTATTTCTGAATAGAAGAATCGGTTCAGATAAACTACAAACTTAAGTTTTGCCTGACCATTTTTTTCACTCTACTATTGATCGATTGTCGATTGGTACACGACATCCATAATAGAAGAGACTGTTAATTAGTCAAATATCGTTTCGGCGTCAATGGATATACTGATAATAATCGAGGTTTATTTGTTGGTCAAACCACTTGGGAATTTATCTGCTTGATAGCCATGTTCAATAAACCAATAAAAACAGAAATATTTTTACAATCTGTTTTTTAATGTTCTCGTTGCAATAAAAAAATACTCGTCTTGTAGATAAGAAACTATCAGAACGTCCCGTAGAGAATGTTGTATCTCTTTTGTCAATGTTAAAAGTTTTCAGTACAATGTGGGGATTAGTAAAATAATGGTGAATATTTACAAAATATATATAATTAAAATAAATAATAAACAAAATAAATAAATCAATAATGAAAATACCCTTATTTTGTGAGCCCGATGGTGCAACACTAAAACTTTTAGCTAAGCGTCGTTGGAGTGGAGGTGTCGGTGAATGTGGCATCATATCTTGATTTAAATTTAAATTATTTCCACTGAGACTACTACCGCTATTTATATTTAATCCAATATTTCCGCCGCCTCCGCCACTATTACTTATGGTTAATGTTGAATCACCAGCGAGAGATAACCCAGTTAAATTAATTGCACCACTGCCACCTACACCTCCACTGGTCATGATTAGATTACCACCACTGCGTGATGATGAATTTAAAAGTAATTTCATTTCAGAACTATTACCCGATCCGGCTGCCCCACCGATACGGGAGCTCATTTGTGCATTATTTTGTGACGATGATGAAGATGTGATCTCTAAAGCGTTATTACCATCATCCCATGATGTGCTTTGATAAATTCCTAATTAGGATATTGGGGCAATATTTACAAAATGTATCACAACACAGATGTGTTAAATTTCTTACCTAGAAATGCGTCCACCTGGCTGGATATACCTTTAATCGCTTTTAAGAAAATTTGAGGAAGTGCTAGTAGACAAGGATGTTGATGAGGTTCCATTCCCACCTCTTTTATTAGACAGTACTGCATAAATTGTGGTGTATGTGAGATTACACTCGGAGAACACAGGGTCGTTGGTGAATTAATGATTCGAAGAAATCGATACCATGTTTGAGCGATACAATCATTGGTCATCCCTGGTGGAATAAGACTTGCATCTTCTTCCACTAGAACAAGGAAGTACAAAAATAAATCTCAATTTCTATTAAAGTAGTATCTAATCTAAAATCTTACAAATTTTCAGCTCTGGAAATGTCGGTCCATATGTAAATTCGAGTAGTCGTGCAGTAAGTGCGAGATTCACTCGATTCCACTGCTCAATCATTGCGATTCGATGGCGCCAATTTTGACATGATTCTTGTAGTGTTTTCCAAAGAGATGGAGAAGGGAAACATCGAACGCATGCTAATAACCATATCTCAAACAATACGCTTAGTACACGTTCGCAAAGCTGATCACCTACGTCATCTTTTACTGTGGGTGGTGCCAATAATATCTCATTGATTGCTAGTAGAAATAATAGTAGCGACTCCCAAGTTTCGCGAGTCATAATCTGTGACATCTGCGCTGTGTGCTGAAGTGTCCTTAGTACTCGATGGCATAGTACGGCTTGTCGATTTATCGTATCCGGGCCTATATTATCATAATTATATTAAAAATAGAAATAGGTTCGAATTAGCAGGTGCATTTCTCGAAAGATGAAATATAATATAGAAAGTAAAGTACCCAATTCTTCCTGGTATAAAAATGGCCAGACTTGTGCAAAAATCAAACAAACAAAAATAGTACTTGGATTAGAATACATGCAAACTATTAATTAAATATGCAAATAATTTATAATGGCACACATGGAATAAATCTATGTAAATCTGTTAATTTCAAGTGCCTTTTGGATGCATACCTTCTCCTGGGCGTGGAACAAATAAATTATGAAAATGATTTATAATTTTGCGTGCATATATATTAGGGTCGCCCGATATCGGTTTAGGAACACTAATCCGAGGCACAGGATGTAATGCGGTCATCCATTCACAATACACGTTAACACAATCCTTAATGGTCTCATGCTCCGTCAAAGGCAACGAAAGTCCAAAGCATATGACATTCATACACCACTGCACTTCTTGGTCATTTTCTAGTTGGCTCGGTTCTGCCGGCTGGGTAATCCCTAAATTACTGGCTAGCTGCTTCACTACGGCAACAGTGACCTCTCGCCCAGCTAGGCCGCTGAATTTATTCAATACACTTTGCGACTGGGAACCACAAGTGTTAGCCGTGATAATTGGCGATAAAGAAGTCCATTCGGTGTACATTTTGGAATTCCTCTAAAATCTCTTGTGAACTTTAATAGGTGTACAATCCTTAATACCGAGTTTTGATCATGTTATTGTTCAAAAATTGTAGTTTTCAATATTACAAAAAATAAATAAATCAACGTCACCGAAAATTTCTTTCTATATGTCAAATTAGTAGTCTTCTGCTTCGCCGATCCCATATTTATTGATGGTAAAATAATGATTATTGATGGTAAAGTAATGACTGGCATCCCAAGTATAACAAAACGAAAGTAAAAATTGAGCATAGTATTTTCCTTCGTTTTCATCCAAAATTAACGAAAGTTAAACTTCACATTATAATGATAGTGTTTGTAGCGTATATGTATACTGTGTTGTTACTACTGTATACTGTGTTACCGCAATTTTTCTTTCGTAGGAATGTGTATAGCGTGTAATGTACATGGTTTGTTTTTATTTTTCATGTTCACGACATGAGTTTGGTAATTTTATAAAATAGATTTTGTTAAAAAAAATTAAAGATGTGCGTTAATTTAAATAAAATTACATCAAAATATATTTTATATCTATTCAAATATTGTTTTCATAAATTAATTAATTTCTAGTTCAGTTTTAAGTTTTTAGGTAGAAAACAAATGCGAAAATAATAAACTTGATGTGCAATAATCATAGTACCTATTTGGAAAATTATTTAAACTTTTAATATTACAATCTAAGAATAATTTCAAATTGTGTAATAATAAAAAATAATTAAAAAATTAATTAAAATATAATTTAGATTCGTATATAATATGTATATATGTATGTATATTTTTATACCGCAAATTTAATAAAATAAAAATATTCATTTTAAACCTAAATTTTTATTTTGCTCTCACATTTGGATGCCGCCATCTTTTTCTTCTAACATTTTCAAATATAGCATTTTACATTCATGCACAACCTCGCTCCCGCCATTTTGTTTTTTGTCTTTTCTGTTCACACACACACATGTATACAATTCTCCTTTATTGAGTTTCGTTCAGTTTCGAATAATCGCGACACGTTTCATACGTTTTATTTTAATAAATTGCAACTCAAACTTAGAAAAATACTAGACTAAGTTTAGTACTTAAGTACGAATATCGCCAGGAAAATTGAAAGTAAAAATACTTGGGTAGTAGGAAGATAAATAAAACGAAGTTGGTTTCAATTTTTTTTTTTTTTGCCCATTGTGAGAGATACTCTTAAGGTAAAAGTTTAAGGCAAAAGGTTAAGGCAAAATTTTTTTCTATTGTGAGAGCTCTGTTAACTGGTTAAAAGTGTTTTTTTTTGTACTTTCCGAATTGTTTTGTTTATTTTGGAATATGTATTCTTTTGTTCTCACTGCTGCAAATCGTATACAAAATGGAGCAATGTTCAATTCTTATTTTGGTCGTACGATAAAAAAATATGCCCGACATTCAACCAATCAGAGCGATTAAGGCGATGCCACATACACATTTCTACGGACGAAATCTAAAAACAGATTTCGCATTTACGAATTAATTAGAGCATATTTTTGACTCAAATCAATTAGATAATATGTAAAATATCTCAAGTTAGTACCTAAAATAATAAATTTGGAATTATTTAATAATTTTAATTGAAAAATTATCAATTTTCTATTTAGCCGTTCCTAGAAACGATTTTTTCTGTGAATGGTATAATTTTACACGTGAACGAACGCACAAAAATCTAAAACGATTTCCGAACTCATCAAAAAATTTTAAACGATTTTTTTCTCTGTTGTCTATGAACTTCAACAAATGTCAAAAATTTCCAAAACAAATATATATTTTTCATTAATTTAATATTTTTATACACAGTTCTATAGCAGCTTTTGTATGGACAACATCATTCAAAGTGGTAAATAGAATTTTCGTTTGTGTAAAACAAAAGTGATTTATAGTAGTGAGGTGTAGATAAAAAGTGAAAAATTAATAGTCAAAAAATAAAATTGTGGAAAAAGTGAAAAATAAAACATTATAACGAACAGGAAACAGTGAATAAATGCGCGACGCGCAGGCGTCAAGAAACAAAGAGCAATCTGCAAAGTTAAATAAAAATAGAAAACGAAAAGTGGAAGACAATAGAAGTGAAAATATAAAACTTGTGAAAAATGAAAACCGTATGAAAAAATTAAAACAAAACGAAAAATCAACAAAACCTTTTAAAACATATTTTAAAATGGAAGAAAACATGGATGTAATCGAAAGTACAGAAAAGACAAATACCGAGGATTTCATAGGATTTGACATACCAGTACAAACAAAAACGAAGAAAGAAGAAACACCAGAAAACAAAACGGGAAATATGACAGGAAAAAGCGAAAAGACCGTTAAAAATAGATACCAACCGGGAGACATCGGACCATATTATGTCATAATAGAAAAAAAAGGGATAGAAGACATAGTAATCGCCGAAAAATTAAATTCACTGAATTTTGGAAAAATCCTATCAATCAGACAATTTGGCAAGAACAGAGTAAAGGTACAAACCAGGGAACTAGACACCGCAAACAAAATATTAAACAGCGTCGACTTGGAAAGAATACATCTCTATTCATCATATGTACCAAATTTCATGCTTGAAACAATAGGCTTCATAAACAAAATACCAGAAAACACAGACATGGAGATATTGAAGAAAAACATCTCATCGAACACAAAAATAACAAATATAGAAAGGATAACCAGATGGAATAACACCGAAAAAAAGGTTGAACCAACTACAGCAATAAAAGTAACATTCCGCTCAACAATACTTCCCCATAAAATTTCCATATATCAGGTAGATAGAAGAGTATCATACTATATACCTAAACCCTTATTATGTAAAAGATGCTTACTATATGGTCATACCCAAAAACATTGTAAGGGTAAAGAAAAATGTAATAACTGCGGGGAACAAGAACATAAAAAGGCTAACTGTAAAAATGAAACGAAATGTTATTACTGTGGGGAAAACCACACAACTAACTACTACTTATGCGAAGAACATAAGAATAAAAAAAAAATAAAATACCTAATGGTAACAAAAAGAGTTTCATACGGTGAAGCCAGAAATACCGTAAAACCAAAGATACAAAAGGAATTTAATCTAGAAAAAGAAAACTTTCCCCCAATCAATAATAGCAGAAACGACAGAGAGCTGGAATTATTAAAGGACGAGATGAAAGAAATTAAAACCAAATTGAAAAAAGAAAACCAAATACTAAAAAAAGAAATAATCGGACTAAAGAATGACATAACAGAGATGGCAATCATGAATAGGAAGATCCAGACAACAGCGCAACAACTAGTAAACCCCTCAATCAAAGGATCAGAATTAGACGTAGTCGTTTTGGCAATCCTCGAGCAAATCAAGGACTTCGATGGAGTGGTGAATATAACTAACAAGCATTTACAAAAGCTAGACATCCTCGATGAGTAAGTCCCTCAATATAGCACAAATCAACATAAGAAGCCTAAGGCAAAATAAAGACGAATTGGAATACTACATCAACAAAGAAAGGATGGACATCACTTTCCTAAGCGAAACCTGGACGAATGACAACAGCAAAATAAAATTTAAAAATAAACAGATCTACCTCAAACACAGACCGGATGGTTACGGTGGCGTGGGATTCTTGGTCAACAACAATATAAATTCTCGACAAATCAAAATCAACGCAAAATACCAACCAATAGAAGCTATAAAAATTGAAATAAATAACACAAACAAAGAGATACTAAACATAATTGGGATATATATACCTCCCAATATAAATAATAATATAATAAAAAACAAATTTAAACTATTAATTAATGACAATAATAACATCAATAATATCAAAACAATAATAATGGGAGACATAAATGCACATCACCCCGCTTGGGAAAACAATAGCCATGAAGATAATAGAGGGAAAATAATAGCTAACCTAATTTCAACATCGAATTACATAATATTAAATAACGGCGAACACACCTGGATGGGATCAAAAGGAAGAAGCTCAGCAATAGACATATCACTCATAACCCAAAACTTAGCAAATAAAGTAAACTGGACAATAGATAGAATTAAAATTGGTCACACAGATCACCTACCCATAAAAATCAAAATAGAAGACACCAACACATATAACGCACAATCATCGACAAGGACCAACTATAAGAGAGCCGCAGAGGAAATAAAAAACTTAAATCCAAACCACACATTTGATTTAATAGACTACGAAACCGAATTACAAAATATAATAGAAAACAACACCATAATAATAGAACCAAATAATAAATATATACCAAAAGTTTGGTGGTCAGAGAAAATCAGGTCACTATGGGAAATTAAAAAACAGAAGTTAAAACTATATAACAATAATAGAAGAAACAGATACATAGAAATAGAACTAAAAAGAGCATCCAGCAAATTAAGATTGGAAATTAGGAAGGCAAAAAAGAAATCGTGGAATGAATTTATAACCGAAATAAACCCTAACATCAACACCAAAGAGTTATGGAGCAGAATTAGAATGTTCAACAACAAGAAAGGGGAAAGGAGCAATATATTTAGCAGCGAAGACAACATGGAAAAATTTTTAGCGCACAGCATAGTAAATTCAAAAATAGAAAAAGTAAATCAACTCTCCCTACCAATAACCCACACAAACAAGGACGAATTCAGTTTGGAGGAAGTACGACAAATAATCCACAGCAGCAAAAACACTGCACCAGGAGTGAACAAAATATCATACAAAATACTAAAGGGACTACCAGAGGGACACATAGCCAAATTAACGGAACACTTAAACAATATATGGGATAAACAGGAGTTCCCCGAAATCTGGAAAAAAATAAAACTGATCCCGGTAGCAAAACCAAATAAAAATATAAATGAAATAGAAAGTTATAGAGGAATTCACCTATACTCAACAATCGCCAAAATTACAGGAAAACTAATAAAGTCAAGAATTAACAAAATCACGGAGCAATTAAATATTTTACCGAACACTTCATACGGATTCAGGAAAGGAAAATCTACATCAGACTACATACATCATTTAATCAACATAATAGAAAAAAATAAAACCAATAATCAACACACAATAATAATCTCAACTGACATAGAAAAAGCATTCGACAGAGTGAATATAAAGAAATTAATAGAAATACTTCAAAATTTGAACATCCCACATCAATATACAAATTGGATATACAAGTCGTTAATAAACAGAAACATAATTTTCCAATCCGGAAACAAAGTAAAAGAAACTACAACCAGTACCGGGCTTCCACAAGGAGACCCTCTAAGCCCCGATTTATTTAATTTATATACCAGCCAACTACACCAAATTAACAATAAGGACGTAAAAATATTACAATACGCGGACGACTTCCTAATGATAGTTGCAGCCAATGAACTAAATGTAGCCGAAAGAATGGCGAACAAATACATACAGGAATTCAACCATATGTTAAGCAAAATCAATTTAAATATGAACCCAAACAAAACGTCATTCATTATCATCAAAAAAAGGATAGATCAATCAATAAAAATAAAAATAAATAACATATACTTGAAACAAAGCAACCAGATAAAAACCCTAGGATTCAACATAGACACAAAATTAAATTTCCATGCACACCATAGAGAGCTGAAAAACAAATGTATAATCGCGACCAACATAATAAAAATCTTCGGCAGAAAAAAGGGAGGGGCACACCCCTCAATATTACTGAACCTTCACAAAAGCCTCACAGAGAGCAGGATAAGATACAGCGCAGCTATAACATCTAGCAACAAGAGTATGGATATACTGCAAAAAATAATAAATACGGGGATTAGGACATGCCTAGGGCTAACAAATAGTACACCCATAACAGCGGTAATAACAGAAGCAGGAGACCTACCTATCCATCTAAAAATAGACTACTTCAACTACACTTACATCGCAAAACAACTATACAACAACACCACACTAGGCCGCAAACTGAGAAGTAACAAATGCCATGGAACTTCAAAGGAAACATACATAAAATACAAAGAACTTTTGGATAAAATACCAATTAAAGCACCCGATGAAAGGCTGGAGGAAACAAATATAAAAATAAATATAACATTACACCACCAACTACAGAACATAAACAAGAACAACATAACACAACTGAAACAAATAGCAACAAACCACATAAAAGAACACAGTTCTTATGCGATAACATATACAGACGGATCTATATCAAAAGGGAAAAGAGGGATAGGCATATACAACAACTACAATAACGAAACCTTTAGCTACAATATAACAGAACCACTCTCGATAAAATCAATCGAGACAATAGCGATATTAGAAGCAATCAAGATAGCAAACCACAACAACATAAAAGATTTAACAATAGTCACAGATTCACTATCAGCATGCAAATCTATAAACAACTACAGAAGTAAAACACACACAAAACACTTCGAAAGGCAGATACACAAATTATCAATAACACATAAAATGAACATACAAATAATATGGATACCAAGCCACGTAGGAATATACGGAAACGACGAAGCAGATATAGCCGCCAAAAAAGGGACAAACACCAGAAGAACAATCGCTACAGAAACACCAATAGAAGAAAACATCAACATAATGAAAAACCTGATGTATGAAAAATGGAACACCGAATTCCTGAATAGAACAGCAATAAAAGGGATACAACACAAGAAGAACATTAAAGGAATAGTTGGGAAGAAACCATGGTTCCATAAATTAAACCTAGACAGCGATACCATAAAAAAATTGACAAGACTGAGGACAAACCATACTTTCGATAAAAAATATCTAAAATTAATTAAAAAAGTGGAAGATGACAAATGCGAAACATGCAATACAAAAGAAGACGCCAGACATATAATCGAAGATTGCAAAAAATATGACAACATAAGGATAAAATTTAAATCAATAAGCAATAAAAAAGTAGAAGAAATATTAGCTGATAATAAACAGGAAGAATACGCTGAATTAATCTCCTTTTTAAGAGAAACCAATACGGAAATTTAATAAGGCAAGATAACTTACATCAAGGGAACCAAACATCAACAAAAAAAAAAAAAAAAAAAAAAAACATAATTTCACATATTAATCTCGAAACATAAACATACAAATAATCTTTGGAATGCACAGACAAACCGTCATCGGATAGAGGAAAAATAAATGTAAAATAAAATAAAATGAAATGTCAAATATAGAATCATGTAACCGAACTGTAAATTTTGGTGATGTGAACGAGAATGTTCAAGAGAATGTTCTTACTTTCAAGCTTTGTTCACAAGTCGGATGGAAATCCGAAATTTAAAATCCCACCATTTTAACCAATCAAATCTTACAAATTATACAAAATACACGCCCCCTTTCATCCCAAAAAGTAGAAAAATTGCAACTTTTGAGCAAAAATCCTGCAGACGACCAACTTAACAAATCAAAACTAATTATTCAGCTACATTTTGTAGATCATTATAGTTTTTTTGCTCATTTTTTTGTGTGTTGTAATGAGTACTTCTTAATGACATTTGGTTTTTTTTGTATTGTAAAACAGTTCTGTGTACGTTCAGACTTAATTATTTATCTAAGCTGAGTTACGGAAAACAACAAAACTCAACTATTGTTTGTCTTGAAAAAGACATTTTTTATAACTTAATTACAGATTTCAAAAATATCCGAATATAAAATATTTAAAAGAAAAAAAAAATTCAAAACTAAAACAAAATGACGCGAAATTTATAACGAAAAATTTATGAAAAGAAAAATGAATTAAAAACTGAGAAACTATAATGACACGAAATTTAGGAAAAATCAATGAAAAGCCAAAAGAATTTATTAAAATTGAAATACTAATATGAAAAACGAAACGATTTTTTATTTAAAATGCCAGAAAAATTTATAAAACACAAAAATACGAAGAAAACGATATTCACTGTAATTAAGCCAAGCGTAATTAAAAATAAATTTTTATTTTGACAGCTATGTCACAAAAAATAGACCAAATATATAGAGCAAAAAACATAACAAAAATTAAAAAAATCTCGGATGTGGGATTTTGGGATTTCCATCCGTCTTGTGAACACAGCTTCAAGCCAAACAAATAAATTAAACTATAAAAAAAAAAAAAAAAAAAATATTTTTATAAGGCTCATCATGAATATGGTATGGTAAACTTATTTAATTATAAAATGAATTAGCTGCTTATGTATTATGAAATTTTTATAAAGAATTGTTGTAAAAATCGTCTGTATTTTTTTTTGGTATGTGGCGAGGCAAAATAAATTTACGCACGAATCGTCTGTTATTAGATGTGTATGTGGCAACGCTTTTTATTATTTATGTCTGTCAGACAAAATTTATACAATTTAAGTGCTTATTGGTCACAGACTACGCGCAGATTACGAAAAGTCTCTTAATTACGACAACTAAACAAAAAAAGTATTACCTAACTAAGACCATTTCTCAGTCCAGTCAGTGACTGTACTTCAGAATCGGGGGGTTAATCTCGTTTCGTGAAGACTGCTAGAGGCGCCTTTAGCCAATGGAATTGTTGTTGGTAATCGTGCCAAGAAAATACGCCAATTTTAACATGATGTATGGTTTACGAACACACTCCAGCTAGTTGCACCAATGCATCACCGTTTACTACGATAATGTTACGGTAAGAACTCCAAATAATCATAATTTTGAGTACAGACATAAGTATATGATTCCCCTGCATCTAGGTCCTAAATGTTCTTCTTACAATTAGATACCTGGATGTTCAAAAGAGCGTCACCACCATAGATAATATTGGATTAGATTAAATCATTCAGAAATTTGGTCACTGGTAGGAGATCATATTAAACTCCTCGAACTGGGCGTAATCATTTCATTCTACTTATCTAGCTGAATGTGCGTACCAAAATGATTATTAGTTATGCCAAAATCGGTTTCTTCACGCTTATTCATAATATAAGTGGTTGGTTAATGGTTCACCTCAAGATATAAGCATCACGTGCTATTTGCCCTCTGAAAATTGAATCGTATCAAGGTACAAAAAAAAAAAACGCCAAAGTTTATTTTTAATTTATCTTATTTAATTTAGGTTAACACACAAGATATTGAGAAATAATGTAGAAACAAAAACAGAAAAATATAGATCTCCTTTGAAATTACTGTTGTTTTTTGTTCTTTAAAATTCTAATCTAAGATTTAAATTTTGTTATCTAATCTTCTTTTTTAGTCGCGGCAGATTTAGGCTCAGTTGGACTAATTTCTTCTACTATAGGCTCTGCGGCCACTGTACCTTCGGTAGCCGGTACCAATTGCTTTGAAGAACCATCTTCCATTTCCGCCGAGAATCCAAATTCGTTAACACGTTTCTTGTCAACTTTGTACTGCCATCTCTGATACAGGAATACGAAGAATACGATATCATCACGGAAGCATCCCAACCGATACATGGTTGGCATTTTAATAACAAATGCGAATATATCATCGATGAATGTGTTCAAAAATTTGTATGTTAACATGCGCCATGGAAGATGGGCTACGGATTTAAGCTTGTAGTTTATAAATAATTGCGGTGTCATCATAATGAAACCAAAAGTGAGAAGGTACCCGTATAACATATTCAAGATAAATGAATACCACCCCTTGTGCTCGTTATAAACAAGTGAGTAGACGGAGTATCCGATGAGCAGAGGGAAGCACAACCATCCTAGATACTTAAATGCTAAATTATCATAATGTCTCGTTGAAGACTCAACATAAGAGCCTTTGTCTTTGAATGTCAGCTTTGGAATGATTCCGGCTATTTTTTCACCTGTCACACTCACATCTATTACTTTCTGGATCTTCCATACCTCGATACCTAATCCTATGAAACAACTTACACGAATCATCAAATTCGTTTCATTGTCTAAGACGTACAAAAGAACGATTAACGATTGGAATACACTAAAAAATACTGACCGGACGGATAGTCCTTCCAATGATTTCCGATTCTTCCAAAACTGGATATCGTTTTTAAATGCTAGAAGCTCGAAAATACTGTGAAGTATGGATACGAATATTGTTAAACCTAATAAGTATGGATTTGAATCGAGTAAAATCTCTTTTAATGAATCCTGATCCTCTTCGTTTTCTTCCATTCCAGCGGTCATAATGGACCACTTATTCTTCTTGGCTTGAGCCGCATACAATTGCCATTTGAACAGTGAAATCGGTTGGAAGGTTAATGATAGTTCAAGCATGTCGGTCGTTTTATTAATTGGTTGATAGTCTCGAACCATATTCCAATAATCATTTACAAATATGATTGGCTGATAATTTTCTCCATCATTGATAAAAAAAACGTATTCATCGAGCGGTGGGGTCACCGCCCCCTTGACCCAATTAGTTTGATCCACTACTAAATTTATCGTTAAATTTGGATGCCAATGTGATAAAATTTCATCATTCATAATTTGAGACTTCCGTATTTCCTCTTCGGATTTGTCTGTTTCGCCCGTTAATAAATTCTGTGTTTTTGTATAACGAACCTTTTTAAATTTATTTAATAGTCTTCGACTGTGTCCCATGTATTTCCCTGCATATAAACTCCCGGCGTTCGGATCAGGACTTTGCCCCGATTTTGTGACATACGCATGTATATATATTGAACCATTATTTTTTAATCTATCGCTAGCTTTGATTTTTGTATGATGTGTAAAAACACCATCCGCGGCCGGCCCCGATTCCCAATCCCCGTATACCAAATTTGGTTGGTACCACAGTAAACTATTCGGGCTGGTAAAATTTACGTTATCATAGTCTTCTGAGGCGTACAAATATAAATCGAAAACGACCTCGTTCTCAAATAAATTCCATGATTTGTGCCTTGGACCCTCTGGGCCGGCCACTGGTGTGGTTGGAGTTTGTGGCTTCCGGAAAAATGTTGAAATGAAATAAATAACAAGTGCTCTTATTATTAATGATTTGGTTACGGCGAAAAATGATTCCATTCGGGATGGTTGACGCATTTCGGCTGCAGTCAGTTGTTGAGCCTAACACGACGTAAACATTTTATGAATATTTAAGAAAATTTAATTCACTTCCAATTAAGATACTTACTTGACTGTTTTCTGGTGCAAGTGGTGCTAGTTCCCCCGAATCATTATCATCACTTGTGGCCACCGTTCTATTTTCATCCGTCATTCTGTGTCTTTTTATAACCTGTCTATTAACACGCACAATACGAATACCCGAAAGGAAAAATACTTTTGGATGTCCGAAAATCCAATCGATTCACTCAAGTTAAATTAAAAAAATCACAGATATAAATATAGTTTTACTGTACAATTAATTTTCCTGTGTCATTTTTTTTATTTATGGAAAAAGTTATAAAAATTATTTAGAATAAATTAAAAATTTTCAACATGAATTTTCCACTCTTCACTTTTCTGCTACAGGCTGGTACTTGTGGTTGTGCTAAAGAATGATGTAGACTTTATCAATTGTCTAATTTTATCGCTTGACAGTTGGTATTTGTGTGGATTCTAAATTTTGAATTCCACATACCACGTTGATAAAGGTGTGCGCGTACTACAGTAATTTATCACAGGTTACAGAGCTCTCACAATAGAAAAACTTTTCCTTTTGCCTTACAAGTTTGTTTGATAATAAAACTTGAGAAAAAAACAAAATTCGTTTTACTTTAAGGAAAAAGTTAGCAAACTCTAAACTTTTGCCTTAAGAAAAGACTAATAAAGTTAGCTACATTTCAACCCATGATGATTTAATATCGTGGTGCCGTGCAATTATTGTTGACTTCCTCCAACTCTATAAAAAATAAGATGTTTGACGTCATCTGATTTATCTGCGGTGGTGTGGTGGGTACATGTACAAATTTATGATCGTAACGATAGTGCGGAGTCTGATTGGGCATATCTGCATATTGATAGAGCGGAAATCGATGATACGTGTCTTCACGCGCCAATGAATGAGACAAGCAACTCCAAATTCTACTTCTGATGGTTGCTGTAATTGAAGAGTTTAACTGCGTTGATTGTGTCATGGATCCAACCCCCAGACCATCAAATTTCTTGGAATGCAAGTACATCTAAAGTGTAACTTTTTACCTGGTTTCAAAGGTTTATAGATCTCCAGATCTTAAAAGGCTTCTATGTGCTCCGTTTTAAAGCATTGTCCGTGTACAATTTCGGAGATTGTATTTGTGATGAATCCGATATGGTAATTCGAGGTCTTGTTGTATGTGGGTCACGTATTGGTGAAGAAACTTAAAGAATCCAGTTCTATGGAACGCATGTTTATAGCAAGCCGCTTCATACAAGACAGACCTGGAGAACACATGCTTATTTGGAATTGGTTTCACGGCGCTAATAACACGCCGCCACATGTAGTGTCAATGACTATAAGCAGAATTTCCCTGCATTGCCTCCACTACATCGCCTGATTGATTTAGAGTTATTCAGAGAGCACCACGAGGAGGTATGAATCTAGGACTTCGCTCTCCGAGTGACAATAGTAGTTTAAAATAGTAGGATTTACTAATGCCCACATAGACTAGCGACTGTGAACTGTTATCGTCGACTTTTTGCTGGTATTTAGGTGATCACATAGATGTTTGATAAAAGTCTTAACGGAGGTTAAGCTTCTAATAGACAATGGAAGAACATTCAGGAGCTCTGACATAAAAAGATTGCTTCATGATGGTAGGCATACTGTGTAAAACTTAAGTTTCGAAAAAATGGAACGTGGTGTGCACCTCCTGATGATCTTGAAGCGAAATACACTACTTCTAAGTCTAAGAAAGTTAGAGATACTAGACTGTATGGAGTCTAGTATCTCTCCATACTTCTCCTGCAGGAATTCCATAAGAGACAACGATTATCCCCATGTTGATACGATATTTTTAAACAGTTTTCCTTAGCCGGATTCATATTTAAAAACTTTTTTTTTTAATATGTTAAAAACTATAAAATCACGTTGCTTGCACATATAAGAATGTACATATATCCCATTTCCGGCTCGCCATCACAATTGTGTGGATGAAAATCGTGTACGAAAGAAAATTATGCCAAAAATTTATTTTTTTATGTATTTTGGACCAACTTAGTGCATCCCCAATAGAATTCCATATGACTTTTATCTTACAGAGTATGAAATAAAAAATTGAGAAAAAAAAAAATTTCAAGTTTTTTTTCATACTTTTCTGTAAGAAAAAAGTCATAAGGAATTCTATTGGGGATGCGTTGTTACACATTTCTGCATACCACTTAAATTGTTTTCGTCCGGAAAATAACACTATTTATTTATTTATTCATTCCATTAAAAATTTTGGTAAAGGAAAAGCACATATGGAAGCAATATAAATGAACAACAAAAAAAAAAAATACTTCCATTAGGCATAAAAACCTCAGATTTTTTCAAAAAACAAATCCACTCCATGCTAGTACCCTCCGTATTGAGCTCAAGCTCATTTGTTACAGAGAACACTGCAAGAAGTGAATACTTATAGACTACTAAAATAATACAAATAAATACAAAAGTATTATTACAAAAATAGAACTATGTATATGCATTGTCATTCAAGCGCGCCACGCTAAATAGCACGCTTTAAAAGATTTAGGCGAAGCTGACCTCTTAATATCTAATGGAATAGAATTCCAAAGAGAAATACCCCTAACAGAAAAGGACGTATTTAAAGATCTACACAGGTTTATAGGGGGAAGTAAACGTAAATTTGCAGAATGGGACCTACTGAACAATAACTTATTAAAGTAGTAGGCCCTTTTTGAAACGAAGACTTATTTGTGGAACCCGTTTTATTCAAATAAGTCACCTCGCGAGGTGACTTATTTTCTGTCTCTCTCTTGCACAAAAAGCTAATTGTGGATCTGTCAAAAAATTTTCGATCGCAAGGGAAATAAAACGAGCAAAAGTTTAATATATAACAGTCGATGTAAGCATATACGTATAGCAAATAAGACCAAATTTATTTACATATCGTTTTCAAGTTGAGGTTATGAAAATATATTATACCTTTCGCAATTCCTGCCGTTCCACTAATTGAAACAATTCTTTATCGTTTTCAATTAAACGAAGCCACAGTTTCAAATTTTTCATAATTAAACCATTTAAAAGTATGAAATGCTTCGAAATGTAATTACATTTATTTAATTATTAAACTTTTTATTATTTGACTTTAATTTATTTTTATAATAAAAAATAATTCACTTTTGACAGCTTTCAAAAATTTAAAATTAGCCGGTGTATCGTTTCGAACACTTTCACTGACTTATTTAAGATGGCGGCAAATAAGTCAATAAGTTCAAAATAAGTCTTCGTTTCGAAAAGGGCCTAACTATATAATAATAATAAAATAATGAATATGTTATCAAAAACGGATATGTACTATCACTTTTCCGGCCAGAAATTACATAACATATGAAATATTTGTTTTTGATTAATTATTTTGTTATTATTATAATAGTTATAGTGTTATTTTTCGAACGTACACGTTGGTCTAAAATACATACAAAAATAAATTTTTCATATGATTGTCTTTCGTAAACGCACGTTCGTGATCGAGGGCCGGAAAAGGGATTTAATTAATATGTTATCAAATTGTAATTCTTTAAACAAAAACACAATCTGGCTAGAAAAGGGATATGGACATAATAAGGAATTTATATCGTAGCGCTTGGTGTTTTTCAATATGGTTTTAATCTATAGTGTATCATCTCCTTTAAAGCATTAGAATTCGCCTCCAGCTTTAACTTTGAATTCGAAATTGAATTTATTATTTTCGAACGTAGTGTCATCAATCAAATTTGACAATTTTCGTTTTGTGTTGTGAAGAAAAGGAAAAATCGTGAAAATCAAATTAGATGTGATTTCCCCTAGTTATCATAATTTAATTTATTTAATTTACTTTTTAATTATAAATGAATGTAGTAGTTTTGTTATAAAAATAATCATTTGTATTAGTGTTAAAAACAAAATAAAACAAGATGAATTTACACGCACCGGTAGATCTTGGCAATAAGGTATAAGAATTGATAAATATAAAACAATTTCCTACTAATTTATGAATATTTTATGTATTTTGTACATTTTATGTGCGGTATAGACTATAGATGAGTTAACACCCGATGAAAAATTACGACTGGAACATCAAAAAATGCATGAAAAACACAAAGGACACGATGCCATGCATGCAGAAATGATTGTCATTCTACTGATAACGCTGGTGGTTGCTCAGATTGTACTCGTCGAGTGGAAAAAGCGGCACTATAAATCGTATTCTTTAATCTCGCTAGTCGGATTATGGATCATTCCTTTGGTGTTGTGCGTTACAAATAAGTACTATCGGTTTATAGTGCTTTGGATCCTTTTTTCCAGTATTACAGGACTAGTAATGCGCAAAGCGCTTCATAAACCTATAATGGGTACAACACCTCGCCTCGTTTATAAATGGTTTTATTTTATATATAAATTAAGTTATGGTCTTGGTATTATCGGTTACATCATAATGATGGTAACGTTCTTGGGTCTAAATTTCGTGTTCAACCAGCCGCCCAACGTTTGGATGGATGTTGGACTTCTTTTTATTTTTTATGGACTATATTATGGAGTCCTGGGCCGAGACATTTCAGAGATTTGTGCCGATAAAATGGCATCTCATATAGGATACTATACGCCACAGGGTATGCCTACTAGACATCTAGAAAAGGATGTATGTGCTGTGTGTGGCAATAAACTTCTAGTCAGTGAAGATGAGGTTGGTGTGTTGGAGGATACGTACAAGTTGTCGTGTGATCACGTATTCCACGAATTTTGTATTCGTGGTTGGTGTATAATTGGTAAGAAACAAACTTGTCCTTACTGTAAAGAAAAGGTCGACCTGAAGAAAATGTTTTGTAATCCGTGGGAACGGCCCCATGTACTCTATGGGCAATTGCTAGACTGGATTCGATGGCTGGTGGCATGGCAACCGCTAATATTGTGTGTAGTGCAAGGCATTAATTGGGTTTTAGGTTTAGAATAAAGACGAACAATTCATACTATATAAATTATATATTTAAGCTCGCATATTCATATAAATGTACATTTATTTTCGTGAATCAACCAAAATTTGTAAATAAATACAATTCAAACCTGTTTCATGTGTTTACCATATTTGATGAATTTGGCTCTGCAATCGCGCATGAACAACAACAAATACAAAAAACTCTCCATAAACTTCATTTTTAATAAAATGAATTCAGTGGTGAATTTTCTTTCGTGTAATTTGTACGCAAGTTGTCAAATGACGTCTTGTAATTTTATAAAGATTTATAGAAATAAAATCAAAAAAATTAATTTTAATTAAATTTGCGCCGAGAATTAATTAATTATAATTATTATATTATTTTTCGTTTTATTTTTTTGTTAAGTTTATATATTGGAAAGTGCAAAATTGTGTAATAATATATAAAATAAAGAAAATTTGTGTGCCTCCTTGTGAAAATATATAAATTTATTCTAGTGTTGTGTGGTTTTTCATTTTATAAATATTCACGAAAAATAATTTATAAAATACCTAATTACAATCTGCTGGCTTAATTGGATTATAATAATATCGCACTACAATAAATAAGGTAGGGTTTAGAAATAAGTATACACGATATTTTATTACGAACACATTTCGATTCCGATTCGAAATTAAAAATGGACACAAATGCAACGCAAACAAGTTTCATCCATGAATTTTTGTTGCTCGCTCGCACGGTATGCAGTGTTAACATGAAACTCAAATATTTAAGCGGTGATTCGATTTCTTTTTTTATTACTTTACTGTAAGCAAGCGAAAAATCTGATCACATACGCTAAATTTTACAAAAATAGCTACCTACTTAGCATGTTTTCTTTTGATGTTAAGTATGTTGACCTTGACTTGTGAAGAAGTGCGCGAACGCAAGCTGATTTTGTTTCGTTTTGTGGGAGCCACTTAAAAAATTCCTCACTGTCTAATGTTTCTTATAAAGTTTAATTTATCAAGTTAAATCCTGCCTTCTATCTACATAACCATGGATTTTTTTTTTGCAATGTACTAACAAATGATGAGTGTAAATTTATAACGGAATTCCAATTTATTGTGCTTTCACGAATTCACGATATATGTGCCTACATATGATGTGTAATGTACTCTCTTTTAAAAGAGGGAAATTTGAAATAGCGTGCGGAATAGATTTATGAATCACGCATTTCTTTCAGGTGATTATAATAAACACTCTCTATGTTTGTTATTTATGTTATGATTCAGTTTATTCAACTTTCACGAAATTGTTCAATACAATTAAGTATGTGGTGTTATATTTTGTAATTTGCCTCGTATAAAATGGGTGCAGCATTGAATATCATTTTAATAGTTTAAATTGATCAATAGTTACGACCTTTACAGTCCTTCAATTAGTTCAGGTATGATGTAATGCTGAATTCTAGATTTAGAACTAGTAAGTATATTGAATTTTGTCAATCAATATACAGATTTTTATTCATTTATGGTTAGATAATAATAAAACTGCTCTAGAATGAATCTCTGTTCGGATTCCTTATTCTTTGATACTTAGAGGAGGTTCGAAGAATTGGCTTGAAATCAAAACTTGGTAATACTGTAGTGCTGTCACAATTTTATGGCAATTAGAATCGCCTGAATTTATTTCGCCCAGACTTCCTAATTCAGACCATGGTCTACAATAATGAAAACGCTTCATACGATAAGGTTCTGCCTACTTTTTCCAAACTCGAGTTGAATTTTTTTCAACTTGTATGAAATTAGAGTACAGAGATAAATTACCATAGTACTGATTGCCGATGTTATGAACGCTCCTTTATTTTTATAAAAATAACCTATCCTAGCATCAGTTTCTCTTGGAGGTCTATTAGTAGCTCACATGATTTGTTAAGAGAATTTTTTTTAGTAAGTAAGCATGTATATGTTTAGTAGAAGGCCGAGACTGAGACGATAAACTGAATAGATTTCCTGTTTAAAAATACCGCTCATTTGCAGCAATAGTGACACAACCCCAAATTCACTTATTACTAAGATATTCGAATCAAACGATTCCGAATAGTTCATATTTTTATTATTTTGTATCAAAACATACTCTCTTATTTAGTTATTTCTAGAAAATTAGGTAAAATTCCATATAAAAAATCACTCAATCCGCGAAAGAAATTAACATTTCTAGATTTTGGAAACTGTCCCAAGAAAATTTGCAGAATACTAAAAAATTATGAAAATTAAGATCCGATTGCGGATGTAGTAACAGAAAAAAAATTATTTTACTAATCAGAATGTATTTTTATTTACTTTTGAAAAACGTTGTTGTTACAAACAATTTTGAGTGTTAATTTCAAATCGTTCTACTGAAAAATTAAAAATTTTGAGTTAAAAATTTTGACTGTTGCAGCAAATGAGCGATTGTTAAAAGTATGTCAACAAGCAAACACCTTCTGTTCTGAATCTGTTTTCTTGCATCTCAATAAATTTAAATTGTATTCTTTCGAACTCAGTCAGGCCGCCCGGCTAACGTTGTTACCTAGGAAATCGTTGAAAAGGTCCACAACATGATAGTAGGCATGTCGTATGGAACGGCAATTAAATTTTCAATGATAAGTGTGAGAAAGGTATCGGCCCGATAGGTGCCGCGATTGCTCATTCCAGACGCTCATTCATACGGAATTATCCCGGCCAAAATGCATGAACTGCGCTACAAATCGCTGCTGCACCCATTGTAATCGCCCGACCTGGCTCTCTGCGATTTCTTTCTGTTTTCCAACATGAAAACATGGCTTGGAGCAAAAAAAATTAAACTCAATCGAGGAGGTTATCGCCGAGACAGAAGCGTATTTTGAAGAGTTTGAGTTGAAGAGTTTGAATATAATTTTCTAATTTTTATTGTGTTCTGCTTTTAAGTTTCCAAACAAAAAAGCTTCATGATTTTTTATAGGATTCAAAATTAATTCCAGGTGTAGTTCGGAGTTCTTGGAAGTCGGCTAATTAATGAAGCCATTCGTCACCTGATTTGGATAAACTCCGTTTACGATTAAAATAGGTTTACAATATGAGTTCCAAATATGGTGCTAAGAAAAGTCCTCGGACACGAATAACATCTTTTGAAGAAGATAACCAAAAATTTCACAAATAGGATTGTTCTTTGAATTGGCGATTTTGTTGCGATTTACTATTACATACTTTGTTTCTGAAGATCCAGTTTTGAATTAATCCAAAGTGTTGTGTCATAACCATTTCAAGATTGAAATAAGAAACTTCATTATAAATCAGTGCGACATCATCTGCGAAAAGTTGGAAATTTATTTCAGAAAAAATTGAACCATGAAATAGAGGTTTGAGGAACGCAAATATTACACTAAAAGATGTTTCCAATTCGAACAAACGCCGTTTTTATTTGTAAGATAGCTTTTGAAATTTTTTAGTATATTGCCTTACGTACTAATTTTGTTTACTTAATTATTCATAGTTGACGGTTTTATAATTCTATTATGAGAACAAAAGTCTTTTCTTACAGCAGTTGAACTAAATTTAGAGATGATAGTGTAGAAGACTGCTTGTGATAACCATATTGATTGTTTGCAGTAAAATTTAAGTTAAATTCATGAACGATTGTTTTAAAACTGTATAAGAACTCTCCACCTTCAATTAGAACAGTAGTATTTTATCTCTCCACGATATTAAATTTTTTCCATTGTAAAAAAATAAAATGACACGTCAACTTTGAACGAATGAGTTTTGGAAAAAATAGAACGACCTACCTTATAGATAGCGCTATCTCTTATCGAACGACAAAACTTACTGGACAACCTTCTACTTAAACAGAAAGCTGCATACACGTTGACGCTTTTTCATAGTAAAATATGAGATTACTTTACGGATTTGTGTTGTTCTCTCTCTCTCTCCCTCTAGCTTTCACATCCCATGACGGGATTTCGTCGTCGTCGTCTTTCAACTGCCTTCGACATTCTATTACTCGTAGATCTAGTTTGACGTCGTCACGCCAGTGTAGTCTAGGTCTTATCAAGGAACGCTTGTCATATAATACGCATTGATGGCATCTTTCAACGTGGCGAGCCAAGTGATTTATTCAAATCCGAGTTTCGTTCGCAACCTTAATTGGACCATTCGATCAATCACAGACGTTGGTGGTCAAGCTCCAACTATCACTTTCGAAAGTTACAAGTTAGAATTTTAGTACGCCTCATCCGGTTAAGTAGGCCCCATCCGAGTACCGATTAATCCAATTTATGGATTCTTGTTTTAATTTGCTGAAAATAACCACCAATAACTACTAATCATAAAAATGATTATCATCTTTGGTTGAGCGAAAGTTTATGCACCTACGATTTCTCTTTAAATAGCTTAATAATAAATACTAAATTTGAAAACTATAACTAACCACTTTTATGAGATGGGAATGAAGTATCACATTATAGGAATTCTATACTTAAGTATTAAATTTTATTTGATTGGATAGGCCATTATAAAAATGCGCAAGTTTCTCTAAAAAAATAAACTGTGTCTTTGCGTATTAACAAACAGTTATGATGATGGAACGCCTCTATATATTTCTTTAAAGAAATGCTATATCTAATATGTTTACTAGTTTTGGCAACATGCACAAAAATGGGTAACACTTCCTGTAGATTGATGTACTTTTTGAGTTAAATATGAACTATTGGAATTTAGTACTTATGGACGACAACACTTACAATGAATATTATCTGGTTGGTTGGTATGGTTGTTAAAACTTAAAATACTAACACATCTGGTGTAATGTTTAGTAACACAAATAAACTAACGAGCGGATGGCGGAACAATATAGAAGTCGCGTGATATCACATTTATGAATTCCATGTTTAAAAACCTATATAGCCGAGTTGCTTTATTGATTCAATGCTGATAAAATTCAAATCAAGGTTAGAAAAGATGTTTGCGCTCGCTTTATATACTTTATACATGAATAGCATATATGAGTACAGTCCAATTTGTTAATATGTCTATTCAAATGTGATAACTTTTGCAATTTTAGGTAAGACAGAAAACGTTATCTGCAATCGCTTTTTGTTGGGTTCTATGTTAAGTATTTACTCGTGAATTGATAAGAATCAGAGTTTTTATGTATTTATTTAATAAGAATGTTTAATACTTAATAACAATAAAGTTGGTCGTGAGTATTTTTGAGAAATATGTATGTAGTCATATCACATATGTACATTTGTACATAAGGTGGTAACGTACAGCATAAAAATGTGGTTTAAGTATTATAATCTACATTTTGATGATGTGTTAAATTTCATATACCCAGTTGAACACATATGTGAGCGCACTTGTTTAAAAACATAAATATTATTTTATAAAACTCAAATATCAACAGAATATAAACTTAAATTTATTTGCAATTTAAATGAATTAATTAGATAGACAGTCTGAAAATATATGAAGTTGAAACCATATACAAAAACATAATTCTCGTTAGAGTAGAGAACATTATATATTAGGGATAAAACTAATTAGTTTAATTAAATAACAAGGACAATACTGTAGTCAGATGGTAAGTACTGTAGTTTGTTTTTATTATTTGTGCAATCTACATGACTAACGATTTTTTCGTCATAATTCAATTTAATAAAGGTTAGCTGTGCCAAATATAAGCTATCTACTTAGATTAGATTGCCTAGCAAAATTATTTATCAGGGAAATAAGCTCTAAATCTGATAAGGAATTGTGGTATATCTATACTTCGAAGAAATAGAATTAGAAATCAAATTGATTTTGTTCTGAAAAATACAAATTTTATCCAAAAGCGTCCCTCAAATTACCTGCCAAGCCAATATCAATTGTAGCAGCCAATTGTTCAATTATTAATTTTTAAATATTTCTTAACAAATTCTCTAATTAACCAATCTACGATATGTTACGCGACCGCAAATATAAAAAAAATTCTCGCATCAATTTCGTAGGTATTACCAAACAAAAACAAGCCTAAGCCCGATTTTTCTAAACACTTTACGTGTTATAAAGTTTCTTGAACTAACAAACGATTAGTATTTGTAATTAATAACCTTGCCCCTAATTGAACATTAAAATTATTGTCACTTATTTGAAATTTAACATAATTAAACGAATTTAACAATCCATGAACACAATTTGAACACAATGAACACGTAACGTATTAGTTAACATTTGTTCAATCGGATAAGGTATAAAATGGTAAATCATGTATGACCCTGCAGTAGCCTAACAGTAATCAATTTGTAGTGTTTTCGGCGATATTAAAAGGCCACCAAGTGGCGAGTCCAACACATTTCTTATTTGCAAAATTTCTAAATTTATTTCTATATTTTCATTTCTTATAAAAAAGTTACTATTTCAGCAAAAATTGTTCGCTACTTCGACCCGCTTCAAGCGTAACCTTAAGCAAACTAAACGTTTTATTTTAAAACTGGCATTAAAATCACACATTTAACTTCGCCCTAAAACATAAGTAGTTGGGTTATTCGAAAGTGGTGAAAAACTGATTTCTTGATAGTTTATCGTAATTCTTGTTTAAATTGTACGGCTGTGGACTATTTCGGTTAAGGCTACGACCACCAAAACTTGGAGATTTCTCGAAATTTGAAATAGCAGCTTTCAAGTTTTAGTGGTCGTCTAATAACCGAAATTGTTGAAACAGTTTACAACCTAAGCTGTTAAGTGCCTTCCATGGTTGGGAGTAACTAAAAACGATTTCTTTGATCATGTATATCTAATTAAGTGTAGTTCAATTACACGCATCCCCCGATTTACACGGTAGATTGGTTCCGCAGAATACAGTGTAAATCCACAGAATATCGTAAATCGAAAGTGGGGTTTTGTATGAAAAACCGTGTAAATCGATAAAATATAATAATATACTTAAATTATCGTTTGGGTTTTAATGATTTTTGATTTTAACGTAAAATATATACTTAGAATAAATTAAATAAAAAATATAATAATTTATTTTTTTTTTGAAATGAAATCGAAAACGTGTAAAAAAGTACCGTGTAAATCGGGGGATGGGTCTATTTTGTTTGAAATATACGTTGATTTAATATATGTTGATTTAATATATGTTGATTTAACTGGCCGTTTGTGTTCTGTTTTGAATGATTTGCAGTGTTAGTACTTCTTGATTGCTCTATACAAAGGAACCTCCCGCGATAATTTAAATATCTTTAAATTTAATTTAATTAATTATTGGATTCCGAAGATGGCTTTACACTTTTGTAACCAGGTGTTAAACTTCAACGATTCTACTGTTAAATATCGAAAATATCGAAAACTATGACATGTTTTCTGGTTTTATTTTATTCCGTTCGTCTTGAATTTATAGTATACTTTAGAATTTATTGTCTAACGCCTAATGTGATAGTTGATATAAATTTCCGTTTGCTGTTGGAATTTAATGAACCTGAACCAGTATAGTTTTTTTATTTTGGTTATGCGGAAAGCCGAATTTTTGGAGTACTAACCGACCAGCGTCGTTGGATCCGCAACCCGAAACGGCCTTAACGATATAAATTACGTACACCCGACAAATCCCGCATTATAATTTTAAACATCAAGCAAACCGAATTGTTGTTTGCTTTGTTTTTCGAGATTGTATCCAAAAACAGAATTCGCGTGAAATAGCAATTTTTGTACTACGAGTTCCGTGTGGCTTTGATTGTGGATCCTCTGTATTTCCCACGCAATTGGCGAGACTTAATATTTTAATAATGACGATACAAGTGGGACGGATTTCTAGTACCAAAGCTAACATATTTAGTAATTAAAATTTTGTTAATCTCACCTAAAAAAAAGTTAATTGCTTATTTGGAATTCATATTTCAAGAGCAATTAAAGGCCATAAAATTTTACGAGTAATACTAGAATGAGCAAATATATACAACTATAGAGATAAACATTCGATTGCTGGTGCCGTTTTGTGTTTTTTTGTTGTAAGTTGCGCGATAACAAAATATTGAGGCGTCTTTGAAGTTTTTTTTTTTAAATTTTATAGAGGGATTATTATAATTTTGTACATTTTTTTCGAGTGTAATAATAAAAAATTGGATTTCGGTTCTTCAACGATTTTCGTTCATTTATGTTTTTGAAATTGAAGTAGTTTTTATACCGGCAAGGTCACTAAACAGGGGCCCCTTAATAATAATATTTTATACAGCGCAAAGTTTATCATATTTTCATAAGTACGTAAATTTTTTTCATCTAAGTACTGTATTCTCGAAATGTGTCACCGACACATCTTTAACTTACCGAATATTTACAAACATTTTGTTTATCGATATAAAAAATTCAACTGTATTTTATCATTTTTACTTTGCTTTTTATATTTCGATTAAACATTATTTCTTGCAACACATTCTTAAAGGTAGTAAATATAAGTATGTAAAAAAAGAAGGAAAGGAAAATAAATATTTATTGATAAAATTATATGATAAGATCGATACACTAAACTTACTTGTATAAGTAAATATTTTAGTTCTTTCGGAAAGATATTTCAGAAACGCAAAAGAAATGACAGTAACCTATACTCATATTTACAGTTTTTCCATACATACATATAAAGAAATTTATCTTTAACCAAAAAAAATAACTAGACAATCAACCAAAATTTTCACCTTCTAAAATCGGCATTGTGATCATGATGGTGCAGTTATTCCATATATATAAGATGGGGCTTAATAGATTTGTTTTCTTGTTATTTGACAATAAAAATAATCGGTAAAGTTGAATAAACTCGATGATGACAGATAACAATAATAATATGATGGTAAAATTCGCATGTGTTCGTAACACAACTTAGCAAGGGTATTCAGTTTATATTCACCTGTTGGGTTCTTATTCGAAATGAGTTTCTTTTTTCATACAGTTTTAGAAATAAGAACTTCATTGGCATTGTTATGACATAAGGAATGCATGCTTTAGTTTATAAAACTCCTTCATTCATTGAAGGTTATGCTAATAAGTTCGAGTTTTCTTTACAAAGTAAGGAATAAAAATATCTTTATGATTTTGTTATCCCATAATTTTGCTGCGTTGACCTTTTATTTGTATACTTATCGATTTATTTTACACAAATATTATTGCGATTTATGACTCAAGTCAATAACAAATCAAAATAAAATTTAAGGCGAAAAGATAAAATAACCAAGAATATCAGATCATCAATCATTTATAGCTAAAAAATAATCTTGTTAAAATTGGCCTCAAATTTAAGGTTGTTACCAATTACAAACCTGTAACTTTTCTTTCAGACATAAAATACTTGGCGTGTTCTACATTAGATCGGGGCGTGCCGGGTGATAAAATAAGCGTTTATGCGAAAAGAAATGTTGACGTAATTTGTTCTGTAAAATCTGAAAATAAATTCAGTTAGGAAAATCGCAATATCCGGGCGCTCAGAAACAAAATAATAAAACAAAAATTCTTTCGACTGATCGTTCTGAAAAATTGAAAACAAGGAAAAGGTTTTTTTAATTATCTCTCTGCTCGCTCCGATGTAATAAAAGACACATCATTTACTATCGTGTTCACATACGAATAATGTACGTAAATTGTCACCAGCCAGGACTAGGACGAATTGACTTGCAAAATTAAATTTAACTTGTAGGTTCTGGAATTTAAGGATTCTGGAATCAGGAATAAATATCCCTGGTATCAGGACTCTTATGAGAATATGAGTGGTCCATGGTTGGCTCCACAGATTGTGAATTCTTAATCTGATTCAGATTCTTCTATGCTGCTTTAGCAAATTTAGACTACTGCTGTTAGGGTAGTTAACGTGGCCCAAATTTACAATAAGGGCACAAAACTAAAGGAATATTTATATTGCAATTTTTTCAGTCATGTTTACTTATTACAAATAGGACTTTGTAAATTAATTAATAATCTCTAGCTAATAATGATGTTACGTTAGAAATTATCTTTATTTTACGAAATTCTAATTTAACTAACAGATATTCTAGGGATATCAATGCTAGTTGGTTCAAACTTTGTGATGATAAAGCTATGGAGGCCGAATCGTAAACCGAAGTTTTGCATCTATTTAATCATATAATCATCTATGCATCCACACGGGATGTCAATGAAGTGGTTTCAATCTTCGTTTTTTCCCTTTATACGAGGGCTGCCTTTTATATTTCGGGATTAGAGAACAAAAACAAATATTAATCATCGAAAATCGCTTTATTGTTTTTCAAAATATTCCCCATGAACATCTATACACTTTTGCATGCGTTGTCAAATTTTCGAAGCACTTTTTCCACTCTGATTGAGGTATCTCCAAAACATGCATTCTGAACGCAGCAACCGCTTCTTCAGGTGTCGAAAAACGTTGACCTCTCAGTTTGTTTTTTACGTACGGGAATAAAAAGAAGTCATTTGGTGACAAGTTAGGACTATACGGCGGATGACTCATCAAATCGATGTTTTGAGTGCTCAAAAATGCAGTTGTTTGAGCCGATGTGTGAGAGCTCGCATTGTCGTGGTGAAGAGTGATCCGTCTTCGGCAGTTGGTTTTCCTGATTTCTTGGAAGACAACTGGCAAACAAATGGTTGTGTACTACTCAGAATTGACTGTTCTGCGTTGTTCTAGTATTACGGTTGCGACATGTCCATTTTTTCCGAAAAAACCCACTAATGTCTCAATCTCACGATAGGTCACATGACGATCTTGCAATATCAGTTCGCGCACAGCATCAATGGTTTCCGGAACAACAACTGATTCTGAACGACCTTCACGAAATTCGTCTTGGAGTGAAGTACGACTTCGATTGAATTCACCATACCATCGATAAACACTAGTCATTGATGGAGCTTCATCGCCAAAAATTGAATTAAGTTCATCCATGCACTCTTGCTGCCTTAATCCACGTCGAAAGTTGTAAAAAATAATCGCACGAAAATGTTCACGATTTAATTCCATTTTTTCGCCGAGGTGTTGAGTTAATGAGTACTGTAAACAACACAAATAGCGCTTGAATGTCAAAACGTTCTGAGTACGTATAATCTCAAAAATGTCAAACTTTACGATAGAGTTGTCAGTTGCCAGATTGCAACACTAGGGTTGTCCAATCCCGAAATATAAAAGGCAACCCTCGTAAAATTGGTTTTTTGCGCCGTAAAGAAACGAAGATTGAACACTGTGTGTTGTGTGCGTGCGTATGTGCGTGGTGCCGTATCCACTAAATGATGTGGCTTCTCTACAGCCAAGACAAATTGATTTGATTGGAATGAAACTTCATACTTAAGCTTTTTTCCACAAATTGGGAGATCTCAGTGAATTTTAACCGAAAGCGGTCCATAAAGTTCCATTACAGCTTTTATGCTTTTTGCAAATATTTTTTAAAGGTATATCATTTATGTGAAAAATAATTAAGAACTAAAAGATCTCAAATAAAATTTGCAATAATACCGTTCTAGATCAGAATTTAAGCGGAAGTGTCAATTTTTTATAAAAATCGTTTTTCATCATAATTTCGGCCCTTGTACAGCCCAGATGGTAGTTTCCAAGAAGGAAGTGAGAGATTCAATAGGAGCTTTTTCATTTTTTGCATGTATTTTGAAAAGTATATCTTTTACGAGAAAAACGGTTATGAACTAAAGGATTCTAAATTAATTTTGCAACAATACCGCCTACCGGTCCAGATCATTCCTGAATACGATACGAAAATGCAAGTCGTTACGAAAATAAATTGGTATTTCTGAATACGATCGTACGTAATATTGTTTGGTGTGTGTCCTTGCTATAAAAAAAATTTATTTTAAATGGTTACAACTTGGACACTATTTTGAGTTTTGACGTTTTGGTTTGTACTTGAAATGGATGCAATAATATTATTGCTCTTCTAGGTTTTCAAATAAGCATCACTTACTTATGATAAGTGATTATAAGTTGTAATATAAATAATAAATTGTGAAAGAAAATTAAAGTTTTGTGTAAATAAAATATTTTGTATTTTTGTGTGTCCGACAAAATTGTTAGGATCGAAAATAAAACTCAACAATCGAATAGTTTCTTATGGTGTGATAGTGCTACAATAGGCGTCGGTTGATTGGTTTTATTGCTAAATTTGATATTGTGTTTTCGTTAATATTTCAAAATCATTTTTGGATTATGGTCCCGGGGTTTTTAACAGTGCTCTTGACCCCGTGCTACATTCGGCCACTTACTGTAGCACGTGCTAAGAACATATTGACTACGAGTAATTCATATATGTATTTATACTCATATAAATTGACGTAAACAAATTATACGGCCATGTTTAAGTTTTAACATAAATGATTTTCTTTAAAATTATTATAAAATATTGTCTTTTATTTAGAACTCAAACATATTGTTGATTTTTCTATGGAGTCGCTAGCTAAATATTCGTATCGTACAAAAATTCTTTCATGAACGTACAAAAACTGTTCGAATTCGTATTGCGAGATAGGGGAAATTTTTGGACGTATCGTACATTTTCGTATTCGTATTAGAATTATACGTATTCGTATTCAGGAATACCAATCATACGAAGTGGTATATTTTTAGTTTGTATTCCTATTCAGAAATAGGGTAGCAGTTTTCCAAAATTGAAGTGGAAATGACGCTTTTTGTCAAAAAACTGCTTATCAGTAAAAAATTTGATCCCTGTACACCCCCCATATGAATTGATTGATCAGGATGAAACTTTATAAGTACTTAAGCTTTTTCCATAAATTGGGAGATTCCCGTGATCGAGATCGGTCCATCGGAAGAGGCAGTTTCCATAGCAGATTTTCGTTTTCCCGAAATATTTTTAAAAGTACATATATAGCATTTATAGGCAAAACTATTAAAAATAATTGATTGAAAATTAAATTTCAAACAAAATTAATTCAGATCCTATTCTAATTTTTACCGGAAATGACGAGTTTTCAGATTCATTTTCATCAAACATTTCTTCAGTTTGATGTTTATGTGCTTGAAATATATTTTCAAGGTGCTCAACAAATCGTTCGACGTTTTCTTTGTTATTTCTTGCCCAAGTCCCATCTACTTTCCTGACAGGAAGACGCTGCCTTGTTTCCTTTTGTTTGTTTAGTTGCTTTCCAAAGTGATTAGTCGGTATTTCTATAATTTGCCAACTTACTCAAGTACGAGTTAATTGTCTCATATTTTAAGTTCTGAATTTCTTTTGATAATATTGTCTAGTGAGGCTTCTTAATATTTTATATGTTTTATTCCCTTTTAGCCTCTTTTGTATTTCAGGAGGACATTCCCAAGCCGAACTAAAGCTGTTTCTAGCAATGAAACAGCTTAATGTTTTCTTCATTTTATGGCTTTTATTCTTTCGTCAGATATTTCATATTTCGATGGCTTTCCGATTATCAAATAATTAAAATATGTTATTTTAATACTAAATTACAAAAATTGAAAAAAGCTAACTATAAGTACATATATAGAAATCATTTACCTTATTAAATATTTATACAAAGGCGTATCTGAAATTTTTAAAAAATGTTGAAAAACATTTTAATTTATGCTGGGTGTGCAGGTCGCATAAACCTCTTATTAATAAATGAATATACAAACACACTATACTATATCTGGCGAAGGAGTAAAAGCCATAAAATGAATGATGAGAAATTAAGCTGTTTCATTGTGAGAAATGTTCACACCATGTATTACAAGCAAGATGCAGATTTCGTGCCTCGACAAAAGAGCCTCCATTCAAAGTTTTCACTATGCTTCTATATGCGTCTCGGCTTTTTACGTTTATCTTAATTTTGTCACTCTGTAATTTTGTAAAAAATGATTCTTCAACTTTGCTTGATTATATCATAGAAATCGTGATAGTTTGTGATATCGTCGACAACAACAGGTGGTGATGGCGGTATTTTTTAATATTCTGTTGAGGTGTGGGTTCGTTTATTTGTTGTTTTTGTTGCTTTTCTTTAGAAGGTATTATTCAATTTTCTTTTCTTAGTTTTCTTCCTTTAACACGAATCCACTTTGTCCCTTTTCCATACCTTCCTCATCAAATACTGATACTGGAGCGGCGCGTTGGCATTAGTTTCTTGCCTAGAAAATCTCGATTTCGGCTTGCTTCATAAGCATTATTTAATTTTTTAATTTGTCAAAAGATGAACTAACGCTTTTGAAGCATCCCGAAATTGCTAGGCAAGAAACTACCTAGGAATTTCGAGTGCTTAAAATTTTCTATGAAAACCAAAAAAAAAATAATCGTTGCGACTTGTGTAATGGCTAAAACAACAACTAAAAGTCTAAATTACGACAGTTCAAAATGCTTTAAATAAATAAGCATTTTGAGGTCGGAAATCGGAATGATACATGCCATTCCCAGGACACCACGGCGACAATAAAGGTGCATTTAAATGAGTGCTTCCTATGTTTGTATTTTTTTCTTTTTGTCGTTATACTTAATTTAGTATGCGTTTACCACATTTTATATACTTTACCTACAGTACGTCCAATGAAATAAAAAAATATTCTAAAAGAAACAAAAGCACAAAGAGCATTTTATAAGATAGCGATGGAAAATAACATATCGCACATGATATGGAAAAGTGACACAACTCAAAAATTAAAAATTTTCAGGAGGGCAAAACCAGAAAATACCAATTACATTATTTAATACCAAAATCACAAAACGTAGTACGACACTTCGCGCTCTATCATTTTCTGTGAAGGAAAAACAAAAATGTTTTTATCGCTGGATATGAAATCTAAGATTGCGCATCTTTCTAGTGATTTAACACATAAAGTTCATTTTTGAGTTGTGTCACTTTTCCATATCATGTGCGATATATATTACCCAATGAGCTATAATGATGGCAGTTATTCATGATGATATGAGTTGGCTACATGAGCCGTTACTCTAGTATCGTATATCATCCGAGATAATTCAGCAATGTGGAATATTCAATTGTCCATTTCCATGGAATATACAATTGTCCAGCCACCCGGCGGCAAAGTGATCAGCGTGCTAACTCCAGCGACCGGAGGTCCCGGGTCGATCTTTGGTGGTGACAAGAAAAAAAATTCAGGGCTGGTTTAGGATCAATGAATTAATCACTCGTTATCCGAAATAAAAATATGATTATGAAACTCATTTGAGGCGGCCAAACCCCTTGATGGGATATAGTGCCAGAGAGAGGGAGAAATTGTTCATGTGTGTAGTCTTTCCTTGAATAGAGTTAGTTTACATCGTCATATTTCGTCGGCGGACCATAAAAAATACCAACACTGGATAGGTAACATGATGTAAATCCTAGTTACCCAAATTAGGTTGGGTAATCGACTTAAAGGGTTTTTGTGTTATGAAACAGATGTCGGTAGTAGCATTGATGTTAACTAAACGTGTCGGTATTTCAAATAATTTCATAGTTATTACACTAGTCAAATATAAAAAACTAAAATTAATGAATTTAATTAAGAAAATAATACTGGAATTATTTATAAATAAAAATATAGCAATAGTTTTCGTTTTATTCAATAGATGATGCACATAAACCATAATTTTTTCTTAATATAGTTAAAGAAACAAAAAATATCTATAATGAGTGTTTTATAAGATAATTGTAGACAATTTTACGTTTAGTAGTTTTTTTACGTTTTACGAGTGGAAAAATTGTAACTACTTTTCCAATATGAGTTATTAAAATTTTGTGAGAGGTTATACGTTTTATCTGGTATTGGTCACAACAGGAGATACATATAAATATATACACGATTAACCATTGTAAAATAACTTATTATTGTACGATATTGTGCTAACAGAATTCCAAATCATTTTTTTTACTTAATATTATTATCAAGAAACCAAACCAATAACTAGCAGGACCGTTCTCAAGAGAATCGTTTAAATGACGTCCTTAATCTGATGCGCGAATAACTATTGCAGAGTAAAGCTTACTTGTCAAAAATTCTTGTAGCGGAACTGGAACATACAGAATTCTATTTACAGGAACACGATTAATTCGTTCCGTGTTCTTTGAAACCGTGTTGTCCGAGACTACAAAAAACAAAACAGAAGAGAATAAAAAAATCGTGTTTTTTTAAACCGCGTAGTTCGAGGGAAGGGGTATTCGTGTTCTTCGAATATCGTGTTCTTGGAGGGTTACCTGTATTTCATTTTCTATAGAAAATCTTTATTATTAAAAACCGATTACAATCACATAAGGAATGCATTTTGTTTCAGCCGCAGATAATGTGCAACATTTAAGTATTTCTTTATATTATAATCGTGAACTCATGAATTAGGGTTGTTCATTTTAGGAATAGTTGTTTATTACCTTCATTTGATCTGAATTAGATTTTACCATAAAATATAATTTTCAACTGCCTAAGCCAGTTATATGTGGAACACATCACATTAAGAACAAGGGATCAATTTGGGGCAGACATAAAGTAGTAATTAAATCTTTCAATGATGAGATTAAATATTAAATAAATTTTGACAACCTGTTCGCTGCATTCCACCGTATGTAAAATACATAAGTATAATGAAACATGTGTGTTTATTTTACGAAATATTAATCGTTATTCTCTGTAAAACACATAATTTTATGTTCGTGTAGAATAATAAAATTTTTATATAAATATATCGCCGGGTGTCTGGCTGAGTAGATGCAAAATTTTCAATTGATTAAAAAATATTATGTTTACAATTATATCAAACTGAACCACGCCCAACTACTATGGAGTTATATACTTCCATATCTTATCTTCCCATAAATAGTTATAACGAATTTGTATGTTATATAGGTATAGTTATATATAAATTAACAATCAAAATTGCACGTACCACTTAAAAAAATGCCGGATTTCAGCAATATAATATTTTAGATTTTGGCTTAATTTTAAAATATATCATATGTGTAAGTACTTATATGATATACATATTTCAAAGTCGTATATATTTGACTAATTATAAATAATACTCAAATCACGTTACAATTTGTGTGCTACGGATTCATTTACTAACTGATACATAAATACGAGTATAAATAAAATTAAAATTTGAATCCAATTAATAAGTTTTACAAAATAATTTCCTAGAACCTCACCATTGCGATATTGTAATGCGTCCCATGTAATAAATTAATTTCAACAGAATTATGTGAAAATTTAATTTAAGTAACAACCAGCAAGAGCATATTATTATAGAATTTGGAAAACAATTTTTTTAAACTCTATAAATAGCAGATATTTATCGACATTTAAAAAATAAACATTTAAATAAGTAAATTCTGTGTTTTGTATTACTTGGACTATTGAATTTATATTAAAGTAAATTTAATTTAACTACTTTGAACAATTTTAGTTAGAACCGGCTTATACTTACTTATAGAACAAATACGTAAAAGTTGAAAGTCAATCACATTTCTTATAATAAACAAAATATTTTAAGATAGTTTAAGATGCTTAGTTATAATAGAGAGAAACCAGTCCTCATAAAAATCTATTAAATAATATTCTCGGAATCGATAAATTTACATGTGTATATGGTTTATCGTTGTGACACATTAACGCAATCATCTAAGAAAATACAAGTTTTTTTTCATTTTAAAAAGAAACGAACGGCAGTTACCCCATTCGTGATTAAGATGGTTCTTATAAATAATTGGTGTGTGATATATATTCATAATATGTATACAACACCTAAACCTTATGTATGTGTAACTGTTGTATATGATACAAGAAATTTTATCTCAATGTGCATAATTTAACCGGTAAAATATTATAAAATATTCTATAGACACTCCAGTTGTCACAGTCGTGATCGAAAATCCAGTTTTTCAAGAAATGCATAAGATATTTTTATCTTAGATTACCTCTATAAAATTTAAGAATATTCTTATAGTAGATTTAAGCGCGCTATTTCATAACTTTTGTTTGATGATTGTACGTATATACGATTTAAGAAATACATTCCCATAAGATAACGCAAAATTTGTGTTTTAGTAGTAAAGTTTCCATTGTACTGTGAGCATGATTGACAAAATTATTCTCAATATATCTAAACTTGTGCCATAAAACGACTTTGGATTAGCTAACCCGTTTATATTTAAGTAGCAAATATTTATTTTAAACGAAAACAAACTCAAATTATAATATTCCGCAGAACTCTACTTTTCTATTGAAATAGTCCTCAAGTAGCTTCTGAATTAACCACTTTTTATACGGAAATACCTCCAGACTCTTATCAACGTTAGAGACAAATTTAAGGCTTCTGAATTTGCACTCAGCTGATTGTGAAATTCTGGATCAATCATCGCCCTCGTAAGTGTTGTTAAACACGTAACACTAAGTGTTATTAAATTAAGCCACTCCTTATGATCGCAAACTATCTTAAACCATCGCATCGTGAGAATAGTTTTAGTTAAAGACATTATCTCTAGAAGCATATATCATAAAAGAAAAAATTGTAAAATAATATAAATTAGAATATAGTAATGTTAAAAATAATCAGGGGGTTTCCACTTCATGTGATTCTGCAATAAAAGTAGTGCTCCCATTCTTAAAGGTCACAGTTTTGAATATATTGTTACGAATTTCGGGCGTTCTATGCGGGTTTGTAATGAAAACACTCAGCGTTTAAAGTTACAAATTTTATTTACACCAACTCATATAATTTCTTGAACAATTCACTATTTATCACTGTTCATTATTTCACTTTTACTTTTGGTACTATTCACTTTTATTTCTTACCGTTCACTTTTAAATTATAATGCGTGGCAATTTACTCGCACTTATGTACTTGTCTATCTCTGTCCCAGATTATTCCATTTATTGTTTCTGTCGATGTATGCATATTGCAATCATACATCACTTGATTGCAGTTGCATTCGCGAACATTCCACGTTATCAATTCCCTTGGCTTGGTGATTAACGCTGTTGTTAATTGCAGTATTTTCCATGATAACTATCGCCGTCGTTTATGGTGTTATGATACCGACTAGTTTTCAAGTGTTGTAACTTGTAATGTGCTGTAAAGTAAAACTATTAAGGCCAAAAAAATGAAACAACTAATTTAAACAGTAGACAACACTATGTGCATTTATTTTGACGTTATGAAAATATGTATAATATATCTGTGGCTGTGGATTGTGCGCTGCTGTGGTGTGTTGCCGCCCCGGTGGCAAAGTGGTCAGCATGCTTGCTCCAGCGACCGGAGGTCCCGGGTTCGATTCCAGGTTGTGACAAAGAAATAATTTTCTCGGCTGGTTTAGGATCAATGAATTAATCACCGTAATGAAAATATGATTATGAAATCTCATTTGAGGCGACAAAATCCCTGGATATAGTGCCAGAAAGAAAGAGAGAGAGAGAGAGAGAGAGAGAGAGTGTGTGCTGCAATATTTTGTTTTGAAATATGTTTGTACTATACACGTACACACAAAATCACATTACTAAAAAATGACTACGTCAAAAAAATAATTAAAGTTGATTTATTTTTTATAGATTTGCCCAATAAACTGCTACAAAGTAAGCTATATCATTTGTTATTGAATTTATTTTCATCTTTTGTCTATATGTTGTATACACTTATTCTTTCAAGTGATTTGTACTTACATTACTTGTCTTACTCTATTTTGATTTTTAATCGCATGTACAATTTGAAGAACTAGTCAGTGTCATAACACCATACAATCACTTTCGTTATTCGAGTATCCCATTGTAATATCCATTTTCCAATCAGTGTTGGAGGAATGCTTGATTCGGTAACATCATCGCAATTGCTCAAGAAACTCGAGGTTGTTGCACTCGAATCATCGAGGTGTATATCTTAACCACTCGACCATAGAGTGTTATATCCATATATTGAGTAGAATCCGTAACATTACCCACCCTCACATTAAATGTGTCCCGAACAGACTCGTACCGACCAGACTCGTCTCGAACAGACTCGTCCACTGTCGTATTGTTTCAGTCTGTCGCATTTAAGGACTTTCCGTGAACATCAGAGGTTTCCTTGTATTCAATACATATTATCGTTGATTCCAGGTTTGCCTTTCCGTTTTCTGAAACTGCGACAAGGATTGGATCTCTACGCGGGCTCCAACTTCTTTAATCTGACTGTCGAACCTCAGTTCTTCAATTTGCTGTTTTTGAACCCATATAGGTTGATTCAATTTCGCGCTCGGCACGTTCTATCGTTTATCCAGCTCGGACCATTTTGCTTCTCTAATTTCGCATCTAGTTTTTCTAGATTCATCATGTCTCCCATATCAGTTTCATTTGCTTGACATAATAACCGATCCCACCAAAATTGTTGCTTTTAGTCCACCGCACCGATCTTATTCCCTCAACAGTTTCGGAATGCTGAATATTTTATTCTTCTGATGATCCAACAAGATGTTTCCAGAGCCGGTAACGGTGACTGTCATCGCCCTCCAAATGCATAACTATATCCGAACATAAGTATATACTTATGCATTTGGAGGGCGTTCTTTCATTTTACGTTATGTAGCCTCGACAATAGCTCTCTTCTATTTCCGACGGCCAAAAGCCCACCACTCAGCGGAATCCCTTTGTGTTTCTGGGAATTGTAGAAATTAAACACGAGGCTGGTATTTGGAAAATCCTACGTCTGACATGAAATATTACAATTTCGGTTGTTCTTTACGGATACGCAGTGGATTTTATAAATAAAACACTCAGCGTTTAAAGTTACAAATTTTGGTTACACCAGTGGCCCTATTCTGGTAATTCCCCGGGAATAGGGAATAATTTATTTTTGTAGCAGTTCCCAGACATTTTCCCCAATTCCCCGTTTTACAAAAGTTAATTCTGGCGATTGGGGAATAAATTTACGGGAAAACAATTTAATTACTCGGGGTCGACATGCGACCGTAATAAAACAAGAACCCAAAAATCTCTAAAAATAGTTTACTACGTCTACTTTCTCTCTCTCTCTCTGGCATTATATCCCATCAAGGGATTTGGCCGCCTCAAATGAGGTTTCATAATCATATTTTCATTTCGGATAATGAGTGATTAATTCATTGATCCTAAACCAGCCGTGAAATTTTTTCCTTGTCACCACCGGGAATCGAACCCGGGACCTCCGGTCGCTGGAGCAAGCATGCTAACCACTTTTCCACCGGGGCGGCTACTACGTCTACTTGGTTTTTATTAATATTTTAATCGAATTTTATTTAAAAAATAAATTTTGTTTATTAAAATAAAAATTGCATATTGATATTGCCAATTGATATTACTAATTTTTAATATAAATATACAGCCATAATATACAAATTACGTAAATACAATAAATTTCGGTTAAATTATATTCCCAGTCAATTCTTTCTTAAAATAGGTATGGAATAATAAACGTCAAAACTGCTATAATGGGGAATAATTTTTTTCCTAAAAGCCGGAATACACTTTTGGGGAAAAGGGAATAAAACTGCTACAAAATTTAAAATTTCCATTCCCCGGGAATTACCAGAATAGGGCCACAGGTGGCACTATTGTGGTAATTCCCTGGGAATAGGGAATTTGGGAAGATTTTATTGCGGTCTTACTTTGGGAAATATTATTCCTATTCGAATAGGAATGAAATTTGTGCCCAAACTAACAGCCAAGCAATTTTTTTTATACTTTAATCGGTTGGTACAATAATTTAATAAAATCAAACGAAGCATGCGATTTACTGTTATGTCATAACAAACATTTATGAAACAAATTTGAAATTGACTTTTCTTGTCAAGAAGACGCCTCTAGTGGTCAATAGGTTAACTTTGCGTAGAATAATTTAATTCCTATTCCAACAAAAACTTGGAATGATACTATTCTGGTTGGAATGAAATGTATGGCATTGTTGTTGTAAAATTCCCAAAATAAGATGCTATATATGTAATTTCTATTTAAATTTTTTTGTTCTGGCATACTGAGGTAAAAAGCTAGTGGTAATTTTTTTGAAAACAAAATAAAATTGGGAATAATTTTCCCTACCAATTTAGATATGGAAAAATTATTCCCAATTTATAAATATTTACATAAAACTTTTCTTCTCAGTGGCACTATTCTGGTAATTCCTCGGGAATAGGGAACTGGGGAAAGAATTTACATATAAATTATATTTAAATAATTTTTTTCTGGCATACTGAGGTAAAAAGTTACTGGCAATTTTTTTGAAAACAAAATAAAATTGGGAATAACTTTCCCTGATAATTTCTCTATGGAAAAATTATTCCCAATTTACTAATATTTACATCAAACATTTTTTCTCAGTAGGCCAGAAAAAACTGATTTATAGATAAAAGCTATGTAAAATCTTTCCCCAGTTCCCTATTCCCGGGGAATTACCAGAATAGTGCCACAGTAGGCCGGAAAAAAATATTTGAATTGAAATTACATATAAAATCTTTCCCCAATTCCCTATTCGCAGAGAATTGCCAGAATAGTGCCACAGAACCTTTAACTTCTTGAACAATTCACATACATAAATAGTGAAATATTTATCACTATTCACTTTTGATTTTTGCACTGTTCACTTCTTAACATGTACTGTTCATGGTTAAATTGATACGGTGTCTGCATATGGTAATTTACTCTCGCTTATCTACTTGACAATTGTAGTTCAAGATTATTCCATTTATTGTATTTGTCGATGTACACGGAGAAAACTATATAGGACACAATGCAATAAAATATAGGAGCCGGTGCACTGGTGGAATATAATCGGAATAATCGGAAAGGGTCCTATAAATTTAATAGGAGCATGCAACATGACGAATAGTAAAATTTATGATATGTTTTCGTAGGTATAATTATCATTAATATACAATAGTAAATTGATTCATAATATATGGCAGTGTTTACCATTATACAAAGTAGAGAATCTTCAGCTTAAGCTTTATAGGAAAATTTATAAATTATTACATATATTAATTATTACTATACAATATGATCACTTTTCTAATATAATTTTGCAGCTAGTGCAATTTATTAATGATTTATTATCAATGATTTATAGAAATGCAGCTATAATGAGACTGTAATAAAATAAAACTCAATTTTAGTTTTATAAATAAATCTTTATTATGTTATTTTGTTTGATTAAAAATAATTACAAACTGGCAAGAGCTAATTACAAAATTAAAATGGCTAAATATTAAAATAACAAAATTATGTACTAGTAAAGTGGACTAGTTTCATTTTATTTAATAATATTATTTATTTTTTTATTTTAAGTGTAATTAGTGTACTGTACATATATGTAAATATTAAAACTTACAATTTGTTATACCTTAAAAGACTAAGGTCATTTATTTGTCTATGAATAACAAAATATTCTTTAACATGTGCGATATCTAATATAAATTTATATAACATGTATATATCAATATCCTCCATGTCCACATTATGATTTCGAAGCTCTTCATTTTACAAAGACATTAGTTCCGTCCATTTGGTTTGAAGTTTAAATCCTTAACATACGAGTATTTTTCATAATTGCTTACATTCGTACTCCCCGGTTTTTATGCTTCTCGACTACAATCACAAAAAAATGGGACTTAATTAATTTCTCACGCAAACGATTAAACTTAGTTTATTGGAATTATAAAATTATACACAAATCTTACACTAAATTGTTTAATTATAATGGCTTATATTCTCAAACTAAACATCGCCATTTAAATTTGAAATTGAAATTTGACGCACTTTTATTCTAAGCTATTTTTGTATTAAATAATTTCTCACTTACCAATATTATTAGAAAATAATGTTAATAGAAAATGACGAAATGCCAATTTTTCTAATAAACTCCAAATGCGGCTCCATTTTAAATTTTATTAATTATTATTTTTTACACAAATCACAACACACTTTTCTGTTTAATATTTCAACACACAATGGCTACAGAAAGAGACGAGAAAATTATTTAATCCAGTTTAGCTAAACTAACGGGCATTCCTTTAGCAAATGGGAAACATTTCCATACATATTCTATAGATAATATGAAATACTCCTATGTTATAAAATAAAGGATTTATATAGGAGCAATTCCTATATTGCACTCACTGCTATGTAAAATGGATAGTCATTAATGTTATTATTATGATACAATTAACAATTTTACCATTTAACAATTTTAAATTTTGTACAAATGTTAGAAATAATTATTAGACTGAATTTGTAAATGAAACCAGTGATTTGTATTATCATTCCTTAAAAAAAAAAAAATTACTCCTTTAAAAATTTAAAATTCACTTAAGTAATCATTTTTAAATAATTTTTTTAACTAAAATTTGCTTTGGCTACGGTTCTCTACAGCCCACACGGATTGACTGAACGGGGTGAAACTTCATACTTAAGATTTTTCCATAAATCGGAAGATTCCAGTGTTTTTTGGCCGAAATCGTGACAGGTTCCATAGGACGGCAGCTTCCATAGGAAGAAGAAGGATCAATTTCGCCCAAAAATAACTGGGATCTCTCAATTTATGGCAAAAGCTTAAATAAGTTTCACTCCGATCAGTCAATCCGCCTGGGCTGCAGATCACCAATAGAAATTTAGTCTGCATGGAGCCACGCACACACGGAGATTTAAAAGAAAAATACTTTTTTGACCGGTGATATAGCGAATGTTAAATCTGCAAAAATCTCGATTTTTTCATGATTGAATATACTTTATTTTTATTACGTAAAAGAAAGTAAAATGCCATGGAACCTAATTGGGTCTACCACAATCCATCTGATCTTATTTTTGTTTTCGCTTCTCTTTCTTTTTCTTCTGATTTGTTTTTTTTCGAGGCTTTTGTTTATTATCAAATGAATGAAGATCGTCCAAAAGCAAATACACATCATCTTATTTGGTTGGTTGTGCCGACACTCGTACCTACTAAGTCGGGAAGAGTTTAGAGCTCTTTAGAAATATATTTATACTTAGCAAGCACATATGAAAATATCCATTATACTATTGAGATTTGTACTTCTGAGCTCTCGCGGGAAAATTTGTTACTACGAAAACGAGGTTAGTCAGCCTTCCAAGTGTTCTTGGAAAGCTTAATGTTATTTTCCATTATTCTGTTGTGTACTTTATCACGAGATTTAATTTTAGATTTAACTATATAAAGTGAGGATATCGTTTTTTCTTAATTTGATAACTTTTAATTTATTTTTTATTTTGGACTAGTTTCGAGAGGTCTCTCTTCGTCAGCTATTTACTCTATTAATCATTTAATCTATTCATAAGAATAGAGTAAATGATGAAAAAAGAAGCTTAATGTTATTTCTGTTTGCAATAAAATATAAGCACTACAAATTTATATGTAACGGGTGATTTTTTAAGAGCTTGAGAACTTTTTTTTAAAAAAAAACGCATAAAATTTGCAAAATCTCATCGGTTCTTTATTTGAAACGTTAGATTGGTCCATGACATTTACTTTTTGAAGATAATTTCATTTAAATGTTGACCGCGGCTGCGTCTTAGGTGGTCCATTCGGAAAGTCCAATTTTGGGCAACTTTTTCGAGCATTTCGGCCGGAATAGCCCGAATTTCTTCGGAATGTTGTCTTCCAAAACTGGAATAGTTGCTGGCTTATTTATGTAGACTTTAGACTTGACGTAGCCCCACAAAAAATAGTCTAAAGGCGTCAAATCGCATGATCTTGGTGGCCAACTTACCGGGCCATTTCTTGAGATGAATTGTTCTCCGAAGTTTTCCCTCAAAATGGCCATAGAATCGCGAGCTGTGTGGCATGTAGCGCCATCTTGTTGAAACCACATGTCAACTAAGTTCAGTTCTTCCATTTTTGGCAACAAAAAGTTTGTTAGCATCGAACGATAGCGATCGCCATTCACCGTAACGTTGCGTCCAACAGCATCTTTGAAAAAATACGGTCCAATGATTCCACCAGCGTACAAACCACACCAAACAGTGCATTTTTCGGGATGCATGGGCAGTTCTTGAACGGCTTCTGGTTGCTCTTCACTCCAAATGCGGCAATTTTGCTTATTTACCTAGCCATTCAACCAGAAATGAGCCTCATCGCTGAACAAAATTTGTCGACACAAACACTTTTCGAACCGAACACTGATTTTTGTAATATAATTCAATTATTTGCAAGCGTTGCTCGTTAGTAAGTCTATTCATTATGAAATGTCAAAGCATACTGAGCATCTTTCTCTTTGACACCTTGTCTGAAATCCCGCGTGATCTGTCAAATACTAATGCATGAAAATCCTAACCACAAAAAAATCACCCGTTATATAATATTAAAATCATCAATTTAAAAACAAAATAAGTGTTTTGGGTGTATCTAAAAACCAGTATATCGATTTTGTCTCGTGAGTTAAAGCGGAACCAGTCAGAAATAAGAACTTAACAAAAAAAAAATAGGAATTTTACCGAACCCAATTGTTTTTCTTTTTTTTTTGGTATTCCAACCAGCCAAAAATAATAATTTTAAGTTACAGCTGTTCGTTTACAAACAGCTGTTTTTTTATTGTGAAATGTCTTTTAGAGAAATTTCATATTTCTTCATGTTGTTATAAATTTTTATATATAAATTTCGTATTTGAAAATGTACGCATATACGAGATGCTTTTACATTATACAGAAAAAAGGAAATAAACTAAACAAAATTAAAATATTATCGTAGTAAAATAGCGTTTACACTACGACTATAATATCATACCATTAGCAAATTAATTTTTAACAAAATTCACTAAAACACCATTTTTACTTTATCACACATTATTAATACTAATCACATAATTTGAAAAAATATTAAAATAGTTTTATTTAACAAATAAAATAGTAAACAAAAAAATGTACACAAAATAAATATGGCTTCCACTCGTATGAAAAATTTATCTTCTTTTGCTGTGTATAAAACAACAACAAATCGTACATATTTTTAAGTTTTTCTTATTTTCGAGCGAGAAATAGCGCGCACTATTTGTTTATTAAGTGACAGCTATAATTTAACGAAGGGGAAATTCGGTTTCTTTCGGTTTCTTACATGAAAATTAAGTTTGACTGGGTAATAACATTGAAATGTCATTTATCGCATTCTTATTTTTTTTTATTAAGTTAAGTTTTTATTTCTGACTGGTTCCGCTTTTACTCATTTAAAATGAGTGAAGCAAAAAAAAAAGGAGTACGTACACTGTGTATAATACACAATTATGTCTTTGTATTTATATTTTTCTTTTGCTCGTATTTGTGCTATTTGTATGATGAACAGTATCAAAATAACGCGATCCGGGCGAATCGGTTTAATTGTTATGGTGCTTATTCATTTTCTCAGCACATTACGTCTGCTCTCTAGCTGTGGAGTGTCATTATTTAACATGCTAATCTATTTTATATTTATTTTTTTTGTCATAAATTAATTTTATATGTTTTAATAAAATTTTATAAATAAATTTATTTTAAATTTCATAAATTTTAAAAATAAAATGTTAACTAACATATAAAAAAATTGAAAATACATAAACAACACAAAAATATGGCGTTTATAATGGTTAACTCTTTGAGTGCCAAAAAGTGCGATCGTGCTTCTCAATATACTAGCCGAAATCATATTGGCACTCAAAGAGTTAATATGAATAAACAAAACAACAATGACACTTGGCTTGCTTATGCAGTAAAACAATCATACGCGCGAAACTAACACAAACACAATATGCTACTACTATATCTTTCCGGTTACACTCATTTCGTTTTACACATTTCGAGACAAAATCCATATACAGAACACCAGTTGTGAGTTTAATTTATTTATTTAAATCTTAATTTAATTTTATTCTCTTTAGTCGAACATTTGTTTGGCATTATGGCTAATCGATTTCCAAAGAGAGTAAAAAGTATTTTTATTCTGTTCAAATCGAATAAAGTTTCAATATCTACCACTTAACTTTTTGAAATATGTATATTGCAATTAGTCCAGTAACTTGGTAAAAAGAGAACAATGAATCGAAACTATCTAAAATGCACAAAAATATCTAAATTTATTACTAGTGATGAAGTTTTCATTACATAAAATCTTCTGTCTTAAACTACAAACTGTGCATAGTTCAGGTCCAAACCAAAACCAAATTGAACTTTGAGTTTGAATTAATTACTCCCGTTTTTAAAATAATTGTACATCCAATTTATACAAGGTATGTGTAGTTTTTTATATGTCCCATTTTACCAAATGATGTATAGGAGAGTAAATTTATAAATTTTTTCAGTGAAATTTTCCTTCCTCTTTTGTAAGCAGAAATAATTGCTAATTATTATTAAAACAGTATGTTTTAATTATGTAGCACAAAGAAGGTAAGGCTAAATATGATAATTATCAATAATGATGATGTTGGCAGGAAATGCCGGAAATACAAATTATTATGAATGCCTATAATTATTCTGTTTCGCCAAAATGTGAAGGATGTAATTTTCGGTTTTTCTTTTAACTAGCTTTGGATATGATATTGAATCTTTTCTGCTTCTATTGGAAAACTCACTAGAGATAGCGAGTTGTTTAAAAGACATATTTACATAGTGCTCGTCACTAGAATATAACAAAAACGGTTTAATGTAACACTTTCCTAAATATCGTTATGCATATTCATTTTGGTATTACGATCGAGATGTGCGTACTGCTTAATTGGATTTTAGCATATTACGTTTATGGCATTATTCATATAGAGAGCAGGTCACAATGGCGGGGACACCGAGTGCTAATGTTGATTTAATTGAAGAATTACTTGTTGGAACCACAGAACAGAGAGTATGTCAGTGAATGTATAGTAAACGAACATAAATCGGCGGGTTGTTTCTTTGGTAACACAGATGCCGCACCGCAATTCTAAGTTTTGGAATTTTATATTTTATCTCTGTTTGTATCGCTTAATCTCGGATCCGTTTCAATCGAATTTGGAAAACTGCTGTGATTGAAGAACAAAATACATATACAGTGACTCACAGCTTATTTGATCCAGTCGCATTTTATGAACAAAATTGTAAATATTTCGGATATCTTATTTTGATGTTTTTTTTTTTGGTTTTTTTTTTGTTACCAATCAACAAATTCAAATTTAGAAAATATAGGAACTTCGATTGCAGGGTCTAATCGCATTAGAGTGTAATCGCATTATTGTGTTACCCCGCAAGATCTTTGTAGCATCAAAGTCGCTTGTGTGAATATGATGGAGGTTCGCACAACAATTTCGATAAATTGGAAGCATCGACTACCTATATCACCATTAGTACATTTAGCGACGGATGCTCAGAAACTTTCCTTGCACACTGTATGCAATCTGCTTAACTGTATCGTGAAACCAAAATTTGTTACTTTTGTTGTACTCGTAGTGGAAATATTTTTCTTGGTTTTTATTTTTGTTTTGTTTTACTACGTTTTGTTTCCTATGCATTATCAAAATTAAAGCACGCAGGCTTATCATTTATTTTCAAAACGATTTTTTTACATATAATAATAATAATACAAAAAATGAAAATAAATGAGTAGGGTAATCATCACCGATTTAACGGCAGTATTGATCTACCCTTTAACAAGAATAAATTGAAAAAAAAGTTATGAATATTACAATAAAAATTTAACTAAAAAATATAAAAAAATATAAAAAATATAAACAATTGAAACTAAAATTAAAATTAAACTGCATCAGACTAAAACTCTAAATAAGAAATCGATATTAGGGTGCTCAAAAAGCCAAACTTTAAGTAATTTGAGAAATGATTTTGAATTTATTTGTTGCCGTATGCTAAGTGGAAGTTGGTTAAATAAGGAAGGAGCCGTTACAAGGAAATATTTTCTAAAATGTTCACTAAAAAAATGTGGAACAACAAATAAGAACTGATCATTGTTCCTAATGTTGTATCGCACATTTGATCTCAATAATCGGTGCCCACTTCGCAAATAAAATAAACGTAATATTGATAATATTGATACCATAATGCCAAATGCCATAAAAACGCAATACTAACGCCAAATGCCATAAAAAAGTAATTTGACGAAATTTGATGGTATTAGTATGTTTGTGGCAATGGATCATTTAAGCTGTGAGTTGGTTTTGGGTTGAAATAATGAACTTTTTAATGTAATTTTGATATGCATTAGAATTTTTATTTTATTTCTTGTGTTTTATAATAAAAATAAATATAGCTTTTATATTACATTTAGTTTTTTTCAAAAAAAAAATAAGACATCGCGAGATATTTACAATTTTGTTCATAAAATGCAACTGGATTAAATAAGCTGTGAGTCACTGTATGTTATTTATTTTCATTGAGAGTCAAAAATTTTTGACAATCTGGAATTGTCGTTGATCATTCAATATTAATTAATTAATAGGCAAACCACATCGAAGTTGCTGGTAGACTTTGCCTATATGTTTTGAATTAAGTTGAATAACTTATGATTATCGTTACAAAATTTTAAAGGGAAAACTTCTGTTGGTAATCTTTATATTTATACTCTAAAAATTTTCACATTTATCTATAAATAGCGATGCACATATATATCATTTTCGTAATCTTTCTCTTTCGACAACTTTGCTTTGCAAAATATTGAATTGTAAACTAAAAATAAAAATCAACCTGTGCAACCATTAAAACAAAGTGTGAAAAGTGAAAAACAGAAGAAACGTTTTTCTCTAGTCGGTATCTCTTTTAGCACCTCGGTAATAAACTCATAGAAAACTAATCAGTCTTTTATTCTTATTATTATACTTAGATATTAAGCAAGTGAATTAAGTGAATAATCTCTACGTTTGGGTTGGAAATTTTTTACAATATTCAAAGAAAAACTCTTCGGTATTTATAGTTTTTGAATGAAATAGTTTATCAACTGTATAGTGCGCGCTACTATAGTACACACACAAATAAAATACACACAAATAAAAACTTTCAAAACAAAAAAAAAATGGTTTAGGTTGGTATTGCTTTTATAATTCAACTAAATGTAGGAAAGTTTTATGCTTTATCCAATTAATGAATAAGTAAGTACTTATTGATTATGATTTTGTTTAAAATTAAATTCAATCCATGGAAAAACTATAAAATAAGTTACAAACACAAAAAACGTGCAAATAGTTCGGTGTTTCGGTAATCAATATAATACTGGAATTTTTGCTGTTTTCGAGATAAGTTTTTGCTTGCATAATGTTTTCTATATATAGAGCGCCATTAGTACAATTATGTATTTTGAACGGTGTAGTTAAAATTGTATACAACAATGTCATCGTTTTAAAAATTTATACGTAGAAATGTTATTTTCTAATCAGACGTTTCATAACCAAAATAACCAATTCTCAATTAGAAAGTTTGGTTGATATCACATTCGTTTCAGTTTAGAATAATTATTCTAATTAAATACCTTATAAAACCAGGTTTTTACCACCTTATTTTCAATTCTTATACTTCACAATGAAGTTTAAACATGCAGTAGAATTAAACTTTGCATTAGATAGGGTTCCCTATCTAATAGGGTGCATTAGATAGGGTTATTATGACGGTTAGTGAAAATGTAATAGAAAAACAAATTCACCACAACTAACAAACAACAAAACAAATTGGGAATTGTTTAAGCAGTTAGTGGAGGAAAAAATAGAACTTCAAGTGCCAATCAAAAGTGAATATGAAATAGAAGAGGAACTAGACCGGCTCCTTGATGTCATACAATGGTCGGCTTGGGAATGCACCCCCAAATTATCATCCAGGAAAGAAAACGCCGTTATTTACCCAATAGAAGTAAGAGAATTAGTGCAGGAAAAACGAAAAGCCCGAAAGAAATGGCAGAATACACGTGCGCCGCAAGATAAAACCACCTTAAACAACTTGTGCATCAAACTTAAGGTACTCATAAAAGCAGTGAAAAATGAAACAATTGGAAAATATCTCTGTTCTCTAGCCCCAACTAAAGATACCGACTATTCCCTCTGGAAAGCAACAAAAGGGTTAAAACGACCAAAAACGCAGATCCCCCCAATCAAAACAAACGATGGGAACTGGGCTAGAAGTGCGAAAGATAAAGCTGACCTGTTTGCTGAACATCTTGAAGAAACATTTCAACCTCTAGGTCGGCAGACCAGTTACGAAAACACTGCTGATACGCCCAGAATATCTGATTTCGAAGATATCAGGCCTGTAACATTGAAAGAACTAAAAGCAGAAATTAAGAACATAAAAACAAAGAAAGCTCCTGGTTACGATCTGATAACAGGGCAAATAATAAAGGAGCTGCCTGAAAAAGGGACCCGTAAATTACTGCACATAATCAATGCGATCATCAGGAAAAAACATGTGCCAATGCAGTGGAAAGTAGCAGAAGTAATAATGATTCCGAAACCGGGCAAGCCACCGAATGATAGAAAATCTTATCGGCCAATTTCACTTCTACCAACACTAGCGAAATTGTTTGAGAGGCTGCTGCTCAAAAGATTGAAAATAACCATAGAACAACGAAACCTTATCCCAGAATATCAGTTTGGTTTCAGGGAGAAACACTCCACTATTGAGCAGGTTCACAGGCTTACAGATGTCATTGAGAATACATTAGAAAGGAAAAAGGTTTGCTCTGGTATCTTCTTAGATGTGGCACAGGCCTTCGATAAGGTATGGCACAGAGGTTTACTCTTTAAACTACATAGAGATTTACCAAAACAATATTACATGATTTTAAAATCATACATAGAGAATCGCCACTTTCGGGTGAAATATGAAGATGAATACTCCGAGCTAAAAAAGATCTCGGCAGGAGTCCCACAGGGTAGTGTTTTGGGGCCAATTCTTTACTTACTCTACACCAGAGATTTACCTCATTTAAACGATGTTACCGTTGCAACATTTGCTGATGACACTGCAGTTCTCTCAGTAGGAGACACTATCGAGGAATCGACAACGAAACTTCAAGAAGCATGTGACAAAATCATAAAATGGACAAAAAAGTGGCGAATCGGGCTCAATGAATCCAAATCCACGCATGTGAATTTTACTAATCTAAAAGTCAGTTACAAACCTGTAATCATTAACGGTCAGCAGATTCCGTATGCAAATAAGGCTAAATATCTAGGGATGACCTTAGATACCAGGCTCAGATGGAAAGAGCACGTTAAAAAGAAAAAAGAAGAACTTAATATCAAATATCGAAAAATGTATTGGCTGCTCGGGAAAAACTCGGAATTGTCAACCGAAAATAAATTGCTACTATATCAACAGGTGCTAAAGCCTGTATGGACTTACGGAATACAGCTCTGGGGCTGTACAAAGAAAACCAACACTAAAATAATACAAACTTTTCAAAACAAAGTGCTACCTGGTATAGTTAACGCTCCGTGGTACATTAGGAATGATGACCTTCATCGGGATCTAAATATCCCGACGGTCCAAGAAGAAATAAAAAAACGCAGTAATACATGGACAACGTATTTATCAACACGTAAATGAAGAGCTTCGTGGTATGTTGGACACCTCCCATGCAGTAAGACGATTGCAGAGAACGAAACCAATTGATTTAATGGATTAAGGACACCAAAGCAAAGACTACTTCAGTAAATAACCTATAAATGGAGCCGGCCAATGGGCGTCTTCTCATTCACAAGTGATTAAATTAAGAAAGAAAAATTACTAGATGAATTGTATTCAGTTGTAATAATTTGAATAAAAAAAAAAAAAAAAAAAAAAAAAAAAAGATAGGGTTCCCTGTAATTAATAGTGCAGTAGAAGGAAGCAACAGTTTATTAGTCGAAGATCATTTCGATGAGAAACAATTAATTTATTCTTTATTTAAATTAAATAAAGTCCCCGGTAACCTTCGTACCACCAAACATTGATTTGATGCAAATCAACCCAATCAACCTTCCAACTCCAATTCATTGAGATCGGCAATATTGGCCGTACTGTGAACGGTTTTAGTTTCTTTTATTGATTTATTGATTAAATGGAACTCGTTCGAAATTAAAATGACTTCAGTGTCTTTTATTTTCATGGAAAAGGAAGTGAACATTCAATTTAAAGCTTTGTGGTAAACTACGTTTTTCGTTTTATTTTCCGGCGCGTAAACGAACAAAGATGATGGCTTATCGACATGCAAACACGCGACATACGGCTGCTCATGCGCGAAAAACGGAAACTCCAAATTAATCCCGCACACTTCCAACGACTAGCCTTGTGATTTGTTGATGGTCGACGCGAATGCCAGACGCACGAGGAATTGCAGCCATTTGAACTCGAATGACAAGTCCGTTGGAATCATAGGGATGCGCGGAACCAAAACATCCTCTCCTTTATATTTTCCGTTGATAATCGTCGCCTCGATGATGTTGCTGTGAAAACTAGAATCGTTCCATTGCACAGTCGAGGTTGATTTATGTTACGCAACAGGATGATGACTGAGCCTACTTTCAATTGCAAGTTGTGAGGTCATCGTCATCCAGGTTGATAACTGTGTCAACTGATTTGTATAGGAAAAAAACTGTCCCGGAATTTGTATGGTTGCGTTGAGATCATCTTTATTTTTCTGCGCCAATATTGCTCGCAATTATGGTTTTTTAAGATTTGCACTATGTTCGGAAAAACACGTTGAATGAGCTCTGCCTTCGATTCGGTCAAGTGGCAGAAATCAGTGGGTAATGTGATGAGTCCGGTCGAGATATCAACTGCGATTTTCCCATTACCAATGTGCAACAATTGCTTCGAAAACACATCTGCAGTTCGATCTTGTTGAAAATACACTCGCATGTTAGTCGTCAATCGAAGGGTCTTCACATGCCGCCATAAATTTGATGATTTCAAGCACGCGTTTAGTTTGCCGCCCCGGTGGCAAAGTGGTCAGCATGCTTGCTCCAGCGACCGGAAGTCCCGGGTTCGATTCCCGGTGGTGACAAGGAAAACATTTCACGGCTGGTTTAGGATCAATGAATTAATCACTCATTATCCGAAATGAAAATATGATTATGAAACCTCATTTGAGGCGGCCAAATCCCTTGATGGGATATAGTGCCAGAGAGGGGGGGGGGGGTTTAGTTTGCCAGCTGCTGTTGAACGTGGAATAACAGGAAGAGTTTGACGAAAATCACCGAACAACAGAATCATGGTTCCACCGAAAATGTTTTGATTGCCACGAATATCTTTTAACGTTTTGTCCAGCGCCTCCTGTGACCTTTTGTGGGTAGTATTTGCTTATGTCCTAGGTATTTGCTGTCATTCTTACTGTCTGAAAATCTAAATCAATTATTCCAAAATGGACACTGATCCCCACACCATTACGCCAGCCTCTTTACTGTGCCTTTTGCTAAAAAAAAATTCCTTTTTTCTTAGGTCATGAAAATAATAATTGTATCCATCTGGCCCGTCCAAATTATTTTTTTTTTCATCGGAATAGACAATCTTATGCCACTCTCTGTCCTATCTAATGTGTTGCCTTGCAAAGCAAAGACGCAGGTTCCTGCGTGCTTCATTTAACGGCGGTATTTTTTTAATTTTTTGAAATATTGAATGTGGGGAACGCGTTCAATGGACGGTTGCTCTGCTGGTCGTAACACCAGCTTTAGTTTTTATTTTGTTAAATAAAAATTTGAACAAAACAACCGGCTACAATTTGAAGCCAAGAATTTGAATTTTGGCCTATTGTGATACCACGCATTCATCTATTCACCTACTCACACAACTACAGTATATCACTTGTACATTGCAAGCTCCATGTCAACCTGTACATTGACGTGGACGGTGGGTCGGTTCTGAATTCTGCACACCATCAGAGGGTCTTTGTTGTGCTTATTAACATCACTGATTGTAATCGATGATGAAAATTCGATTTTGCATCTAGCCTCTGATGGGATTCGAACCCAGTACCTCCCGGTCGAAGTGCCAAAGCTTTAACCACTGCACCACTTGTCTGGTTCAAAACAAGGTTAATTGGAAAACTTTTGTTCCACAATTTTTTTTTAGCGAAAATATTTTCCCATTCAACTTTGTTTCGAAATTATTTACACCAAACTTATTCCCACAGTAGTCCAAAAAATACAACTTAAACAAAAATGCTATGAAAATATTTTTCCCAATTCTCTATTCCCAGGGAAAGCCAGAATAGTGCCAATGGGGACAATTGGAAATTCGATCCGAAAAGGAGAGAACTAAGAATCACATTCAAATCAAATATGAAAGTAGTCCTCCTGTTTTCGAATCGAATTGCCAAATAGCCACGTTTGACGCCTGGCTTTTCCTGGGAATAGGGAATTGGGAAAAATATATGTTGATAGCATTTTTATCAAAATTGCATTTTTCTGGCCTACTAAGGGAATTAGTTTAGTTTAAATATTTTCGAAACAAGGATAAACGAGGAAATATTTTCCCCAATTTTGTGGAATAAAACATTCCCAAACAACTTTGTTTCGTATATATTTACACTAAACTTATTCCATCAATAGGCCAGAAAACAATTTTAATAAAAATGCTATGAACATATTTTTCCCAATTCCCTTCCATGGAAAGTCAGAATAGAGCTACAGGTCGGTCACCAAATATGCATTATATTTGTAGAATTAAACGGTATTAAAAACTTTCTTAGACTCTTGCGCTATTTTGACGTGCAATGTACGTCACTGGTAATTTTTTTTATACTGAAAATGACGTACAGCGTATGTCTACGAATTTGACTTTGTGATTTTTACATGTCCAAAAAAAAGAATTTATATTTTAACTTTTTTCTTTCCTTTCTCACCGAATAGAAATAAAAAAAAATATCGTGGATTCCGAAAGAGAGGAGGAAAATAGTAAACGCTTTTTTTCAAAAAGAAAGGAAAATAAAAACCATATAAAATATAAACAACTTTGGAAGAGAGTTGAAAAAATATAAAAAAACGAAATCAAACATTTCAAATTTGAACACTGGTAATAGTATTTCATTAAAATTGGTCCAGCCGTTTAGGAGGAGTTCAACGTTATATGTTGGGATATGCGAAAAATCTAAGAAAAAAATAATAAAAAAATCTTCGTCAAAAACTAAAATTTCCTAGAACCCGATTGCAGTGCCACCTACCTGGTTCAATTGTGAATCTAAACCATCCAGAAACCCACTCAAACACACACAACATTTCATTAAAATCGGTCCAGCCGTTTAGGAGTGGATGGGCACACATTTCTTCCAACTAATTGATAGCGCAAGAGGTTAATGTTGTTCAATGAAATGTTAAAGACATTTTACATTCACAGTTCTATAGTTCAAAATGTGTGTCATAAGTATGTTAAAACATTCGTTTTAAACGTTTTGTTTAAAACATTACAACTCTGATTTCTGGTATGTATGAGTCAAAGTATTTACAAAATTTTCCGTGCCATACGTTCGAACAGAGATTGTTAATCCAATCCTAAATGCATATCAGTCGAAAAGCAGCGAAAACAGCGGATTGTAAATAAAATTCACTATAGATTTTAATAGTTCAAATGGTTGATGGTTGAAAATAGTTAGCAAAATATAAGCAAGTGTTTTAATTAAAATGTTATTCAGCGTGTTTCGAGCCAACGACAAATAGTATTAATTCAGATCTAATCAGGAATTTTTGTAGTTTTCTATTGGGTGTGGGAATATGACTCCGCCCTTTTTGTTTCCGCCCAGCTACAACTTTTCCCCATCTTTCATGCAATTAACGGATTCCCTCTTTGAAGAAATCCTGGTCTTTGGAGGCGATCCAATCAATAAGCCAATTTCCGATATATGCGCGAGAACTGAACCGCCGTTCAGAAAGAGACGACGACATCGACTGGAATAAGTAGCAATCTGAAGAAGCTGTGTCTGGTGTGAATACGGCGGGTGGGGTAGACCTTCCTAATCCTGTCCTTATAAATAATTTTTCACAACGTTTCTAAAATGTGGTTTTGCATTGTCGTGTCGAAAAATTAATTTGTTGTGTCTATTCACCCATTCTGGCCATTTTTCCTCTATAGCTAGCTTCAACGTATTAGTTGTCGTCGGTAGACATCGTCAGTGATAGTTTCACCTGATTCCAGCAGTTCATAATATACAACACCGGTTACAGCGCATAACCTCATTGCAATGAATGTCTCGCTTTGGTTGCGTTGGACTTTGTTGTCTACTCAGGGACCTAGTTGCTAGCTTTTTGAACCATAACGTTTTGCAACAGTTGATCAATCAGCATTTAATGCTACAACAATTCTGATTGTGTTTGAGAATCTTCATTTCAAAATCAACAGTTTTAAATCGTCGAAACGATTCTTTGCACACTGTATTCGATGGAACACGCTCACCGTAAATTTCCACAAATAAACGATAAGTTTCCGCTGCACTTTTCTTTGCATACTGCGTTTGACTGCTGACACCAAGTACTATAGAATACCAGTATTGCCCATTTATAGTACACGTAAGCAGTACTAGCAACGACACCTATTAGGAAAGCTCGGAGTCATATTTACACACTCAATATTTCTCAGATATCGGAAACATACTTAATAAAGTTCTCTTTAAGTACTGAAGGGTGTGCACGAAATAATTTGTACCAACTTGGCATTTTGTTACAAGTTTTTATCCAATTTATTGAAAATAGACTGCAATGCTATTAGCTTATCGTTTATATTTGCTTTTGTTTAGTTTCAGTTTTTGTCTGACAGTTTGTAATAATGGAAAACGAGAAATCAAACGTTATTAAAGTTACGTCTGGTGTTCCCCACGGACCACACATCGGACCCTGGATTTTTATTGTTTCATAGATCGAATAACCGAGATAATCAAAAACTTAAACGTGCTCATATTTGTGAGATGAATATAGGTTTAGGTGTTACATTTGTCGAAAATAGCAGAAATCGGCGTATTGAAAATTGTATTACGAAAGCGAATGTCATATTTAGATTTATTAAAAGATAGCTCGGCGAATTTAAAGGTATTCAAACATTATGTTCACTCTATTCCGCTGGTCTGGGATCCATACTATGCTATGCACATTAAAAGCATTAAAAGCAATCAAAAGAATTTTCTGGTTTTCTTGTTAAAGAAAAGTGGCTGGGACTACGACCACAATTTACCATTCCATGAAAATGTGGCTCGGTTTCGCTCGAAGATACTAGATGACTTCTCTTAGGCGCGGCTTTCATCGGTAACGTTTTGCTTGGTCACATTGATTCAGCTGACATTTTTGGAAACATATCAATTCTTGTACCATGTAGAATATTTCGAGACCTTGAGTTTTTATCACTAGAATACTATTGCACAAACTATGGAGAAAACAACCCCATTAATAGGTTGTCTAAATCATTCAGCATCATCGACGACCTATTTGACTTTAATTTATCAAACTTAAAAATATCCTAAAAAATTATTTTTTATTTTTTAAATGTTAAATCAAAATTTGATTTATGTTTTTTTTTGTTTAACAGTTTTTTGTTTTAATTTTTTAGTTTTGTTTATAATTTCTGTTTTAAACTAAATAATTTGAAATCATACATGTAAATAAAAACTCGGATATATTTATTATCTATTGCTAAACGAAATATGGCAAAAATGCCATCTGAAATGGCATCTTGAGCTTTGAAGAATTACTTAGTTTGATAGGCAGTTTGCACTTGTGACAACTGGAATATAAACAAATTTACATAATACTTGGAGAAAAAATAAAAAAGTTTTATATGCAGTCACAATAGTCACAGTTATGTAGACTGTATTCTATACCTGATTTACCAAGATGTCATTACATGGGAAATTTGCTATGAAAATAAAGTTAGGGATTGTACAGTGACCACTCAACTGCCTAGGATCTCGGCCAGTTGAGAGACATTCGACTATAACTAAAAGGAATTTTGACTGACGCGTCGAAGCAGAAATATAGAAAACAACTTCAAAATTAATTATAACTGGACTTCAGCTAAAGTCACTGAAAACGTTGTGCAAAATCTAATGCTAGGATTACACTCCTCAATAATTTTTATAGACCCTTGATTATTAAGTAATTTAAAAGCAATAATAAAAATGTTATGTTGTCGATAATTGGAATATAAATTAAAATTAACTAACTACTATTAACTACAATACACATATTAATATTCCTATACTGGAGTTAGAAGTTTATTTTAGAATATGTTAACTGTATCGGATGTGTAGTTTGCCAGTATTTTATGGTAAATCTATAGCGTCGGTCATGTAATAGGCATTTTGGAAAATAAGTCATCTCTATAATCGAAACCGTTTTTGAAAGGCCATATGTGTACATTATTATGAAACTGATTTTCTTAAAAACGGACTAAAATTATTTAAACAGCTGCTGGTTCCCTAATCAACTGATCCCATCATTATTATTAGCCATAAAAATTCATTTTACGTGTACATACTACGTACTCGTAAAAACATTATAGCATACATCAAGAAAATTTATATTGGCAAGCCGTTTATCATTCACCGTATTAAATAATTCAAAGAAATTAAGTGAAAGTATTTACTCGCATAAATTGCGATAATAAAACGCGAGTTTTTTTTTGCGTTTATCGTAAAAAATGCATTAGTAAAAAAGTCACATTACTGAAGAAATTTTACAGAGATGAGACTAAAGAATCAACAAATAATTTCTAATTTAAAATCAACATGCATTTTCAATAGACAGAAAGTCGCGAACACAAAAAAAAAATCGCGCGCGCCAGTTACATCTTTTAGTTATGTTTATGCAAGGTGAAGTAAAAGTGATAAGCACTTTTTGTCGTTTGTACAATCTTAACATAAACAGCGGAATATTCAAGTCATGTACATTCATTTTTTTGTGTGTGATTTAACTTACAGTTTATAACTTTCCCAAAAATGATTTTGATTTCTTTTTAATGCCACAGTGTTGATAAATGAAAATGAATTTATCTGAAATATTTATAAACATTACGAGTATGCCTATGTACATTATCCAATGTGTTTTTCGCATTATATTCAAGATAGAATTTTATTATTGTATCCCACTTGACCTAAATTTGCATTTACAAAATTAAATGTGTGTGTGTCTATTGCTTATTTAAACAAATCGAAAATAATTAAAATTTTTATTTTAAGCCAAGTAACGATAAAATTTTCAATTTTTTGTGTTCTAAACCCGTGTGTAATGCGTGCGAAATGAGCCATTTTATGAGTTCAAAAAGGGTTGGTCATGGTGCGTGGGCCAAAGCGATACAACTATGCAAAAATTTAAGTATTTTTTGGGGGATTTTATAACAAATTTGACACTAATTTTATTTTGATTTGAATGATAAGCAAATTTTTGTATATATGTGGTTAATTAATGAAACACTTTAATGTTCTGAATGAATGATATAGTTTTAAGTAATTTATCAATATTCTAGTTTCAATATAATAATGTTTTCTTTATTTTCTTTATAGGTAAACTGAAATCTGATTTTCATGTACTGAAAGGTATGTGTATGGGGTAATGATTTGCTAAATCTGGAATAGTTAACATGCAAATCGCATATATATTTATTTAAACTTAAAACTTTTAACTGAACTTTTAACCATATAAATATTTCAAGACGCATAAAAATCTAAAATTTAATGAAATGAAAATAGTCACATTTCCAAAGTAAGCGCACATAAAAAAATCGAAATATGTTTATATAAATATTTCAAAACGTTTACCACTTGGAATTTACACCGGTAAAAATGTAAATCTTAAAAATTATGTGAATGGTTTAGCCAATCTAATAAAATCGCGAACTAGTTTCTAATTTGTATTTTTTATATTATTATTATTTAATGTCTTTAAAAATAAAAAGTTCATTGCTCCGCTCCGTAAGAACTATATAATTTTATAAAAAAACATAACATGTGTGTAACAACGGCAATATACTTAATGTTTGTTTGTATTTTTGTTAAATCAGAATTTAATTTTTATGCGCGAGTGCAAGTAAGATATAATTATTTATGTCGTGGGAAATATTTATCCGCACATGTATGAGTAAAATTTAAATTCACATTCCCTTTAACACAAATACACGTCCCTAAAATGTATGCATATGTATTGTATATGTATGTATATGTAAATATTCACTTTATATCAGTTTTATTTAAACTTTTTTAATTTTCAAGATAAATGATGGTCTTTGGAGAAGTTAGATAAATATAAATGGCAGCATTACAGTGCAGTGGAAAATTATTTTCCTTTTATAATTCAAAATATTTTTATGTCTGTACAGTTGTGGCTAGAAAATCTATATTATTTATAACCTACATTTTCTTCTAGATTAAAGGTTTTCCCGTGCAAATTCATTCTTCTATCATGACAACAAGAAGCTAAAAAACTTTTAATGGTTTCTTATTAATTTGTATTTTCTATTTAAAAGAAATAACACATTGCAGCTACATTCTTTAACTATCGTATGTAATTGTAAATGCATACATAAAACTGAAACGATTCAAATGCTAAATGTGCAGTAAATATGATTGTAATTAAATTATAAAATACGAAATTATTTTATAATTATAGATAATGTATCTATTTCTGTCTGTTTGAATGGAAGTTACATAATAAAATATTTCCGTTGATTTTCTTCAATTTTTTTTCTGGTTTACTAATATTAATTTAATTTATTATATTACACGTAGGAATACGATTACTTCACCTAACTTCGATCTTTTGATTTGTTCTTGTCAGTCGGAATTTTCAATTTCTTATCAAGCGCGCCTTAACTTAAGACTATAATGGGTTTGACACGGTCGTTGAATTGAGATGCATTTAGTAATAAAAAGCCACTCACATAATATTTTACCATGACAAATTTATAAGTGTTATATATACTTAAATATTCGTTATTTATACAGGGTGTTAATTATGCCATGTTACAAAGTTTTATTGGATGAAAAACTGAATAAACATAAGAATGTGTTTATTACTATATGCTTTACTTAAATGGATTAAATTCCATTTGTACTGAAAATTAATTTTAAATGGATTCTGATACGGTAGATAAAATGCCAATGCAATGCTCTAATGGCATGTAAATTGCGAACTGAAAACGTATGTGTTCTAATCAGTATAAGTTGGGTCTTGAAGAATTATTTGAAGTTTTATTTGCAAAAAATATCCAAAAGCTAATGTTTATTTACTCAAATTAAGCCAAATGTATTTTCATAAATGCTATTCGTAATCAAGAAACCTGCAAAATTTTTTGTTTACACATGACGGTCACACTATTTTATATCCATTAAAATAGCCATATTATGTGAGCAATACCCGATTTTCTTTTACGACAAATGTACAAAGATCTCGAATTCACCACATTTAAGTTCTAAATCGATAAATTGAACCTAGCAGATTTTATAATAACAAATTAGTATTCCTGCTTAAATTTCAGAAAACCAACAAGGGTTGGCCTTGTTGAAAATTTAATTTTCACTGCTAAAATTATCCGGTACACAGATGTCTACCACATTTCGTATGGATCTTTCAATTTATGGAAAAAGCTTTACTATGAAGTTTGATTCCGAATAGTAATCTGGCTTGACTCATCTCTACGACGAATTTTGGTGAAATAAAATGTCTTTGATCTAAACTCGTTATTTCCGGTAAAATTCAAAAACATATTCTGAATAAATTCTATTTGAAACCTAATGTACAATTTTTTTTTGTTTTCAAAAAAACCGAAAAAGCTCATATTGGAAGGCCAAAAATCACTGAGATCTCTCAATTTGTGGAAAAAGCTTAAGGATGAAGTTTCACCCGGATCGTTCGATCCATCTGGCAACCAACAACATTTAGTCTGCTCCACACAACATAAGCACGAGGTCAACATTTTTCATGATCACTTTACAAAAAAAAACATTTTTTTGAAAAAAATCGCGTTTTCCGTTTAAATTTTGGAAAACTGATTTGAACCTATAATGCTAAAAATTTAGAATCTTTTAGTTCATAGTTTTTTTTCGTAAATGATATACTTTTTCAAAATATTTGCAAAAAACGAAAAAATTCAAGCGTCTGGTGAATCGATTTGACAAAAATTCACTGGAATCTAACAATTTGTGGAAAAAGCTATGAGGTTTCATCCGGATTCGTCTGGGTCGAATCAATTCGTCTGGGTAGTACAAAGCCGAATTTTTGTTGAAAAGCAGATTTTCGTCAAAAAACGTTATATCCGCTTAACATTTGAAAAACTGATCTGAACTGGTATTGTTGCAAATTTAATTTAAATTTTTTTAGTTCGTAATCATTTTTTTGTAAATGACATATACTTTTCAAAATATTTGCAAATACGAAGAAGACCATACTGAAGATGCCACTTCCGGTGGACTGATTTTGGTCAAAAATCACTGAAATCTCCCAATTTATAGAAAAGCTTAAGTCTGAAGTTTCATCCAGATCGGTCGATCCGTCTGAGCTGAAGAGAAACAACAACATTTAGTTTGCACGGCACCACACAGAAATAAACACACATACCTTTTTTAAAAAACACATTTTTGAGCGAGATATAGCGAATGGTAATTTTTCATGATTACTATACATGAAATATAAAAGAATGTAAAAAACAGTATTTTGTCAAAAAAACATTTCCGCTTAAATTTTGGAATATTGTTGCAAAATTAATTTAGTTCATAATCGTTTTTCTTCTTGAAAAACAAAAAAGCTCCTAAGGAAGCTGTCGCTCCCAATGAAGTGACTTCGATCAAAAATTTATTGGGATCACCCAATTTGTGGAAAAAGCTTAAGTGTGAGGTTTTGTCTCAATCACTCAATCTGTCTGGGCGGTACAAGGCCGAATTTTCGTTAAAAAACAGTTTTTGGTCAAAAACCGTCATTTCCGCTTAAATTTTGTAGAAGAGGAGTGGAACTGTTGCAAATTTAATTTAGATTCTCTTAGTTCATAATTGTTTTTCTCATAAATGATGTACTTTTCAAAATATTTGCAAAAATAAGCAGATCTGGGAGCTGGCATGGAGGGGATCAGATCGCTTAATGGGATCTGGTCGCTAGTGTTAATGAGAGGAAAATTTCACTGAAAACGATAATAATCGAAAACGATATTTCACCGAAAACGACAATTCAACCAACAGTAATTTATTGAAAACGACAATTCACCGAAATCAAAAACAATTATTTTAGGCCCGGAGTGCGAATTATAAAGGGTTTTCCAATAAGAGGTTTCATTTTGATATTAAAAAATGAGGATTTTTTGAGAGAAATCAATGAATGTTCCACGGCTACGCTTGCAGCACCATATCATTTTCATGAAATTTTCCATGACCAATTCGCACATTTGCGGCTGTGTGTCCTCGATAACTTCACGAAGTCCATCTTTAAGGTCTTGAATTGATCGTGGAGCATTGGCCTAGACCTTATCTTTCGCATGGCCTCAAAGAAAAAACTCTAAAGATGTTAAATCACAAGATCTTAGTGGCCAATTGTGATCACCCCTTCAAGAAATAACATGGCCAGGAAACTTCTTGCAAAATTGCGATTGTTTCGTTGGTTGTGTGACATCAATATCTTTCAATTCCGGCTATAAAAAATCATTAATCATAGCTCGGTAGCGCAATCCATTCATCGTAACAGTTGCACCAGCCTCATTTTCGAATAAGTAAGGTCCAATCACACCGCCAGCCCAAAAACCGCACCAAACAGTGACACGTTGTGGATGGAGATTCTTTTCAACAATCATTCTTGGATTTTCTGAGCCCCAAATGTGACAATTCTGCTTATTAACGTAGTCTCCGAGGTGAAAATGGGCATCATCACTGAAGATGATTTTTCGATGAAAATCCGGATCATTTTGATAATGAAGGACCCGTCGTTTATGGTGATCGCGAAGATACGACGTTTATGGTGATCGACCGGCTTGAATGTTAACTGAATTTTAAAAGCCTTAAAACCTAAGTCTTTATACAAATTTCGATTTTCGTCAACACTACGGGCTACAGCAGCAATATTCTCTGTTATTGACAGACGCATACGGTTTCAATGAAACCTCTTATTGGAAAACACTGTATAAATAGTTTCTCATTTATAAAATACGGTCGATAAATGTTGTTTTTTTAAACGACTGTAGGATTGCCAAGAAATAACCAGAGCAATGGTTGTTTCTTGGCAATCCTACTTTCCACTTGTTCTATATTCCAGATTTTACTGATTTGAAACAATTCAAACTGAAATTCTAATGCATATTACAATGAAGTATTTGCTACAATATATGCGAGGAGCTTGAAGTACTTTCAGTGAACTCCCGCTTTCGGTTAATTATTTGTAGGCGAATTGTCGTTTTTGGCGATTTGTTGTTTTCAGTAAATTATCGATTTTCGGCGAATTGTCCTCATTGATTTTTTTTAGTGAATTGATGATTCGCTTAGTTGTCTTTCAATAAAATGTCACGGAACCATACATGTTAGGGCCATTTCGGAGTACCGGATGACAGTTTTTTGGCGGGGTTTACCGATTTTTTCTCTCAACCTATTGTTTTTCTCAACTCTCTTGTCCTTTCTATATGGCAACTCGATATACAATTTATGTTTTGTACAAAAATAATTATGAATTAGTAGTAATAATAATAAAAGAATTGATACACATCTTTAGATGCAATTAACTTCCTATATGATTGTTTCAGCCTACCCAATACCATTAAATTTTCATTTGCCTCTACTCTGTAAAAACGATAATTTCAAAAGTTAAACAACCCCATCGTTCAAATTTAGGTTCATTAAAGTCGCTGACTGAGTGGCTTTAACTTAACTGGTTATTGTTAGTTTCATGATTCTCGAAAAAATTGGGTTTTTTAATATTCCGGATAAAAAACGAACACCCCCGAAAGTTTGTCCAGACCATTCCTCTGTTGTCCGTTTTCATAAAAAGTTATGAATCTAGGTTATCTTCTGTAGCATTACAATAGCTTAGACAACAGACAGGCTATCTGGATTCTGAGACGGTCTGTGTATATATGTCGCGGTACTAAATCTGTGCATTACAAGATGGTTTAATGTTTACGACTAGCCTAACAAACTATAAAACGTTATTACCTATATTAAATATCGATTATACTTTAAAAACACGTTATTTAACTTGAACTTGCCACTTTTGGATAACACGCACATTAATCAACACGCTTATAAACTACATCAAATACTAAAACAAAAAAAAAATTATTACATTTTATTGATTTATAATGAAAACCTACAAAATTTACATTAATTAAAAATTTTCATGGTCTATTGATATTTATTTCGATGATCAAATCTATATTATTCAATATGATTTTTTTATTGTGATCAAATTTGCATAAATTAAAGTAATTTAAATAAAATAATATCTTATATGTGTTAGTCACACAACTGGACATTTTTATATTATTATGGCAAAATAAAATTATCCAGCTATTTACAGTCTGATATCACGATGATTTCATAAAGTGCTGTACATATAGCCGTAATCGGGTAATGCAACAAAACTAAATTTAAAATGGCGTGTTGAAAGCTTCATCTTCTCCCGAATTAAATCATTTCCGATGCTTACACACATCTGCAAATCATTAATTTTATTTATAGACCAAAATTCCAAAAAAAATTTATGTAATCCAAATATTAAGTTTCATAACTGTATACAAAACACTAAAAAATTTTTATGTTCGCACAAGATTTATTAGATAGTTTTGTTGTGTAGTAAATATAGTTTCCTCCTTAATACATGTTCTTGACAATAAAAATTATAATAAATAAACTATTTTTTGTGTCTTACATAAGATAACAAAAACTATTGATATAATATTGATTACAATAAGGATTTGAACATGATTAATAATATTATGGATGGATGAAATATATGCGTGAACTTTATGCTAACTAAAGATATGCAACAAACGACTTACATATATCACATAATAGCGTTAAGAAAATATTCGGTTTGGATTATTACAATTGAAATAAAAATTTTAACATTCCAATGTTAATAAAAAATGTAAATAAAATTGTTATTCTTATGTAAATATATATAAAATAAATGTCTTGTTGTCGAATTATTGCAGTACATTGATCAAGATGAGTGTTTCTCGTGTTTCTCAACGACACTTAAGTTTCTGAATTTTATTATATCATATAAAACCATCGGTTTATGTAAGCTCTACGTCACTGCTTCGAAGATCTTGGTTATTGCCACAATACAGTTATATAAGTTGATGGGTCCTATTCTTCAAATGCATGGCATATTCCTTTATAAAGGTACTGAAGATTCTACTATACAAAACAAACATTTTAATAAAACTGCAAACACTCTTGTGACTTAAAATATACACAGTTGCCTGAGTGTGGTTTGCCTCGTCAGGCAAGAAGTTCGTAAGTCATCAGCTGTCAAATAAGCCTCGTTTTGTTCCGATTCCATATTACAAATCTCTCGCCATTTCTTATTAATTCTGATTAGCGTTTTGCAAGAAGGAAGTTCTTCAAATTTAATTAATTTATTGGTTTGCAAAAGCTTCAATTGCAGCGTACATAATTTTACTGTGTATAGTAGATCGTCCTTAAGGTCCTCCTTATTTTGGAGCTGGCTTGGTCTGCTTGTTGGTCTGGTTTTAAGTTCGTAAAACATGCCCTGGCCATCTCAGTTTACTTTCAAATACGTAAGCTTCTGAGTTTCTCTTACAGACGCTGATCGATGACATAACAAAAATAAGGATCTAACGGTCTAATTAGTGCCTTATTATATTGTTTAGTTTTGCTTGAGCGTTCGAGATCCTCAAGATTAAACTCTTACCTTCTTTTTACTTCGAATTAAATTTCAAGGAAATATTTAACAACAAGTTTAACAAATTAAACCAGTTTTGGGAATCGGCCTTGAAATTGGATAAGATTTCCGAATCTGTGTCAAATGTAATAGTCAAGTTTAGTACGCTTCATTCCACCTGTGGTAATAAGGTAATAAGTGGTAATAAGTTAAGCGATATAAAATCGGATTTTGCGGAATGGAAAACATCGAACATATCTAATCGCCATGTTAATAGTGATCCAGCGATTCAACAACTTACTGGAGTCGCCTGTTCATTTTCTACTTCATCACTGCAAAACAGTAGCACAATGTCAAATTTTGCAAATCATATAATCATTATGGATCACACCTTTTTATTGCCTGTGACTGCAAATGAATTTAATAATGCCGCGAAGACCCTTTAGCAAAAGGTAAATTAAAAAGTTAAATTGCATTTAGCATTTAAATCTAAAATACATTGCAAAAGGTAGAATTAGGAAGATGAGTAAAATATAGTTTCTCGGGACCATGTACATTATCTTAAAGCTAATAAAAAGTAAATCAAAAATTTTAATGAAAATGATTTCAAATCATATAATAGTTTCCCTTTTTTGTTTTAGAACAAAACAGCGAAACTTACATTTCGAACCGAGGGCGACACATTTTTCCCGCAACAAAACAAATCCAATTCGTATGTCTTTATGCAAAAACAATCATTTTATATCATAAAAGCTTCATGTTTTATATATCAGGAGTCGATTACATTTTAAGACCCAGCCGAATAATCGTGCTGAACTGTTTAAATGTCCGCCTGTGATTAAATGACAGATGAAAAATTGTCACGCCTTAGAGTTTCACGTAATTTAAACTAAAACCTATTAAATTACATTTCAATCAAGTTTTAATTATGTTTAAAATTAAAAATAAATGCTAATGCATAAATCAGTAGAAATAATTATCTTCATATACTTACTTTTCGTTTTAGGTAAACATCGTCACAAATTGGAATACATATGGAAATGAATTCATGTTCGCTCAATTTAACTTAACTGGCCAATTCGAAGGTAAGGTCATGTAATTTCTTCTTCGTTCTCAAACAAATTTTCTTTTAATTTTTATAGTGATTTCTCACCTTTCGACTATCTAAAATTATAATATAATAAATTCCAACGACCAACTACTCCTTCCTCAGCGCACGCGGGAGGCCCTAACTCTTTTATTATTATTATTTTTTATAGTATAATAAAAAAAACTTATAATCACAGGTATCAAGCTGCTGCACAAAAAAAAGAATAAAAATTAAATTGAAATTCGGAGAAATTGCAAAAATTTTAAATCATATTGTAGAAAAGTAATAAAATACAAGTAGGATTTGTAAGTAAGATTAGGTATAAGTAGCTAAGAAACGTAATGCCCGCCCGTAAATTTAAAAAAACTAAAAGATTGAAAGCTTACGAAAAGTATACTTACTAGGAAAATTTGAATAAAATAAGGTAAAAATGTCAGAGATTTAAAGACCTAGGTTAAAAAAATTATGATAATCAATACCAAATATTTATTCGAATATACGTGACAGACCTAAGGCTGGAGAATTTTTCTTTTTTCAACGGAATTTCTTAGAAATATCTTTTAGGACCAAGCACTTTTAATGCTAGATGGTGGCATAGAACTTATGAATATTACACCCCTCCTAGATTTTCCGGAAAATTCAAGTTTTTTAATTGGACTTTATACAATGAAAAATTTATGAAGTAGTTCTTTATTCGCATAATTGTAAAGAAAATTTACTTTCAAAATTTTTGATATTACATATTTAATTTAAAATGTAGTGTAGTTGATCTTGTTTTAAATTGAACTGATAATATAATTTAATAATAATTTACACTGTTAAATTACGTTTAAAAAGAAATTATTTTGTGTTTTAGACAGTTTAGGACAAACTTCACGTGATTATATAGTCGTATAAAGTTTGTCCTAAATTTGTCCTAAAATTTGTTGTTGCTTTAGGACAATTTAGGACAAATTTCACACAAATCAAAGCATTCACAACAATAACTGGAACCTTATCGGTGGTTTTGTTATTGATGTATGTCACTCAAAATATGGAATAATTTCTAAGCATTAAATACCTATTTGCCTTCTCATCGGAAGTACTTTCACAAAAAAAAAAATTTGAACAGTCAGCGTAATTGCGTGCATCGAAAGGAATTTCTAATTCGTTCGTGATTTCATCGCTTGTCAATTTCTTGACGCATAACGATTAAGCATATATAGAGGTGGGAAATTAAGAGCTTTACCGTGGGAATGGTGAATAAAATCTAAATGTAAAAAAAATGTTTCATATTGACATCTGTCATCTACAGGCATTGACGACTTGAGTCCGGCGTGATACAACGGTGGCACAACGCGTTCAAATTATCGAATCCTTCTTATGAAAAAAGATGTTAAAAAACGGTTTTGGTATTGGAGATGCTGGCCAACTCCAATCGAGCTTTGGTCAGTAGCAGATGTGAAATCATCAGTGTGTGTTCGGATAGGTCGTTTAACCGTTCGTGTAAGCCGAATTACTTTATGTGACGGGTAAACGGTATTGGACCATGATGTCTAACTATTTATGGTCCGAATTGGATAATATGTGTCGTTGTGAACGATATGTGATTCCAACGGTACCACGTGCTGATAATTTGCCGGGTGCATTGTCAGAGCTAAGCCAGGATGTAATCCAAAATTTAAACAAACGGATTGACGAGTGTCGCCGCAGTGAACATTTTTGCGAAATAATATTTCACACCTAATTCTTATCGATCAATGATTTAATAAAGAAATTATAAAACATTCCAACGCATTAATTTTTAATTTACTATTCACATGGTGAAACTCTTATTGGTCCATTCTTATTGGTGGATAGATAAAGACCCATCAAAATTCAAACAGCATATATATATACTTGATAGTAGTTCTTTCGTTATTTTCACCAGGAGTGCATTGAAATTGCATCGAAAAAATGTAATAAGATCGGCCTAAAATCTAAAGATTTATTTCGGTTTTATTGTGTGACCCATTTAAACTAAGTGAACAGAAATGATCCATTATATACTACCTGCCGACCCGAGTAGTGCACGCGAAAATTTGTCTTTAGTAACGTGGAATTATGGGCTGACAGAATCTTTAATAGTAACGATAAATTTATCTCTAATCAACCACTATTGTACTCGTAACTAGTATGTTCTGAAGCAAGCACAAACAAATGTTTGGAACTGTTTACAAAGTATAGCTTAAATAATTTAAAATACAGTTGTTTATTTTCAATAAATTTCCATAAAAATTTTATTCAGGCGAGTACACACAAGAAAATAATTTCAAGACAATTCTTCAAAACAAAAAGGCAAACACATTTTATTTTGTAAATATTTTTGTTTACATCCTAATTTGTGTGGCGCCTTGGGGATGCCCTATTCGCAAATGATTCAATTCATAGCTTTTGGAATTGATTTGTTTATTTAATGATACACGGAATAATTCAAGGTGGCCAAAGGATAAAATAACTATAAAAATAGTATTTTGTGCATATTCTAACAATTGTTTGTTATTAATAAATAAATTTATTTAAAAGAAGTCAAATGGCGTTTTATTAAACTTAAACTTGAACTTTGAACAAATTTTATATAAATTCGAGTAAAATGTTTTCATTGTGATAGCTGCAGCACACTATAACTAGTGGAATGTTATCAGGTTATTATCAATTGTATTGACATTTAAAAATCGTTTTTTTATCTACATGTGTGTTTATAAGAACAAAATTAACATATTATTGATTATGATGATGTGTTCTGACATAATACTATAACTATTTTATTTTTGCGTTTTAGATTTTTACAACTAAGCAAAACACAAAATAATAAGTCGCTAGAAATTTTTATGACAAATCACAGTGAAACGCGAATTTTGACAATTTATTGATTTATTGTTCATGATAATGTCTCTCGCGATATATCAAAATTCATCAATTTAAATTTTGTGATTATTATGCGATTATAGTTTGTTTGTGAGGCGACGTCATTAATAATAGAGGAACAGTGACCTTGTTTAGGTGACTTGATTTTATAGTTAGTGATGATTTGTTCAACATTTCCGCTTATCGCAAGATGTACTTGAAATTGTGCCTAATTGGGCGATTCGCCTCATAAATGATATATTAAGCTAGTACTTATAGGTACTTGTGGTTGGTAATGTTGCTTTCCTCTTTCCTTCCTCAGCATAAACTTGTCATACACAGACACATTGTCCAACGTGTAGGTGTTGGATCACATTTTGCCTTATACACATTGAACAACTTATACAATAAAATTTGTGAAATATTTTCATATTGTTATATTAGCATGCAAATGACAAACAGGCCAAGAATTGGGTAAAAGTTTTGTTTTTTTTTTCTCAGTTAGCTCATAAACATGGATAAAAATCATTTTGAGTGAAAATAAATTATTGCCACATTTTACCAGGATTTCAATCTTTAAGATGTCTAAGTTAATACTCGTATATACAATTATGTTCTTTGTAAGGTTAGCCTAAGTCCTGACAGTGTGGTGCCATTAATAATTTTACAATTCTTTCAGACCAATTTTTTCATTTTTTTCATGTTGGATTTCCTTAAAATCGTTTTACATAAAGTTTAATTGATACTACTTGATCTTATCAAACTTCCTTATAATTTAAATTTCACAACGCAGTATTATGTAACAAACTAAAGAGGAGCTTTCTACGTAACTAAAGTACTTATATGTATATTGGTAAGTTCTCATATCAGTTCTCTTTACTAATTTTGGACTACTAAGACTGTGTCCGAATTGTATGATAAATGTTTTTTAGTACAAACATTGTGGAAATATCGAAGACACACGAATTATCATAGTCTATGAGCATAATAATTTTTGACAGATAAGTGAAAATTTATTCTGATGGAAATTATCGAATGTACTTGTTTAGGGCATTGATTATGATTAGAAGCTGTTTATTATGTAAAAGAAATGGACTTAAGGCTAAATATTCCACAATATCATTGTATTTTGATTTTTAAATAATTCAATACAAAGTTATAATTAAATAAATATAACTGGATTTATTATTTCAAGTGTTTTTAATAATGTATAACTTAATCTTAATCTTATCATGATTAAATTCAAAATTTTCAAATTAAAATTAAAACTGAGGGTGAGGAATTTTTACCAAAAAATTATCATAGAGTTCGGGCAGCAACTTGAAAAAAAATTACCGGAAGAGAAAAGTTTTCACGTTAGTGCCAAATATTTGTGGTAGAAAATATTTATCACACAATTCGGACACAGTCTAAGTAACAATTTTTTCGGTTAAACGTATGGTAGGAAAGAAAGTCTTAGTTTTAATAGATTAACGAGTGCCATCACTACCTAGTATAACCTTCCGCCAATAGGGCCATTAACTACTGTTTTCTGTTTATTTTCACACTTAGGACGTTACCAATCCTGATTTGGTTACTTTAGAGCAATCTAATAGTACTGTTAATCCACCCGCTTGTAACTCTCGTCATTTTCCGTTGAAGTTTATTCACCTTCTCCCGTATAAGGTTGATGGTCCTGTTGGAGATTTTGATGTTGAGTTACAGCAAGGGTTTCCTCATATTCAGGATCACTTCTGCCCTTTCAAACATGCTTTACTTTTGAAACGGTTCCGCAGTCCTGAAACAGTATTAGAATCGTTTTCGTTCCTAAAGCTGGCAAGTCTGATTATTCTAATCTCAACGCATTTCATCGTAATAGTCTTTCTTCAACTTTTCTTAACGCTTTCGAAAGATTTGTTAATAGATATATGAGAGAGCACAGAACCACTCAGCATGCTTACAGAGTTGCCTAATTATGTGAAACGGCTCGGCATGAACTTGTTACGAGATTTGAAAGATCGTTAGATAATTAGAAGACCCTCGTCAGGACTTTCCTGGATATTGCAGATGCCTTTGGTTGTACATCTTTCTCTACAAATACTGAGAGCTGCATAGATATGGATTGAATCCATGCTTATGTTGTGCATTGCGTGCGGTCGGTTTACATTCATTCTCTGCTTCCGTTAACATTTCCCCCAGTGGGGTATTTTTTCACCAGAAATCTGGTGCCTTGCGAAGTGCTTTGGTGTTACCTTGTGGTTTTGGTTCACCTTGAAAGTTCCTGTTCTTTAACTTTAGATCTTTGAATGTAGACCCTTTTCACTTACTTCGACACTTTCAAACATGCATTTCGTTTGAAACGGTTCTACAGTCCTGAAACAAGTAGAATTGTCTCCGTCACTAAAGCGGGTAAGGTTTTCTTAAGAGTGTTCTTACTAAAGAAAGGGTAAGTTGTGCAGGTTTGATAATTATCTCTGGGAAGATTTTCTTCTAGTTTTTTGATATTCTATTATTATCCAAAACTTTTCTTTAGTTTTTCTCTCTAAATTTTCTTTTATTGGAGTAGTTGTGCAAGCTCGATTTTAATTTACAGCAACGATAGACCCATTTTTTCCGCAATAATAAATTTGTTTTTATAGAAGATAATTAATAAATAAAAACAGTCTACCCACAATTTCTAAAAAAAACTTATTAAAATAACTCAGAAAATTTCCGATAGAGCACCAGGTCGCTTGCCTTCAGAGAGCTTGTATGTGCTAATCCATCTAAAACTAGTTCGCGTAGAAATACCGATTTGCTTCTTCTCTTTTTAGGCAAACGATCGCCAGCAATATCATTGTCTAATATTTTGGTGTTATTGTATCTAATATTTTGGTGTTATTGTGTTATTGTACAGTCCAGGAAATTTGACCTTGAAAGTAAACTTCAAAAACTCATATTTAGGCAATTTGGAGCAGCATTTTGGAAATCCTGGATTTTGATTCCCAAACCGATTATATTTATTTACGAATCGCTGGTTTTGTCTATGCTATATATTATGCTTTTGTTGTTTGATGGCCTTTTTTTAATCAAACTCAGTTATAGAGAAACTCAATGGTCTACACGGTATATGCAAATCATCTTGTTCCCGAATTCCTAGCGTGACGATTACCTTGAAGAGAGTGATGACTATTTGCGCTTTGTTTGTAAATGTTTCGCTTGCGCTGTAGCTCGGTGCCTGTTCTTAACCCGGTCGGTGCAAGTGCATGCAGTTTGTCATAGTAGCAGAGCGCAATTGCTAATTGGGAAGTAATACTCAGTTTGCACAATGGGCCAAGTGCGGTGTATAGTGTGGAACCTTTTTGGGTTTCATACTATTTTAATAATAATAATCACTAGTGTCATAAAATAATTTTAAACATTCGATCTTGCTGCAATAAAATGAAATTGAGTAATTTTTAAAACAGTCAATTAGTAGCTATATCACTAATAAATCAAATACGAATGTACAGAAAAAATCGTGGCCGAAAGAGCGTCACGCTCCACAAATGTCAGTAAAGCCAAAATATAATAAGCGAAGAATAGTGTTGGAATATAGAGAAGGACTTAACCATATGGCTCAGTTAAACGCCTAGGTGTAATAGGCCTTGAAACATTTCGCTAAGCATGTGAAAAAAACGACCAGAAAATAGATCTAATCTATATATGAAAGGTCAACATTTGAAAGAGCATGGCTAGCTGGGAAGTTTAGATACATATATTCATCGTATAATCCAGTCCATGCACGATTGGACTACCATTTATTACGGTCTTTACAGAACTCACTTTGTGGGTTGTTAATCCTGCTAGTATCTGCGCATTTATCGATTTCGCACTTTAACCGTAACATATCGACTAACTTACTCGCTCCTTGCGCCAAGGATGATTCTCCGGATATTTGTGCTCGCAACAAAGGACGCCGGTCATGATGACCCAGTATGTAGAATAAGACCCACTTTCGTTGATGTCGACTCCCGAGCCTGTATAGTGGTCCGGAGTTGTTTTCGTAGAACATGTCTAACAATCTCAATCTAACACTTAATAAACACATTTTATTAAACACTTGTTTTTTATTTCGCAAAAATTTGCATGCATTTTTGCGAAATAAAAAACAAGTGTTTAATAAAATGTGTTTATTAAGTGTAAGTGTGTTTCGCCAAGTGCCTACGGCAAATAGTGTAAAAAGAAAAAACAAAAAAATCTCAATCTAGATGACTTTAGAATCCTATTACATCTACTTTTTCTAGATAATTTCGTGTCTCATGATTTATTCGCGATCGGTTATCCCCGCTTTCATTGGCCCGAGCATCATACGAGGTATTATACGCTCAAATCCAGCAAGGTTATGTATGTCTGTTATTATTAGTGTCCGTGACTTACATTAAAATGTGATCCCTGGTCCATTCAGCAGCTTGTAGAGATGTTAAGTTTTGTTCGACGTGAAATAATGTGAGACAGAATCGACGCCGGGTTACTTTGAGCTGACGGGCTACGAATTCCAAAGCTATATTAAAAAGTCTTTTGCGATAGGATCATTTTACCGTATTCTGATATTATTTGAAAGGGAGCCGAAAGTTTGCTTTCGATTTCACGCAAATTAAATCACTCATCAATAACTTGCGTGCCCAAAAAGGAGAAAACGTTCCGTAACGTGTTACTCTGTATGCTGTCGTACGCCTGGTGATTGTCTACAAATAGCATGTTCACGAGGATATTATTTTCGTAACATTTCTCCAATAAAGAGTGATCCAATAGGAGATACTTTTTCCAATTGGGATTCATGCGTCACAACTGCAGCTCTATTCCTGAATACGATACGAAAACGAAAGTATCAGATTCTTATTCAATTTTAAATAAGAATCGTATGAATCTGATTCAATTCAAATAAGAATTTTGCATTTTCATTTTCGTATCGTATTCAGGAATAGGGCCCCTGTCATGTTCATATGACATTTGTGTTCAGTATTCATTGAGATTACACCATGAATAGACTTACGCGAGAACAACGTTTACAAATTGTGGAAATTTATTTCAAAAATCAGTGTTTAGTGAAAAATTGTTTTCGTGCTATTTGACCATTTTATGGTATTCATAATCGTCCAACGGAGCGCACTATTCGCGAAACAATCAATAAATTTCGAACCACCTTTTCATTATTGGGTATTCATCAACCGACTAGAGTGCGTCGATCTTTTGTGAATATTGCTGCTGTAGCTGAAAGTGTACGTGAAGACCGCAATCAATCAATTCGTCGCCGTTCTCAAGCTCTGGGTCTCTCGTATGTCACAATGTGGGGTATTTTGAAGGGATCTTGGTTTGAAGGCATACAAAATACAGCTTGTTCAAGAATTTTTCCTTTGCGTCACCGATTTGGTTTATGGGGGTTGGAACAGCTCCAGTTGATCCGATTTTTTTATCGAAAAATTATGTTCAGCGATTAACCCTATTAGCCCAGCGATCTATTTGTAGATCAATACAAAAAATCTCTTAAAAGAGAATTGGATAAATTATAACGGTATATTTTTACTGCAATGTTCTGTTTAAATAAAAATCCTTTCAAAAAAATATTTAGTATGGTTTTGCAATCGCAGAACACATTTACAATTATATTTTGTTTCACAATTTACACAATTTTGTTTCACTTTGAAGGTTAAGTTGGTGCATTTTTCGTAGCAGTTACCTAATTGTTGTTTTTTATTTTACCAACAATTTTTGGTTTTCCAACTTCATCATTCGAAATATTTACTAAGTAGTTTATCGTTTTTACAAAGAAAATTAATTTGGGCTAATATGGGTTAAGCTCATTTTTGGCTGAATGAATACGTCAACAAACAAAATTGTCCTATCTGGGCTGACGAACAGCCAGACGAGATTCAAGAGCTTTCAATGCATTCTGAAAAATGCACTGTTTAGTGAGGTGTATGGGCAGGTGGCATCATCGGACACACAGCAGGCCAAACCATCGATTTATTGAAAGAAAAATTTAAAATAATATCAAGAAACGGACCCGTGAATTGGCCTCCAAGTTGTGAGATCTGACGCCGTTTGATTACTTTTTATGGGGGTATCTAAAATCACTTGTTTATATCGATAAACCACAATCGATTCCTGCATTAGAAGCGAACATAACACGTGTAATTAACGGAATATTGGCCGAAATGCTCGAAAAAGTACTCAAAAATTGAACTCATAGAATGGATCATCTTAGAACCAGTCGCGGCCAACATTTAAAAGAAATTATTTTCAAAAATATTCGTCATAAACCGAACTTACGTCATAAATACAATTTTTGATTATTAAATTGATTTTAATGCGTTTTATTTCAAAAAAACCTTCCGGAAACTCTTATTGGATCACCCTTTACAATTCTCAGAGTAAAAGACTGAGCGGTTATTGATGTGTTTGCACGAAATTCACACTGGCACTGGCCCAAGCTTTACTCCTGATTCATTTTTTTATGTTGTGAGCAAATCGGGCCGCCTTCCATTCTTCTGGGGTTTCCTTAGTTGACATTACAGTTAGTGCAAGTTGGTACATCCGGTAGAATATTTGATCGCCTCCGTATTTTTGCATTTCACATGAAATTTAGAGCCGAGTAGAGTAAAGCTAATTCGGTGGTGCACGGGTTGTTTGAAATATGTTGTAAGAAGTCTGGGCCGATCGTTCTATGATGTATTTTGTTAACACTGCCTAATTGAATATTAGTGTCACCCAAAATGATTTTTACTTCAGCACACTTTAAATGGTCCTCGTAGAAAGTATCTTTGGTTGCTCGAGTTTATCCTCAGTAGGAGCATATATTTTTACGAAAGAGATGTTAAAATGACGCAACTAGGGTAAACAGATCCAATCATTGATAGGTATGAAATCAGTCATGAATTAGTTATATCGGTTTCTGATCAGAAAATCAACTCCAAATTCTTGTGGTGGTATCGTTGCTTTGATAAAGTTTTTGTCTATGGCGATTATAATCAAACGATATTATTACCGTCGTGTTTCTTGTAGTGCTAAAAGACCGAGCTTATATTACGGCACATGTTTTAAAATATTGTCCTTTATTCGTGACCGAGGTCGTTGTTGAGTTTCCAAAGTTTTCAAGGCTTATATTGAGGTTTCGTAAGATATCGTTTTTCACAGGTTGGATTGTGAAACTTTTAAAGCAGCTAGCACTCACTCGTTTAGCCTACTCTTTTTAGGTTGTAGTTATTGAAGGTCGCCAAAGGCAATGTGATTACTTGTCTCAATGTTCGTTGCTGCACATCCGACATAAGAAACGAATCCTGAGTGTATCTTCCTGCATACATACACTACAACCTGACCATCAAAGTTTTACATTAGTCTAAATTTTATGTTTATGTGGCATGGGTCTCGTATTCGGAGATTCTGCTAAGTCTAAAGTTACCTTTTGAGTTAACTTGTGAAAATATCCGCAGCCCTATTCCTGAATACGATACAAAAACGAAAGTATAAGATTCCTATTCAATTTTAAATAAGAATCGTACGAATCTGATTCAATTCAAATATGAATTTTGCATTTTCGTTTTCGGATCGTATTCAGGAATAGGGGGGGGCAGGTTTAATCTTGTGGACGTACTGTTTTAGTTCTGCCATAAAATATCTGAAAACAAAATGAGACTGAATTTGTATAAATTTGTGGGTAATACATATATTAAAAGCCATGTTCATTAATTTTCGCAGTAATTTTGAAATGTTTTGTAAGACAAAATTTATAACGCACGGAATCAAAACAGGAAAGGAAACTAAATAGAGTTTAAGCGTTTTAGTTGGCAGTTTTTATTGTAGGATCTCCGTTGAATGAGGTATCATAGCGTAAGAAGAGGCGGATGGATAAAAATTTTAGACATAAAAATGTTAAATTAATTTTATCTAACTAAGACTCTCGAATCCGATTCAAATTAAATTTGAATATATTATTCTCAAATCCTTTATGTAAAACCGAAATCCTTCTATTTGTATATTGTTTTTTTTAGGAATACCCAAAGAGCTCCTGATGTTCCACCCGTAATTTGGGTACACACTCGGATAGTAAGGATAAGTCGTATTGAACTGATTATTTCTTATTCGTTTAGCACAGAATGCAGTTTGAGTATCGCGCTTTAACATTGTAAACTATAGGTATTTCTCGATCTTTCTAAATATATTTTATTTTAACTGGACATTTTGTTCTTGTCGTATTTATAGATTTACAATTTGTCTATTACTCGTTTAAATCTTTTAAAATTTAAACTTTAATTTGTAAAAAAGTTACTTCTGACCTTTGCCTTGAGGCAAATACAATGTAATATTTGTCGGTTTTTAACTTTTTTATACCTATATGTTTGTAAGCATTGACCTCCTTGTAGATGTATTACAGGGTGGCAATTTATATCGCCCACCAAGGTTTTTTTTCTTAGTGTTTCGACATATAAGCTAAGATTGAAAAACCATGTGCGATTTCCGATAAGTTTAATAATTTACAGGGCTCAATCGTTACTAAATTTTATATTTTCGGTTCTTATCAATAGTCCGCTTAACTCTGAAATTTTGGCAACAAATTTCGATCAGAATTCTTTATACCTTTTTGGATTAGTGCCCTCATCGCTACTCTAATACAAATTCTTGATAGCCGTCAAATTGATTCGTTCTACCCCAACATCTAGGTCTCTTCGTGCTATACTATAGCCCTTCAACTATATTTACACAAATAAATAACACAATAAATTTATCATCATGACAAATATTAACCTAGAAAATCATTCATAATAGTAATAATTAAATTACATATAAGTCATTAAAAAACAAGTGTATTAAACCTAAGAAATAGAATACGAGAAATTTAAGACACCACTACCAATTTGTAAAGTAATTCACGGTTAAAATTACATTTTATTTTTTTCATAATAATCTAATATAATATTTAATTCCATCGCCATGGTCAAATTACACGATGCCTCCGGAAACAACTTATAATATTGTTGGGCGACAATTTCTTAAGTATTCCACGTATCTAACTATGTAAATCACCTTAAACGCCTAGTTCATCTCGTGTGTATTTACACGTTTACAATTTAATTGTACACACTTTCATTAATTACTTAATCATCACGTACATAAGAAAGCGATTTTTTGGCTGGTTTCAGTTTTTATTTGAAATTTTATTATCGAATTTATGAAAAATATAATAATTTTAAAGTAAAACAAAAATGCAGAGATAAAAATTTCACTTTTAATTCATTAAGAAAATAAAAACGTGAGAATCTTAACGCTACACAAACAACAAACACTCGGTAGTAGTGGTAATAATTATAATATGTTAATTAATTAATTAGGAAGGAAAATATAATTTATCGCGAAACAAACAAAAGGTTTAGAGGCGTTCAGTAACTTAAATATTGTATAGCTATGTTTGTTCCAAAATTCTTACGTATTTATCATAATCTTAAGACAACGTTACAAAGTATCTATATGAACTTGTACAAGAATTTCTAAATAACTGTATCGTTGGTTTGGTCGAAAAAAAAGAAGTTTTCGATTAAAGAAATTCCTAAAGTGTAATAACCGAGGAATATGTTTATGTGTTATAATTTAATCTGCTTTTTCTACATTTTTTGCCGATTGATGATTATATCAACTAGTTGGTTTGTCTTGAGGCTACAGAAACACACACAGATTTTTTTTTTATATACCTAATTTAATCTTTAAGGTGTTCTTATACATTTTTTTACATATATGCGAGTATGTAGACGTTTTTATATACCTGATACATATAAAGATTGACATGTAGGTTGGATTTATATATGGGGTTTTTGACATAGCTGAGCAAGCAAATGAAGCTACATCATCGATTTAATCGTTTAGTTTTTAAATTGGGGTAAACAACTTTTGATAATTTAATTACAGTTGTATGTTGTTTAATGATCCGTATGTTTCTTCTAGAGAAAGCGTTGATTGCTAGCAGAAGGATCATTCAAACGTGTCTAATTATCCGGGAAATAATATCAGTTATAAACCAGAGAGACATTCAATTTTGCGACAAGGGGTGTTTGAGCATTAACTTAGCCAAGACAAGTCTTAAAACTTAGAAATAATATATTTGTGAATTAAGAATGTGTACCAAGATGTTAATCAGAATTTCTAGGCCTAAAATGGAACATTTCAGCATATATTTATAGGGTGTCTCGCAATTGGCCCATACAAACCATATAGTTTGATTCTTTAATTGAAGCGAAAGTGACTTTAGTAGTTTTATCTCGCATGCGAAGCCGTCTATAAAGTTGTAAACGTTTAAAGAGAAGCTTTGTGCTAAATACACTTCATTTCATCGATTGAATCTGTTTTGACTTTAACTCAACGGAATTACCGATTTATGACCGCCGAATTACCTGTACCTTTTTATAAGATTTCACCACTGGTCACTTTAAGTTAAATTTGAATAAATTCTTAAATTTCTCTTACCTCTGGCCAATCTGAAATTTTTATTTATTCCTTTTATAAGATTTTATAAAAAAATATTAATTGCACTCCGAACTATCTGAGACATAGCTTGATAATCGTGTATCCGATACGTCAATAGAACAGTGATCAATGTTAAAAGAGTGGTGATGTTTGTATGTATATCAAGTCTACCTTAACTTCCAAAGCATTTGTTAAAAATAATACTCAAAATTTAGAGATTCTTTTAATTGAAGTCAACTCTGGAATATTTACGATGCTTAGTAGGGATGGTGTTTGTTGTGAATAACTGGAAGAAACTTTTGGAGAATTTTCTATAATAGACTTATTTTTTAGTAATTTTATTTGATTAAACATTTGTGGTTGTGTATTTTTAATACAATTGAATACTAGAAAGGATAACATTTTTTAAGCAGATGCTGTTTTTTGGCCAAACCACAAAACAACAAAATTTCAGAACTACATCAGGGGGATCCAAAAACTGGGAGACCTTATAGTGATTAAAATAACTGAAGGATAACCACTCTTCTCAACACGAGGAAACAATACTCGCTCTAATGTTTGAGCAAGCTGGTTTCAGACCGAATCATTCCTGCGTCGACAATATCAGCACTATCTGCATTATAGTATAGTAAAGTGTAGTTCAAAAGAAATATGTTCTTGGTAGATACTATTTGAGACTCTAGATAGTCTTGCTATCCCGGATGTTATAATCAATCTCATCCGTGCACTTTGTATACTACTACCGAAAACGCCCCATTCACCGTTAAAAGAAGTATTCGACTAAGGTGAGTTGTATCACCACAACTCTTTGTAGGTAATTTCTGCTATTTAAGGTACTCTTGCACAATTGATAATTGATATCATCAGTCTAGCGATGCAAATTACAAAAATAAATTTCTATATTTCAGTGCTATCTAACATCACTTTTTCGATACTTTACTGCTACACTATTTAAAACATTGTGCGCTTTTAAGTCAGCCAACTCTTGGACCCGAAATCATCGCCAATTTATTTTGAAAATTTCAAAGAGTTCAAAATTTTCATAATGTTGACCATGATTTTACTAAACCTTTTGTCAACTGTGGCCTGAAACCCCAATATGACGTTTCTACTCCATTTCTATCAACAAGTAAGAGTCGAACTGAAGGGCAACAACTTCACTTCAGAAATTGAGTTACTCTTCGTTTAATTGATTTCTTTGAGAGTGTATATAGTTCGAAATCAAACTTGGTTATTTGTGTAATGTTGTAAGTAAATCCAAATTTTCAATGTTTCGTCTGGAAGTGGATACTATTTTATCCGAATTGTCTAATCTTGGTATTAACCAAAGTGCCGGTTTTAATTCCATTCCATCTGTTCTTCTAAAATTAATCGGTAAGGTAATCTCCAATATCGCTGTTCTGTTTAATAGAAGTCTCACTTAAGGTTGCTTCTCTATGGTATGGAAATGCTCACTTCTTAAGCCGATTTTCAAATATGGATCGCGAAGTGATGAGGGGAACTATATAGAGGTATTTGTATTATTTAAGTTTTACCAAAGCTTTTTGAGAAACTAGTTAAAGATCAATTATTCTTTCATGTTAGACATTCATTTCTTCCAAACAACATTTTTGTTTTCCAGGTAGGTCAACTATTTCTAACTTAGTTTTGTTATATTTGGTTTGTTCACTAATTGTAATTCAAGTGCTCTTTTAAAGGGTAATGTTGTGTTTACACTGATTTTTGTAAGGCTTTTGACAAGATCGACCATGACTTGCTATTGCGAAAACTCAATTCATTGGACTGTAACTACTTGCCAGTTGATTGGATTAGATGTTATCTGTGATCCAGAACTCAAATTGTGATAATTGGTAGTTTCACTTCAAGGGTGATTACTGTTTCCTCGGGTGTCCCTCAAGGCAGCCATTTCGGTCCCATGCTCTTCATTCTTTTCTTAAACGATGTGGTCAACTGTCGTTAGTTATTCCGTATTCATAAATGAGAATAAAAAAATATTAGCGGGCGATATACAAATTTTCAAAACTATTTCATGCGCCAATGATGCACTTGATTTTCAGTCCGACCTGACAAATTTTAATGATTGGTGTACATCACATAATTTGATTCTAAACATCTCCAAATGCTATTACTGTTTTGATAGTTGTATTATTGAAAGTGTTGATTCTTTTAAAGATTTAGGTATAACCTTTACTTCCAATTTATCATTTCATAAACATGTTGAAGGTTGCATTTCTAAAGCGAATTCTATGCTTGAATTTGTTAAAAGGTTTTCTAAGGATTTTCATGATCCTTACGTGATTAAAACTGTATATGTCTCTTTTGTTGGTTCATTGTTGGAATATGGTGTTGTTATATGGAATCCGTTTTATAATAACTATTCAGATCGCACAGAGAGGGTTCAGAAGCGATTTTTAATATACGCACCACGAAGATTACCTAGAGACGCGAATGTCCCTGCTTTCATACTTCCTATACTCTGGTAGATGTAAATTAATAAATATGGAGCCGCTGTTTATTCGTAGAATTAAAATTAGCGCAATGTTTATTCGAGATTTATTAGTATCTAAAATCGATTGTTCGGAAGTTTTGAGTTTGCTTGATATACTCCATTACGTGTGCTAAGCGATAAAGCTTCCAAAATTAAATTACCGTTTTGTTGGCAAAACTACGGTAAATGTGAGCCGGTTTATCATTCATCCGCGTCGTTTAATAAAGTACGGCCGGCCATTGACTTTAATCTGTCTAGAAATGCATTTAAGGAAATAATGTCAAAGCTTCTTATGAACTATTGGTAACTATTAACTTTTAATTATATAATTTTACTAATATTTTTATCTAAATAATGTAACCAGACATGTAAAGTTGGTAATAAATAAATAAATTGAGTTACTGAAGAGAAGAAGATTTTCGTTCGATGCTCATAAATGTCAAAATAACTAGTTGTCAATTTTACGAGTTTTAAATTATTTACGATTAATGGCTAATTGAAAATCATCATAATAAAATGCCAAAAGAAAACAAAAACCTTTTTGTAGAATCTACACGAGCAAACTACCTCAGTTCAGGAGTAAACATCGTTCTATTTCTATTCTGCGATTACTAATGTCAAATTCTTTTCAAACAAAATTTTGCTCGTGGATCAAAAAATCACTGCCAATGTAATAAATTTACATTGGAAATTACTTCCAAATTTATCGCAATTGCACTGAATTTTGTGATCTGAGAGCAAATTTTTCTTTGAAAAAAAATCACCCTAAGGCCGGCCACACATGTACAGTTTTAAATGTCAGTTTTATCTGTGTAGCTATAACTGTCTGTTGTAACTGGCAACTGAGATGCACACACATGTTCAGCCTAATCCTTCAGTTATTATCATGGATTTGAATGAGCGGACCGATTTGGCTGTTCTCGGTATATGAAATTTCGATACAAAACTGAGGACTGTGCAGTTAAACCCCTACACACGTTCAGTTAAGATAATCGTTTCAGTTAAAAATATAAAAATTTTAAAGTTCTCAGTTAAACTGTACAGTTGAGTTTAACTGAACTGAAATACCCACACACGTACAATTTTAGCTGACAGTTTTAACTGTACAGTTAAAACTGTCATCTGAAACTGTACGTGTGTGGCCTACCTAAGGTAGGCCACACACGAACAGTTTTAACTGGCAGTTCTAACTGTACAGTTAAAACTGTCGGTTAAAACCGTACGTGTGTGGGTATTTCAGTTCAGTTAAACTCAACTGTACAGTTTAACTGAGAACTTTAAATTTTTTATATTTTTAATTGAAACGAATAACTGAACTGGACGTGTGTGGGGGTTTAAGTGCACAGTTCTAAGTTTTTTCTCGAAATTTCATACACCGAGAGCAGCCAAATCGTTCCGCTCATTCAAATCCATGATAATCACTGAAGGATTTGACTGAACGTGTGTGTGCATCTCAGTTCACAGTTAAGACAGACAGTTATAACTACACAGGTAAAACTGACAGTTAAAACTGTTCGTGTGTGGCCGGCCTAAGAGAAGAGATTGATTGAATTTATTTATCACTAAATAACTTTTTCGTGATACGTTTATAGAGCTATATACCACAACTACATCAACAGGTAAAAATCGCATATTCACTCACGCAATTGTTTATGTGAAATAATTCCTGTTTATTGATTCCTGAAAAAATGGGATATAATAAGCCATAGTCATAAATACTGATGGTACAACATCGGCTACTTTAATCATTTTTTCAAATTAGTATGCAAGTTTTCTATTATTTATTTACCTACTAAACGAATAATTCCGTATCGCTTTACCCAGTCGGAATTTTTCCCATAGTAGGGGGAAAAAATAATGTTTCTTAGTGCGTGTTTCAATTGGTTTAAATGCCGCATAAAAAGTTAAAAAGTTAAAAATTGTGGTGAATAAAAATGTCAAACTTTTTATCTGCTTCAAGAGCTGATAAAATTTTTATGTGGAAAACATTTGGCTGACAAAAATATTTGTTTGTAAACAGAAATTTGTCATGTACAAATTTTGAGAAAAATCGTAATGATTTAGATGCAAACTGGCCATAATTAACTAATATACATTTAAATAGAATTTATTTTACATATTTTCATATTTAAATTTGCTATATACGTTCATGATAACACATAAAATAAGCAACAATATTAATGTCAAAATTTAAACCAATTGAAACAGATAAAAAGTTAAAAAGTTAAAAAAAAATTACCACGATTTTTTTTTTAACTTTTAAACTTTTTATGCGGCATTTAAACCAATTGAAACACGCACTTAGTGCGTGTTTCAATTGGTTTAAATGCCGCATAAAAAGTTTAAAAGCTAAAAATTGTGGTGAATAAAAATGTCAAACTTTTTATCTGCTTCAAGAGCTGGTACAATTTTTATGTGGAAAACATTTGGCAGAAAAATCGTAATAATTTAGATGTAAACTGGCCATAATTAACTAATATACATTTAAATAGTATTTATTTTACATATTTTCATATTTAAATTTGCTATATACGTTCATAATAACAGATAAAAAGTTGAAAAGTTAAAAAAAAATTACCACGATTTTTTTTTTAACTTTTTATGCGGCATTTAAACCAATTGAAACACGCACTTAATTTAAAAAAAGATAAGAAATTGGAAAATTGATAAAAGTAGCCGGCGAAAAATTTTAGTAATATAAAAAATTGCATAGCAAATTGTATTCCGATTACGAATATTTCCACCAATTTCAAGAACAGGGCCCCTGTGCGCGTATTCTTGAAATCGGTGGATATTCTCTTCGCCGTATTATAATTTGTATTAAAATTATATTATTCGAACTTTTCGCCGGCTACTTTAATCCGTTTTTCAAATTTGCTTGCAAGTTTTCTATTATTTGGGGGAATAAATCCGCATTGATTGATGACCCCGGCCGAAATTTTCACTGATTTTTGTTTAGTAGTGAAATAAATAATAAAAGACTTGCAAGCAAATTTATAAAACTGATTTAAGTAGCCGGCGAAAAGCCCGAATAATATAAAGAATTTTTATACAAATTATAATCCGCCGACGAAAATATCCACCGATTTCAAGAATACGCGCGCGTCTTATTTCTTTATTCACGAAAACACTTATGACGAAGTCATGGAGTCCGATCAAATTAAAACATTTAGTCATAATTTTCCTTTCTTTCACGTAGTAAAATAATCGGAGTAATGATGTATAAAAAATTCTGTGTGTGCGTCTGTGTGTGCGCCTGTGTGTCGTGCAGACTAAATGGCTGTGGCTTCTCTACAGCCCTTTTCTCATAAAGTAGCAGCCTTCGTAAAAGCTTTTTGTGTTTTGCAAATATTTTAAAAAGTATGTCACTTATAAGAAAAACGATTAAGAATTAAAAGATTCTAAATTAATTTTGTAACGATATCGACTCAGACCCGTTTTCCAAAATTTTTAGCGGGAATGACGATTTTTGAAAATCAACTGTTTTTTAATTCGACCCCTGTACATTGATTGATTGGAATCAAACTCCGTACTTACCATAAATTTAGATATTTGGTCGAATCGCTCCACCGGAAGTGACAACTTCCATAGGAACTTTTTGGTGTTTTGCAAATATTTTGAAAAGTGTATCCCTTTTGCTGCCCACTAACACAATTGTGGGGTACGGCAAAAGTACCATGTCAAAAATTTTTTTTTGTATGTGTTTTCAACAAACTTACACATTTGTGATTTCCTTTCAAACTTATTTTCGTCCGAATAACTATACTCACAATTGTGTTGGTTGTACTTCAAATCAAGCGAAATTTTTTATCAAAAATGCCATTACATACTATGATTTTTTACTCACACATTTGTGTGGTTTGGACTTTAATTGAGTCATTTTTTTTGGTTGAAAAAGGGATATGGCATTTACGAGAAAACGATTAAAAACAAAAAGAGTAAATCAAATTTCAAAAGTTCGTATCATTTTTTTAAATTTTACCAGACGAGTTTTGATAAAAAAAATATTTCACCAAAATTCGGCATCTCTACAGTCCATGTGAATTGACTATTAGGAATATAAGTTCAAACTTAAACTTTTTCCATTAATCAGGAGATCGTTAGAAATTTTGTGGAAATCAGTGTACCGGAAGTGGAAGCTGCAATAGGAGCTTTTTAAATTTTTTCAATGATTTTGAAAAGTTAACATACAACCAATCATCTTGTTGGTTTTCTGAAATTTAAATAGGGATAATGTTTCTTGATTATAAAAGACAAATTTACGAAAAGTATGGTAAGTTTGATTTGCGTTTTAGAAATCAATCGGGGTGCATTCGAGTGCATATGTATTATGTACATTAGTGGTAACAAAATTGGCCATAACATTACCACTCCTCCACTTTTTCACTAATTAAAATATCCCCACCCAAATGTCCCCAACAAATTATGTTCAAATCCTTGGTAATTAGACTATCCATTTTAAAACAAAGCGGATATTAGTTGATTAGAATGAAAAGAGTTTGTGAAATTTAAAAAGATAGAGAAATTCGGCTAAAAAGTTTCTCCACCCATTCAGAAACCATTATATTTGTAGTGAATTTATGAAATATATTTTTTCTGCAGCTCACCATGAAAAATCTCATGACGTGTGTCGTTTATATATGTAGTTAATTTTTCGGGCCTTTAATGGGGTTTTCATACCCCTGGGGTAAGAAAGAGAGCGTTTAATAATAATACGTTAATAAAATATATTAGTCACCATAGTTGTTATACTCATAATATAACACAATTTAATGAACATCCTTAGTATTAATTAGACGTTACGTTAATTGGTTGCCAATTGCATAAATTCTAAATTTTCAAAATTAATTTGGAATACATATTTTGAACTCTGTTCATCTGATAAATGTTGAAATATGTCTAAGAAACTAAATAAATAACAGACAACCTAAAGTATAGAAATTACATTACTACAAGAATATTTCAAATATGTGTAATCACGATAATCAATTACTTAACATCATATTAGAATACGTCAATCTAGCCGCCTACCATCCAAAACTAACAAGATAAATAAAACTTGTAAACTGTTTTTTTTTACAAAATCCATCAAAATTTATAAGCATGTCCAATAATGTTTATTAAATTTAACAATAAACAAAATAACTATACATATATCAAATATTTAAGAAAAATCACGTTTAGTAGTAAGACTAGTGAAGCAACAAAAGATCATGTGTATGATATCAGAAAGTAAATGTAAGAAGAAGACGGTTATGGATTACTTCTCTTATATTTATAAGACGTTGACGATTGATTTTTATTATAATACATACTAACTTTCAATCTTATAATGCTTATGTTGTTTTGTCATATTTACCGCTACAAATATTTTCTTTTTTTATAAATTTGATATCTAATTATAATATTATAAATAGTACTATACGTATCGGTATGCATCGATACCACACTAAACTCATATTATACAGTCTTTTAACTATTTAAATACGTGTACAGTTGAATAGTAATTTTATAGTTTTCGTACGAATTGATTAATAGAGCTTAAATATTTGTTTGTTATATTCTGTTTTGATATTTGGTAATTACTTCCACAAGCGATAAATATAAAATATATGTGGTGGCCGCAACACTAACGTAATGCGCGCTACATGTGAGGATGTTGTCTCGGAATTATCGTTAAATTATAAGTTATTTTATCGCATGTTAGTTTACTCACACTACCCGTATTTGCAGATTATTAATTTATTACAAAATATTTAATTGACGTGAAGGAAATTTATATCATGATCGTATTCAACGATTTTATAAATTAGAATTGTCTGTCTGTCGTATGTATATCGACGAGACGGAATTGATAGACAATTAATTGTTTTTGCATGTTTATTGTTTTAGTTAGAAACGATACTAACAAAGCTGTATACATATAGAGACAGTTTTTCTAAATGACACATTATTTTAAATTGATTATTTCATGCATTGAATTTCTCATAATTTTCGCTTTACAGCGTCGATAGTGATGTGCCAATTTTCTACTATTTTGTTTTACATTATTGTCATTTAGATCAATATTCATAACTATATAACGATGTATATTTATAAGAGGATGACGAACGGTAGTTTTTAATTAAACAGTTAAATAAATTGCAGCATTGAATTATGAGCCGCATATATAGTATTTCGTATCTTTAAAGCACACAGTTTTAAATGGGTAAATTTACGGCTCAGAAAATGAAGGGGAGCTATTTATTTAACCAAATTTACTCAATTTGACCTATTTCTTAATCGAAAGGTCAGATATTTCCCGCGATACTTTCAACCCTATAATATTTTAAATTACTTCATATTCGACAAATTCTAATAATATGTAGGGGCCGCTTCTACTAAGGTCGTCACGTTCACCTAAATGTGATAATATCATTCTGAACGTAGTTAAGTTAATTTTAATGCAAATAATGGTCTTGTGTCCTAATAGGGCGCAAACAGCGTAGAGAGTAAAAATATTTTCTTCAATTACTGTTAAGGGTAATACAAATTTGAATGACCTCATAAATTCAAAAAGAAAAATGTGAAAAAATAGAACGAACTATGACCTATCCACCCCATTTCCCCACCCAGTTTATCAGTATGCCACATCAAGCAGATCTTCGAACTAACGATGATTCAAATTTTAAGTTTTTAAAGGACAACCAATTTTCTTGTCCAATGGTTTATTCTGGCTTGGTCTGGTCTGGTTGGTCAGTTCTCGTAAAAAAATGAAAATGGAACAGCATTTTAAATAACACACCAGAAATAAAATTCAGACTGTCGTAACCGATACTTATTACATATTCACATACTTACACACGTTCATGTTCGAAACGATGTTGCTTAGTTATTTACTGTGAAATGAGAAAACAACCAAATTCACTTGAAATAATTAACATTAAAATTATACATTTTATTTTTGGCTACTTGATGCGATCTTAGAATTATCGAATTTTTTGGAAAGACTACGAGCTTGCAAAAAGATCTTATTTGAATAAGCTGATCTACACAAATTTATTCTGGAAAGGGTATAATAACACTTTTACCTCGGAATAGTTACATTTCCCTCACAAGATGGTAGATTTTTTAATAAAACTAGTGCAAAACTCAGAATCTCTTTCTTCCATTTAAGTAACTCTAAAAGAGAACATGTTTGACTTTTCGTCAAAATTTTAATTAAGTTTCTAATATACTGGACCGCTAAATTAACACAACTATGGTGTTACAAAGAGATATATTTTTAGCACAAAATCAATTCACCCTGTGAAAATTTTAGTCTTGCTCTGCGATGGTTTAAGCAGGCCTTTTTGCAGGTATTCTTATATGAAATTTTATTTACCAAAATCTGGCTTAAAAAATTGATGTACATCAAAAATTTTGTTCTATTTGACAGAAAAAATCAACTTTTTTGATGTACATTAATTTTTTAAAAAATGTAAATTTCTTTTTGTTGGAGAAATACCAATAATGAAACGTCAATTTTTGTAGAAACGTCAATTGGTGTGTTAAATTACTAATAAATTAAAGCATTTGTTTTAAATTTAATTGAAATATATTTTAATCGTTCATTAATAAATATGTGACGATTTTGCGTCGAAAGAATTCCAAATTAAACACTCGTTAATTTAGGAATATTCTCAAGCATTTGTGATTCAAATTGCTAAAAACATTCAAACCGGATTAAAGGCCTAAGAGAAATATGGATTTAAAGTTTATAGGTTATTTTTGACTGGTGGCTAATTTTGCAGTTCACTGTTCCCTGAAAAACTTAAAGAGAGTTTTCAATTACCTTGCCAGTGCAAATGGTATATGCCTTTAACAAGCAGCTCGGCTGAAATGAAATTTTCACCGGTCTCGGAATTAGCAACTCAACTGTTCCCTGAAAAACTTGAAGAGAGTTTTCAATTACCTTGCCAGTGCAAATGGGTATATGCCTTTAACAAGCAGCTCGGCTGAAATGAAATTTTCACCGGTCTCGGAATTAGCAACTCAAAGATGATTCAGTTGAACATAGAAATTTGTTGCAAATACTAACATATTCATTTCGTTGCTGTATGCAGGAAAATTGTTAGGCATTTACACAGATACAATAAAAAATAACACCAGTAATTAATCACATCGATTTTCATAACGTTTGTAATAGTAATATTCGCGTAATTTTTTTTAAATAAGCCAAATATATATATTCTTGTTTATTGGCTTGTAATAGACTTCGTACTAAGCTAAATTATCTGTAGAAATTTGACGTAAGATTTAGCGAACTAAACAAAAAAGAAAAATTTTATCTCACGATTTCACTTATCGGTACGGAGCTCCATCGCGAAAAAAAATAAATAAATGAAGGCCTGAGTATGTTGTGGCCAACTTCATTTCTAAGCGACAAATTAAGCCTAAGCCGACTGGATTTTTAGTAAAACTGGTTTGTTTATTCAAAAATCATTGTTTAAATTTCAGGAAACCAACAATGTCAACTCTTGTTGAAAATTTAATATTTGAATCTTTTAATTCTTTATAAATGCTAAACTTTTCAACATCATTGGCAATAAAGTTGGCTGGATGAGCAATTTAGTAGTCTATTAGAAGTGCTCACGGAACCTGAGTCCAAATCTCTGGGAAGGCGTGTTAATGAGAGGTTTACCATTTCCGTCCAAACTCTAACTATAATTTCAAAAATTCGTTACAAATTTGCTGATCTAGTTAGGAAGTGCCAATTAGGCTGGCTGGATGAGAAATTTCGCGATCTGTTAGAAGTGCTCACGAAACCTGAGTCCAAATCTCTGGGAAGGCATGTTAATGGAATGGGTACAAAGGGCCGAATGTGTCGAAGGGCCGAATGTGTCGAAGGTCCAAATGGGTCGCAGGGCCGAATGGTTCGAAGGGCCGATTTTTTTTTTTTTTGTTTTTAGAAATATAATTTTTTAAATTTGGTGTTTTATTGAATATTTTGTTTTTATTTTTTATTAAACATAAATTAATTTTTTATGAATTTACGTATTTTACTATTTTTCATCACGTATCCAGTCAGCGGTACATTTTGGTGAAGGAAAATTTTATCATGCGCCACCAATAGGTATATCACTTCCCTGCCCGTTAACACAATTGTGTGGGTACTGTAAAAGTACCATGTCAAAAATTTATTTTTGTATGTGGTTTGACCCAACTTTCGCATTTGTGCATTCCTTTTAAAATTATTTTCGTCCGAAAAAAAACAATATAACAATATACACAATTGTGTTTGTTGTACTTTCACACAAGCGAATTTTTTTGGCGTAAGTGTAGATGACGTATACATCGCCGAAATCGGGTAAGCAAAAAATTAAAAAAAAAGAATTCTTTATAGGATTGTATACCTATCATTTTTAGGAGGTGCAAGAAATTTCTTTTGAAAAATTTCCAGTTTATCATATTTTCCTGGAAAATTTCCAGTTTTTTCCAAAAATATTTTTTTGATTTTTTTCATCCAAAAATTAAAAACCTGCCGTTTTTATTTATCAAATCTTAATTTTAATGATAAAAATTCGAATTACACTGTCATGAAACGGGTAACAAATTACATTTTTGCGTTATTTTAATAAAACTTTTTGATTTTCCGGAAATTTTTCCCTTTTTTCATTTTTTCAATATTTTTCTTAGTTTTATTTATTTTTATTAATAATAATTGCTTCGTCAACCTTGCAGACACAGATCACAGAGTTTTTATCGCTTTTATCGCTTCTTCTGATAGTGCCACAAATGTTAAAAAAAATCAACTTTTCTAAATATAAAACTTTCTTTTAATGTAATTTTAATTCGTTGTACACCTTAGAGGATGGGGGCTGCCCTCAAACCCCCGCTTTTCCAGAATTTATGCAATTAATCAAGTGGCCAATTTTATTTATAATTTTAAACTAAGTAAAAAAAATAATAAAATTTTCTATCATTTTAATCAATTTAATATCAAAAATTAAAAAAAAAATTACACATTTGTACTATTTTGAATAAAAAAATACGCAATTTGTCACCAAAAAAAAAATGAAAAGGTCAAAATTTTCCTGGAAAACGTGATAATTTTCTCGAAATTTTTGGCGCTTCCTAAAAACGATAGATGCACAATCCTACAAAGAAAATTTTTTAAAAAAATTTCATCTTACCCAAATTTTTTATCAAAAACGCCAATATATACTACATAAGATTTTTTACCCACACATTTGTGTGGTTCGGACTTAAATAGTGCCATTTTTTTTTGTTTGAAAAAGGGATATGTAGGTTAGGTCTTAACCTAACCTAACCTGCTAGCGCACACTTAGGCCAATAGTGGCCCATTGTGATATCACAGGATCCTATCTCCCCTTTACTCTCGCTGAAACCATACAGAGCTACTTATGTAGCGTAAAATATCTCGCACTCCACAGCCTGCGAGTTCCGAAAGGTTGTCCATAACGTACACACCTAAATACTTATGCCTTCTGTGTGAAAGTGCCGGACACGAGCATAGGAAGTGATCTAACGTCTCTTCCTCCTCTTCGTAAAAACAACTTCTGCAAAAGTCATTCGTCTGTAGACCCAGCTTTCTCGCATGTTCCCCAAAAAGGCAGTGTCCTGTCAATATCCCTACGACCAATGCTACCTCTCGTTTTCCCAGGGATACTAGTGCCTTGGAGCGCCGCAAGTCCAGTTTTGGCCAAACCTGTTTTGCTACCCGGCATGTGAAGGTGTTGGTCCACCTCTCGTTTGTCAAGGCGATTGCCTTTTTACTAAGCGCCAGTTTGAGCGCTGCTATAGGCCTCCCCAGACCTGCTCTTTCCGGCTGCATCTGGAGTCGTACCGTACCTAGCTAGTTCGTCTGGCATGCAGTTTCCCGTGACGTCCGAGTGACCAGGGACCCAGACTATCTGGATGCTGAAATACTCGATCATCTCGTTAAGAGATGATCGGCAATCCAGCGCCACCCGTGACTTCAGGCAAACCGCCTCTAGCGACCTGACCGCTGCCTGACTGTCCACATAAATCGCGATATCCCTCACGGATACCACGTTATGCTTCAACCATGTCCCGACTTCGCCTATAGCCACCGCTTCAGCCTGGTACACGCTGCAGTAGTCAGGGAGACGAACGGAAATATTAACATTAAGCTTTTCACAGAAGGCACCAGCTCCTACCTTGCCGTCTAGCTTTTCCAGTATTGATCCGTTCCTCCAGGATTCTCTCGAAGGACAGATGGTCCGGAAACCTTTATCGAAGCACAACGTTGGTTTAATATAATCTAGATTCTCCAGTTCTTCCCTAAGCGATCTAACTATCGTCGAGTGTCCCACCTGAAGACACTTCCACTGAGAGACAGCCGAAAGTGTCGTAGCCACATTGGCTGCCATCTGTTTACCAAAAAATTCGATTGGAATCAGGCGGAACATAACCTCTAAAGCGCGTGTAGGTGTTGACCTAAGTGCCCCGCTTATTATCATGCAGGCAGTTCTTTGCACCTTCTCCATCATCTTCCTATATGTTACCTTCTCCAGAGCTGGCCACCACACGCCCACCCCGTACATCAGCACAGGTCTTACCACTGCGGTATAGAGCCAGTGTACCAGCTCTGGTTTCAAACCCCATCTCTTACCTATGGCGTTCCTACACGAGTAAATGGCTACGTTCGCCTTATTCACTCTTTCTACAATGTTAGGCTTCCAGTTGAGCTTACTGTCCAAGATTATGCCCAAAAATCTCGCTTTGTCAGCAAAAGCTAGTCTAATGCCGTTCACGGTAGGAGGGCTAACTACCGGAATTTTATAAATATTTCTTAGTGAATAGTACCAGCTCTGTCTTGGAAGGGTTGATCCCTAACCCACATTTGCTGGCCCATTTCGTAACGATCAGTAGTGCATTCTGTATAACATCTCTAATCGTCACAACACTCCAAAAAAAGGGGGACATTACGCCTCCTTGCGGGGTTCCTCTAACCACCCGCCTTCCCCATGGTGGCCTCCCCCAGTTTCGAGGTAATAATCCTGCTTACCAGCATCTGATTTATCAACCTACTTATGGAGTAGTCCACGTTCAAAAATGACAATCCTTCCATGATCGCCTCCGTTTTTACATTATTAAAGGCACCCTCAATGTCGAGAAATGCTACCATACAATACTCTTGCGAGTAAATTGACTTCTCAATCATGCGTACCAGATAGTGTAGAGCTGTGTCTACCGACTTCCTCTTACAATACGCATGCTGCGACATTGCCCAACTACTGGGCTCAATTTTCGATCGAATACCTATATCTATAACTGTAACGGGTATACCTGGCATGAGTTGGTCGCGAGAAAATTCTCGTTTCCTAAAAATTGAATGCCACCTGTTACCGAATTAATTATTCCATCTTGTGAGAACCCCGGCGTGGTCATGTTCTGCCGGCTATGCTCAGGGTATGGGGTGGGTTTTACCGAGGATCACAAGATGCGTGCTAGACCACAGGAATTTAAAATTTGCAATTTTCTCATCATGACACTTGCAAAGCGGAAATTATTCAACCGAAAAACAAATAATTACCAGAACACACCAAAAAAAAATTAAATGAAAAATTGAATTTCGAAATTACTAGAATTATTTAATGGTTTTATTGAAATAACATCATAAAAAGAAAATATATCCATGAAAATTTGATTGAAATTTTTTTTTTTTTGTAACTATTGCCAAAGGCTTTATTCTTGAATCTTTCTTTATACGAAACTAACAAGAAGTGTGAAATTCTTAAAAACTATAAAAAAAAAAAAATTAACTTAAGCCTTAACCTATGTTAATACTTAATATCATTATGCATTATTATTTTTAAATTATTATTAATTACTTAATTTCATTTCAACATGCACGAAATTATTAGATTATATTTCTCAGTTAATTAAATCTAGAGGATCGAGTATAGTAGAACCTTGCAGTCTAGAGAGAGTTTCGATTTGATTTTGATTGAAAAATCGAAAATAAATCAAAAACTTAACGTTACACAATTATTCAATCCGTTAGATTTTAGTACTATGTATTTACTAAGGACGTCCAGTATAAACTATAACTCCCAAATTTTAAAAATTTCATCAGTAAATTTTAACTTAACTAACCCTCCACCAGATTAATATTACAGCAAAATTAATAAAAAGATAGATAATTACGCTTAATTCTAATTATAAAAATGTAAATAAAACCTTTATTAAACTTGGTTGCGGCCGAATATCCAACTCGTTGAAGGCAATGCACCATTTACTTATTATTATTGTGTATTTATTTTATTTATTTATATTTGTATTTATTATTATTTATATTACTATTAGAAATTATTATGATAAACTATTATAAACTGTTATTCGATTATTAGTATTTTATTTTATTGTTTTGTTGTATTTTTAATTGTAGACGCCGCATTGCATTAAATTTTAAGAGACGAACCAATGGTCACTTTTTACATTTAGTTGTATTTGTGTTATGTATTTTGTTATTTTGTATAATCGTTTTAGATTTACCGTATAATTTTAAACTAGCGACCACATGCTCGTTTTGTTGCATGCGCAAATGGATGGATATGATTTTAGCATGGTCGTTGTCTTTTTTTTTCTTTACAGTTTATGTCACAATCTTAATTACACAAAAACACATCAAACATATCATAGGTCATTGTATATAATTTTAACTTGCGGTTAACCCAATAATCCATTATATAGGCTTTAACATATATTTACTTATAATATAAACTAATTAAACGGCCGGTAACACAATTTCAATTCGGCTATTTAAATTATTAATTTTATTTTGGATTTTTCATAATTTTCACTAAAATTTAACAATGTGTCCACAATTGTTCATGGAACCATACAATATTCACCCAACCGAGTTTAAACTTAACAAAATGTTTCTCTTTTTGGTAAGCACTGGCATGCAATAAATTTGCACAAAACAATGAATTTGCTAACATAAGCTTAGTATTTATCACAAATTCACATGTTATAAGGAAAGTGCAGCCAATTTATGCTTGCACAAATGTTCGAACAACTCACTAATTTAATTATTTTGTTTTATCAAAAATATTTTTTTTTTTTATGTTATTTTAATACATAATGAATGATCAACTTTTCACTAACTCCCGTGCACCCAAAAGCAAAACCTATTTATACTTTTTCGGTTTTTGTTTTTGTTATAAACCGAAGTTTGCCCCACCCATTAACAATTATTACCAAAGTATTTAACTATACTTCACTACTATATGCTATATAATTTTCCCGCGCTTTCAATGTTCAACGTATTTGTTCGTTACCGCTACATTAGGGGAGCAAAACCTAACCAAACATGAAACGTGCGAACTTTAGTCGATGTTACACTACCAACCTTTCCAAGGTTTTCAATAGAAAGGATGATAGAGTTATAGGCCTCAGGTCCTTTGGATAGGCATGTGAGCTTTTTCCCGATTTCGGGATAAAGACCACCCTGACCTCTGTCCATTTCCCAGGAATATAGACCAGTTTCAGACATCCCCTGAAAATCCCCTCCTGCCAGGGGAGGATGACTGCCGAGTTCTTTTGGATTTCTGCTGGAATAATCCGATCCGGGCCCGCAGATTTATAAGGCTTAAAACCATTCAGCGCCCATTGGATTCTCTCACTATTCACGATTCCCTCCATCTCTATTGAAGGTGTTACTCGATGAGCTTCCGGCTTCATCGAGTCATCAAAGCTTCCCGGGAAATGGGTCTCGATTAGGAGTTCCAATGATTCCGCACTTGAAGCTGTCCATGACACGTCCGGTCTAATTAAATAACTAGGATGGTTGGGTTAGAAGCTAGAATTTTCCTAAGGCGAGAAGTTTCAGAGACCTCTTCCATCCTACAACAGAAGAGTCTCCAAGAGTCCCTTTATGCCTTCCTCAATTCTTTTTTGTACTTTCTTAGGTCCTCCTTATAGGAGTCCCAATCTCGACCTTCTCTTGTGTTCTTAGCTATATTAAAAGCTGTCCTACACACTCCGATAGGTTCCCAACTCCTTGGTCCACCATATCGGTTTCTGCCTGCCCCTCGGCTTTATTAGGGGGCACGCAGCATTAAATGAAAGATACACGCTTTTGTGAAAATATCAACCATGCAATCTAATTCTTCTACCGTCGCCGGAGGTCCAGGGACCTCTGGCGGCAATAATTCCTGCAACATCTCCCCATATTTGTTCCAGTTTGTCCTTCTGGAATTCCTGAAGGTTTTCCGGGTAACAGGTTTAATTTTGAGAGTATATGTTACACATCGATGATCAGAGAATGAGTGCTCCTTCGCCACTCTCCATCCTCTGATCATATGAAAGATTGTTTCTGACACAAAGGTCACATCTAAAACCTCCTGTCGATTTTTAACAATAAATGTCGGTTCTCGTCCAATATTGCAGACTAAAAGGTTGGTATTTAATAAGTAATCAAAAAATAACTCACCCCTCTCGTTGATGTCTCTGCTTCCCTATATTGTGCGATGCGCGTTTCCATCACATCTCGTTTGCATAACACCTACCTTTCTTTGATCTGCTTCTCGGATCAGTTCCCCCAGGTTATCCGGTGGCACCTCCTTCTCGCGATCCATATAGGCTGAGGCTAGCCATAGTTTTTCACAGCCAACCTCAGCACTTACCGCTGTAACGTCCCCACTACTAAATTATGGAAGAAGAAAAATAATCAAATTATTTTTCGCTAAAATACACGATCTGATCTTCTCAGAGTTGCTTGAGTATAGTAATTTATACCCTTTCATTCTAAGGCCACAGATCCTGTTATTGTTAATCCAAGGATCTTGGATTAACACCAAGTCCTCATCTGACTTAGTCAGTCTGAGCACGAAAGCTGCCGAGGCAGCCTTCGTGTGATGTAGGTTTATTTGTACAATGCTAACCATTGTAGTCAACCTTACTCACCTCTTCCTGCACTCCCTGCATCGGAATATTGCCATCTGGCTCGTTGTTCCGGCCGCTATCTACCTCTCGTCGAGAGCCCGACAGGATGTCCCCATCAGACTCCAGAGAGAGCAGGCTGTGTCCCCTTACAATGCTCCCCACATCTGAAGCATCACTGTCCTGGACGTTCTCAGCCAGCTTGACCGTCTCCTGATGGGTTCGTTCGCCGCCACCTACAGGCTGGTCTTTTGCAGTCGAATCGGCCTCGTCCTTTTTATATATTTTAAGGGTGATCGACCCGAACCCGAAGTTGATCACTCCCTTTAATTTTGCACGGGAAGCCAGGGATTCTTTGTTGATCACCATGATTGCAGATCTAAAGCCTCCGTTAGCCTCCTCTCGCTTGAGAATCCTCCAGCCTTCCGTTGGAAGATCGGGATTGCTGGCCCGAATGATCTGGAGGATCTCTTCTGGCTTATACGGCTCGGTTGGCAGCCATACACGTGCCCTCGGCCTGCTCGGGATTTCCTCCCTGCAGACTGCCACAAGCCTCGCGCCCTGCCACACCTCGCCTACTTCGGCCACTGCCCTTTTATAAAGGTCGACCGATCTCTGATCCGAGCACGCAGTCAACTTCACGCGCTCCTGGTACCATCCCGCATCTCTGCAGCATGGGGGGATCCCGGATTTTCTCTCAGGATCCGCATAAAAATGGAGTTTAGTGCATTATACTCCATTTCTCTGACGTGATGCTCCCATCTTCCTGACCTCTGTCAATGACGGCTAGTACCAACAAGGAATATGTAAAAAAATAAAAAAATAATTAAATTAAATATAAAAAAAACTATACTTGTAAAAACAAACAAAATTCAGGCCTTCGACCCATTCGGCCCTTCGACATTCAGCCCTTCGACATTCGGCCCTTCGACACATTCGGCCCTTCAACACATTCGGCCCTTCAACACATTCGGCCCTTCAACATTCGGCCCTTCGACATTCGGCCCTTCGACACATTCGGCCCTTTGAAATTCGGCCCTTCGACATTCGGCCGTTCGACATTCGGCCCTTTGATATCATGCCGTGTTAATGACCGTTTACCGGTTTCGTCCAAACTCAAATTATAAATTCAAAAATTCGTTGCAAATTTGCTGATCTAGGAAGTGGCAATGAAGCTGCCTGGATGAGCAATTTAGTAGTGTCTTAGAAGTGCTCACGGAACCTGAGTCCAAACCTCTGGGAAGGGGTCTTAATGGCCGTTTAGCATTTTCGTTCAAACTGAAATTATAATTATATAAAAAATTATACAAAAATTCGTTACAAATTTGCTGACCTGATTGGGAAGCAGCAATGAGGCTGCCTGGATGAGCAATTTAGCAGCCAATGAGAAGTGCTCACTGAACTTGAATCCAAATCTCTGGGAAGGGGTGTTAATGTCCGTTTACCATTTTCGTCCAAACTTTAATTATAAATTCAAAAATTCGTTACAAATTTGCTGATGTGGTTAGGAAGTGTCAATCAGGCTGCCTGGATGAGCAATTTAGCAGTCTATTAGAAGTGCTCACGGAGCCTGAGTCGAAATCTCTGGGAAACAAACAACAATTCGTTGCAAATTTGCCGACCTTGGCCGTTAATGGCCGATTAACATTTTCGTCCAAGCCTGATTGCCACTTCCTAACCAGCTCAGCAAATTTGCAATGAATTTGTGTATTCATAATTTGAGTTTGGACGAAAATGGTAACAGCCATCAACACCCCTTCACAGAAATTTGAACTCCATGAGCCATGAGCACTTCTATTATGTGGATAAATTGCTCGTCCAGCCAGCCTGATTACCACTTCCTAACGCGATCAGAATTTTTGAATTTTGAATTTGAGTTTGGACGAAAATGGTAAATGGCCATTAACAGGCCTTCCCAGAGGTTTACACTCAAGTTCCGTGAGCACTTATAATAGGCTTCTAAATTGCTCATTTATCCAGCCTAACGGAAGGTTCCTAATCGACCGCAAATTTCTTTCGAATTTTTTTAATTCTGTTATGATTTTGATTCTAAAATGTTTAAGTAGAAAAGAAATAATAAATTTAATCAGAATTCACATGAAAATATTAATTAATTATTGTACTAAACTGGTTGTAGTCTAGACTATCCATTAAAAGGCTTGCAACTTTGAAAACTTATGTATGTAAAATAATTCGTAAACTTTATGAATACAAGTTTTTTATATATCTTATTTAAATATTTATTTCGTTAAAATTAAATGAAATGAATGAAATTATTTGATTTAGTACTCTTATTTTATTTGCAAATTCATAACAAGTGTACTCCATTCACTAACACAAGCAAATTCAATCAGAATCTCATAGGAAATATTCCAATATGATTTGTATACGTACACGTGTGGAAAAAACATACAAAATCGACATACGCATCCTTGAAACTCATTATATGGAGATATTGAAGTTAGTTTCTTAATGATAACCTATACTTACTTTTCAGTGCACTTTTTGATTAAACATAATTAGAAATAAATAAACACTTTTTGTTCATAGAAATTTTTCGTGTATGGTTGAAGAGATATGAGTAAAAATTGATCCGCATTACAGCAAAACAGAGAGTTCAGGTATACACTCCTTTCTAATTTTGTTTCTGACTTCTTTAATTAATCGTTCAAATTTATTGATAAATATCGCTATTTACTATTTTAAACGCTCGCAGTGTTATGTGAAAATTTTTTTCAATACAGTAGGCTCACGATAACATGAACGTAACGTAACCAATTTTTTAATTACATGTACTACTCGATAACGTGAACAATTAGAAAGCACGATAACGTGAACTGAATGTTGCAAACTCGCTTGATTCGGGGATTCCCAATTGTTGTATAATTTGAATCAAGTAAAGTTGAATATGCGATTCGACGATTCCCAATTTTTCCTATTTTCATATGAAAAAAATCTGCTCTCGCAAACATGAACAATCGTAAACATGAATTTGCTTGGTTTTATCTTGCTCACGTTATCGCTCTGTATTTAGAGTACAATGTGAAAGTGTTAAATCACAGGACACGGAATCCAAATCTCCATTAAACCTTCAAAAAATTATTTAATTAGAAGCTTAAAATGAAATAATTATTTTGGAAACCACACGTTCCGTTTTTTGATTGAATTATTGAAACTAATAATTTTTAGAAAGACAATCTTTGAAACCCCAATCTCTAACTCCTAGAAAACTAAAAGCAATCCGATCGTAATTAGAAGGTCAGTTAACTAATAAAATATTTGCGATTTGCCGCGGTATACATAAATAAAAAATAAATTGAAAAGCAATTAGAGCATACTCTTCGTCACCCGCCTAGTAGTTAACGTAGCGAATAGTTGAATACATACAAAAATTCAAAAATTCAAAAATTTAGTAGACAGAATTATCATAAATTATCATCTTAAAATCACAACTCTACCCAAATTATTTTATGAAATTTTTTATTCACTTAAAATTTTTGCTTGATTTGAACTAAATAACTTGACTTATACGTTGAACAGAAACTACATATATTGACGAGATTACAATACAACTAAACATAATAAAAATTGTTAGTATTTTAGATGATAACATAGAGACATTGAAATCAAATTGTCACTTCGCTTAAGTGGAAGTACTGCAAACAGTACTCAATAATAAGAATTAAACAATTTCATACTATTTTAACGATTTGAAATTCTTAAACGTGACAAATATATTTTCCAAATCAAACTCATTTTATCGCTTCAATTACCCTGCTACTGATAATGATGGTGTCATTGTGTCATATCACCAATAAATTTTATAAGCTAATCAGTTAACATTGGAATGTTTGCAGTTTTCATTTAAATAATTTCATTTTGAAAATTTCCAAATCGCGTACGGTATTGACATGCAAAAAGCACCGGAAAAAACAAACCACTGGACCCCGAAATTCATGCGTACAATTAGAAAGTGGTTTGAAATTTTTTGTACCATGACAAAATTATTTACAAAGAATGTGTCATAATTTTATGCAGTTTGTATTTCCACGCTATCATCATCAATCAACATGATTTTTTATATATTATCACAACTCTTATCAAAGTCATATAATTGATATGGTTTCTAATTATAACAAACATTTTTTTTTGTGTATTTTCAGATAAAATTAAATATTGAATCACATACAAATTTTATCAGTTGGTCAAAAACATTGACCGATTTGTGGTGTGGATAGTGTAAGAAACCACAGACACTTAAAACTAGTGACAAAATATATTTATAAAAAAGGTCATTCTCAATTTAGATAAAACACATACACAATGTCACATCATAGTGACGATCAATTACTTCAAGCGGGTAGTGATTCATTTTGGGAACCGGGGAATTATAAACGAACGACAAAACGAATAGAAGACGGTTTCAAGTAAGTAATTTTTATTTTTTTTAAAAATGTTTGAAGTATTTATATATGAATTTATATTGCAGATTATGTACAGAATTACAGACGCTGATTCAAGAACGAGCCGAAATTGAAAAAGCATACGCAAAAAGCCTTAAAACGTGGTCGAGAAAATGGAGTGATCTTATTGAAAAAGGTGCGTTTATTATTATTACATTTTTATTTTTAGATACATTTTTAAAATAGTTGATTTTTGAGTTGTTTAAATTATGCTTACATATTTAGCAATTTTATTTATGATTTTCGAATAAAGCAGATGTTAGAAAATTAAGACGAATTTAAAGTTACACTTAAAAATGTTGATCTGGTTAGAATATGGAGTTTGATTTATATTAATCACAATAAAAATTAAATTTGCCATGTTGAATAGGAAAACTAAAATTAATATTTTTAAACCTTAATATGTTTGCCTACCCTGTCTACTGTATACTTAATATAATCTGATATCTAAAAATTAATGATTTATTCATTAAAGGCCCAAATAAGGGCGGTACACATTGGGGGCGAGTGCAGTAGGAAAGGTTGATTTTATTTTACGAAAAAATAAAAGTAAATGTACAAAACTGTGAAAATAGTTAAACTTAACTGATCGATTTAATAGTTTCCATTCAACATTCTTATTTATCGCCGATAATTTTGAATTGGCAACGATTAATTAAAATTTTAAAGAAAAGTTTTAAAGGTCTATATATTTTTTATACAATTTGTAACATTTATAAAATTAAAAATATCGTTGATATGAAACTATCTGATTACTCTATTTCGTTATTTGTCTTTCATTATTTGGGAAAAATAATCAAATCGTTTTCGCAACTCGTTTTCTATATGCACCGGCCGGCCTTAACTTGAGAACTCGAGTAAGCTAAAATTATAATTTAAACTCATATCTAAACAGAAAATGTTGTTGACTTTCAATCTTTGAACCGTCTGCTATATTGACGTCTGTCAATCAACGAATAACCGATTTGTAGATAGTCTTACTTATTGGTTTCCATCAAATGCGATGAAATTTTAAGATCTACCATTATCTATCTAGTAGAGATGACATAAATATATGTAATAGACAATCACAAAACTAAAAGGAAATGGTGTTATTACTGAGGATACTGCTTTTTATGGGATTTAAATCAAGCTCGTATTTCATTCAAAATTTAATATGGATTTTTAATACTCTTGTTCTCATATCGAATTCAGAAACTAGCTAGCGGTTCATAGTTGATCTTTTTAACCATTAGGTCCATTGAAAAGGCCACTCCCGAACATCATGTGTGACATAACAATTGCACTGTAAATTGTCTCAATATATGGTTTCATTATTTATTTTTTTGTAATTGTATATCATCACTTGAAAAATATCTAAGCAAACGAACCAATCTGTTTCCTTTTTTAAGATTATCAAAATATGAGGCTTTGAGGCTTCTCGAATATCGTTGTAGTATTCTTCTTTGTAACATTGTCATCAGTTTTTTTTATTACAAGGTACGACATATTATTGGATTATACTTACTTTAATCATTAAATACGCTTTTCATAAAAAATCCATAAAAATTGTAAACGGAGCACTATTATTATTATGAATATAACTGATTATTATTTTAATGATTATGTTGTATTTATTGAATTTGTATATATTATGTAGATAACATAAGATTCATTATATTTTACCTCTGGGATCCTTCACATGGTGTTTCGGAATAGTATTTATTACATAAATAAATAATCGATAAAATCAGTGGACAATTTTGTTTGAGTGATAAAGGTTGCGTGAGCTGACCAATCTACATAATAAGAGACTGATTCTATTTGCGATAGCAAAATACTCAACTAAAACTTTTATTTTCTTATGTTTTACTGCTATGGGTGTTTTCCAAACACCGACTTATTACAGACTGATTGATTTATTTAGGCCATCTTGAATAAGCCGGTCAAGTCGTTCCAATACATTGTACCAACTTATTTGTGACGTAATAACAAACAACAAAACGCAATTTCTATTAGGTATATGTAGGAAAAAAAACCTTGACATGTTAAGGCTACTAGTATGCAGCTGACGTGAAATGAAATTTTTCATACAAAAATGACACAAGCGAAAACGAAAATGAAAATTTCGCAGCTAAATTTTATTTTGCGATACGCAGTTTAACTGGTTAAATGGGTATGTTTCGTTTTTATCTGCAGGTACGACAAAAGTAAGCTACATTTTTGACATTTCATCAATTATTTTTATTTGATGTTAAACAAACTCACATAAAAAATATTTTAACTTTGTTATAACCAAATAATTATTCAACATGCAGCTATCTGCGTTATAATTTTTCGAAATTCTACGAATTATTTTTTCATGGAACAGACAAATGGAAATTTTATTTTACGTCAGCTGCATACTAGCCTTTAGTCGTTGTCACTAGATCTGAAAATAAAAACGGCATGTATTACATCATAGAGCAAAATATACATAAGAGTGTAGAGTCTACTCATGTAGACTTTCCGAGGATAATCTATTTTACTTTTGGCAATCTGTATAAGCCTAACAAGAACAATGGACTATAAAATAACTATGCCAATATGTTTATAAGATACGTTTATATGGATTAAATATAGAAAAAAATTAAATTTGTGTATACAAATATATCAAAACCATAAAACAAGATTTACCTCGGAGAAATTGGCTTATAAAATTTGCACTACTTGATTTCTCTTAATATTTATTCCTCGATGATTACATTTAGTCAAGACACAATTTTGGAGACATTTATGTGTAGACATACTTATTCAAAAAAGTCCCCTCGCGAAGCTACTTATTTGAATAAGTCTCCACAAATATGTAAGTAATTGGAAAAGGGCCTAACTAACCAATTTATCCCCCGATTCTGACGATAAGACTACTAAGACTTTCTTGTGAAACTTTCTTTCATTGAAATTCTGAAGGCAGTAGTCTTAAATGATATATTAGAAACTGTCCAATAACTTTTGTGGAGCTATCAAAACCAAATTTTCGCCATATTGTTTCAAATTTATGAACGAAAATCGTTAATTCAATTCAAAATTGTTAAAAATAACTCGAATTTATGCTTTATATTATTTTATATATTAATAAATTTTCTGGTTTTAATTATGATTTCCTAAGGCCCACCTATTTCGCTGATATTAACGAGACAATTTGATTGAGGCTACTGGCAGATAAGACTTGTGCAGAATAAGAATTTAAATTTTACTTTGGTTTTTCGATTGTAATGGTGTTTGTGATTGTTCCGTATATTGATCTATTTTCAGCACTCTCGAAATAAAATACACAACCGTAGGAAATCCGTCTATTTAGCGTCAATCTGTATGACAACGACTATGATAATCAAGACTTAACACAATCAACTTCCCAACCACCCCATACTTTTCTTTCCATTAACACTGGATCGCGGATAAATTTGAATTTTGTTGACTTATAGATGGAAAATATGTAAGAATCACAACAATCAGTTTCGAACGGATGAGATTACTGATTTGAAAAAAACCAGCCTTCTCATCGCGACCTGATGTTTTGTTTTATTTTGTTTTAAAGACTTGAATTTAAACTCAGAAGGATTTAAGTTTTTCTGCCTGTCAAAGTGCTGACGGTGATCTATACATAGCCAGGGTTTGTAATTTTATGATTTGTTTCAAATTAATTAAAAAAAAAACAATTTTTTTCACCTTGATATAAATCAGATAATTTAAATCGGTCAAACCCGCCTGATGTGTAGTCAAAACTGATGCTAAGAAATTTTTATTATTCAACTAGAGCTCCTGTATTGTCTTATCTGCCCACTCGTTCTTCGATAAAACTACTGTTATAGTTAAAATTGAATATCCTACGTTTATAACCAAATAAATTTCTAAGTTTATGTCTCATTTTTCAAAAATCAATTTGCATACTATTCTGCGGAAACATTTGCGGGTTTTATACCACTATTTTTATCGAATCTTATCCATTTTCTAATGTCGAATTCTTTTCAAAAAAATTTGCACCTAGATCAAGTGATAATTTTCCTAATACGAGGGTTATCTGAAAAGCTTGCGACCTAAAAAGATACAAGACATTTTTTCTAGAAATTTATGTTTGTTTCTCTACATAGTCTCCTTGTAAGTCTATACACTGCTCCCAGCGATGCTCCCATGTCTTCAACCCGTCCAAAGAGTGTTTGTCGTCTTTCTCCGCATAATAGTTGTTTACGAAGATGATGGCTCCCTCATTCGACGAAAAAATCTGTCTTCCGAGCACAACTTTTAACTCAGGAACAAAATAAGTCGCTTGGGGCCAGATCTGGTGAGTAAGGAGGGTGGTTAAGCGCGCTTAATGTGTGGTTGGCTAGTAGAAAAGTTAGTCGAGAATGGCAAGTACAGATACATTTATCAGCAATTGGGAATAATTGTCGTATGTAAACGGGAGAGTCTTGTGTAAACGGGACCATAGAGTAATTAATGTTATAAAGAGTAAAGGTCGGTATCCAGCTCGCGCTAAGATAAATTTTACATACAAATCTGACGTAAAATTTAGCTAAGTAGCGAAATAACAAAAAAAAAAAATAGCTCACGATTTCGCAGATGCGGTACGCAGCTGATGTGAAAAGTTTGTTATCTCTTTCTCATATAGACTGCGCTAGTGAAAACTATAAAGGTTTTCGCAGCAATTTATCTGCCTAGAACAATACAATTTAGAAAAATGTTGACAACAAAACGCGAAAATTTTTAGCGAATCAAAAGCCAATCAAATCATTAGCAACTCATACCCCGCCCGAGATGAAATAATTTTAACTTTGGGCAAGTTTTGATCGCAAATATTGACGCTCGTTGTTTGTCTCGATGAAAATAATTTTCTAGACTATGAAAATAGTTTCGTACTATTTGTTGTTTGTTGTAGGACAAATAAAAGAAACGTCGAAATTTTTCAAAAAAAGTTGTCCTGCTTGCCAACTCCCTCTAGTCAGCGAAAGCAAATAGTACATCTTTTCCTCGTTTGATAGTTCTTTATTACAATCTACAGTCTTACTCAAGAGTCTTGGAAGTTCTTTACTAAAATCTACAGTCTTACTGTAGACAGCTGCCCGTTGCGTATTGCCACCATAAAACGACGGTATTTCTATAGAAACTTTGCGTATTCCCCCTTTGCAGTGTTGTGTGTGTCGTCCTCGGTCTCAAATTCTTCTCTATCGGCGCTTTTTTTACTAAATCGTGCCATGCTGCTAAAGGTGTCCTATAGTGTGTGCCTGACGCCGATTTTTTTGTCTAAATTTCCGACTAATTAAATTGATCGTTAGTTCACCCAGGTATTGTTAGGTGTCTCCAATACTTATAAACCAAAATCTACTCGAAGTTTAGTTCTAAACTGCAAACTTATTTTCGATTTATCAATTACGGATTAGAAATGTTTCGTAGAATGTTGAATTTAAGTTTATATAGCAGATTTTAATTGAACATCAGATGCGGTTTGTTTTGTGCCATCTTTGAACGATGGGTAAGAACTAACCATCAATTTAGTTAGTTGGAAATTTAGACAAAAAAATCGACGTGAGGCACACAGCATTAGTCTTTGCTAGTTGATGTTTAGAGCGTATTATACTCTTTTAGGCCGTTAGTTTAAGCTTGAGTATCTGCATCGGCATCTAACATAGGCTTGATATTCAAGTCAGACAAGCTCGACTTTTATTTGTTTCCTTTAAATTTAAATTTATAATATTTTGAGTTCCAAATTATCAAGAATGTTGGTTGATATTTTGTATATAAAAATTAAGATTTCATCGCATTAGAGGGGCACAAAACCAATCATCGCACGTTTCGCAAGTTCAACGAAACTTCCAGCGAGTCAGTTGTGAATTGGGGTCGTGAAAATTTTCAAAAATTTTAATAAATTTTAATTTTACATTGCATACGAACATAAGAAGACTTTGGTTTCCTCATAAATCTCCTTTAATGGGTTGTAATATTTCTCCCCCTTACAATGAGTCTCCTGGGCGCACGTAGAGATTTTGACGTGGGATTTTTGTGAAATTTACGTGTCTTGTATATCGTTGGACTGTGGCAGAAGATGAATGAACTTTTAGAAAGATATTTTTCCCAATTACATACCTATTCCCAGGGAAAACCAGAATAGTGCCATTGGTGTATTTATGGCTCGAACGGCTAATATTTCTCCGTATTATAATTAATTATGTAATAGAATTTGCTATTAAAGTCCTGTTGATTAGAGAAAACTCTTTACTTGTTGCTGATAAAGGAAATTCTAATTTATTTCATAAAATTTTTGCTTTTTATACAAAATTTTAGTTTTTATAGTCAAATAAAATATGTAGCGGTATATCAGAAAAAAACCTGGCAGTGATAAAGTTCAGAACTGCATAAATTGTAGTACAAATTAATTCGGTGAATTTTTTTAATTTTAAAAATGCATTTATTTTAAAATAAAATGAATGAACAGATTAACTAAAATATTGTCCATCGCTGTTTACGACTTTTTCCCACCTCAGGCAATTTTCGAATCCCATCTCTGAAAAACATTTCGTCTTTTGATGCGATTCAAGTTTAAAGCCAATTTTCAATTCTTCGAAAGAATTGAATCGGTGACCTGCCAAATCGTGTTGCATCCGACGGAACCAGTAATCAGAAGGAGCAAAGTCCGGGAATACACCGGGTGTGGTAAAATATCCCAATTGAGCGTTTCCAAATATTTTTTTACGACTTTGGCAACTAAAGGTCGAGTGTTGTCATGCAGAAGAATAACTGTATCATGCCGTTCCTCAAATTTCCAACGTTTTCCTCGTAATGCACGGCTCAAACGAACTAATTGTAGTCTGTACCGCTCGCCCGTAATGGAATCGCCAGGTTATACGAGTAGCAGCTCATAGTACTCAACACCTCTTTGGTCCCACCGAATGTACCGACAAGCTCCTCTTGCGTTTGAGTTGGATCTTCATCGAGCAATGCTTCTAATTCATTTTTTTGGCTGTCCTAAGCGAGACTTATCTTCAACACTGAAATCATCATTTTTAAAGTGTTGAAACCATTCTCTACGTGATTTATCGGTTGGAGCATTGTCACCGTAAACTTCCATAAGCATTCGATAAGCTTCAGCTTCCAATTAAAACAAAAAATTAACACTTCCCGCAAATGTTGTTTAGTTATCACAAAATTACCACCGTAAAAAACAAGTTTTGTATGAAACTCAAAGCAATACAAACTGAATGTTAACTGCAGATGTCTAATTTGTCTGAAACAACAAAAATCAGCTGTCACTATAAAAAATGTTTTATAGTCAGAGCCACTTTTTGAAAACGAACTGAATTAATTTGTAGTCCCAAAAAAAAGAAGAATGAATTTTCTTTGACTGTATAAAAACTAAAAGTGAACGAATAAACAATAAAATTGTATTTATTAATTATGATAAACTGTTCGGCTGAACCTTGAAGAAATGAAAAACGAGTATCTTCTAATCTCTTTCTGGTTTAGTACTTCTCGCTATATTGATCTTCTCTACTGGTTCCGCAATTTATCTCTGATGTTTTGAAGAAACTGGAGATCAAATTTTCTTTAGGGGTCCGTTGCTAAGCCCATTTCGAATATTCGCTTGCCATGTCAATTTCCAGCAGCATTTCATCGCCAGGTTCTTCTGCCTTATTTTTCAATGTGTCTTTGATTTTAGTGAATTTCACATTAGAAACAAGTTTACTGTAATTAATAAAAGTGTCACGTTTCATTTTAGTAGAATATCTAAAAATTATTTTAATTTCCACTCAATAACAATAATATAACTCACGGTTTATAAATTCAACACATAAGTTATAATTAGTTGTGACCACGAAAGGCAATCTTTATATTAGGTATATGTATGTATTTATGTAACATATATTGTGATAAGTTAAAATTGATTTTCAACGCCATTTACGACGTTTTCATATAAAACATTCAAATGATACGTAATATACGAGTATATAGCTCACGATAAGGTGATGTAAAATTCTATTTAGCTGATTAGCATTCACTTGTTAAATTTACTAACCCCAAATCCAATATCTGTGTGCATATAAAAATTCTTTATACCACAATAAAGATAATTACTAGTATACGTATGTAAGATTATTATTTAATCGTATGGTGTATTACACCTATTACTGTATGAGAAGATGAATCATTGAATTAATTTAATAAATCATTGTTTAGTAACGTGTGTGTTAAAACCACACAGAACACATCATTTTATCATAATGTGATCAATTTATTTTTTTACTTCTATTACCTGAGTAAAGTTTTCTTCATGCAGACATGTTTAATAGTTTGTAATGTATGTGCGTAATTTACGTAATAATCGCGATTATTTTTATAATTTTCAATTGTGTAGTATGAGTGTGTGTATTTGATTAATTTTTTTTTACTTTGCACATGAATCATTGACGAGCGAGAGTAACGAGCAGCCGCGATAAAATTTTTTTACATAAAACTTACGATTTGATTTCTTCAATGATTGGTAGCGGAAATATTTGTTTTAATTGTGTACAACTGATAAGTGAATCAGACACGTTTTACTTATTTTAAAATCATGTTTGTGTTGATGGTTTATAATATAATGTATATTCTACAAGATTATGGTGTATAATTTGTAAACAGATAATGATCGAAACGTCTAATTTTGACAAATATTTAAAATATTTTTGTTGAAATTGTTTATTTTTTGCATTTGGGAAAGGTAGTCTCGTTTACGTAAAATTATTTATATAAATTATTAGTATTAATTTTTTACATTTTAAGCGTCTTTTTGCAGTATAACCTGTGTCAATCACTTACATCAAAGTCTTATGTCATAGACAGACTACTAGTTTCATAACTATAATTTCGATATCATGATTTCCTAAATGAAAACTCAATGGGCGCTTTCAGGGCACCCAACAGTTGGGAACATGTTGAGTAAAATCTTAGCAAACGCTATGAAAGTGTTTAGCACTACGAAATTTTTAAATCAAATTGGCGGCGATTTTACTAATCATGATGGGGGACCTGAAAGCGCCCAATGATACACACAAATTCTAATGTTTTCTCTTCTCGTTTGGTTTTAAATAGTAATGGAGTAGGCATTGACAAAAAGGTCAAGATTGACATTTAATTAACTTTTAAATTGTCAGAAATGACTTTCATATTGACAGAACAGAAACAAATTTGTTCCCGCACACTAAATATCCATAACAAACAGAAAACTCAAAGGATGTTTTTTTGTAAACTATTAGTGTCAGGAATCTCCATTTTTGATGCATTCGGCGTTGTCAGCACTAAAATGCATCGAAATGAGAAAAAATATCTCACACATTACATTAAATAACCAATTTCGGGGTCAATTCGGGTCCCATGAAATAATGAAAATGATTTTTTTTTCATTTGCAATCTAGTAGTTTGCACGTAATTTTAAATTCTACTGTGTGAAATCATAATTTCTTATGGGTAATTTAAACCTACTCGATTGCAAATGAAAAAAACTTTTCATTTTCCTTATTTCATGGAACGCGAATTGATTCCCAGCCAGTTGCATTTTTACGGCGTTCGCGGCTATGTCATAGACACACTGTTAGTTTTGTAATTATGATTAACTCGAAATCATGATTTCGTACTAGTGTGTCATGTTTAACCATAGTTTTAAACTAGATTTGAACTCAGTTTCGAAATGAGATATTTTTTCTCATTTCGATGCCTTTTTAGGTCACAACGCCGAATGCATCAAAATTGGAGATTCCGGACACTAATATTTTACCAAGCAAATCTAGTTTCCTTTGAGTTTTCTATTTGTCATTGAGATATTTGGTTGGCGGGAACAATTTTTTTTCTGTTCTCTCAATTGAAAAGTCATTTCTGACAATTTAAAAGTCAATTAACACGTTCGTGTACGCTTTCAAAATGTGTTTAACACAAATTTGATAACTTTGTGGATTGGTATTGGAATGTATTGTTGAGAATTAACAAATATGTCGCCTTATTTCTTAAAAAAGGAAAAAATCGAATGACTGTTTTGCGCGAAATTGTTAAAAAATGAAAACGGTGTATGAATGCTATAGCATTCACGTCCGTGAACGTGTTAAATGTCAATCTTGACATTTTTGTCAATGCCTACTCCATTGCTGTTTAAAACTAAACGAGAAGACAAAAGAAATTGTAGTGTGTCTTGAGTTCTCATTTAAAAATCATGATCTCGAAATTATAGTTATGAAACCAGTGCCGACATGTTGCAACTATCACATTTTCGCTGCAATACATTTTTGATAGCATAATGGTATTTTAGAAGTATAAATATTTTTTGTTTCATATAAATTTTTACATTTTCATCAAAGTAGCTCGGTTTTTTCGTCGAAGCGAAAAAAAGTGTTAGAACATGTCGGCCCAGGGCCGACATGTTGTAACTATCACTATTTTCGCTTCGATGCATTTTCGATAGAACAATTTCGAATTTTGGAAGTAAACATTTTTTTCTTTCATGTAAATTTTTAAATTTTCATCAAAGTAGCTCGGTTTTTTCGTCGAAGCGAAAAAAGTGATAGTTAGAACATGTCGGCCCAGTAGACTGTCTATGACATTAGGTATTTGAAAAATATGTAGGAAACGTGGTTTTGTCGAATGATCATGATGTCGTTTAACACATGGGATGATTTAACAAAAGGGAGTATTCGTGTTAGTTTGTTGAGTGTGAGCGGGTCTTCAAATAAAATTTAAATATCACTCACTCAAGTGCAATAATTGCTTATTTTGAATAATTTAGATGTATGTAATTCAAATAAATTTATTAAAAATACTCCTAAACTGATAATTTTGTTAATATATACGCAGTTGAAAGATAAATAATCCTATCATCCTAAAAAAAAATCCAAAATTCGTCAACTCATGCAATTTATTAAATATTAGCAATTTTTGTTAAAATTAATTAATTCTTCCATATCATCTTTTCTAAAAATTGTAATCCTTAATTAATCAGTTTTAATTGAAATTAAATTTAAAATATGCACTTCTAGAATTAAATTAATTGTCGTACTTCCTTATTATTAAATAACTACTAACTACTTAATTAAATTATTCGGATTCTACCTACAAACCAATATTAAAAAATAGCTTATCAATGATAGGGCCTTTATATTGTATCCTTACTACCTGGTCTGGGTATCTCAAAATGGGCGGTTATCTCAAAAGTAAAGTCTATGCCAATAATCCCATTTATTCCACAAAATATCTTAATATGAGAGTTTGGAAGATTAGTCTAACACTTACTTATAATAGGAAAACAAACTAAAATATTAAAGCTTATTACTAGATTTTACAGACGGTTTAAATTTTAAGTTCTTTACCCATTTCGATACCACCAACTTTTTGGAACTTTTCGGCCTTCCTTTCATGTTTTTGAGATAAAGGGTTATCCAATTCGTGGTTGATAAAGTAAACTTAAAAAAACACACAAAATATTCGGAATGTATTGTAATTTATTTCATTTTACAGATTGATCCTTGCCATTTTTAGTTAAAGAAGATTCAAATGTCCTCCACGGGACTTCTTACAGGCCTTGATTCTTTTGAGGTAATTTTCAATGACTTTTCGGCACATTTCGGGCGGTATCTCGGCCATTACCTTACGAATATTAGTTTTCAATTCGTCAAGAGTTTGAGGATTGTTTGCGTAAACACGATCTTTCGCGTAGCCCCACAAAAAGAAATCCAAAGGCGTTAAATCACAGGATCTTGGAGGCCAATTGACATCAGCCAATCGCGAAATCAAACGTCCAGGAAATTTCTCTTGCAAAAGATCTCGATTTGCTCGTGTTACGTGACTGGTTGCTCCATCCTGCTGGAACCACATATCGTCAAGATCATAATCTTCGAATTTCGTAAAAAAATAATCGGTTAACATGCGGCCATAGCGCTCAGAATTGACGGTAACGGTTCGTCCATGGTTGTTCTCAAAAAAATACGGCCCAATCACACCACCAGACCACAATGCGCACCAAACAGCGACTTTTTCCGGGTGTAATGGCTTCTCTACAATCAATTGTGGATTTTCTGAGCCCCAAATTCTACAGTTTTGCTTATTAACGTATCCACCAAGCGAAAAATGAGCTTCATCACTGAAGAAAATTTTGTTCGAAAAATCAGCATCGACGGCCTGTTTTTCCAACACCCAATTTGCGATTGTTAAATGCTCCATATTCTTAAATGGCAGAATGTCAACTAAATAAATGACAGCCTACTTGACGTTTATCTTTGACAGATGTCGGTATACAGATTTCTACTTTATCAACCTCGAATTGGATAACCCTGTACTTAATATTTCATACCAAGTCACAAATATGCCCCATTTTATTTATTGCCGAAATTTGAACAGGGAAATTATCGGGCAGTTTACGCAGAAAATTTTTAGGTAAACCTGCTCCGTTTATGAGTACAATTTCAATAAAGTTACCCAAACTGATTACGAGTAATAATACATCGACAACATATATTTTGTGCGGAATAAGAAATTTTCGTCTTATTGAAGACGACTGTTCGAGTGCGAACTTTTGTGCGGATATTTAGAATCACACTTTTTCAATAATCAAATTACGCCCATAAAAGATGAAATATCTTTAACTTTAAGAAAAATATTCGCAGACGATCAATCTAATCATAAAAAAAAAATAAAATTGTGAGCTACATTGTGCTCAATAAATCGCTAGAAAAGTGTGATTCTAAATATTCGCACAAAAGTTCGCACTCGAACAGTCGCCTTGAGAATTGACTGTTAATCTCGATTAAAAATGATGAATTTATAAAATTATGCCTAAAGTAGCTATCGTCACTAATTGGTACCAAATTAAAGTACAAGATCCTCATAATTTTTATTTGATTTAAATTAGTACCCCTGTGAGTTACATTTATCAGCCGAAATAAACCAGTAATGGGCTAGTTATATAACCGAAAACGAAATGGACTGAAACGAAACGAAAGGATTGATTGCATGAAAACATAATAGGCTAGTTATGTAGAAGAAATGAAACGAAAACGAACGGATGAATTGATTCAATTCAATTTGCTTTCGTTTCGTCTTTGCGGTTATACACTATCGGTTATGATTTTTCTGTTATCCTTACAAGCAAAATTGTCAAAATATTTTATATTTTAATTGGATTCAAACGCAGTGTATTTAGTTTGCCAAACATAAAATACATTTTTCGAGTTGGTTTTACTACACACGAGAAGTAAACTTCAAATAATATAAAATTATAAACAAATATGAAAATGTCAAAACCGTTTTCACTAATTCGTCTATATAACGTCGTCTTTCCGTTTCATTTCGTTTCAGTCCGTTTCGTTTTCGTCTATATAACTAGTCCTTAACTCACCCCACCGATTCACCAATTAATCCTGTTGGTAATTTGTTTATTATCTAACTTCTTGGATATTCCACTATGCAGCACGATATGAACTAATATGGACATTTTTCCGAAGCCTGCTTGTATTAAATAATTATTTACCTTGTACATCACAACCTTTCTGGTGAGAGCAAGTTTTTCTCTTTTTTCTACTAATAAATTTGGTTTCATTTCTTTCTGTTGGACTCGCTGTTTTTAATTCTGTTTGAACCAGTTAGAAACAATTTACGTACTATTTCATTTAACCAATTTACCGTGTACGCCAGCAGACGAATCATACTGACAAATTCAAGTTGCAATAGACAGATATTTTAGGCTTTCTGACCTAAGAGATATCAAAGAAATAAACGATTTTGATAGAAAGAATGGGTACTCAAACTTATTCGTTTATATAGGACATAAACTCGCTACTCGCCTTTTTTTACAAAATCTGTTTCTGGCCGTGTTTATTATAAGATTCAGTCTAGGTTGTATCCACGTTAACTTTTATTATAAAGGGAGTCGAGTCAACTTGCAGTTAGCTCAACTCGATCCAAAAAATTTCTTGGGTCGAGTTAACTCTCTAGCTCCATATCCCCTGAGGGGATGTTGCCGCACTCACTATGGTCCTCCATCCGTCTCGGTCCATCGCTCTCGTCCTCCAATTTCGACATCCTAATATATGTGGTCGAGTTACCTCTGTTTTAAAATTTCTATTTTGTACGGGGTTGAGTCGAAAAACAACAACAAAAATAAAAAAAATGAAACGAAATTTTTGCGATAGCATATTTTTGGTGATTTCCGTAATTATTTCCATGGCTATAAAATGGATTTTTTTTGGAAATTTTATTTAATTTATAATGAGAAAATTTTTCGATTAAGGTTTATTCAACAGTATCTTGTAATTTGCTAAAACTGTTACCGTGCTTATTTATTAATGACTGTACCATACACAAGTTTGTTAGTATATATTGCTATATTTGTAGGGGAACGGTTCGGTATTCCATAAAACACTAACCCGGTTTTCTAAAATCACAACAAGCGTTAATCAATATGGTAAACAGTGGGCGTCATGTTTGAGTAATAATTTTTAAGAACAATTAAATTAAATTTAATTAATTGAAATAATAATAATTAAATTAATTGAAATAAACCAATTAGAATTTTTGCGAAATGCTGCAAATATTATTAAACTCGTGAAATAATGGAATTTAGTATATGGAATTTTTTTTCTAAAATAAATAAATTTTGGAATTTTGACTTTTGGTTTCTATATTATGGTATTTTGTATAATGGAATTTTATATTTTTATTAATTGAGATTTTAGAAATTTAGGTCAATTGAATTTTTTTTTGGATAACCGACTCGTTCCCCCGCATGGATTGGGTACGATTGAGGGATTTGCCTCATATAATTCTGTTTTTTCCGCTTCAATTATTGTTGAATTTACGTAGACAGACCGATTAGTCAATTATAAATCCATAGTGAAAAATTAAATAAATTTAATAGTTTTTGAAAAAAGTTGTATAAAAAATATGACCATTCGACACAAAAGTTGAGGCCAACCTTGTCCATATCACTAGTTTTTAGTAAATATAAAATGCTGCTCAGAAGACTATCATGCTACCCAATAAACATTTCGTGCGACAATCCATATGAAAAACAATACGAATAGCGAACATGGAGCGCGGTTTCCATTTTGTTCTTACAGAAAGCTGTACGTTTTGCCTAAGAGAATGGCCAATTTTTTCCAGGGACTCAATTTTGGTCGAGAAAAAGTAATAAAATTTATGAGTTTAATAATAATACAAAACGTTTAACTAAAATTAAACGTTTTGTATTATTTTTTTTTTTTCATATTTTTGTTTTGATTTGTTTTACTGCGTTTTGGATTGCGCAACGCTTGTTAAGTGAAACAATTAGATCTATGTTTTCGTTTTTTATAAAAATAAAATAACGAGAAATGACGTAAGAACAACCAAGAATTACCGTACATTTTTGAAGTAGTATGCAATCAGGCAAAACACACACTGTGTGAAAAAGTAATGGCATGGCGATGTTTATACGTAATGGCTCAACCTATTCCTATCTTTATGAATCGTTTTATTTTATGTACGAGAAACCTACTATTTTCTGTAAGAAAACCCTGCTCTTTTCTGTAAGAAAATTTGAATTCTTTTGATAGTACAATTTCCGCTTTGAAAAATAAATATAATTGTACTTTAAATATTGGGCCTGAGTATGGTCAGTCATTGGTTTTACATCTAGATCGAGATGAGATTACCAAGTGCTTCGGCAGATTGGCTTCAACCTAATGATGATTTGAACAGTTTTAATTCAAAAGGTTCGATCGTCTCAGCAGACTGCATTTGTTAATAAACGTATAATGTTACAGAAACATTATTTTGTCCACATTCAATAGTCAACATTATTTTCCTTTTCGTATTATTGTTGTAAATTTGTGGAAACATTAACCTCGACTATCATAAGCTGTTTTTCTTTCGTTAAACTCTAAATATTTATAAGGCATATAAATCGGTATTCCATTTATTGAGACCGGTTTCATAGCCAAATACTTATCCGTATGTTTTATCAGTCTATAGACACTCGCCACTTATTTTTGTTTACCTATGGGATTTTGTGTACTAGCTTTAAATACGTGGGAACGGTGAAAATAGCAACTATAAAAACGCTATCACGAATATAAAGCATTGCCTATGTGCGCGAAGAATATATCCTCTTATATCGAGTTTTCCATTTGAGACTTCACAATTTTGAACTTTCACTCTGAATGCAGCCTTAAACAAATAACCAAACTGTCATTGTCAAAACATTCAGTAAAGACAACATTTTCATCATGGTAAAGTACACGAACAAACAACGTTTACAAATAATTAAAATTTACTACAAAAATTCCGAGTCGGTGACTGCAACTTCAAAAGCGTTAATTACAATTTTTTCATCGCAAAATCATCTTCAGTGATGAAGCGCGTTTTTGACGAAACGGCTTCGTCAACAAATAGAATATGTGTTATTGGTCAGGTAAAAACCCTCATGTAGTCATGTGCTTCAAGTACCACTTCATCCACAAAAAATATCTATATGGTGTGGTTTTCATGCTCATTGGACCAGTCAATGTAGATCGCTACAGAGACATGTTGCAAAGTTATTTTTCATTGGCCAATGGAGTGTACCACAGGATATGTGGTTCAACAAGACGGTGCGACATGCCACACAGCGGGTCTAACAATCGACTTATTGAAATTTAAATTCGATGAACGTGTTGTTATATCCAGAAATGGTCCTGTCGATTGGCCGCTTAGATCGAGTTATTTAAAACCTTTACATTTTTTTTATGGGGCTACGTAAAATCATTGGTGTATGCCAACAAACCGGCGTCGTTAGAGGAGCTCAGACCCAATATTGAACGAGAGATAGCGGTCGTTCCCGTCGAAATGTGTGGCCGAGTCATCGATAACTGGGTTCAAACGAATCAACACCTGCAAACGTATCCGTGGTGGACATATGAACGATGTCAATTCCATACATAAATGTTTTGATTGTTGAAGTACCAATAATAAAATTTTTGTGATATCTCAAATTGTTTGTGTTTTTTATTTTTTTTAAAGTTGTCAAGTCCTTATTGGAAAACCCTTTATTTTAAAGTGATAACACTTCTAATATGCAATTTCCCGCTTGGTTCGAAAGGTTCTGAATTTCTTTAGGTTTTGATGGTCTGAATTGCATGTTCCTTAGTTCAATTTTAATAGCGTTGTCTATGTACATTTGTGTCGGGGTTGTAGTTGTGAGGATCCGATCTCGAAATTCGAGACCAAAATATATTTTGTTGAATCATCAGTAAATCGTCAAGATTGAATCGACCTATTTAAGAAGCACCAGTTAAATTTTTCTGCTTTTAGAAATGCATTGTCATTAATCATTAATAGATCAAATAGAAAAAATTTATCATACTACAGCAGATTTAATGACTGTATGCGTTTATCTTGTAAAAACAAAAATATTTTAGCCGTACAGACAAAACATAAATTAAATACTTTGGTTGATTTTTAAAGCTGATTTTGACGCCGGAAACCAGCATTCATTAATTTTTGTGTTTCGTACCATTTTTTTGCAATCATTACTCGCAGCCTTTTTTTTGTAAATTTAACGTGTAATTTATTCTTCTTAGGTAATATGTCAACATTACAAAATGTATGGGTATGTTGTTCGATTGAATGTTTGCCAATGTCCGTGTTTTGTACGTCCAGAGGTTTGTATACTTCAGCTGTTGTAGCTATTGCAATCTCATATTGGTATACTTTCGTAATATTTAAACTGCTATGCATTTAGACTAGATTACACAATATCATTAATAGATAATTAATTCACACAGCTGTATTGGTATTTTTAAATTACGTAGTCTGTTTTTAGGTGCTTGCCACCTTCCACTTAATCGTCGGTGTAAACTATTCCGTACTGCTTATATAGCTTACATAATCTCAAATATATTTGACCGTGAATCTTCACACTACTATAATAATGGAGGTGTCATATTAATATTTTGTTTATGTTGATATTTCGATTATTGTTACCTACGTATATTATTTGTTAGTACAGACTAGACGTAAAAGTTATACAATCTATCTGCTTTAATTATAATCTTGTATAGATGACAGATTTTAAACCTCTGTAAATGAATGTAAATTTCGCATGGAAATAAAAAAAAGATCAAAATTAATTTGCATACAACTTGCTTTTATGTTGATATTGAAGGAAAGTCAAGGAAATTTTATTTTAATTATTCATAATTATTACTTTTATTGAAATTATATTTTGTATGAGAACATTAAAATGCGAGGGTTAGATCAGTATCGCGGATATCTCGTTAAAAATATGGTAGTGATGTACAAATAGTTAAGAAAGTATTTGTACAGTAGGTAGATAGGAGAGGATGTACTTCCCATTATCTTGCAATTCATCATCATGGTGCTGTACTGGCATATAAACATCGTATCGAATTTCTATAATAAATTCTAATTTTGTATACAAGAATTCTCGTATATAGACTCGTATAACTTAAATTGCTTCATTCATTATTTATTTATCAGTAAATACCAATAACAATCCAAACGTTTATTTATGTTGTGATTCAATAGATGATTTTTTTTATCTCTATTGATAGATAGGTAGATACGTTCTATAATTGAATATATGTATAAATAATTTTCAATTTTATTCATTTGGTTTATAGGTCCCGAATATGGTACAATGGAAGCAGCTTGGAAAGGTATACTTACAGAGGCTGACCGATTATCAGATGTACATTTAAAAGTAAAAGAAAATCTATGTATGGACGTTATGCAACAAATTAAAACATGGCAAAAAGATAACTATCACAAAACTATGATGCATATCAAAGAACGAAAAGAAATGGAAGAAATGTTTAAAAAGGCACAAAAGCCCTGGGCCAAATATTTAGCAAAAGTAGAAAAAACAAAAACAGATTATCATACAGCATGCAAATCGGAAAAATCGGCGGCAAACCAGGAGCGGAATGCGAGCGCCGATAGTTCACTGTCACCGGATCAAGTAAAAAAGATGCAGGAACGTGTACAGCGGTCAAAGGATGAAGTGCAAAAGGGTCGCGAGAAATATGATCAGGCGCTGCAGGAAATTAATAAATACAATCCAATTTATATTGAAGAAATGACGGGTGTATTTAATAAGTGTCAGACGATGGAAGAGACCCGATTGCAGTATTTCAAGAATATTTTATTTTCGATACACAAGTGTTTGAATATATCGCAGGATCCAAGGTAAAATGTTTTTTATCGTATACGGTCAATAATTTCAAATTTGTCCTATCTCCAAGTAGATAGATTAATGATTATTAATCTTATTAACCACAATCAAATCTTATAAATCAAGATTCCCACTGTATAGTTGATCTCTACTGCGTCTAATCTTTATTTCAATAGCAAGGCTAGCATGAAAAAATTCTTTATCTTGGGCGTCACCTGGACACTGGAAATTATTCGAAATAATAAAGGATTTTTTTGTTTCTCAATTATTGTTCATTACTAAATCAGCTGATTTGTATTTGGTTCTCTGTACACGCTAGTGACGCTGGTATTCAAGAAAGATTTTCTACTCCAAGAAAATCAGATTATACAAAGTAATGTAACAATCAAAAGGGCCCAATAACTTGATATTAATATTATTCTGTAGGAATAGTTCGAATAATAAGTGTCTGAAAAACTGAACATTTCGTTTGCTACGATATTATGGCGATATTTGTCACTACAGAAATTGAAAGTTACATTGGAAATCGAAAAAGTTCGTTATCACTTGGTTAATTGAGAACATGTAAAGTTTGATCAAATATTGGATTAACTTAACATAGTTGATATTTTGAACTGCTTGGTATTACCTTTGTTATGTTACCGGTATGATAGGAGTTTTGTGCACTTACTCTCAAAATACCTAAATCTTTTTTATTCACCGGTTGTACGCTGAGGTAATATTCTGCACAACTAGATTTCAAGCGTCTCCATTTTCGCTCTCATAATTATAAATAAATTGCAGTTGATGCTCGGAGACAACAGAATTTAACTCGTACCTTATAATAGGTAGGGAAAAAGTTCGTGACTTTTTTAGGTGACATTGAAACAAATATTTATTTTATTTCAAATGAACTTTATTAAACCAATTATGTGCCATTTTGATCGATGACCTTTTGCCATTTTTCTGGTAGAGTCATGATCCCATCACTGTAGAACTTCTGTGGTTTAGAGGCGAAAAATCGAGACAACTCATTTTCGCAGGCATCTTGCCAAACCATTAAGTAGATTCTGCATGGACCGGAACAAATGACAGTCCGATGGTGCAAGGTCAGGAATATATGGTGGGTGCATCAAAACTTCCCAGTCAAGTTCTCTCAGTTTCTGCGATGTGAATGATGTGTGTGGTCTAGCGTTATCATGATGGAACACAACGCCCTTTCTGCTGATCAATTCTGGACGTTTTAACTGAATTGATTGCCTTAATCGCGTTAGTTGCTGACAGTAAAGATTAGAATCAATCGTTTGGCCCTTTGGCAGCACCTCATAATGCACGATTCCTTTCCAATCCCACCAAACACACAGCATTACTTATCTTGGTGTCAATAATGGTTTTGATGGTTTCGCACAACGTTGTCGTATCTTATCATTCGCTTTAAAAATGGCACGATTTCGTTTCGTTTCAGCAGCGTTTCGCAGATAAAAATCCGGTCCATTAAATGTTTAACTGTTAATTTATGTGGTACCCAAACGTCAAAAGATTTTTTTTGTACCCAGCTTTTTTCAAATGGTTTAAAACTGCCTACATGCCGGTCATCTTCAATTTTCTGCATGATTTCATCGACTTTTCCAGTGGTTGGTCGCACAGAGCGAGGTTTGTCTTTGACATCCATATTTACATGGATGGTTTTCTATGTCACCTTTCAACCACACATAAGAATTACCTGATACAATCAATGGTTACTGAGACATATGAATGTAAAGCCTTCTACCGGGAAAGAGGCCACGAACTATTTTCCCTACCATTTATAAAGTATTAGATATGTACATTCATAATTATTGTTAATTTTCACGCAAAGTAAAATGTTCTTTGTGCTGACACTGTATTATGTGCATCGATTAAAAAACCTTAACCGAAAACGAAACCGCACCCCTTTAAATATTTTTTAAATTAAATTATAATTTTTATATTTTTAGCTTACCGCAAATTTACGAAGAATTTTATCACACAATCAATAATTCCGATTCTCAAAAAGACTTAAAATGGTGGTCAAATAATCATGGAGTGAATATGGCAATGAATTGGCCGTCATTTGTTGTAAGTACAAATTCACTACACTTATCGTAATATAAATTTTTTATCAGAGAACATTATTTATACTTGTTTTGTGTTTGCAACAAAAATTTATTAATTTGTATAAACATTATAATTTAATTCATTTAATTAATTAATTTGGTGTTTTTATTTTCATTTTTATTTTTTGGTTTGTATTATATACAAAATTAATTAAAAAATTCATATATAATAAACAAAATAACGAAATATAATAGGAATATACCGAAGAGTTCCGTGACATTGCAAGAGGAATTAAATCAAAGGAAGCCCTACCAACAGCGCCCATAACATTAATACATCAGCGACCTGTTTCGGATGATTTACCTGTATGCATGCATTTTATATATAAACATTATTTAATTTGTTGTACTTATATTTGTAAACATAATTTTCTTTTGAATGATTTGTGTTGTTTTTTAGCTTAATTTTTTTACTCTTGAATTTGTGTTGCTTTTATTTTTATTTAAGAAAATCAAATTTGATAGTTTTTTTTTGATTTGTAAAATACCTATATTGAATACGCAAATTTTATTTACTGCTTAAATAATTCGATGTGTAGCGGCTCAATCAAATTAGATAATTTTAGATTTTAACAATAATGGCAGTTCTATAATTGATGACACTAATTGAATCAGCACAACTCAAAAACCATAAGTATCAAAGCTTTTACTAGTAATAATTTTAGTAATATTTGTTTTTAAGTTAAAATTTAATGTAAAATTAAAATCGCTTGCCCTTTCACGAACAACACAAATATCAATTTAACGATTGCTTAGGAAATCTGGAGTTGATATACATTACATTTATTAAAGAAATAATTTTTCTAGGAATACCCGCCCCCAGCAACGAAGCAACAAGCTCCACCACCCCAAAATAATAGAACATCGGCCACTTTAAGTGTTAAAAGTACATCAAATAATAAATCGTCATCAAATAATGATTCACCAAAGTCTGAAATAATGCCAAAATCCCCAAATGATTCACCAAACAAAGGAACAATTACGTAAGGATATCATAGTTTATATTTTAACTTTTATTATAAATATTTATTTCGATTTGCATTGTTTTTAGAAATGGAACGAGTAAACCTGAGTCGAATCCATTCGAGGAGGAAGAATGGGATGAAACTGATGGTGAAAATGTTTTAGTTGATAATGGGGAACCAGGAGTGCCAGTAAAAGCTTTATACGATTATGATGGAGCAGAAAGTGATGAGCTTACATTTAAACAAGGTAAGGACTGTTAGTTACTTTTTTATTACATTAGAAAAATTATATGATTGTATTTGATTGATCATTTAAAATTTTAACGATGTATCGATAATCTCTTTTGTTGAGAATTGGCTTAATAGGGTGTCTCAAATTTTTAAAATTAGCAGGCTTTATTTCATAAAGTACAAACTAAATACATTGTCCGATACGATATTGTGTCCAATTTAAGGAGTCCATAACCAAATTTTTAACGAAAAAGAGCAATTAAACAACAGTTTTTTTTAATTTTCAAAAATAAATTTTTATTTCAAAATTAATATTTTAATATTCCGCGGTAATGTAATGGTAGCAGTCAACGTTTTTGATGTAAGCTACCAAGGTTTTTTGATTTCTTAAATGATACGACTAAGAAAAAATTAAAGTTAGTACTTTGAAATAGAAAAATATATTATCAAAAATTATTACACTTAATTTGTATAAGTTAACGGTTAGCACTTTTCGGTACAGAGGCAAATACTATTTGTCATTTCATTGTAGAGCAGCTTTACACGGTCAGTAATAATGTCATTACTTAAATAAACCATCTTTACTTAAAAAGTCGTATTTCAACAAAATTTTCTTTACTTTTGACACATTACACTCAATTTTGCTTGTACACGGTACTTACGATCCAGGAAAACCACGTACAGAACCGTGCAAAAAAAACATGGGTGTGTTACCTAATGAAGTAAGGTGACTTATTTAAGATTAAAAAATTATAAAATTGTTCAATGGAAATAGGATATTTTTAGGTAACGATGTTTTCGGTAATGACATTATTACTAATCGTGTAAAGGCCGCTTAAGGTGAATATTTGACTCTGTAACAAAATTTTGTGCAGAAAAAATTTGCTGTAGAATAAAAATCGAAGAGAGAGAGAGCAAAAACAACCAATCAAATTAGGTAGCTAAAATGGTTATATTTTTGTAAACAAATTTCCCCTACATTTCCTTGTGTAAAACTTCTTGCCCCTTCGGAATAAAAATTATTTATTCTGTAAATTTTTCAGAAACAGTCAGTCAAACTGCAGCAAATTTTTCTGTTGAAAATTTTGCTACAGAGCCAAATAAATTCACCTTTAATGTAGCCTTTTGCTCGGTCTTCACTCGTCTAATTTTTTCAAGACGCTAGAATGTCATGACAAAATATATTTGTACTGAATCTGATCACCTTGACAATGTTCATGTTTTTGCCATGACACTGACTCCTGTACCAAAATGAGTAGACATTTTTTATTTTATTCTCAATTAAACAAAACAGAGCCTGACAGGATTTTAGATACATTTTGGTGTTAATAGTTGTGAATATAAAAATACAATTTTGTCATGACATTCTATTGTCAGGACAAAATTTTGCGAGTGACAACCGAGCATAGCCTAAACAAACTCGACGCGCGAGACGTGCGTAACTGTCAAAGACGCACGAAACATTTTATAAGGTTTTTGTAATACAATCTACGCGTGTTTTTGACATTTTCTCATTCAATATAACGTATTCAGTTTAATTTGTTTTCATATTGGTTGTCTCGTAAAAGCAATATTTATAAATTATAATAAAATTATTAATTAATCATTACTCGTGTATAACATATACATAATCTATCATTTTTAATATTCAAATTATGGATAGTGCAGATATATCTGTATTGGGCCTAGCTGTTTGCAGCTTATATTTAGCTATTGCCGCTAAGGCAAAATTTGATGCGACCATATTCTGGAAAATATTTATCTAAAGAATAGAAAGTGTTTAGTTATAGAATATCTCGCGGTCGTGTCGTTATTGAAAATGCTTTTAGCATTTTGATAGCTAGATGGGGCATTTTACAGGGCTGAATCTGACATAGGAGACATTATTCTGGGGCAATCGTGAACCGAAGTTGCTGAAGAAGCCACTGCAGGCTTACAACGGTTGACGAGGCAAATGAGTTCCAACAACGCATCAAGATTAGTGTTCCATTTGCGAAATGCTTTACAAGCATACTTTCAAAACGAAGGGGCTATTCCACGCCAATTAAAAATAAAATAAATTGTTTTATAAGTTGTAATTTTGATTGTTTATTAATCAATAAATATTAAAAACCACATCATTATGTCATCTAAGTCCTCGTTATTTAAATCTGCAAGTTGACATTTGCATAAAAATTCCACCATTCGTCTTTTAGCTTTGTTGTTGTGATCCCGATAAATATGCATCTATTCAACGGAGAAACTGTTTATATAATAAAGTACCAGTTTTAAAGTAACAGTTTTATTTATATAGTATACATACCATCCTCAACAAGAAGCTCTTCGGCAATTTTTAGCTATATCTTGGCCTTTAATGCCGAGTTTCTGTACCCTCTGGATTTTCTGTCGTACAATATTTTATTATCCTTCACTAGAGCAATTAGCTGCTCGACGATCATTATAACTATTAATTATTTATTCTTTTATTATTAAAATTAAATGAAAAATGAAACTGACACTAAATGAAATTTCAAAAGCATGAACAAAAATAAAAACCGCTAAACTTTTAAAAACAACATGACACTTAAATGCGTAACAACGAAAATATAGAGTCGAAACCTATTATAACGCGCGTATCGCGCGTCCAGTATATATTCGTTCATAAAATTTCATATATTTTACTTTTATTTGTCAGCCAGGCGCGAAATACGCCCGTCTCGCGCGTCAAGTTTGTTTAGCCCATAATACGATATTATACAAAATAAAGGGTGTTTGGCGCGTGAACCGACAAAATTTTGGAGGTGCCATTTGGAAGCTTTCATCCCATAGAACTGATGTCCTAAGTGTCACGGTAACTGAGATATGATATTTTTAAGTTTTTTTTATAATTACCCAAAATCTCGCTTTTAAATGGTCATCTAGGGCAACCAAAAATATGCTCTTAAAAATAGGTTTTAGGGGTATATCGTCTATCCGGTCGCAAATTATTTAATTGCGAGGCGAAATATGGTTACTAGATTTATTTTGCCATGCCATTGACAAATTTTTTTAAATTTAATTTTTTTTTTGCGATTGTAAAGTAGAAATACACAAAAAGACTGTTACGCATTTTCCAAGGTCATGTATTTCTACTATACAATCGCAAAAAAAAAATTAAATTTAAAATAAATGTGTCAATTGGCAAGTCAAAATAAATCTAGTAACCATATTTCACCTCGCAATTAAATAATTTGCAACCGGATAGAGGATATACCCCTAAAACCATTTTTAAGAGCATATTTTTGGTTGCCCTAGATGACCATTTAAAAGCGAGATTATGGGTAATTATAAAAAAAACTTGGAATGGATAACGATGGTCTTCAACGATTGCTTCTCTAAATCAGCAACCCGAGGGAAACATTTTATTATTTCACGTATATCTGGAAATTTCCTGAAATTTAATTCTAAATTAATGCTTTACAAAATTGATTGGTTGAATCAGCCCAGATAACACAGATACCTAGATAAAGTCGATAGTTAGTAACAATGACAACGCAATTCTAATCTACACAATCAACAATTGGATTCTTCATTTGCCAAAACGATTAACTCCATAAAACAAGAAGTTGAGAAAATACAAAAATGTTTTTTTTTTAAATTCCTTGTAAATTGCAACTTTAGTTCCATTTAATTTTGTCATCAAGTTCATCAACTTGCAAATATCGAGTAAAAGTTAAACATTGAAAAATTTAATGAAAACTTGATTTTTCAATAAAGATATGTACCTATCTTTAAAATTAAAGTCACCGAAAATTATAACTTAGTATACAATTCAATTTAATTCAGAGACATTCAGAACACATCCTCTGCAGGAACTTTTTTTGGTTCTGCTCGATCTAAACAAGTATTAAAACAGTTAACGCCTTGTTTATGTTTAACTTGAACATTTTCCAAATTTTTGACTTTTTCGGATTCATTTTATAACTCTTGTTAATCCCACCCCGTTAATCTTTTAGGCAAGGAGTTTTCGATTATCCACTCGTTAACTTCATGTTCAGATACTTCGTTAGGTGAAATTTTATTTAGTAAAGTCTATATTGGATTAAAATTTTCTGCTTCTCTTCTGTCGCTCTATTACGGATTACAACTAGTGGAATGTCATGTTCGGAGTCATAATCGTTAATGACTTGTAGTCCTAAAGGTGCGAAATAACTTGTATTCTACAATATGATTTCTAAATAAATCATTATTTAATACAATTGGTTTAAGAAAAATAGCTTATTTATAAACTAAAGAATTTTTTAAAACAAAGCTTATTTCAAAATAGAAGATGATAGGAAATGGAAGATGATATGGAAGTTGCATTATTTGTAAATGTTATTATAAACTACGAAATGTTTAAAAATTAAAAAAAAGTGTCTCGTAAAAATTTGTACAAATTTATACACAAACACATTGGCATTAAATACCAAATAATGACATTCGACTACTAAATTGAAAAGTTACCTCGCGAGTAGTCTTTTCGTTTGTAACCTGACGGCGAATAGCGTAAGGTCACATCAAAAAGGTTAGTTCATAATTTAGGCACTGAGGCACACTGCATTAGTCTCTACAATTTCAACACAAATCATGTTAGTTCGCCAGTTTAGTATGGAAAGTTGTACAAATCCCCCTTTATAGTACATGTGTACAGACAGCGGCACAATTAGCGTAATACAAGTAACACTCGACAATTTATTAAGAAAAAGCAAAAGAACAAAATATTTTTTGTTATTTTTGGTTTTTCTAATATATTTAATGTTACCGCTGTGTTTTTCAATATTTGAATTTCGAATTTAAATTATTAACAATTAACAGAATATCGAACTTTTAGTGGTAAAGTATTTTTTTTTTTAATTGTATTTAATATGAATTAATTGTATAATGTGTGAATGCCAATTCACACGGACAGCGACATGTAACACACTGATGTCGCCAGGGCTGTGACAATTATCTAAAATAGCTACACTTACCGCCAAGTGGTCAGATGTTTCGATGTGTCCACGCCTACTATTTATCGTTCTGTTCAACGGTACAGGCAAATGGATTATTGTGAGAGAAAACGAGGCCAAGGCCGAAAACGTTGTACTGGCTCCAAAGATGATCGTTTCATTGTCCTTGAAAATTTGAGAAACTGGCATCAAACAACAACTCAAACCCGTAATGCTTTAGAAGAGGTTCGACGAGTGTAGATAAGTGAACATACTGTCAGACGAAGGCTTAAAGAAGTCTGAGTTTTGCTCAAGAACACTGATTTTGTACTTTGAACTAGTGCGGCCATATTTTGTTCACACACGACAGAGTCGTTTCTTAGTGAACTCGATCGATGAATGGCAAAGAGTACGGAGACTACCAGGTGAGCGGTATTCTCAATGAAACATTATGACAACCGCCGCTTTTGGCGGAGGCTCAATTATGGTTTGGCCCGGTATTTGGTTAGGTGCTCGTACAGAATTAGTGATTATTAATGGCTGATCGGTATGTTAGAGATCTTCTGCTAGAACATGTGATACCATTTGCTGTTTTTATTGGAGAAAATTTTGTTTTAATGCAGGATAATGTCCGGCCACATACTGCGCTCTCTGTCCTTTTTGTCTGAGATTTGAATAAACTAGCTGAACTGGTCTGCAAGGTCTGAACCCGATAGATCATGTTCGAGCTCGAAATGCAGCACTTCGAAACACAGAAGAACTTCGAAATGTACTCGGACGAATGGGAAAATTTATCACAAGAAACGACCGACAGTGTTATCAGAAATGGCAAGACGAATGGAAGCAGTTGTGAAAGCTCGTGGATGTAACATCCGTTATTGATGGTTGATTACATAAATTAATTGTTATTTTGTTTTATTTGATTCTCTCAATCAAAGTTAATCTTATCAAAAAAGTAGCATATTTCCACTATCACAGTTTTTCATAATTTTTCAATAAAATATTAGAATTTTGTTCCTGTATTTGTATGTTCATTCTATCACTTACCTAACATACTTATCTAAAATATTCATAAATCAACGTCTATTTGATTTTAAACAACTTATAAATATTAACTTTTTTTGTTCCCCTAATTGTGCCGCTGTGTTTATATATAATTTATTTGGTTCAATACAATTGTCTAGCAGCACAATTTTTTGTTAAATTAATTATTATTTTTTTCTCTTTTCTTTAGGTGAAGTTTTTGAAAAACTGGAGGATGAGGACGAGCAGGGCTGGTGTAAGGGTAGAAAAAATGGCAAAGTAGGCTTATATCCAGCTAATTATGTTGAGCCTGCTACAACATAAATTAAATAATATTAAATTATACAATAATAATTAATTTAATTAATAATTAAAAAATGGAAAAAATAACAGAAAATTATATAGTTTTGTGTATAGTAGACATTTAAAATATTATTATTATTTTCGAAAATGAATATAAGCTGTTATAATTTTATGTCAAACTGTTATAAATATTTATACGTCATTATACGAATTGATTTATCCTTGCATGTATATTCGGGAGAGTCAGCTCAGTAATAATATATTCAAAAGCTCACGTGTTTTTGTAAAACGCATTTCTTTTAAATAAAATAAATATTATTAATATATTTTAATATTATTAATTATTTGAAGCAATAATTTAATGTATTGTTAAAAATTAATTATAAATCATATAATTTAAAAATTAGTAAAATTATTGAATAAACAAAAAGTGGTTGGATTCATTAAAAAAACATACAAAAAAAAATAAAGTTTTTGTGTAATAGAAAATATATATAAAATAAATTTGGTTTCATTATCAACAAAATCATCATGATAATTATTAATTGATTATAACGAATTAATTAATCTAATCTACATAATATTATTATATTATATATGAGAACAAACACACGTGTATTATTTATTAATTAGTATTATAGTGGAAAAGAATGAATAGTGTATTATTAATAATTAATTAATTATTATAATTTTAATTAAGACATTTTGGGACTTGATTAGTACATTTTGTTATAATCATATTGAAAAGAAACAATACTACGAAAATTATTTAAACAAAATGCATATAGTAAACATGGATGGATTTAAAATATTATGAGTAATTAATTAATTAATAAATAGATGCATAATTAAATATGTATAAAAAAAACTCCCAAAGTGATCTTAAAAACTAAATTACAGTTATTTAAAAAACAATAATATTGTTTCTGTTTTACGTTTCGAGAAATTAAATAAATTATAGATAACAAAAACAAAAGTTAAAATTTAAAAAATTGCACTGAATAATTAAATAATTTATCTAAACTACAAAATAAATATATGTAAATAAAAATTATTATTAAAATATTAACAGAATTAAAATTATAATCAAATTCTTCCATTTAGTAATTTGTGACGCAAGAGAGACATAACATTATTAGAAAACATTTTTTTGAGATGATATAAAAGAAAAGAAAATTTTGAAATTACATAACTATTATGATTATTAATTATTATTAAAAAAATATTGTAACAAAAATATATAAATTATTATTATTTTTTGTCGATTATTCTTTTAATGCTTTGTTAAAAAATCATAGAGTCGAATTGGTGCGGTTTTTAGTTTTGTGTTTTTTGGGTAAGGTTAATCATTTTTAATTTTATTTTATTTTTTGGTTATATAATTCCGACTAACGAACTAAATTTTATTTATCATCGAATTATATTTACGATAAAAATGTATAAAATTTTAATATTTTACAGAACAACTAAACAACTTTACAATGTGGTTTTTAAATACTCATCTTGAGTTCCATGTTGACAAATCAATGGTAATGTCGAAATCTGTTCCCTTTCCCAAGGATCAACAAAATCTAGTCATTCAAGTAATTTCAACAGTATATTTTCAAACACGATGGATTTTGTAATTTTTCTCTTATTCGACGTTTTCAGAAAACGTTTTTATAACGTAATTTGCGGTTATTTATCAAAATTAACCCCAAAGTAGTACTTACTAGCAATCCATTCCAATCCAATAATGGTCGATTGTCTAGACAGCTCGCTTTGCCTGAACTAAATCGTCATGGCGAGTTAATAATTTTCTGGGATATATGAACTTGTTTTTAAGTGGCTTGTTCGATATCTGTAGGAACATTTTTCGAGAACACACCTAAATCGCGTCGCTCGAAGAATCAGGGGTGGGATGTTGTAACATGACTTTTTCGATATTTATCGAATATTATATCTCCTTTTCCTTAAATAAAATTGCTTGCCATTTCGCTTTTCAATTTTGCTTCCAATATTGCGATCGCACGCTACTAGAATAAATTGTTTATTTATCTCTTTTTTGTTTTTCGATAAAGTATCACTCATAAAATACGTAGTGATAGAATAAGAGTAGAACGACATAATGTTTTCTTCGATTAGGTAGAGATCAAATTAGAAACAACGTAATTGATAAATGGAAAAAAAACGTTAAGAAGAAAGAGATGTAAATTTCGATAGTATCGAAAAAAGTGATGTTACAACATCCCACCCCAGGGGCGGTATGTTGTACCATCACTTGAATCGAAATTCGAAAAAAGTCGAATGGCGGTATGTTGTACCATTTTTGAAAAGCAAAAATGATACAACTTTCACTTTTTCGATTCGACTTTTTTCGAATTCGACTTTTTTCGATTTGAAGTGATGGTACAACATACCGCCCCAGGAGCCTTACCACCGACTCCGCCAGCGTTCGTTGGTTTTCGCTCTTTTATTTTCGCTTCGCCTAGTGAAATCATACCACGAAAAACGAAACGCTATCGTGCACTGAACTTGTATTTTATCTGTCAAGTATGTAATGTTTGTGATTTGTGTTTGTGATATTTTACATTTTTAGTGCAAATAAATAATTATATTAGTTTCAGATAGTTATTTCGAGTGTCAAAAGAACCGTTTAAATATTTGTTGGGGGAAGTATCGGAATATCTTTACATCAGAAAAAATATTTTCGCTTTCTTGTTCGCCATAAAATACTACGCGTTGAAAACATCGCTTTCGATCGTTCGTTTCTACTAGTAACCAAATTGTTTAAATTTACGCCTGAATCCATCAAATTTTCGCTTTGCGATTTTTGTGGTAAAAGCGAACCAGCAACGAACGCCGGCGGAGTCGGTGGTAAGGCCCCAGATTTTAAGGCGTTTATCTTTATGTGAATCATTTTAATTTTTAAGTTCTTTAAAAGCGTCGCAGGCATCCTTTGTTTTCGACATTGTTATGCTATTTTTTATTCTTTCGAAAAAAATAAAAAGATCATGTTTTTTGTTTAAAGTTATTAGAAATTGGATGGCACTACGCCAGTACTGTTATAAACATGCGTTTTGGTTCTGTCAAATACATATGCATTCCAAAAAAATACTATGCTCTAAGCTCTATGTTGTGAAAATTGATTAATTTTTAATAAACATTTGAGACGGCCTGTAAACATATTTTAAATTTTCATAATCTCTCTGAGCAATGAAGCGGCTAGTTCTTATGCACCACCACCACAGGCACAAGTTGGGTATAAGTGAGATTAAACTTGTTAAACTGGCTATATGATCTTAGGGATCAATTACTATGCTTGACCTTTTATAAAGGTCATTTTTCTACAAACTCAGAACTCTATTAACTAAGACAGTTTGCCAAAGGATTGTCACTCAAAATTACAATAAATTGTTAAGAATTTATTTGAACGTAAAAATATCGTATTTATTATGTGTAGGTCGTACTTGTTTTAATACTTCGTGTAACAATGCCTTGAAAAAATACTCTACCATTCCCCATGCGATCGTTGCACCTTCCAGAGCAAAACCTCTGTTTGGGAGGAACTGGAAGGTTTCATAAAGTGAGGTAAATTTCTTTCGTTTTATGATGATTTACTCTGATTTGCCATACGACAAAATATTTGCTTCTTTGCAGAAAACCTCACCTCCTGAGGTTAACGAGATAATTTCATCAGCAAATGGGCCATTCATATTGGGTTTACAAATAAGTATCCGCTGTTTTTATCAACAATGGGGCACTTATTGTGAAAGAATGGTAGTTATGTTTTATTCAAAGTATTGTACATCGCTAGCCACTACTTTTTCCACTTTTCTGACAGCGAAAAAAAGGAATGAATCAACCCAATTTTTGGTATCTTGATATGTGTGAAGTGCTGCTCAGACAGGTCATGGGTCATCAATCGAAACAAGTGGTAATCAGACAGGGCAATGCCTGTAGAATGTGGCGGATGGGGTAAAACTTCCCAAGTTAATCCCACCAAATACACAACATGCTTATTTATCGATGTTGAAACATGACCAGGTGGTCTCCATGATTTCTTTTTTTTTTGGGTTATCGTAGTGGATCCATTTTTCATCACCAGTGACTGAAATGCAAAATAACACTTTCGTGAATGCCTGGCAAGCAGCATTTCACATGAAAAAATCGGCGGTCAACATCTCTCGGCTTTAGTTCATATGGAACCCAATTTGCTTTTGAATCATTCCCAATGATTTTAAACGATGTGAAATTGCTCGTTGAATGACTACTAATGTAAGTGCAATTTCTTCTTGCCTTTGGCACGAATCTTCATCCAATAATACTTCCAATGACGTTTTACATCTTTTGTTGAACGGCGGAGAATTATTTGCATACCGAATATAATTTGAAGAGTTCGGTACATCCTTGTCCTCACGGATTTTATATTGTTATTTTAGACCGTACGCCGCAACCATTTTTCACGGCCTGTCTTTATTTTGAAGTTCCCTGCTTAATTTTTTAGGCAAACTGCAATAATTTCTGTTGGTATAGTTTGTCGATCTAATGAAACTTTTGATTAACAATAAACAACGCACATAAATAATGTAAATACCAATTTTAACCTTTCAATGGCAAATTAACGAGTACCTCACTCACACGCGAGAAGTGTTACGATCTACATGAAAGATGAGACGGTTTTAAATTTTTCACGTCATAGCTGTGTTTATTAACATCGAAATGTGAGTTTGGATTTCAGATGGAGTGGACGTGTTTTTGTGTAGCTCCTCATTTAAACATAAAATAATTTTCTTTTGATTTGTAATAACACAATGTGTGTTGTATTGTAATAATAGCTGTGTTTCTTGATGCTTGATCTGATCTGGCTCAGTTCATCATGAAACAACGCGATTTCATATCAAAATTTGTGAACGTTTTCCTTATAAAATTTGAACTGGGCGTCAATTCGTGTTCCATGAAATATTGAAAATGAAAAGTTTTATTCATTATCAATCTAGTAGTTTCAATTATTCGCACGTAATTTTAATTTCCACTGGGTGGGTGAAATCAAAATTTGCTAAGAGCAATTCAATCTTACTCGATTGGTAATGAAAAAAGTTTTTCCTTTTCATATTTTCACGAAACCCAAATTCACCCCCTGATCCGCATCGATGGGTGTCATGGAACACGGCAAATGTGTAGTGGTTTACATATTCTCCTTATGGGCTCGTATCTATTGTAATAAATATTTGTTTTACCAACCAAAATTTCTATTAAATAAACTCTTTCTTTGTTATTTGTTCAGAGTTTTAAATTAATTCACCCCAATTTCCATAGCCAATTCACCTTATTTTTATGCACCTCCACATTTTTTATTCTGTTCGTCGTTTATTACGACTATAGTCACTTCAAGGCTCAAGTGACTTTCTATCACCAAATTTTTTTAAGTAACAAGAACATTTTTTGCCGAATCCATCAATAGTATTTTGTATTTTTAAACTAACGCGCAATGTTCATGTGACGACAATTGTCACAACACTTGAAGGGATCTCACAATGGGAATTAGGCTGATATATCTATAGACCATAAAATGAGCATGGAATTAATACAATCTTACACCCCAATTGTCGAAGTCGTCTCACGTCATTTTAAACGACTATAGTCACGTCACGTCATTTTTGCTATTATCGAAGTCGTCTGCTACGACTCTAGTCGCATGATACGACAACAGTCACCTAATTTTTTCAAGTGACGAGAATATTTTATGCGACGTTCATTAATGAAACACATTTATGATTTTTTTGTAATACAATTTATATTCATTTTGCAAATATTATTTCTCGGCTGCTATTCGGACGTGTATATTTAAATTTCGTATCGAATTTCTGTTTTAATAGTGACTGTCTTGAACTAAAAAATGAATTCACGATTTCAGTTAAGTCCTCTCTGATGATGCCTTCACGAAGCGAGATCATAATTAATCCAACTCTTAAGACAACCAAGCTTTAATATTCAACTAAGTCCCGCCTTAAGTCATCTCGAAGCTACTCACTCCTATTCGTTTTTTATCGTTAACCCAATTTGCATTAAATTTCTCTTCCATCTTTGATTTTTTATACTTGGTTTTTACAGCATGTCTTTTATACTCGCACCAACTTATCGTTTTTGTAACAGGATCTTCCTAATACTTCTGCAACCCAGCCTACGTCATATTTTTCTGACGCAAAGTTTCTAAAGTACACTTTATCGTTTCTTGCAAATGATTTTTTGACTTTCGTTTGTTACGCTTCTTTAGTCGGCCTCTCTTCTTGGGTCCCCACCTGCTTGTCTTTTCTACTGAACATTTTCTCAAATGGAATTTTCCCTGTTACCGAATGAACTGTGTTTCTATACATACACAGGAATTGTTTGATGGGTGAAATGGTGTAGAGGTTATATGTAGGTTTGTTAATATTTGAACGTTCAATATGACTGAAATTCTGGTGAAGTAAATGATGTTGCGTTTTTACTGAGCATTCCTGGGTATTCAAAATTTTACGAAAATATTCTTTAAAAATTTTACTGTCTTCTCGGTAGAAATAGCTCGCATTAGTGTAACCTTTATACTACCTGAGAATCCATCCACCAATACTAAGAACCTCCATTGGGCCATAAAAATTCACATGAACTCTTTGAAAACCCCCTATTCGTGATTGATCATGATTCAGGGTCTATTTTATGTGGTGAGTTTTGGTTGGTACGAGTGAGGTATACATGACTTTACTAAATTCACTATCTGCATCGATGTTAAGCCGCTCAACTTATACGAGATGTGTGAATTTCATCAAACGACGTGCTTCTAAAAATTTTTGGTATGACTATGGTATGGATCCACATCAATGCGTTCTGTTCCAATGTGAACTCATACCACGCTTCGTGATACCTTTTTAAATCTAATTTACACCGTTTTCTCTGGTCACCCGTTTGTTATATTATATTACCTTACCAATTATCTGGTCTTCTTTAGAGGGTACTATGATGCCTTAGATCTTTCTTCTGATTTCGCCTTCGGTTTTCTTGACATTCAAATATGAATTATTGCCCTAAACCGAAGAGAATAACAAAATATATCGTGTTATGAGAATTTCGCTTAAGCGAAAATATCAATGAAATATTTAAAAACAAGTAATTACATATGAACAAATATGTATTTTTTCATACTTTTAAATTCATATTACTAATCAAAAATCACATATGTAATTTCATTTAAATAAAAACACTTACACATTATTTTAAAATAAAATACATTTTAAAATAAAATTCATAAAGGTACTGTTAAAAAATTGCACATACATATATGTACCTATTTTTCAAAAATACTGATCTTCATTATAAAAGCACATACTGATGCTTTAATTCAATTCGCTGTTGTTTCAAAAAAGTCTGTAATTTTCTTTTGTACCATTTTATTGATTATGTTTTCGTATAGTTTTCCAAGTCAAGGGGCTTCGGTAAATCGACGCAAATTAGCATCTTACGAACGGTTTCAACTGAAGGTACCGAAACTGGAACATCATCTTCATTCTGTTTATCGCTATCCTCATTCCCTTGGGCGGTTGTGGATTTTATAATTTCACCTATTTCGCGATTACTTAGAAGCAGCGTGGTATCAATACTATTATCAAACCTCAATTAATCTTCAGCCGTGATATTTTGAGGTAAATTTGCAACCAAAGAAATACGATCAATAATATTATTCATGTCATCGTAGTCACACATATATTATCTCTGACTGATCATCGTCGGAAGATTTTGAAATTTCAAAACAAGAATGGCGAAAGCAATTTGTTATACAGGCATAACAAGTTTCCATATGCGTGGCGTAACATGTACAACGCATTTAAGACTGATACCTGTTTTATAGCTTCCTTATAAGCTGAATACTTGCTAGATATTTTTGAAGGAGCATTTTTTTGTAAAACATTTTTAAATTCTTAATCATTCCTTGATCACAAGGCTGTAAAACACTGGTAGTATTTGAAGGCAGAAAAATGATTTGACGCTTTCTAGCTGGATGTGCTGGGCAATTATCTATAATTAAAACTACCTTTCTCTTTTCCTTTAAAAAGTTTTTATCTAACAATTTCAACCAACTGAAAAATAAGTCCGCTGTCATCCAGGCTTTTTTATTTACGGTGTATTGAACGGGTAGATTTTTAACGTTTTTATAAAACATCTCGGATTTTGAGACTTTTCGATAACAATAAGAGGAAGTTTCTCGGTTCCATCAGAATTACTTCCAACAAGTACTGTAAGACGTTCCTTAGATTTTTTTGTCTTTTCTATCGTAATCCTTCAGAATTGTAGGTAAAGTTGAAGATATCCAATCGGAAGTCATATCAGCTGATACGTGTCTTGCCTCTCTACTAATACATTTAAAGACAATTCCGTGTCTTGTTTTGAACGTTCTAGCCAACCAGTATTAGATTGAAAGGTAATTCCCATTTCGATGGCTATTTTATCAGCCTTTGCCATTATTAATAGAGGTCCAGAAATAGGAGCATTTTCAGATCGCGCCTGTTTAAACCAAAGCAGCATTTCCGAATATTTTGGTAAACCAAACGTTTCCGACTTCCTTTGAAATCACCCTTTTCATGTGAAGATTAAATTTTTACACGATTTTTTATAATCGTTGATAAAGTAGAGTTTGCAATCCCAAATTCTTTAAAAATTTCTGTTTTTGATCGATCGCCTCGGTCAAAATTTTCCAGAATTTCAATTTTTTTTACCTTTAAAGCGTTTTGTGTTTTATTCCCACTAGCCCGCATGCTTTTGCTTATTAATCAATAGAGTTATACTACACTACAGAGTAGAAATTCTTTTTCCCCCATATAAAGAAGCATATAATATTTGCTATTTCATTTGAGGCACGTCGGTGAAGGATGGTTATATAAAAAAGCATATGGCTTACTCATATTTCAAAACGAAAAACCCCAAATCAGATGTTTATTTATGTGCGCAGTGACAACCTATGGTGACGACTTAATTTAGTGATTTTAAAATTATTAATTAAAATAATAAAAATATTATAAAATATTTAGTTGGTTTATATAGTAGTGTGTGGTGTGCAACATTTGATAAAAAAAATTACAAACTTTTAATTGAAATGAAGTGTATTGTCAAAAATTGTTAAAATACACATAAAAAAAATTCAAAAAGGCGTATCTTACCATCAGTAAGTTTACTAAGTGTTTATATAAAATAATATGTAAATTATGTTAAGAAAAAAGTGATTTGTGATAAATTTATCCATTATTTAATTTATAAATCAGAGAAAATTAAGTAAACAATTTTGATTTCGGTGTGGGGTTTTTCATTTTGTGTGTGTGTTTGTAAACATATGTTATATTACCAGTGTCGCATTTCTCTTATTACTACGTACATATTCTACGTGTTTTTCTTTTCATAATTATTTTTTATTTTGGAATATTATAAGTATAATTTTTTTATCGAAAATAAAAACAATTAATGCGTACTATATTCGAATAAAAATAATTGTGAATTTGAGAAGTTTTAAATTTCAATCGAACAAATTCTAAATACGAAACGTTGATTTATATGCTTTCTCTTTTACCCTCCGAATTTGACTCACTTGACAGCTACAATCATTCACTCTGTATTTCTTCTTTCTCTAAGTATTAATCACTGAAGAAGCAACAACAATTTTAAACAATTTAGACAACAAGAATAATTGTATATCTCACTCACCAAAACTAGCATGGTCCGGTCACCAAAACTAACCCCGCGAACGACACCAATAAATTCAATTTTATGATTTCAAACAGAAACAATCTTACATTTAACGAGAATTATGTACTCACTACTACCAAATAAAAAGAAAACTAAAACCATTTCTCTCCAACAAAACAAAATATAATTTCGGTGAATTCCCTAAAACTGAACGATATTTTTTGTTTTATGAAAGCACAGGTGTTCATTTATAAAATTCGTGTTAAGCGAATATATCTGTACTGATTGTATATAAAGGGACTGAAACTTTTTCGCGTTAAACGAAAATTCGTGTTAAAAGTTTCGTCTTAAGCGAAATATTTCATACTAAAATAATAGCTGTGTTCCAATGGGACAAATTTGCTACTCACAAGTACTTGCAAGTAGATAACCAATGGAACGAGCTAAAACTATGACAGAAGTAAAACATAACCTTTTTTGTGTACAAAGTTAGCTATGTGTATAATTTTGCTGTCGTCTTGTTTTGGAAAATTATTTTTTTTAACTAAAATCCACAATAAAATCTCAAAAATGAGTAAGAACTGGTCTTATAATGAAGGCAACGGTTTGATTATGATATACGCCGGCCGAAAAGAAGAATATGTCAAAAATCGCTTGGTATTTCACAGAAGTAAACAAAAAATATTGTTTGTTCTGACATTTCAAGATAGCCTACCCCTCACAAAGCCATCTATTAGAATTTTTTGAACCATAATACCTACCGTTAATTTTATGTGTAACTACTTTCAACATCTACACCACCATTTGAGCATGGGTAGCTGCGAATACAAGTACTTGTAAGTAGTTTGCTTTCTCCATTGGAACACAGCTAATATGAAAAGCTAAGTACTAAAAAAAATTTCTTGTTATCCGATATTTCGTGTCATCCGTTTTCGTGCTAACTGAATTCCACTGTAATTTGAAAACTGATACTTGTCAAATATAGTGTCCACTTTTGAAATCATTTGATGATATACACGGAATTCCCTGGTTTATTTCCAAAAATGGCCTTCCTACTCTTTTTTGAAAAAATGCTCGCTCTGTTTGTCCCGTAATTAGGATGTCGCCGAGAAATCCGACTACGCCTTTGTATCCTTGCGGGGATTTTCCCATTACCATTTGAAATATACGTTAAATGTCTCACCATTGTGCACCACCACAATTCCAACCGCTCTATAAAACAGAGCACACACTTTTTTTAATTACGAACATTTCGCCGAACTTCGTCATGGGTGGACATAGATAGGTTTTTTTGTTCGTGAAATTAGATGTTCTTGTAGACACTTGGGAGTTCTCACGACACTTAGCTGTATTTACCTCTTTATTTCTTTTGCTTTTATTTCTTTATTTTGATCTTTGTCGAAAAATAATAAGTTAATAAAACGCTCGACCTTTTATAGCCTTGTTTTACATGAACGCTGTATTCAGCGTTCTGTATGTTTACAATTAACGTATTGCTTATTTACTATGTTTACATGATGTCTCTATTAAAAGAGCGCTACCGTCTATGTTACTTGTCGGACCAACTGTTGGTTCAACGAAATTGGATAGACGGCGAAATTTCGACCAATATATCGCTACGCACCATCTAATCTGGTTGGTTGAAATTTCCATCGTCCACGTCTTAACTTAATTGTATCATTTAACTATCTCCGCCCAATTTTGCATCCGAACCAACCAACTGCCCGATAAAATTGACTCGTTTAGCTGTCTAATCAGTGAATTTTTTCCTACTAAAATAAAGATGGTAGCTTCATTAAAAAAAAAAAATTATTAGGCGATTTCAAGTATAATAAGTTTTCACAGCCTGTTTCTCGTAAGACATATAGCTATCCATCCAAAGGTTTTGGTTAAAATGACGAATGGAATCGTTTGGTCGTCATTTGTTCAGGATTAGCGTTTGGCCACCAATGGGTCATTTCTTATTGTGAAAAAATGAAATTAAAGCTGTAATATTTCAACAAAATCAGGTTCGTCGCATATTTGGAAATTTCATTTTCCAGAATTAACAACAAACCCAATTGAAATATACCATTTATATAAAAAGAAGACATAAAGTTATAATCAACTCAATTTTTGCGTAGTTCATAACTTGGCAACAATTGAATGGAAAACGCTATTAAGAATAATATACCGGAGTGAACTAAGGCAAATATCTTACTCTGAATAATCTTGATATTATCATAAATCCAAAAATCGGAAGCGCGTGGACAACTGCCATTGATAATTGGTTACTAGTTGTTTTTGTTTGGTCATCCCTACGTAACCCAATTTATTACGAAAATTCGTAAAAAAACTCATTTTTCCGCCCGATTCGAATTCGATCTATTTAGTTATTCATGTATAAAGAAATCTATTCTGTGAGTCACATGTATGATTCCAGATTTAAAACAGAACATTCAGTTTAAAACTTAAATTCTATTAAAACATAAAATAGAAATCCAATTTTGATTTAACATTTAAAAATTTTAAAAATAATTCCTCGGGATATTTTAAAAGTTGTCCTTTGATGAATTAAATTCAAATAGGCCATGTTGTTGGTTCATGTTGATTGATTTAAACAACCTATTAATGGAGTTGTTTTCTCCATAGTTCATGAAATGGTGTTCTCCTGCTAAAAACTCATGGTTTCGAAATGTCGTGCTGTCATTGAGGACTGGTCACTATAGCTGTTCTCGATTGGTCAACTCTATGTAACGATTTATTGCTAAAATTCCTTAAAAATTCATATTCCCAACAGATTCAGACTGTTGGGTATGTATAGTTGACCAATACTAATAGTTTTAGAAATCCAATGACTGAATTCGTTTGAGCAATAGTCATTTTGAAGATTGGTCACCTATTCCTTTAGTTTTGTCTTAAGGAGTTTTTAACGAATTTTCGCAATAAATCGTTAGGTAGGGTTAACCAAATGAGAACAACTGGTGACCTATACCCTGAATACGATTACAATGGTTGGATTTACAAAATTAGTAGTATTAGTGAATAGTCAGTTTTCGAATACCGTGTTATTGGAGGATTACCTGTATTTTTATTCAAATAGTATATTCCAATTAGATTTATTGTTTATTTTGTAAAATGAAATCCCCAAATAAGCGACAAACCTGATTTTATTGATGTAAAACAAGTTTTATTTAAATTTTTTGCAATAAAAAATTACCCATTGGTGACCCAAGGAAAAAATGTGTTGATCTGACCTAACGAAATTTTATGAAAACGGTGTGATTTTCTTACAATGTGGTGCTACCCGGGACTTTTTTTAAACTTTTATTAATTTACCGTTTGCAAGTGACCACACGATTCCATTTAACATTTTTATCAAAACCATTGGATGGAGTGCTAAAAAGTCGCACCTTACCAGCGGCACTTAAAAGACGAATACAAATTTTGCTATTATTTGGAAGAAGATTTGTAGAATTGGAAAGTTTCAAAATTTATTTTTACGTCATATAAAATGTATATGGGAAAGGGTTCGTTCATATTCGGCTACAAATAAAGAGCACCAGACTTAAATTGATTTTGAAACAAAATGTTATTTATTTTATTTTTTAATGTAAAGTAGTGCCAAAAATGTAGACAACGTAAAATTAACAAATAAAAATGGAAGTATTACTTGGCTCTAATAGTTTGATTCGTTTAAATTATTAAAATTAAGTAAGGCTCACAAATTTAATTTAGAGATTATTAGTAAATTGTTAATAACACATAGATTTGTAGTACACACAAAGCATTAAAAGAATGTTATTTATACAAAAACTAGTTACACACGAATTAACAAAATTCAAACAAGTTCCAAAACTATAAAACTATTTTAAATCATAAAACAAGCAACATACAAAAACGAGACCAATTTTTCGGTTAATGCAACATACAGAATTTTTTTTATTTGTAACAAAAATATTTTACACAAAAATTTATAAATAAATAACGAATATTTTTCGATAACATTTTCCTTTATAAAATATACAAAATTTATATAAAAAAATGCAAAAGTTAAAAAAAATCAAAAAATTAATTTAACACAAAAAAACGTTAAAATTAATTATTATAATTTTGTGTTTGTTTATTATGTATGATAAACTGAATAATTAAAAATTGATATATACAAAATACCTACGAGTACATAATTTAAAATAATGTTTTCTTGTAATAAAATTTTGAAATATATGAAATCAAGATAAAAAACAACATTTGATTTTAAATAAAAAAATAAAAACTATAAATACAAAAATTTATTGAGTTTAAAATTTTAAAAGTAAATCGATTGAACAAATCATTCGTGGACCTATAAATTAACTTATGGCCCTATTATGGGTCTTGTGTATTTGAGTCACACATGATGGATGAACGATTAAATTTTTCCACAAATTGTCGAATTCTTGCTGAACGTCGTAACGCTTGACCAGCAAAATGATCACCACCAAATTTTTCGCTAGGAGAGTTACCATCAGGACTCGACAAAAATCGATAACTGCTAGGGAACGTCAGCTTCGCATGATCAGTACTATCTTGGTGGTTTTGAAAGATCTTACAAGTTACAACCTTCTCTACCTCCCAATTTGATGAGGGGTGGAAAAACGCAGTTGTTAAGTGATCAATACCATTGCATCGACAGAACTCGCGAAAATTTACTGATGTAAACACAGTGCCATTATTACTTACAATGCTTTCTGGCAACCCTTGAATCGCAAAAAGTTCTTGTAGAGCACGAACCGAAGATTTGGTAGTGACGTCTACAAGTAGACGTCTAACGTAGAAACAGTCCAGTAAAGTCAACATTTAACCGTTCCCACGGCTTGGTTGCGATTGGCAAAGTTTCGAATGCCTTTCTCGTCTTTGGAGCAACCTCCTTTTGGCATGGTCGATATTTTTGTATTGTCGGCCACCAGCAGTGTCTACGAGCTTGCTGCTTCATTCAAACAACGACCCAATTTCCATTGTGAAACATGGATTTCTGCAGACTGAAAGGAATTATGACTCGAGGAAACTCTGAAAAAGAAGAACGTTATTGGAAACGGAAATGGAATTTTTTCTAACATGAAATTTCTGAGGATCTCGTTTCTGGGCAGAGTCTGGTCAATTTCCCTTCACATAGGACGGGACACTCGCTACTCACGTTTATTGCGCGCCAAACCACGCTAATACCGATAGATTAAATGTTTTAAAGAACAGATATCTTTCGGTGCCAAATCGACGAAGTTCTTGCCGTATTATAATAACCAGAATCGACACTCACCTTCATCACTGTGTGACTCATCTGGGGGAAGATGATATCGCGCATCCCGCGGGCTCTCGCAAAAATTATGACAGTACCTAATTATTATTAGTTTAAATAATACTATAATACCCTTAAATTATATTAATAACATTGAAAATAATTTTTGGAATGTTTTGCATATTTACCTTATTGTTGAGAAATGAACTCCTCAATCCGTAACTATTGTACTGAATCTAAGGAAGTTGTCCAGTATACATATAGCAATATTTTAACGTTTCAAGTGTATATAACAGACATTACCAAGCTCCACGTGCCTCCTCACTACACGTGGAGGCGAATTTTAATAATCTCTCGTTACGAGAGCCAACACAATCGAAGTCGATTAGGAGCAGAAACTAATTTTAATGAATTATTAAATGTTGATAAGTTTTTTCATTTCTTTTCGAGAGCCGCATCCATTTCTTTCAAAGAACTACAATTTGGCGATGTGTGGTTTATAAGTTCTACATGTATATCCTTTTGGAAAAAATCAGGGCTGAAGTGGGGAGCTTTTCTAGTTGTAGCATTGATTTCTCCCAGCCACATGTTTTATCACCAGTTCGTGTACTATCTATAAGAAAATAAACTCTGCATTGATTCCCAATCATAATCGATTGAACCAAGCAGCTTAAGGAATTTTAGCTGAATACGAACTAATCTCATTTTCGTATCGTATTCAGAAATAGGGTCGGACTAGTATGAAAGGTAGTTTACGACTGTTTCGAGAGCTTAATAAAACACGTATAAATTTCAATTCATCTATTTTCAATTATTCAACATTTTTAATTATTACCTACAAAAAAAATCTATTCCAACCACGGTAAATACTCTTCAGTCAAATGTAGATACAACACTTTCTCAGTACACTCGTCCAGTAAATATCGCTTTTTATGAAATTTAAAATATTCTTCGGTTCCAATTTTATGCCGTTCCAAGTAACACGCCGGAATATTTGTATACATTTTGGCTAGTTGCGACAGAGAGGGATAAAAATATCCATATTCGGCCCACCACGATATTGGACACTGCTCCAGCGATGTTGCGTCTTCATTCATAAACTTGTCGAGCTCGTGATCGAATTTATTGGTGACGGTCGATTTTGGATTTTTTAATATGAAAAAATATTCGAGTCCTGACGATGAACCTGTCGATGATGAAGGTTTATTAATTGTGTCGAATTTTTTGGATTTTTTATTTTCGCTGGATACATTTTCTTCCAATTTTTCACGCAAAAATTCGCGTACATATTCAATTTCGGACGAAGTTAGTAGATGCGTAAATCTTGGATCTAAAAACGACAGTACAGATAGTATTGGCGAATCTGTTAATGGTGAATTTAATTCCTTATTGACCATTTCTTTTATTTCATGTATCATTGGGTGATCATTCTGGAAGTCCAGCTTAAAATGATTTTCAAGCAATTGCATGATAAGTGGCTTTATAAGCGACGCATTTGGCATTATATCCTCGTTTTGCAACAAATCAAGCGTTACTTGAAGTGGCCGCAAACAATCGATAAGCATACCAATCAAATTCGTTAACTCATCGTTATTATTCGAATTCCGGGCAAAATAATTTTCCAGCATCATCCATCGATTATACCAATTGTTATAATTTCTGTTAGTCGTATCGCTTATCTGCATTAAAGTTTTATTAATCGTCAAATTATTGCAATCAAAAATATTTTTCAGTAAATTCTTAATGATATCCAAAAAATTTGGCACGATTACGATTTTATTGTTGTTCAAATTATTCTCGAGTAGAAAATCGATCAGACTCGAATGATTCGAATAATTGATTATGGTCGAAATGCACTTGCTGAGATTTAGATTTGTAAATAGCTCGTCGTAATCCACTTCTTCGCTTCGGATTTGTACAATACTGTACACATAAGTTTTTTGCTCGATTTTTGGAACGTCCAACTCGTTCATCAGGTCGCATTTTTGTGCTTTCGTTTCGATATTGACGAAATGTACGATAGCCATTATGAATTCATGTTGTGTGTAAGTTTTAAATTTGTTTAAAATAATTGAGAACTGTGTATATTTGGTAAGATTGCGGATGTAATTTTGCACAATGGGTTTACGCTTTTCCCACAAATAATTTATGTGCGATTCTATTTCGAAGGTTTTCGGAATTGGCTGCGGTAGGAAACTGTTCATTAGATTTTGAAATCCTGCACCAGCTGTGATTGAAATTGGTAACAAATCGGTTATGATCATGTCCGTCATTAAATTGATCATGTACAAATTACTATCATCGACCATCGAATGACGAGAACTTGTTATATTCATCAAGTCCGGTTGAATTTCGTCCAAATCATTTGGGATATTATTCGAGTGGCACGAATCCTCTTCTTCGTCGATTATGAATAAATTGTCGGCTTCATTAGGTTCGGGGATTTCACCCGGTTCAAATTCTAAGTCATCAATCAACGCATCGGTTGATGAATCGAGTACAATATTTGACGATGTTGGCGACATGCTAGTAACAAACTCAGCTTTTGCGTCCCCCTGATCATCTTTAATTAATTTTTGTGATTCTTTTTTGTGCCGAATGGTTAAATCCGATTTTTTCACGACGTCGCGATGCCTCGAAGTAAGATGAGACTTTAAATTTGTTGTGTTTTTATTGTAGGCCAATAAAGCATTACACAGAGCACATACTACTTTTTGCTTCGTTAAATAGGTACGACCGTCTATCGAAGGGAAGCCAAAATATTTCCAGTATGAGCTTCGCATTCCGTTTGGGATTAACAACGTTTTATAGTCAACTTTTTGCTCACGTTTTATTATAATCGGCATGCTCGATGAATCCACAGGTTCGGTCTCCATTTTGCTATCAACGTAGATGTCATCTGAAATTATGAGATTAATTTTAAAAATTGGATCATTCGAAATTCGATTTTAAAACGAATACTAAATTATGTACTTTGAAACACGTTTTAGTTTCTTAAATCTGTAAAATTATTAATAACAACAATAAACTGAAGGCATACGGAATTTGACAACCCTTCATTTTAATAAACGATTTCCTATATTTGCTGGGACTAAAATCCATAAAACAAATTTGTCTGAACACATTGTTGATTTTCTTTATTAAATGTCTATGATTTTAAACATAAATTAATATAAATTTCTAAAATTTCGTTTGCAAAAATAACAAAAATCGAAAACAATATAGAAATGTCAAAATTATAGAAACAACAATCGATTATCTCGTAATGTCTCGAAAACTCTTCCGATGTTGTTTATAATTATTTTTAAAATAACAACTATACTTACCATTTGAAGACGACGATGTTAAATCGCTTAACATAATATTATTTAATTAATAATTTATATTTAAGTCAAGCTATTTAAAAATAAAAATTGGTTTGTGTATTGTGTACAAAATTACAAAATAATTGGTTTGCTAGCGACGTTAGTCGACAACTCGGTAATGCAGATTTTCAAATGTCAAATAAAATAGTTTGATTCACCCTGCGTAGTTTTTAAATATATTTTGTAAGGACGCATGTAATTTTTCAAAAGTAATGTGTTTTTAAATAATTTTCTTGGTAGTAGAATAAGAAAGTAGTTTATGCATAAATTAAAATCTGACATTTAAAAAATATTTCCTTCGAGCCGGATTTGAACCAGCGACCTATGGATTACTACTAATTTCATTCTACAGTCCACCGCTCTGCCAACTGAGCTATCGAAGGCACATGTATACATGATCTTAAGTCATCTGCTATACGATATTCTAAACATAATAGGTAATTGTGCTGGATTTCTAAAAAGAAACTGTAATCGGAATCAACAGCAATAAGGAATTATTTATAAATAATTAAGAAAGTTAATTCGTTTGTATAGGAAGCCAAAAGAAACAAGAGAATGTGGTGATGCATCATGAATCATTTAAAGTAATGTTTGAGATGGGATTCATTGGGAAAATTTGGGAATGGTGTGGCGTTCATAGGGTTCTTGTTGTTTCTCTCTCGCGACGTCATGGCGCTTTTTGTTTAGCTGACAGATTAACCTAAAAACTTGGATCAACGTGTCGTGTAAAGAAAAAGGTTAACGAGTTGAATTAAAACTTTAGAAGATTTAGTTGTTCTATGTTGAAGTTATATAATTATAACTTATTTTAACCGTTCGGCATCAGCTCTTCTATGCTGATGTATAATGCGGGACAGCACTTTTTATTACTAATCACTTATGTATTTTTGATTAATAAATTTACACATTTTATTTAATTAATTATACATGCTTTTTATTTTTATCAATTAATAAATTTTTCATTTTAACAAATTAAATATTTAAGAGTTAGCAGAAATATAACTTTATACAATTTGTGTCTTAACTATTTCTCCTGTTTTTATTATATGGAATCTATTACCATATGCTATGAAAATTTATAATAAACTCTTGTGTTGAAAATTTAAAACAAAACTTATATACTAATTTTTCTGGTATACAACCTGGCTAAGGACTCTATGTTTCAGCAGTTCAACTAAGGCCAGATTGTATACCAGTTATAACAATTATACCATTTAAACTTCTCCACAAAACGCATCCATTACACCATTTCGAATTGTCACAAATTAGACATTTCTTACCCGATAATATGTCAAAACAAACAACAACAACAACTCAAACAACAAGGTAAATAATTTAATTATAAAAAATAAAACTTAATGGAAATAATTACAAAGTTTAATAAATTTATTTTTATATTAATATTTACATAGATATGCGACAACGAGAAAATGATACACCCACATACACTCCCCTTCCAGTGGAATTTAAGAAAATTGGTAAGTATTAAATTTCACGATACGAAGTCTGTGGTTTCTTAATTTTTAAATCGAACTGGTAGTTTAATTACACGACCATGCCTTGATAACACCTCTCTTGGTTCACTACTAACTTGCACATGCTGATCGAAAACTACTTTCTTTTTAGCTTTTGGAGTTTCTGAATTAACCGCCTCATCAGCTTTCCCATCAACATCCCATGACAGATTAGTCGCTAATGGCTGATTGCTGAACAACTCATCATTATTTTCGGAATAACAAGGTTTGAGTCTATCTATCGAAATATTAACTTTTTTACCTTTAATTTCTAGCTCAAAAAATTTTGTATCCCTGTTTGAAATTTTAAAAGGACCGGTATATGGAGGCTGAAGTGCTCTTTTGACTGCATCGGTACGTATAAACACATGAGAGCAATCCTCCAATTTTTTGTTAATGAAAAATTTCTCCTTTGAATGTCGAGATGCGTTTACCGGTTTTAATTCTTCAAAATGTTTTTTTAGATTACTCACGAATTCGGACTGTGGAATCGAAGTATTTGGAGGTTCCATAAACTGCCCAGGAACTCTAACCGCACTTCCATACACCAACTCTACAGGAGTAGATTGTAACTCTTCATTAAACGAGGTACGTAAACCTAATAAAACGAGTGGTAAAATGTCCGTCCAATCCGTTCTGTTATGACACATAATCGCTGCTTTTAATGTCCTATGCCAACGCTCAATCATACCGTTGCACTTAGGATTATACGCTGTAGTACGTCTTCTTTCAAATCCTAATAAATGTGACAATTCTGTAAACAGATTCGCTTCGAACTGCGAACCTTGATCTGTTACGACAAAATTTGGAACACCAAACCTAGCTATCCAATTTGAATAAAAAGCATTTGCCACCGTATTTGCCATGATATCTGGTATTGGAATTGCCTCCGCCCAGCGAGTATACCTATCAATCATGGTTAAGCAGTATTTATGATTATTGGATATGGGTAATGGTCCAACTAGATCAATATGCACTTCTGAAAACCTTTCCTTTGTCACTTCGAAATTACCTATTGGTGCTTGTGTGTGTCTTGATACTTTGGATATTTGACACGCCAAACATGCTTGTGCCAATTCCTTAATATCCTTTTTTAATGACGGCCACACTACATGTTTAGACACTAATTTGACCGAAGCTTTTATTCCCGGGTGCGACAGATTGTGTAGCGACTCAAATACCTTCCTCCTCCATTCTCTTGGTATGAAAGGTCTTGCTTGTCCCGTCGATATGTCACAGTAAATGAAATGTTCTGTATTGAAAGCTAACGGTCGTCTTACTAAATTTAGTCCAGAGTTCTCGTCTTGTAGTATGTCATTCAGTTCCGAGTCTTGTAATTGATCTGTAGCCAGTTTGTTATAGTCAATAGTCTCGTGAATGTCAATTAGCTCAACTCTAGATAATGCATCAGCTACAACGTTGTCTGTACCCGTTATATGTCTCAGGTCCGTTGTAAATTGTCCAATAAAGTCTAGTTGACGTCTTTGTCTTGGTGATGCTTTGTCTAAATTTTGTTTAAATGCGTAAATGAGGGGTTTGTGGTCCGTAATGAGGATGAAATTTCGTCCCTCGAGAAAGAATCGGAAGTATTTTACACCTAAATAGGCCGCTAACAACTCCCGATCGTAGGTACTGTATTTTTTTTGTGTTTCGGTTAACCTGACAGAATAAAAACCCAGTGGTTGCCAAACTTCATCAATTAATTGTTGCATAACTGCCCCTACTGCTGTATCGGAAGCATCTACCATAATTGATAACTTTGCTGACATGTCTGGATGAGCTAGAAGGGTGGCATCACTTAACTTGAATTTACATTTTTCAAACGCTAATTTCGACTCTTCTGTCCAAACGATTGGTATTTTACTATTCTTTTTGTAACCTTTTAAAAAGTCATTTAAAATGGCCTGGTCATGTGCTGCAGAAGGAATAAATCTTCTGTAGAAATTAATCATTCCTAGAAAACGTTTTAATTGCTGGACAATGACTGGCTGCGGAAAATTACGAATTATTTCTACTCTATCTGGAGATGGTAAAATTCCTTTCCTATTTACGAAATGTCCCAAAAAAGCAATTTCTTCTTGCGCGAATACACATTTATCCATTTTAATAACTAGCCCATTTTCGGCTAAACGTTGGAAAACTTGTTCAACATGACATAAATGCTCATCCAATGAAGCGGATGCAATTAAAATGTCATCTAGATACACGAAACAGAATGACAGTCCCCTTAAAACCGAATGCATTAATCGTTGGAACGATTGTGCTGCATTCCGAAGACCGAATGTCATTCTATTGAATTCGTAAAGACCGAATGGTGTTGCTATAGCTGTTTTGTGTACATCTCGTGGTTCAATTGGGATTTGGTGGTAAGCACGTACCAAATCAATAGTTGAAAATACCGTACAACCAGCAAGTTGAAACGAGAAGTCCTGAAGATGCGGTACTGGATAATTATCGGGAATGGTCACATTATTCAACGTCCTGTAATCCCCACAGGGTCTCCACTCACCGTTTTTCTTAGGTACCAAATGCAGAGGACTGGCCCACTCACTTTTGCTAGGTCGACAAATTCCTTGCTCCATCATACTTTCGAAGTGTTCCCTCGCTATTTGTAACTTATCGGGAGCCAAACGCCTTGTTTTGCACATAACTGGTTGCCCGTTTGTTTCCAAACAGTGTGTAACATTATGCTTAGGTGTATTCATATTGCCTGTTTCCCGAGTAATTATTTCATATTTTTTTAACAATTCGTTGATTTCTGGATTAATTTTACTTTTATCTAACAGGGCTAACGAAGGACTTGAATTACTTGTGATGGATCCAACTGAATATAAATTTGTAACCGGATCAATTAATTTACCCTTTCTAATATCAACTACTAAACCTGTTGCTTTTAAAAAATCTGCCCCGATTATTGGCATAGACACATCAGCAACTATGAAGGACCATTTGAACACCCTACGTAAACCGATATTTAGTGAAATTGTCTTCGTTCCGTAGGCCTTAATTTTGGTACCATTGGCTGCATATAAGTGAAAATCGGGTTCATTAACCTTTTTGTTACTGAAATTTGCTGGCAAAACGGAAACGTCTGCGCCAGTGTCTACCAAAAATTTTCTTTTAGAATTTTGATCCAAAATAAGTAGACGATTTGCACAAATTTCATCAACACACGTCTCAAAATGCTGACTAGAATTTAGTTTTTTGACTTTTGAGAATTTACAACAATAAACTTATCGTGAAAACGACAACCTGAAACACACTTCGTTGCCTTATCTTTAAAACGTCGATGATAGAAACATTCGGTTTCATCATACGTTCGTTCTCTAGATTTTGACGAATTTCTAGCTGTGTTATGCGGACTACGAGTTCTTCGTGTTGTGCCACGTAAGGCGGATACTTCCATTATAATATCCTTACGGAACTTACACAACATCTCATGCAACTCTTCTTTTGTCGACGATGATTCTTTTTGCTGGCTTGTGTATGATTTGTCACTTATTTCCATTACGTGCTGCTGTGACATGGTTTCAATTAATGCGTCCGCTCGTTCTGCCAACTTTTCTAATGAAACGTCATTTTCAAACGGGACTAATACCAACTGTACCTGCTGCGGTAACCTTTGCAACCATAATCGCTTAACCGTGCCTTCTTCAAAATGCTCTCCTGCATTCATATGCATTTGCTCCAGCAATTGTGATGGTTTCTGGTCTTCTAACCTTAGTCCGTGCAACAAATTATTTAATTTTGATCGTTCTGATTCTCCTAAAACTTTAATTACTTCCTGCTTAAAAAACGTATAAGGTTGTTTTCCCTTATTTTTTATAATAAGATTGGCAAATTTATTATGCAACCTAGCATCTAATGCACCAACCGCATGTGAATACCTCGTAGTCTCTGTAACGATGTTTGCTACCTGGAACTGCTGTTCCAAAATAGCAAACCAGACCTCGGGATTCTGTGCATATAAAGGTTGGGGTGGCTTAAAAGCTACATGTGCAATCTCTTTTTGCGAAATATTTTTTGCCGTTTTACTTTCGTTATCTACAATATTTTCACTACCAGAGTTGCCACTAGAAGATGCTTCCGAAGCATGGGAATCTTTCAACTGTGCATTTAGAACGATTCGAACCTGATCTTGCACTAGTGAACACAATTGTTCACGAGTCAACGTGATCATTTCGTTACTAGAAAATAAAAGATTTTGCCTATCAGAGGAGTGTACATAGGTGGAATTCGTTTCCTCGTCGTCGGTATTGATACCACGCACAACGAAACGAAAAAAGAAACTTAAAAGTAGAAAAAAGGATGAACAAACAAAAAAAACGCAAGAAATACTGAACATTGTGATTATTTGAATAATTTTAATTTTTTATTTATTTTTTAAATAATTTTTAAATATTTTTTAATTTAATTTTTTTTTTTTTTTTAAAAATAATTTTTATTTTTGTAATTTTTAGACGACGCAAAAAATGGTGCAAAAATGGAGTACGTTTTATAAAGAATAAATAAATGGTACTTACAATTTTAAATTTATCGTCTTATTATACGGGATGATTGGAAAAACTCCCGGCTGCTTACAAACAATGTTTCCTCTTTGAAGCGGATTTTATTTAATACAGCTATGTTTAACGGGTGATCCGGTGAATGCCTGTTGCTGCTTCGCCAAACCAATGCTCCCTTCTAATTTGCGGTTGATTTATTAGTTGCTCGTTTATCTGGTGAATACATAGACGGCAAACTGCTTCCTCGGAACATATAATATTTTTTAAAATTTTAGTTATCCAAAAATTTTACGGATGACTTGTAGTATTTTGCGTTGGCTAATAAGTATTAGCTGCTGCCCCCGGTGGAACTATAATATCACGTCGGGGTCACCAATTTAGAAGATTTAGTTGTTCTATGTTGAAGTTATATAATTATAACTTATTTTAACCGTTCGGCATCAGCTCTTCTATGCTGATGTATAATGCGGGACAGCACTTTTTATTACTAATCACTTATGTATTTTTGATTAATAAATTTACACATTTTATTTAATTAATTATACATGCTTTTTATTTTTATCAATTAATAAATTTTTCATTTTAACAAATTAAATATTTAAGAGTTAGCAGAAATATAACTTTATACAATTTGTGTCTTAACTATTTCTCCTGTTTTTATTATATGGAATCTATTACCATATGCTATGAAAATTTATAATAAACTCTTGTGTTGAAAATTTAAAACAAAACTTATATACTAATTTTTCTGGTATACAACCTGGCTAAGGACTCTATGTTTCAGCAGTTCAACTAAGGCCAGATTGTATACCAGTTATAACAATTATACCATTTAAACTTCTCCACAAAACGCATCCATTACACCATTTCGAATTGTCACAAATTAGACATTTCTTACCCGATAATATGTCAAAACAAACAACAACAACAACTCAAACAACAAGGTAAATAATTTAATTATAAAAAATAAAACTTAATGGAAATAATTACAAAGTTTAATAAATTTATTTTTATATTAATATTTACATAGATATGCGACAACGAGAAAATGATACACCCACAAAACTATATAACAAATTAATTGGATTAAAAATAAGTGAAATAAATACAATAAATCTAACAAACAAAACCCCGCGTTATTTGTTCAAGAATTTTATGTGGTTGGCGCTTGTGGAAAAAGTTAATGGTAAAAGGCGACCACGCGCTTTCGTATTGCAGTCATCACCACTAACCAAGCGCAGCCCCACAATGGTCGTTTGATAACGAGAAAAACGTACTACTGCGTTTTATGTGTGGGGAAATGAATACAAACTGGTACTCACAACTTACGTTCTATAACCTCGTGTCAAGTTGCTTCGATTTACCTTAGGGCTATCTTTTTTAGGTATATGTGTATGTTAAAGTGAAAGTCCGAAATCGGCAAATACCCCAATAACAATTGGAAAAAACTGCTTTAATGCTTCGAAATTTATGAAATGGGGGAGATATATTTCTAAAATGATTCACCCTTTGTCATGAAATTAAAATAAACTGATGTTAAAAAATGATAATAAACATTACAAATTGAAGTTAAAGTCTTTTAATTAATAAAGCCAATCAAAATATGACACCCTTCACGGCGCACTGGCAACTTTCTATTTTTATATAAAACTGATTAGTCAACACTCGCATTTGAATATTTTAAATTCACATTTTTGCGAAAATATCGTTTAATACACCAAAATACGATATCGCACGAAAATGCAAAATTGCATTTTTTCATAATAGGGCCCCTGGTACTTAAATTACACTGTGCTAGTTAAAAAATGTGACAAGCTGGGCACCCAGTGGGTAAACCTAATTCGAGTACGCTGAATTCAATGGTGCTAGTCCCATTTCAAAGTTAGTCCCCATTTTTGAGATATCGCTTTCGACATGTTTTTGGCTCTGAGAAGTCAAAAATATGTCAAAATATATACTCATTTTCACGTTGATAGCTCTTGAACCATTAAGATTTTCGTTTAGTTTTTTTCAGCGAAGTTATTCCTATTATTCCGGCCAAGTAATTGCACCCAGTGGGGGTTTTTTTATACAAAATGTCGTAAAAAACAGGCATTTTTTCGTTGTTCACTAATAGTATTTGAACCATTATGATTTTTGTTATGCTTTCTTCAGCAAAGTTGGTACGCAAGTCAAGACAAACAAAAACAACTTTGCCCAACATATCAAGACCGAAAAACCACATCCACCGTATATGTGTGTTTTACTTAGGGGAGTGGCTGCTTCCGCACACTTAGATCAGTAGTGGCACCACAGAAACCTATTTCCCCTTTACACCTGTTCAAAACCATTCGGAGCTACGTATGTAGCGCATAATATATCGCACTCCACAGTCCGCGAGATCTGAAATGCTGATCATACTGTACAAGCCCAAATAAGCTGACCGCTTTTCATAATATAAACGTTCGAATGTCATTGAAAATACATTTTTTGCATTGTCTTCACCAGCCGAATTCGATGAGCACGGTGAACGTTTTGACCAAGTCACACCAAGGCTCGAACATTGGTACAGATGCAAAAGCAAAATGCACTCTTGGGTGACATTTGTTGGAATTTGCAAGAGGAAGAAGATCCCGAAGATGACACGGACGAATCAGAAAATTAAAATTAAAAAAGTTAAGAAAATTTTAATTTTTTAGGAAAAAATGAAGAAAAATCACCAATCAACTGAATCGATTTAATTTTCTTTTAAATAGTTTCTATTGTATCTATATTGGTCGATGCGATGTATATTCGATCGATTTCAATCGATTTAAATTCAATAACTGGACAAAAAATAAGTATTTTTCGTCGAAATGAAAAAAAAATAACACAATAATGTGAATGTAGATGTGATTTTCAGTCGGAAAATGAGTGTATATTTTGACAAATTTTTGACGAGCCGAAACATGTCGAAAGCGATATATCAAAAATGGGGACTAACTTTGAAATGGGACTAGCAGTCGAATTACGTTTACCCTCTGGGTGCCCAGCTTGTCACAAAAAATTGTTTGCGAAGCACAGTGTTGTTACTGATTTCATTTTTTAGTTCCAATAAAGTCACGGGTCTTATGTGAAGATCAGGTAATTTGTTTACGACAGCTGTATTTTCATTTGCCGTTTGTCTCGGCAACGTTTGTATCTTTCAAATGGGCACGAAATAGAAAAAGTTTCTGCTTGTCAGTTTTAGCCCAGAATCCGGCTTGATAGGTGGCACAGCACATACATTTTGGTTCTTTTTAACCCCTTCGTTGCTTTCCAAAGTTAGTAATCCATTAGTTTAGAAAGAACTCAGAATCGCTTATTTATGCATTTCTTTTATTAGTTGTTTTAATTTGTTGTACAAAAAATGAGTGAGTCCATTAGTACTCTCAAGGAGATGTGTAAACATGGCGTGTGTATAGTACGTGGGTACAGTTTACTTTGAAGGAAGAAGGAATGCAATTTTACTAACCAGAGTTTTTCATTTATTTATTATCGTTAAATTGGTCTATTACTCTTTCGATATAATCGACGCAATTGGATTTTGGTAGCTAAAATAAGATATATTATATACTGTCGACTCTAACTTTAAAAATTTTCATTGAAAAACTACACAATATGGTCGTCCCATATCTAGTAGTAAATATATTTCGATCTGAGTTCATGTGCAAATCGAATTCGTCTCGCAGGAAGTTTATAAGTGGTTCAGCTTGAGGAACAGCAGCATTAATATTGAAATCCCCGCTCATAATCACCGGCAAAAGATGATAGTCTCCTTGGAGAATTTTTGAAATTCTTTAGGATATGGGGCAAGGACGAAATGTATGAACTTCATTATGTCTTCGAAAGATTTATTCGGCGAGGTTAATACAACTACAGAAAGCATATTATTCCCATTGAGAAGCTGAAGTTCAGCCGTATATATATATCATCAATGAGTTGTGTTGTTACGCTCATACCAGTTGTTTGTCCAACGATGATTTCTTTATGCAAGGTGACTGTATGGTATGAGTATTCTATTTGAATTTTTATATATTGTTACTCCGGCAGCTCACTCATCGTCTCTCTTGAACTGAACGCAGATCTGGAAAAGCAAGAAAATTGAGCATCCTTGCGTGACTGTGTTAGTTAGGTCGAGGTGATGTGTATGACCTAAGACTCTGACAGTTCAATGTTAAAAACCAGACGTCATTATTATCTCGTACAAAATTCGCCATTACAATGGATAAAGCGGATTTGTGGTGAGGCGCGATAGCTAATTTTGAAGAAGACCCATTGAGGTCCCATTTTTACGTCCATGGTAGACGACATGATCATCGATAGCCGACGTGATGAATAGTCCTTCGAGACTCGTTACTCGTGCTAAAGCAATATACACAATTTGTTAACTGTGCCTTTTATCGTAAGAGTATATACTGACTATCTCGTTGTAGGTACCACCGTGTGATGCATGAATTGTGGTGGCACATGAAGTTACGACGCTTTACATTAATTGTTGTTTCGATTAATAGTTGAGCTTTTTCTAGAAATGGTTTTCCAAACATCGGTCGATATTCGTTTTCTGCGCCCATCCAGCTTCAAGCCACCTGACCTTCTTGCCAACTTGTGAATTTGAACCGAAATCCATCCAGAGTCGTTTGACATTTTTTACTGTCGACGTTTTCATCGTTCTCGTTGCCCTGGTTAGGATGCCTATGCATTCGATATACTTTAGACAGCCCATAATTCCATTCGTCAGTCCATTTGTTACGTCAATATTGGTTTTGAAAAAGTACGGCAAATTATTTTTGTCCACTATGCTCATTTTATGGATCTTTCGATGGAATTGCTACTCCGGCAGCCCACTGACCATCTCTATTGAACTGAAAACAGCATTCAAACGTAGGAATATTAACAAGTTCGTCATTGCGCAGCCAGGTCTCGAAAACCAAATGAATTGAGTATACCTGCGTGACTGTGACCTGAGACTCTGGCAGTTCAATGTTAAAAACGAGATGTCTTTATAACCCCATTCAGTAGAAGGCATGATCATTGATAGCCGACGTGATGAACAGCGCCTAGAGACTCGTCACTCGTGATAAACCAATATACAGCAGTTGTTGACTGTGTTTTTAATCGTATGAGTATGCAATTTCGTAATCGTAATTCGTATTTCGTATCGTAATTTTTATTTTGATTTTTCTGATCGATGGAAATGTCGATGGTTTCTATTTCATTCATTAAATTAATTTTTTCATTTTCCCTACTATTATACATATACATAAAAGCATGCCATGTATAGTAAAAATTGTTTTTGTTGAGTTTCTTGCTTTTTTTCAAACGAAGTAGGTATACGTCATTTCCGTTCGTTTCATTTACAAGTTTACTCTAATACAAAAAATTTTGGTAGGCGCGCGTAAAGATGTTTACACATCAAAAATTGAGGAAATATTTTTATGTTGCGGAGCACGAGTCTGCTGCCACATTTTACGAGCTTTTAGTTTCTTTCTTGCTAGTTCTCTGGACTCAAGTGGATTAATTATGTTTCCTTCTTTCCTTCCTCCGCTAACTTTTTGAACAAATCTCAATTTGTCTTTATTTGTTAATTTAGGCAAGTTATCTTTTTTTTTTGTTATCATTGTACTGAGTGGTCAGTAGGTAGTCCTTCACTTTTTTCGATGCTCGTGTAGTTCTCTAAAACTTCTTTTGTTAGAAAGAAGTAAAGAAGAACTGGTCTTTTATGTATGTCAGTAGGTCAATATGTTGGTTTATCGCCAGAGCAAAATTCACAGTTGTTCCCACAAGCTGCATTAAATAATTCTTAATTTAGAGGTCATAAGTCTAATTCGTCGTAAATATAGAGGAGATACTGAAATCCCTATTATTGATTGCATTTTTTTATTTTTCCATACCGGGCTTTTCGCAATGTTTGATATTATTCTTAACGATTACGGTAGATCAACCTCTAGCGGTTCTACCTAGATGAATAGCATGGTGGCGTTCGTAGTCAAGTATTTTTATTAAGATAGAAAGTTTCTGTTAAATCAGGTTCCAATACAAGACATACCGTTCGCGTGGTTACCCGTTAGCGTTCCAAATCACAATTCAAAGTGTTCTGCGTTCATTTCATTATTATAGCATTGATGTTAGCTCATTCGTGGCTTCTTGTCGGTCTAGTCGCTTATATATAGCTACTGGGTCACGCTCTCGTTTTGCTAGGCATTCATTTATGGGTTCTATACTTCGGAATATCTTTTCGAGTAAATTTTATGAAGAATTAGTTACCTGATGTGTTATTTGCGAATAGAATCCTCGCCCTGCTCGTATGTACTGTAGTTGTGGTTGCACTACAATCCTCTGTCTTGTAACGTTAGAGGGTTGAGTCGATTGGTGCGTTTTATTTCTTAATCTTTGCAGTTGTACCGCTACTTCGCATTCTCTATAGTTGGCCGGGAGTTGCCATTTACAATTTATACACTTTGCATGTTCGTTTTGACTAACTGGGTCGTCTCTTGCGTTCTGCAAACGTGCATCGGCTTGGCAACTCCCGTTACAAACGTGGGGACGACTCACACTCAAGAAGGGTATCATGGGGAACAAGTTTTCTCTTTACAATTGCTGGAAGAAAATTAGAAGTTAATTTAGTCAAAAATTGATTGGCAGCGTCACTTTGTGGAAAACATCGAACAAAAACGGGTTGTCCGTGTTGAATAGTACGATTTCTGTAGGACTTCATCATTAGCGACTTTTAGGTAATGGATAAGTAGTAGTTTGAATTTCATTCGAACCTTCATTAACAGAAACTTGCGTAAACCATAGTCGGTACCACGAAGAGACATGTGTTAACCGAAAACGAGGTAGTGCAGAGATTAACGTGTGGTGTCGTGTATTATTGCGAAGAGCGCCAGCAGTCTCTTGTAGATGTTGATCCCATTCATTGTATTCTCGGTCATCAAGATAAGAGCAAACAGCTGACAATATAGTTCGGTTCACAAGCCCCGAAGCGTTATCCGATGTTATGACCTCTGGGACTGAAAATATTAGAAACGCTTCGTTTACAAGGAATGAGCATAGTAGGTAAGCCGTAGCCTCTCGTAAAGGGTTGGAAAGAACAAATTTCAATTAATGGTCGGAAGGGATCGATAAACAACTTTTTAAAGAGTCTAGACGAATCAACTCGTTCCACCATATTTGATCTAGTAGCGAAATTAGCAGACTTATTCATCTTGCACTTAATACAGTTCGAAATAAAAATGTCCACCTCCACGGCCATTCTGTCCAGTAGAACTGCCTTTGTCACTTTTGTGATTGTTTTGGCGATACTCATAGGAGCTGAGGTAAGATATACGTGCGCCTGTTCAATCAAAGACTGAGACCTTATTCAATTCTCGGGCATCCAAACCGAGCCGTGCTTTAATCTTTAAGTGAAATCTTGCAATTAGACGCATGGTCCATTGAGCAATTATTGTTGTGTTCGGTCACATAAGAGTTAGAAGAAGTCATATATTCAATATTTCTCCCGATGACGTAGGTTGCAAGTAAATATTATAGCGATTGTAAGTGCAACTGAATTTAGCATTTGTAAGAGGCAGTGTTTAAAAACTTATCGAATTTTATTTTGCTAATTGGTTCCAGATTAGCTCTGGATCGGTATTGCTAGGTGCATCTTCGCTCATAACTCTGGGTGACACACTGTTTTCGGAGGCTCCTGATTCTCTGTCTTAGAGTGGCCTCTCGAAGACTTTTCCGTACACCGTGCACATCGGGAATGCCTTTAACCCCTAGCGGTTGCAAAATATTCCGGTAGGTAGTACGGTAGAATCAACGAAGGTGTGTAGAATATCATCGCAAATGAAGCAAATTCGATCTTTCTTTCGCAAGACCATGTGATTAGACCGGCGCAATTGATAATTTATCTTCACACATGCTATATAGTTTCTTGAAAGTCAACATCTTTGGACTGCGTTACCAACGATGGTTGCGAGGGACTTTCGTCAGACTTCAGTTCTAGTTCATTTGCGACTCGTTAGTACGTTGGTAAGCTGTCAAATGGAGTTTTAAATCTTTTTAATATTTCCTCCCAGGCTACACAACTGTTAATCAGATCATTGAGATTGGTAAATTGTCGGTCGGTCAGATGAAACTGTAGAGCGGACCTCATATTCATCATTAGCATTTGAATGAATTTTTCATCGCTGTAGAGAGTATGACACTGTAAACTCAACCTCCAAATATCTTGGTAAAAATCAAGAAAAAGGGTGTGTAACGGAATCTCGGTTTTCAAAATATCGGTTTGTCAAAATGCCGGTTTTCAAAATCCCGGTTTTCAAAATTTCGGTCTTCAAAGTCTCGGGTTTCAAAACCCCGGTTAACAAAATCCCGGTTTTGTATAAAAAAATGCGATTTTTAGGAAATCCCGGTTTGAATTTTTGAAATTTGGCATGTGTGAAAAGTGGACTGTTAAATGATTTTTTGACAAAGCTCAAAATGTGTTTGCGATAAAGTTCTAGAAAATGGCTAATAGGGATTGTTACATTATGTTGCATTAACAAAATATTGTTTCAAATCTTACAATTAAAAGACTAGAACTAAGAAAAGAAAACCGGGATTTCAAAAACCGAAATTTTGAAAACCGGGATTTCGAAAACCGAGACTTTGAAAACCGCGATTTTGAAAAACGGGATTTTGAAAACTGGGATTTTGAAAACCGAGATTCCGTAGTACACCCCAAAAAAAGATTCATCCGGCTTCTGTTTTCGTGATTCTACCACTTTTCGAATTTACAAATTCGTTCGACGATCTTTGATTCTTTCAAGAAAAACTTTCTTGAAACCCGTCCAATTAGCAGTAGGGTTATGTCTTCGGTAGATTAAATACCATTGAAGCGCCACGTTCTTCAGAACTGTATTAATTTCAGCAAATAGTGTTTCATCAGATAAGATCATGGAAGTGGCCATAGTATCAAACTGGAAAATTATCATATCCATCGTGATTCCTCGTGAAAAAGATGACGTCGGTTGTATTTGGTACGCGGTAGTATATTATTAGTTGGTCTAGAAAATAATTCGTCGGTTAAGGTAAATGTTATGATGGGCCCCTGAGGTGGCCTGTCGTTCCGTGCATCAATTTTAAGAAATGGATGTCGATAAGCAACATTCACGTCATTGTATTCTATTCTGTTTTTAAAAGACAAAAATTCTGGTTAAAAAGTGGTTTGTAAGTTTAGTCTAGAGGACGAGGCACGTTCAGGTGCAGTAAACAATTTGAAGACTGAAAGTTTTACTGGATGGAGTTCCGTGTCAAACTCAAAAAGAGCTTGCAGAATAGTTAAGACTTACTCACCAAGCAATACCACTTCGATTGCCTGCAATGGGAAAATACAGGGGGAAGGAAAATGGGTTCCCCTCGGTACAAAATAAACATTTTTCCGCACAAAATCGGTTGATCCAGGCCAGCCATCAACATCAGTCGCAAAAATAAATATTCATGCCAAGCAAGTGTTACTGTGTGTCTGGTGGGATTGCAAAGAAGTCATTTAGTACGAGCTTCTAGAACCGGGTCAAACTGTTACAGCTGAACGTTACCAGGCCCAATTGATCAAATTAAGTGATACTCTGGAGGAAAAAAGGAAGATCAAAATCAACACAGGAACTCATCTTCTCCTTAGGCTTGGAAGTTTTCCATCATGCGGCGTATTCTACAGACTTGGCTTCCACTGATTACCACTTATTCAGGTCGATGTCATCATATTTGACAGACGAGCGAAAGTTGATGATGGCAAAAATGGCTAGATGATTATTTTGCTTCGAAACCACCACGTTTTTATCGAGAAGGTATTCACCATCTACTTGATAAATGCCAGAAAACTATAAATAATAATGGCGAATATTTCAAAAAGTAATCTTTGTAACAGTTGAATTTGACCAAAAAAAGCAAAGTTTCTACTTTGCACACCTAATGCATTGTAGCCGCAACAAACCAACACCATCTATCAACAATAAACAATCAAGGCTCCAAACAACCCCAAGTAGGGATAATGAAGCTTTAACAACCACGTTATGCGTATACCAATTACGAAAATACCTTGTTGGAATTCTAGAAAACCAACTGATGCCAGATTTCGTGGAGGGTAAGGTTAATATTATAAACACTGCGGCAATCATTAACAATTGGTCAAACGCCACCTAAGAGTAAAAATTACTAGTTGGACGAAGATTGCTTAAAAGCAATTTGCTATACAACGAGAATTACACAATCAAATAATGCTAAATATTGAAAATTCGGGTGTTGTGGTGCGTACATGACATCGGAAGTTAGATAGGAAATAATACCATGGTATCACACAAACTGTTTTAAAACAACAACAAAGTTAACGCAATTTCAACTCGAGTTCGGAACAAGTAGGCATGGTATAAAGCATTTCACATAATTTGATTGGTGTTGAGTTCGTTAGCGAGCATGGAACTATTTATTTCCGATGTCATATACGCGACTATATGTAGGGCGGAATTTCCGTTTGCTAGATTTGTATCTTCTGACGAAGCAAAATGCTACTTGCAATTGAGTCCTGTGTGTGCCGACTACTATCCGTATCTTTGACTTTTGTACTTCAAGTAAACTCAACCCTTGCTAAAAGCATATATTAAACATAACATTACATAAATCACATTTTGGTTTGCATTACATATGTATGTATAAATTTATATTAAATTTTACTATAACCAAAAAAATGTTTGACAAAAAGGAAATTCAAAGAAAACGGGAAAATCTACATTTCAAAGACTATAAAAATGAATTATTATTTGTTTTATAAGAATATCCAATATATTCTAATGAAATGAAAAATAAAAAGTAAATATTTAAAATAAAATAAATCAAAAAGAACATGAAAATAGTTTAATTTTCTCTTTTCATTTTGGGAAGAATCGGTTGGTGAGGGAGGAGGTTTCATGATGGAAAAAATTAATTGGAACAATACGGAGAAAGGAAATTGTTTTGATACCAGCATTTTTATATTTGTACAAAACTTCACCTAAATAAAACTACTAGCTAGTATTCTAGAAGTATTTTATTTGCACAGAACATAAAAGATCAATATTTTCCTTATGCAAACATAGCAATATAATAAAGGTTCTGGTTTTCCTTATTTAAACTTGACCCTTTTTACTTTCTTTTGTGTGTGTATACGTATATATAAGATCCAGAGAGTTTTTCATTTTCATCTTCCTTCCGTCTCACATACGAGAATTACATATTTTTTTATGTACCAAAAATATTTTTTATTTTTCAGGTCATTTGTTGATGATATCTTTTTATTATTTATATTGATTTTGTGCTCGTTTTCTCAACTTGAATAAACATTCTACTTCCAATCCTGTCTGTCCCATTTCTAATGGGAATTTTAAAAATCCGTCTAATGCTATACTATTTCAGAATCAGTAAAGGATTTGAAGTTTGTTTCTTGTACATTGTCTTGGATTTTATTTTATAATCTTCGTAAAAGATAATTTTAATCATAATATTTAAAACAAAATAACCAAAGTGAATGTTAAAAAAATCATCCAGCGAATTCATCCGGACCACTTTTTTGAATTTGCTTAGATTTACCTTTCTCCTACTATTTAGGGATTCAAACTTTGAACACAACCCATAAGTGAGTAAAATTATAACTGAATTAGCCGGCCTGCTTAGTCAGGAGCCTTACCACTGACTCCGCCGGCGTTCGTCGCTGGTTCGCTTTTACATTTTTTGTACCACAAAAATCGCAAAGCGAAAATTTGATCGCTTCAGGCGTAAATTTAAACAATTTGGTTACTAGTAGAAAGGAATGACCTCATTTTCGACGACAAGCGATATTTTCAACTGATTCATTTTATATGGCGAACAAAAGAGCGAAAACATTTTTTGTGATGTAAAGATGCAAGTAATTTTAAATCGTTTAATTTCGTGTAATTTATAATTAAAAATTGAATTAATTGTCGAAATAATTGTCTGAAACTAATATAATTATTATATTTGCAATAAAAATGTAAAATATATGTAAACGTCATTTTACTAACGTTGTTTCTGGAAGATTAAGAGGAGAAGAAGTAGCTGTAATATTTCTCCGATCAATTTCTTCTTCACTGAAGTTTTCCAAAAAATAATGAGCGATTGAATCCATGAAGTGAATAAAATAAATCTTTATATTTATATATACCTTAATCACAAACACTACATATGTACTTGAAAGATAAATTTAAGTTCAGTGCACGATAGCGTTGCGTTTTTCGTGGTATGATTTCACTGGGCGAAGCGAAAATTAAAAAGCGAAAAACGAACGCCGCCAGTGGGATTTTGTACAAAAGGCGAGAAGCGAGTTTACGTTTGATTTCTCGCCTTTTAATTTTGTCAAACAGTTTTATAGCGATTATGCACAAATCGACAAAAGTATAAGGCGAGAAAATTGAGCAACTATGGATTTAGCTGTCAAAATGTCATTTTGTGTTTAAAATTATTTGTGTCAGTTTGCGGTTTAGTGTTGTGTTCAATTTTTTTTTTTAAGATTTTAGTGATATTTTAATAAGACAATTTGTCCATTGCTATTGTTTTTGATAAAAAAAAAACAATATGAGAACTATCCGGTCTCATCAGAGATGATTTACACCCTTTTATCATCGATGGTACAAGGTAGTTAATAATTAATCTTATAAATTTTATTTATGTATTTAATTAACGTTATATTTAATCCTAAAGATTCCAGGAACGATATCGACTTCTCACAGGTTTATTAATTAATTTAATTAATAGTATCGAGGAATATTTTCCAACCCATATGTATCATACCGCAATACTGAAAAGAAGATGTATGCAAATAATAAAAAATATAAAAATGAAAATGACAAAATAAAAGATAAATAAAAATATATATTGGCAGTATGTATTATATTATCGACATCCAATTCAAACAAAACGTTTTTTAGTATGACAATATAATACGAATGTGAAGTAAATGCTAAACTTTTGCTAGTTTCATTAATTGTGTTTGTGTTAGTGTTATTACCTGTGTTAGACGGAAATTATCGAAAATAAGAGTTTTCTTCTATGTAGTTAGTAAATCTTATTAAAATTAACTGAATAATATAAAACCACTAGTTACATGAATGTTTAATTTGACTCAAAATTATAATTAAAATTTAAAAAAATGACAATTACACTACAAATTATCAAACTATTAATGAACAAATTTTCCTCAATTCAGGGAAGGCAAAATAAAATATTTAAACAAGTATCGTATGATAAATGATAAAGAAAAAAATCCGATTGCATTTACCGCTATGGAAAACATGCTCCTATTCAGACAGCAAAAATAAATCGTATTCATAATTCTAAGCACCAAATTATACTATATTGTATAGATAGAATAGATACAACTATTAATTAAGAATTCTTGAATATAAGGTATCCCTAGATATCTAAACACAACCTCAGGTATAAGGGGTGTTAGTTAGGGACCATTTCGGTTTGAAAATATATTCAGGTGCTCCCCATCCAGGGAAGGGATCAGTTAATAAAATATTGTATTATGACCAAATATAATCAAAATTCTTAGGTTAACTGCGATATCCCTAGAGATCTAAACAACACTTCAGGTATATGGGGTGTTAGTTAGGGACCATTTGAGTTTGAAATTATATTCAGTTGCTCCTTATCCAGGGGAGGGGTCAGAAAATAAAATATTGTATTATGACCAAATATAATCAAATTTCTCAGGCTAACTGAGATATCCCTAGAGATCTAAACAACTCTTCAGGTATATGGGGTGTTAGTTGGGGGACCATGTCAGATAGAAAATATATTCAGGTGCTCCCCATCCAGGGGAGAGGTCAGAAAATAAAATATTGTATTATGACAAAATATAATAAAATTTCTCAGGCTAACTGAGATATCCCTAGAGATCTAAACAACACTTCAGGTATGTGGGGTGTTAGTTGGGGACCATGTCAGCTAGAAAATATATTCAGGTGCTCCCCATCCAGGGGAGGGATCAGTTAATAAAATATTGTATTATGACCAAATATAATAAAAATTCTCAGGCTAACGGAGGTATCCCTAGAGATCTAAACAAAACCTCAGGTATATGGGGTGTTGGTAAGGAACCATTTGAGTTTGAAAACATATTCAGTTGCTCCTTATCCAGGGGAGGGGTCAGAAAATAAAATATTGTATTATGACCAAATATAATCAAATTTCTCAGGCTAACTGAGATATCCCTAGAGATCTAAACAACACTTCAGGTATATGGGGTGTTAGTTGGGGACCATATCAGATAGAAAATATATTCAGGTGCTCCTTATCCAGGGGAGGGATCAGTTAATAAAATATTGTATTATGACCAAATATAATAAAATTTCTCAGGCTGACTGAGATATTCCTAGAGATCTAAACAACACTTCAGGTATATAGGGTGTTAGTTGGGGACCATGTAAGCTAGAAAATATATTCAGGTGCTCCCCATCCAGGGAAGGGATCAGTTAATAAAATATTGTATTATGACCAAATATAATCAAAATTCTTAGGTTAACTGAGATATCCCTAGAGATCTAAACAACACTTCAGGTATATGGGGTGTTAGTTAGGGACCATTTGAGTTTGAAAATATATTCAGTTGCTCCCCATCCAGGGGAGGGGTCAGAAAATAAAATATTGTATTATGACCAAATATAATAAAATTTCTCAGGCTGACTGAGATATTCCTAGAGATCTAAACAACACTTCAGGTATATAGGGTGTTAGCTGGGGACCATGTAAGCTAGAAAATATATTCAGGTGCTCCCCATCCAGGGGAGAAGAAAGTTAATAAAATATTGTATTATGACCAAATATAATCAAAATTCTTAGGTTAACTGAGATATCCCTAGAGATCTAAACAACACTTCAGGTATATGGGGTGTTAGTTAGGGACCATTTGAGCTTGAAATTATATTCAGTTGCTCCTTATCCAGGGGAGGGGTCAGAAAATAAAATATTGTATTATGACCAAATATAATAAAATTTCTCAGGCTGACTGAGATATTCCTAGAGATCTAAACAACACTTCAGGTATATAGGGTGTTAGCTGGGGACCATGTAAGCTAGAAAATATATTCAGGTGCTCCCCATCCAGGGGAGAAGAAAGTTAATAAAATATTGTATTATGACCAAATATAATAAAATTTCTCAGGCTAACTGAGATATCCCTAGAGATCTAAACAACTCTTCAGGTATATGGGGTGTTAGTTGGGGGACCATGTCAGATAGAAAATATATTCAGGTGCTCCCCATCCAGGGGAGAGGTCAGAAAATAAAATATTGTATTATGACAAAATATAATAAAATTTCTCAGGCTAACTGAGATATCCCTAGAGATCTAAACAACACTTCAGGTATGTGGGGTGTTAGTTGGGGTGTTACGCGCATACCTTTTGGCAATACAGTTGGGATCACGTTACACGAATCAAAATGTAACGGACTTATCATGCCACGCGTAATCAGAAAATCTCCTTGAACTAAAACTGGGTTTTATAAGTTTAAGTGGCTGCAGCACGTTGCCTACTAGGCTTCAGCGGATGGGCGGGGTTTTTGCCACTAATTCAAGGAGCTTGAGGTGCTGCATAACAAAAAAAATTTATTCCATGATCAGAACAGAAGCAAACAAAATTTGGTTGAACTCTAATAAATACGATGGACGAATAACACAAACACCCAAACTAACTTACCTCATTGTTTTAATACCCGACGACCTCCCAGAAGGTGAGTCGCGGGCGTCATACACCACCCGTGAAGCATAATATGATTTTTTTGACGCTTCCCACCCATATGAAGTCACAGCACTACACTATCACTATCACTTTACTCGAAACTTAACATTGTATCATATGTATCACCAAAATTTGAGAAATGTTAAACAAAAATCGCATAACTGAAAATTTAACTGGAAAACACCGTAAACGAAATTCTCATATCACCAATATGTTTTTACCGAAAACCAAAACGAAAATAGCAAAGAAAACGAAAGATGTATATATGTACATGAATTAATTTTAATTATTGCTAACACTGTACCATATTGAAAAAAATATTTATGATTTAATAATATTAATTTTTATCACTATAACTTAACGGAATTAAGTTTATTACTAAAATTTTTCTATTTCCTGAACCGGTTCTATCTAACTTAATCTTATTTCTAGCGGTACACTATGTTTAAGAAACACAATTATTATTTAGCCAAACATGTAACTGGCGTTTCTTAAACTACAAAATTTACATCATTTGATAAGTATATAATAATAATTTAAATATATAAATAATAATAAATAAGAAAACAAAAAAAAATCAACAAAATTGTACACTTAGCTGTAAGCGGCAAGATGACGTATAACCAACGCTACGACTCAGTTGTAAAATCCGAAATCCCGATATGTAATGTTCGAAATGTAATGCTTTACATATACATATCCCCGGAATCCCAAGGTGACGATGACTATACGTGTGTTTACTGTAACCACGGGGTCTTCTTAATTGAAACGGTTTTCGACCCTTTTACACCGATATGACCTGGATGTTTGACGGTAATACCGACGCCAAATCGTACGTAACTTATCCGATATAGTTACTACTTAAGATTTTGAAAATAATATTTGTATTTATGCTTGCAATAAATATTTATGCTTCGTAGCAAATTTTTATTATGACGCGGAAGAGCCGCGGTGGCGATATATTTTAGACGATTTGCTTATAAATTATTGTATATAAACGAATTTGTAAACACATGTACTTGCAGTTCTACACAAATGAAATAAAATAAAATAACACCAAATTGAAATTTAATCTACATAATTATTTGATCAAATTATAATAAAAACAAAATCCATCTTAGGTAGTTTACCTCTTCCGCGTTTAATCCTCGCTCACAGTGTATGTGCACGCTATATATTATTTTAATGTACCACAACTTTTAATTTATTTCACTTGCCACCACAATTAGAGTTTAGGTTTAAGGTACACGTCCAAAATAAAAGTGATTTGCATTCAACTTTTTCGTATTAATTTGGCTGGTCGCATAAAAATGAGTAGTGGGAGAAGCAAAGACAACGGAACACGAATCACCATTACTATGATAAGCAGTACAATCCTGTTTAACAATAATTGCGTGTATGTATGTAAGTACTAGATACAATAACAATAGACTTTGTTAATGGTACATTAGAGTAGCAACAAGTAATTTTAAAACGCATTACGACGCGTGGCTAGTACATTGTTCCCTATTTACAGGGCTAATCGTTAAGTTAGAAATGTTTGAATGAAATTGTCCGATGCATGAGAATTCCATGTGAGATTGTCAAATCGTAACATTCGTGGGGCAGTCCCACACCCATGAGAAGGTCTCAAAGCCGGGCTATTTACTACGAAATCTAACCATCAAACTTTACTAAATTGCTTATGATACAACATTAGTTTCAAAGGCTTTGTGTAATTATTTCAAATCTACAACAAAATTAACTTGTCAACTTCACGATCTCTTTATCTTATATCCTTCGCGTGATACACGCCTAAAACCCTCCCAGAGCTATCTTTAACTTTATAAGTCACACTACCAATTCGACTTAAAATGATCGCTTTTATAAACTTTGGTGCGAGCTTACCTGAGAATTGTTTTGTAGCATCGCTTTGAACAAAATTTCGCACGAAAACTTCCTGCCCCGGGAAAAAGGTTCTTTCGCGACTACGCAAGTTATAATTATGCGAGCTTCGTTCGTGTGCGCGTTTCAAGTTCCGCAACACCACTTGTTGCGCAACCGACAGTCTATCCGCATTATTGGTGATGATGTAATTAGAATCTCTTAGTTGGTTAAGGCTTCGTAACAACTTGTAATGTGAACCATGTCCGATTTTGTGTTGACCAAATACTAGGAAATGAGGCGAGAATCCAGTTGCTGAGTGTAGCGTATTCCGAAGTGCTCCAGTGATTGGGTCTAGATATTGGTCCCAATACCGATGATCCTCCTTAACATAAGACCGGATGGCAGCCAGAATATTACGGTTCACCCGTTCCGAGGCATTTGCCTGAGGAGAATATTTGGCAGTAACTTCATGTTTGATTGCGTATTTTTGAATAAGTTGGGCAAATAGATTTGAGACAAATTGCGGTCCATTATCGGAAAATATACTTTCCGGTACCCCAAACAGATGGAAAATTTTATCTTCAAGAAAGGTCACTACCTTCGCCGCAGATGCTGAGCGCATAGGCTCTAGGATGGGAAACCTTGAATATTGGTCCAGCACGATGAAAATATACGAGAAGCCGTTTCTTGTCCTTGGATAGGGACCAAGAAAATCTATAAATAATCGCTGGAATGGACGAAATACTTCAACTATTTGACCCATTAAAGGTTGTGTGGGATAATTTACTGCTTTACTTGCTTTACAAATACTGCAGTTGTTGATGTATTCTCGTATTTGAGTACACATTGACGGCCAGTAGAAGTATCGGCGAATTGTTTCCAATGTTTTCGTAATGCCCTGATGAGCTGCTGAAGGTACATCGTGTGCTTGCTTTATAATTTGTCTAGTCAATTCCGTAGGTACAACCAACTTCCAACTCGGAATATCCGTTTCAACATCATTATTTTGACCTTTTGGTTGAAAATAAATTTTACCGTCGAGAACCTTGTAATTAGTTTGAACGTTATGGTTATCCTGCAAGGCTTTAATGCGGTCGGTGTAATCAGGTTCACTAAATGCCTCCGAATCTAAATCAATGTCCCAGGGCGTATCAACCTCAACATTTAGCTCTTCCATATTCAATCGCGATAACGAATCTGGTACGATATTTTGCGTTCCTTTCCTATATTGAATGTCGAATTTGTACGGCTGTAATTTTAAGGACCATCGCGCCAGTCTGCCCGAAAGGTCTTTCTGATCCATTAACCATTTAAGCGACGAATGATCAGTAATTAATGTAAATGGATATCCCTCGATATATGGTCTAAACTTTTTAATACTCATCACCGCTGCCAGACATTCTAATTCGGTGACGCTGTAATTTCTTTGGGCTTTGTTTAATTTGTACGAAAGGTACGCAATAGGATGCTCCTCCTCATTATGTTTTTGGAAGAGTACACTTCCGATTCCTGTAGAACTGGCATCGCACTGTATGTAAAATTGTTTAGTGAAATCTGGGTTCACTAGAACTGGAGCCGTAATAAGTGAATATTTAAGCTTCTCAAAAGCAGATTGAGCCTTTTCGTTCCAATTAAACTTAATGCCTTTCTTCAGGAGGTCGGTTAAGGGCGACGAGAGCGTAGAATAATTTGGAATAAAACGGCGATACCATCCAGTGATACCGAGGAAGCGCCGTATTTGCTTTACCGTTCGCGGAATGGGAAATTCGACTATGCCCTGCACCTTCAAAGGATCCACTCTAAGGCAACCCTCACCAACTACATAACCAAGGTATTTGGTTTCCTTTAGCATAAATTTGCTCTTGTCTACATTAATGGTCAATTCTGCTGCAGACAACAATCTTGCCACTTCCGATAATAGTATGATGTGCTCTTCAAATGATGCCGAGACAATTAGAAGATCATCAAGGTACACAAATACCCGATCATGCAGTTGATGGGGGATTACCTTATGCATTAATCTGCACATCGTTTGGGGCGCATTGCATAACCCAAACGGCATGACAGAAAAATGGTAGAGTGGACGCCCCGGTACGGTGAAAGCCGTCTTATCCCTTGACCCCTGATCGAGCGGAATCTGCCAGAATGCATCTTTTAAGTCGATAGAGCTGATGAATCTGGTTTGATCTAATCGACTTAATAGTCCGTCGATCAAAGGCAAAGGATAAGCGTCCCGCACAGTGACCGAGTTAACTTTTCGGGCGTCAAGGCACAGCCGAACTTTCCCATTCGCCTTCCTTACTAAAGTGACCGGAGACGACCAGGCACTATCACTCTCCTCGATAACACCGAGTGAAAGCATCCTGTCGAGTTCGAGATACATTTCTTCCTGTATTTTCGGCGAAACAGGATAATACCGCTGTTTGATAGGAGGTGAGTCACCTACGTCAATCTTGTGTACCAATAAATGTGTACGACCCAGACCTAGCTTTTCACAAGACGGGAATTGTTGAATTGTATTGTTCAGAAGTATTTGTTGTTTAACGGTTAAGGTATGTGTATTGCAGTTAGTATCGGGAATTTGACTATTCTTACCAGAATATAATTCACCAATAATTGTCGGTACTAAACCAAAAGATTCCCAGAAATCTATGCCTAAATAAAGTTTTTGACTAAGACCAGGGGCAAGGTGTAGACGACAGACTTTCGTCTTACCATAGTATGAAATTTTTACTACAATGTGCCCAAGGACTTTTTGTCGTTCACCACTCGCAGTTTGGAGAGAGGATTTAAGACGATGAACGGTAAAATTGTTTTGCTCTACAAATTCTTCGCAACCAAGACCTAACACCGATATACTTGCTCCGCTGTCAAGTAGTCCACGATAAGGAATCCCATTAATTAAAATGTTTGCATACGGCCGATTATCATTTTCAAGGGTTGTGGTTGTTGATTCCGAGATGGATTTTTTTATGTATTTACGTATTTTAAAATATTTTAAAGATCTATTCAATCTAGAGAACCGTTTTAATTTTGTTTGAATACCTTGTGAAACAACCTTATCGTGAGGTAGAGTTATTTGTGAGGTATTTGTTGTTCTCGTTTCAGTATGGAATAAAATTCTGGGTCCGTGTTGGTCGCTACCTCCGAGATATTCGGTCTGGGTAAGTTCCGTGGCATGGTTTGGGAATTCAGAACCCCAGGACTCCTGAAATCCCGGTTTGAGTTTCCCTTATTCCTGTTACAATTTGAACATTGCGTTTTAAGGATATTTGGAGCTCCGCAACCGAAACAGAAACGATGGATGGCTGCCAACGGACAATCTTTAAAGAAGTGAGCTTGCGAATGACAGTTCCAACAAGTATTAAAGGTCTTTTGTACAATACCTCCCGACAAATTATTTTTCCAAGAGACATGTTTCTTATCACCGACAGCACAAACCACCTTAGAATGTTCAGACAACTCAGCAGGATTTTGATCATAAGGGCTATTATTACAGTCATTACTGGTCACCTCGATCTCGCTAATTTGGCGTTTTTGGAAAATAGCTTCCGGAACCCAACCTAATTGAGTCCAAGTGTCTTCTATCGCAACACATTTGTTAACTAAGACAGTGATATCATAGAACCGATCACCGGCCAGTTTAGCTTGTAAACCACCTCTCATATTACGCATCAATAAATTAATCAGCTCATGGTCGGATAACGGTTCGACTAACGATAACATCATCCCGCGAATTTTTTGGTAGAAGTCCAAGAAAGGTTCCTTGAATCTCTGTTTTCTTCGTTCTAAAGCGGCTCTAATATCTTCATCTGTGCGACGAATGCGGAAGCGTTGAGTCATAGCTTCACGTATTTGACTCCATTCCACTTGGTTAGAAAGCTCCTTATATTCCCAAAACCATTCGAGTGCTTTACCTCTCAACAGTATGCTAAAATTTGCAGCCAGCCTTTCGGTATGTAACCCATTGGAGAAGGCCATGCTTTCCACTCTATACAAGAAACGCTCTACTGGAATTTCGTCGTGTTCATCTCCAAATATAATCAAATGGTCCCTAACTAACACCCCTTATACCTGAGGTTGTGTTTAGATATCTAGGGATACCTTATATTCAAGAATTCTTAATTAATAGTTGTATCTATTCTATCTATACAATATAGTATAATTTGGTGCTTAGAATTATGAATACGATTTATTTTTGCTGTCTGAATAGGAGCATGTTTTCCTTAGCGGTAAATGCAACCGGATTTTTTTCTTTATCATTTATCATACGATACTTGTTTAAATATTTTATTTTGCCTTCCCTGAATTGAGGAAAATTTGTTCATTAATAGTTTGATAATTTGTAGTGTAATTGTCATTTTTTTAAATTTTAATTATAATTTTGAGTCAAATTAAACATTCATGTAACTAGTGGTTTTATATTATTCAGTTAATCTTAATAAGATTTACTAACTAGATAGAAGAAAACTCTTATTTTCGATAATTTCCGTCTAACACAGGTAATAACACTAACACAAGCACAATTAATGAAACTAGCAAAAGTTTAGCATTTACTTCACATTCGTTTAATTAAAAGTTACGTTATTTCCGCTTAATTCAGGTATCATTTTGATATGCACCAACACATATAAACGTTTAGCATAGATTTAGTAAAAACTTCACACTGCTATATAAACATGTGAAGTTTTTGCTAATTTTTTACTAGTAAAACTTTAGCAGTAACTTCACATGCATCAATATAATCTAAAAATCTTTTCGCCTTTCTTCTCACTATGCAATATACATGAACGGAAATAAAAGCGAGAGCGAGTGTCTACTCGAATAGTGCATAATCGCTTTTACTCGCTTTTAGCTACAAGTCGCTCAAAAAAGACGACTCGCTGTATGCAAAATCCCAGTCCAGCGTCGGTGATAGTAATACCTCAAACAGAATAGCGGCGCAACTCGCCGATCTTCGGCGCCCAAAGTTCAAATCTTTTTTGGCAAACAGATAGACGCCGTTTTTTGACATTTCTGTCATTTGTAGACAGACTTAAAATACTAATAATATATTAAATCTTTTTGTTTGTGGATAAATAAACATACTAGCAAAATAAAAGAAATGGATAATTTTGATAACACAATAATGCTAATGAAAGTGGCAATGATGTTATTCACAATGGGTTATTTTTTGAAAGATATGGAGATGGTGGTCAAACGAAAGAAATCAAAAAGATGCAAGCGAAGATGGTGGGTATACGACCAACATTTCGTCACAGATCCAAATATGTAGAAGTATGTTGTTAGTTATTATTTTATTAAATTTATTTATAATTTGTCAACAGATTGTTGATTGCTTGTATTTTTTGCTCAGATTGCTGTGTTTTTAGCTAAACGTCACTCATCGTCTAAAAAAATATAAATTTTTATATTCTGATGTCGATTGTCGACGCTCTATCTGTTCGCTCTTATGGAAATGCATTGATTTTATATTAGCGCCGATGTTTTAGCGCTGCAGTTCTCAGCCTGCCGTTTGCCGTACAAGCGTGTTCAAGATAGGTATCACAAGATTTGTCAATCACTCTCTAAGAAAAATTAAAGGTCTAATTTGGAATGTTTGGAGGGCACACGTGCCTCTTTTATTTGTTTAGAGGAACTGTATTAAAAATTATACAATACTTATTTATTTATTTATACTTTATTGTTTATAAATTGATTTTAATTTATTTTATTAGTTTAGAACTTGTCGGGGTACAGCCATCATAGATGAATGCTCCCAGAGTGAAATTCAAAGGCTTTACTGATTTGGCAAGTATGTATGTGCGTTTATTACACAATTAAGTTTTCTCTTGTGAAGTACAATTTTAAACACTGTTTTATTTAAATTAACACCCCAATTGTCGAAGTCGTCGTCGAAGTGACGTGACTACAATCGTGTCACGTCGCGCCAAAATTGGTATTGTTGAAGTCGTTTTAAACGACACGCATACTACAATAGAATTATCGGGCAGCACTAATAATATCCTCAAATTTGACAAGCCATTCGACGTCAAAAATCAAAATATTTACGATGATTTTGTAGTAAAAACCACGTAAATTGAAAATAAGTAACTAAAATCTAATTATTTAATTATTAAATTAATTTTCAGAAATCATACAGTAATTTATGATAAAGGCAAAATATCCATGATGTTTTCCATCGTATAATTAAAAATTGAGAAGGGGTGGTTTAAGGCATTCAAATTTTCAACAAAACCATTCGATTATTGAATGATAAATTTATCTTATGTTTTTACTAAAGCAGTAAAATATTTGCAAAATGAATTAAATTGTATTACAAAAAAAAAAAATCATAAATGTGTTTCATTAATGAACGTCGCATAAAATATTCTTGTCACTTGAAAACATTCAGCCAAATTCTCGTAGTCATATCACTTCATGTGACATGACTGCTGTCACGTCGTCTAAAAATTGTTATTCTTGAAGTCGTATAAAACGGAGACGACTGCAACTAAAAATAATCTGGTAATAAGGACGCATTTAAGTATTTGCTTAATAAACTCGATTTAAAATTAAAAAATACGATACGGTCATCGTCTGTTCCTGCCACGCTTAAATTGGCTTCCGCATTACGATTCTTTGCGGGAGGAGGATACCAAATGGGAGCTGGAAATGAGTATTTATCATCAGTAGCATAACCAACATTTTCGAAAATTTTAGGAGAAGTATTAAATATTTTCGAAATTGATTTATGTCCAGAATTAATAAAATTCCCAACATCCACTGAAGAAAAGAGGAAAATTAAATTAAGTTTCTTTGAAAAGTACGGATTTCCTGGCGTGGTGTTATGTGTGGATGGTACCCATATTCGAATTGTTGCACCATCAAAGAACGAAAGACATCTGTACTATAACAGAAAAGGATTCTTCAGTTTGAATGTGATGCTGGTATATCATCTATTATTTAGTAATATACAAAGCTATATATGAACGTTTTATATTACAGGTATGCGATGATGAAATGAAGATACGATATGTAGATTGCAATCATCCCGGGTCATGCCATGATTCATTTATTTTTAATTCAAGTGAATTGGATACTCAATTGAAACGGACATATGATAATGGTGATAATACTTGGTTGTTAGGTAATTTTAAATAACCTTATAGTGTGATTAGTTGAAATTTAATTTTTGTCCTTTTTTATACTTATAGAGGATGCTGGGTACCCACTTAAACCATTTTTAATCGTGCCATTTCGTTCAACACACCAAGAACATGATCCAAAGGAAAAAAAATTTAATATAAAGCATACCAAAGCACGAAACATAATAGAAAGGACCATTGGAGTGCTTAAGAACCGATTTAGATGCGTATTAGGTGAAAGACAACTTCATTATAAGCCGAACAAAGTGAGACAAATAATAAATGTTTGCTGTGTATTGCATAATTTGTGTATTTTCTACAAAATAAGTACAGAAATACGTAATATATTAGTTTCACATGAAGAAGATCATTTGCTGCCACCATTAGAAAATGAAGAGAATAGAAATGCTGGGGAGCGGATAAGAAAACAAATTATGAACTCAATATGCTAGATTCAATTTTTATTGCTTCATATAAATACTTAAAATGTGCTTAAAAACAACTGATATCACTTTAACATTACTATAAACTAAACATATAAAAAATAAAAAGGTTTCATAATTCACTCGTGAAATAATTATACAAAATAAAATTCAGTCTGATTAATAAAATAAAACATTCTGTTTCATTTCTTATCAAAAAACATCATACCGTGGTAATGGTTATCAACACTACTTACTAGCTTCCAATAAAGATAATTTCCTTTCTTTGTATTCCATTTCTCGTAATTTAGCCCCCTATTTCGATTCTCACCTCACCTAAAATTACCATGTAAATGTGACTAGATTTGTATGGAGTCACTCGGTGAGGTGAGAACCATAATATGGGTATTAAATTCAATTTTTTGCTTTCAGATTTTCCTTTTTTCTAATAAATGTTCCCCAAATAATTTTAATTGCTTCTGTTTGATTTCGTACATTTTTCTTGTATACCTGGCAATTTCTTTATTGTGCCTCTCACTTTCTTTTAAAGATGCCGTTTGCTCTAGTAATAGACGACTTCTTTCATCTTGGCGGTCATCGTTTATTTTTTTAGACCCGGAACCCTTCGTCTTTGGCCTCTTTGGTCCAGGCTGTAAATTAGATTCGTTCAGCTGATCTTCGTAGTGGTATTCTTCTACCATAGTGTGTAGATTGACCGGCGAATCGACTTGCATTGTATCGCTACGTGATGCATCTGTAGTCGAGAAACTTTGCTGTTGACTGTTGGAGTTGCTTGGGCCCAAGCCAAACGTTTTATAAGAAGGCTGTGAAACTTCTCTTAGTATTAAAATATCGATAACGCTTTCCTCCTGAGCGGAAAACGTAAACAATTTATTGCAACCCCCACCTGTTGCTTTTATCTCTTTTTAGTTGTGGCCCAATTTTGACTTAAGTTTTGCTTTATAGTCCTTCCACACCTAAAGCAAGTAAAAAACCTGTAAATTGATCTACTGGAGGCCCGAGGCTATTCAAACTGCCACTAATTTCATTCCAAATATTGGTGAATTCCTCTTTAGAGCTGCCAAAATTCATAAATCCTCCAGCGATACTAACGTTTTTTTCCATTAACTGGACGAGCCGTTCAAACTGTTTACAGTTTGTTATTTAGCCTAAAAAAGGACATGTTGTTTTTCTATTTTTATATGCATTTTAAACTTTTAAGCATTATTAAACTATATAGCACTAACTAACACTAATTATTATAATTTAATAACATTTGTATATTTTTTTTTATTAAATTACTTACGTTTTACGCGGTTCTTCCATTGAACTGTTTTATTGTTTTTAAGAAATTAAAAATTAGGTACTAATAACACTCAAATTTTTTATAAAATAAAAAATTAAATACAACCAAATAATTTTATTAGTTATTTATTTATTGTAATAATTTAACATTTTGATTTTAAAATTAAATTTTGTAAAAAAGAAATTCCTGCGCAATCACTTCTCGTCACTTGGAAAAATGGAGCGACAAGAATGTCATTTGCAGTGACGTCTGTCGTTTCAAGTGACTTGAGACATAAGAAACGACTTCGATAATAGAAATATTGATGCGACGTGAGTTTAGTCATCTAAAGTGACGTGACACGACTTCGGCAATTTGGGTAATTAGGTGGCTGTTGTCGTATCATGTGACTAGAGTCGTAGTTGACGACTTCGATAATAGCAAAACTGAAGTGACGTGACTATAGTCGTCTAAAATGACGTGAGACGACTTTGACAATTGGGGTGTAAATAACTTTATTGAGATATAAATCTAATTTGATGATTATTGATTATACATCAACAGCAAAAATGTAAGTGCAAAATTTTATTTTTTCGTCATGTCGGAAAAAATGCCATCAAGAATTGGAATTGCCGCAGTAAAACATCTCAAATATGATAAACGGCTTAATCTGTGTTAAGCCGCAGCCACACGAATGCAAATACATATCAACATTGGCGTATTTGTCCAAATAACAAATCGTGTAGCCACAAAACAAATGACAAATTCAAATCAAGGTTACATTTGTCCAACATTGGCGCACATTCGCTCAATAGGCGGTTTTTCAAAAAAGATCAAATGAAAAAACAAATATGTAAACTACAAATCGTGTAGACAGTAGAGTTTGTCAATTGCCATATTTTACCAATATTTGCCAAACATAAAATACACCAAGATGGTCGATATTTGCATTCATGTTCTACACCAATTACCACTGAACAATAACTCAAATAATGACATTTTAACATAATAGTATAATAATTTTGTAGTTTATATAATGTGAGTGTAACAAAAATAATAATAATTTTATACAAAATTATAAATTGATCGATTTCTAGGTACATTTCTAAGACCAACATTCAAATTATAAGGAATAATTGTATTTGTAAACATTGAAGATGAGTATTTAAAATATTATTTAACAAATTTACAACTTATACTAATTTATGTCGTTTATCTTTGCAGCATCTAAACAGAACTTTTAAAAATTCACTATATATTATAAAATGTGTATATAAAATTATCGCGACATAAAAGAGCTTTAAGGTGGATTTACATATGCGACGTGTGACGTGTGACGGGTGTCTATAGCCAATCATAAACGACTATTTTGACATTCGTCACACGGCACACGCTGTACGCCGAGGCATGAACAAATTTTATCTTTTCCGTGACGGTCAGACACACATAAAAATTTAGAAACATGCCGGCATTTTTTTATTAGTTTTTTTAGTTGTTCAATTGTTGTTATATTTAAAATATTTAATTTAGTGTGCGTGGCGGCATCCGTCGCAAATGTAATAAATTGTTGTTAAGAAAGCGTCACGTTTATTTCAACTTGTCACACGTCACACGTCGCATATGTAAATCCACCTTTAGTCCTCAAAAAAAATTTCTCAACTCCAAAAATTATTGAAACATCAAAAAGTGAACAATTGTTTTTGTTTCTTCAATGCCTACTAGATTTTAAAATTTCTGTAACACAAATTTATTGATCTCTCACTGCGAGTTCATACGACGGATAAAAATCTCGGATTTTTCTATCCCACATTTTTTTTCAATATTTTCAATTTTTTTGTATAATTTCTTGTATAATTTACGTGATGTAATTGGTTAAAACGATGGGATAGTAAAATCTGAGATTTTTATCCGTCGCATGAACTCGCTGTCATAGTGCCAAAAGAAAAACTAACCCCACAAATGCACGACCTGAATCGCATGAGACCTCAATTAGCTCTTCGAACCAGCATAATAATATGTATATGATCGATCTCTTAGCGCCGTAAGAAGCCCGATTAGTCGGCAATAAACACGTTGATTATAACATAATCGCCTTGGTTATAAACTTTGTCAAAGCAGCAACGACGAATTTGGAGTTGGTTTTCTAATAACCGATATCGTCAGTTTGTATCTGATTTCATTTTTTGCCCTTTATTTAGGGGCATAGTGCGTCTACTAGGCGGGACCATCTAAATCTGTGTTGGGTAGAATTGGTTTAATTTCCACCCATGATTTTCATACAAGGCATACAAATGGAATGGATATTGGTGTGTTTAGCCTCATTGTCTCGGTTTCCTATTATACTTATTTTGAGAGTTTGGAAACGTGTAAAGGAGAGTCTAGTTTGGAATTTTGATGTGGGAACAGTAAATTGATTTACTCAGACACACCAATTGTACCAATTTTTTTAATTGCCTTTCACTTGGATTACATTTTGTTTACGTTGTATAAAATTTGACTGAGTAAATTTTTTTTAAGTTTACTACACAAAATACAACGAGAAGAGACGGAATAGATGTAAATCGACCGGTGCCGCAATTATTTATGGGTACCACATTATCAACGGGTACCGCAATTATTTACGAGTGCCGCACATTATTAACGAGTATACCGCATTGATCAACGGGTGCCAAAATTAATTTATGGGCACCGCCAAAATTAACGGGTGCCGCACATAAGACACCACAACGGGTGGCGAACAACGTTGCTATTCATAGTAGTTATCGGCTACAAGGCCGCAACGGCCCGGCTGTGGCATCACCTGTGGCATAACGGCTATAATAAGAATAATTAAATTTTCTCTGATAGGTATGCTAGGAGGAGGAGTTTCATTTCGTGTCGGTTCCATGTCTACAGGCTCGGCTTGCCGCTACTACTCATCCCCTTGGCAGGACATCCACAAGATGCCGGACTTGTGAGCCCAGTATATGTGTTGCCCATTCGGGGACGACCGTAAAATCTACACGGTCTTTTCGTGGCACTGCGGCAGTCTCAAGCTATCGGAGTGTGTAATGTGGGAGATCCTCGAGAGGTCCCCCCGGGTGAAGAGACGCTTTGTCTGTTGGGGAGCCGTCCCTACCCTCTAATGCTGCTTCGTTGTGGCTGGGCGTCGGTTTCTGGCGTAAACGTCAGGGGTAGATGGGTCATTCGGGGAAGGGGGAGGGGGTCTCCAACCCAGCAAACATCGTACTTCTCACTCGGGGAGATCTGGCCGTTTATGAGTGGGGACACCCGGTTGTAATTATGTTTATTTTATTTTTCCTCAAGTTTCGGCTGACGTAATCTTGGTGTAATTTGGGTTCAGCCTTTAATTTTATTTTTTTCTGTTATTCCACGGTGTAGGCCAGGAGTATGCAAGCCTCAGCTTCCCCACGATCCAAAACCCTGAGATCTAGTCAGCAAAATCACCGTGAGCTAGGCATCTGCATGCTTAGATAAAATCTACGGAATGGTTTAAGAACCATTCTGAAACAGTGGCCTAATTTTGCTAGAGCTGATTGCTTCTGTACTTTCTATTGCATGTTGGACTTTTGTGTGTTAGCAGGCATATGTCATCTGCGTAATCCAAATCAATAAGTTTCTGCTATAGGAAAGGAACAGAAGTGGTGATAGTACGCATTCTTGGTTGTTAGAGTATGATTCACTTTGTTTCCCTTTGAATTCGATTACCTGCATCTATGTAAATATCTTATATACGTTCAATTAATTCTTTTGGGATGCCCATTTCATAATGTGTCTTGCATATTGCGTTCCTGTGTATTGTGACGAAGTCGACGAAGACTAGGTATACATTGGTGAATTACTGAATTCCATTAGTTAGATGCTCAATGACGGTGAGTGTAGCGTTGATGTGATCGTTGCAACTTTCTTGTGAATATGTTTTCTTTGAATATTTCAGCTGATATATTGTCCGTTACAGAGGCCTTGTTATGCTTTACTTTAGCAATAACACGGCTAATAGTTGGTGGATGTGTGTTGATATTTTCGTTATTAGCGCCAGTTGCTCAATTGTGCTTCATCTGTCGTTAAGATTATACCAGATGCATCCATTATATGTGGTATATTGATGAACTTTCCAGTTGCCCGTCGTACGAATTGATGTTGTGTGCGCATGTTCCGGGTTGCTGCAGCCTCTTCTACTGTCTTGAGAATGCTATTTATTGCGCACGATCACACGTTACCATTTTCTGCTGCCGTATCTTCGTCCGTATTGACAATTCAGCTATATGATGCGTTTTTCACATTTTGTTGTAGATGGATGCAGAGCAGGCTTTTACACTGTCCTAGCACGTTGTAACTGTTAGAGCTCCTGCACCTCCTGCACCGCCCTCCCAACTCTGCCTCGATACATAAATTCGTGCTTGGTTTCCTCATTTCTGGCGTAACGAATGTTATTTTCTCTTTTATAAAAGAACTATAAATAGTTCTGCAGAGCAGTTACCGTGCATTATGGCCCAACCAGTCAGGAATAAAAACTTAATAAAAAAATAAGAACTTTGTTCCAGCCATCCAAAACTTATAATTCTTAAGTAATAACAAAATTAGCACGATGTCAATTTTTATTTTTTATGAATAAAACATGATTATATGTTCATGTATTTTGATTAATTTATTAACACAAACATTTAATAATAGAAAAGCCACGACTAATATTTAATTTTTAACAACGTGCACAATTCAATCTAATTTTTAGGTTAGGTTTCATAAATTCAATAATTTTATCATATATAAGTTGAAAGATGTACTTAAAACTATTCAAATAACTTTATATAATAATTTAGTAATTAATTATACAATAAAATAATTTCCGCCTTTTTATTTAATAAAAATAGGATTTTGCGACACAATTTTTTAAGTTTTTCTTATTTTTGGGCGAGAAATCAGTTGAGTTTCTTACATGAAAATTAAGTTTGACTGGGTAATAACATTGAAATGCCATTTATCGCATTCTTATTTTTTTTATTAAGTTAAGTTTTTATTCCTGACTGGTTCTACTTTCAGTCGGTAGAACACGCTACAGAACGAATTTTTGTCTAAAATCGTCTCTAATCTACGCTTGTCGTATCCTTTCCGACACCAATTCTAAAAATTCATTCATTTCCGCGAGTCAAAATTCGTGTTAAAATAATTTTTTTATAAAGCGTGTGAATATTTTTTAACTTTGTGAACTTTTTTTAAAAATCGGCAGCAAAACGCGCAATCTCAGCCTGAAATAGCAACGTCTAACATTTAACGCGGCAACCAGCATTGTGGGAAACCAACCTGAACACACAACCCGGCTGGTTCATATCAGCCGAAAGTTCACCAGCCCAAAACAAAAGTTTGCGCACACAGTAGTGTCGCTCGTCCCTTTCGATAGTACATACAAAGAAGGTCGAATACATTCTACAAGACCCTCAAGCCAATGACAAATACGACAAGTCGACAACCTTAAGAAAGCGCTAATCGATCGCTACTCCATCTCCGGCGAGCGTAGATTAGGTATGATTTAAAGCAAAATCGATATTGGTGATCAGAAAGTTTCGGACATACTGCTTTAGTTGATTTGAGATAATAGTGCGCTTACTGCGGGTGGGGGCTTTGGCCGCTATTTCGCCAAACTTATCGTATTATATTTTAAATTAAATTAAAAATAAAACACTTCATGCCCTTCTGATATAAAAATTTTATTTCACTTCTGTTTAATAAAAAAAAAAAAATCACTCACCTGTGCGGTATCCGTCGTATCGTAACCCACGTCTAGGGTCACCCACCAGGTGTTGAAGTATGTTATACACCCAAATATAGCGAGGCGAAGTGGTATAATAATCACTGTGCTAGTTGAAAAATGTGACAAGCTGGACACCCGGGGGGTAAACCTAATTCAAGTACGCTTAATTCAATGGTGCTAGTCCCATTTCAAAGTTAGTCCCCAATTTTGAGATATCGCTCTCGACATGTTTTGGCTCTGAGTCAAAACATACCCTCATTTTCAAGTTGATAGATCCTGAACCATTAAGATTTTCGTTATGCTTTCTTCAGCAAAGTTGTTGCGCAAGTCAAGACCAACAACTTTGCTGAACATTTCAAGACCGAAAAACCACATCCACCATATATGTGTGTTTAACTTAGGCCAAGGTTTGTAACATACGCAATTACAGATAATGTTACTAGATTGTGATGCGACTGTATTATGTCAAGTGTCCCTCGATTGATATGGCTAAATTTCAAAAGTATGTTACAAGTTTATAGCTAAAATACCAAGTACCGCATTATTCGAGGACTTTTATTATAGTAGCGCGAAATCCTTACCGTTGTAGTCATTTTGAGCACGAAAGAGCTGAAATTTTATTATGCCAATTATTATTTTTATTAAACCGTTGAATATTTTTCTGTATTTTTTTTGGGTGGTACGATTTTGGTCAGTCGATCAGTAGTCAAGTTAGAAGATAAACACAAAAAAAAATCTAAAACAAAACGTGAAACAAAATCATAAAATTATGGTTAAAGTTTTTTTCTTGAGACGGTTTGCTAGAGTGAATGTGCAAGTGCATATAAATAAATTATAAAAAAATCGCAAGACTAAATTGAAGCGATGGTGAAATGTAAAGGTGTTACAAAAACCCAAAAGAAAAATATTTACAGTGTTTAACGATCGTAAGGCAACGGCATTGATTAATTGTGCATAGTGGAATTTTGAAGAAAAACTTTGGTTAAATGTACAGATTTATATAATACCCAGTGTACATTTTATATTAATATCTGAGTGGCTTACATAGAGTGATTTTACCAGCCAGGTTGAGCGAAACAAGGAAATATCGTTTCGGAAAAAAAATCTACCACATGTTGTACATCCACGATAACACTCGATTTGATATTCGTCATACACTACATAAGTGGCATTCGACAAGGGAGTAATTATCGAATTCAAATTACGAGTGATCAAAGTGGACGGATTTGGTTCATCGTTTATAAGATATCAATCCACATGCATTTTGGATGATTATGAATAAGTTATAAATGCCGATACAAAAATAACTCGATGTGCTTATATTCTACATTTACGGTCAACAGTTTAAGATTATTACGTGATCAGATAGTGTGTCGTCATATCAGCTGACGTATTTTGTGCTAAGGATAGCTAATGTTATGTTAATTATTTTTTTTTTGTTGCTTTGCGATGCTATTCGTATTGAATTGTAATTTTATTTACGTTGTCGTTCGCATTTTGTTCGATTTATTAATTTCAATCAACCCTTAATTAAAATTATTTTTGATGTTGAAAGCTTTTCTTTCAATTTAGATTTAACAATTTTTTTTCATTTTTTTCTGTGAGCTTAAAGTTAATTCAATTAAATTTTTAGGTGAAGTACCAAGTTCATTATTAATTTTTTTTAGGTAAATATTCTCTTGTACAATCATGCCTTGGAAGCTCTCATCAGCTACGATTAGCAAGGTAATGTTTATGTATATATATTTACAATTTTTTTTGTGCCGTAAATTTATTTGTGCTTTTTTTTGGGTTAGAATTTATGAACCCTTGTTAATCTAATTAACTTAAGCAGTTAAATTCCCAATTAACAAATTATAATAGTTATTTTATTTTATTGGATGATTTTTTTTTTGGATACAATAAATTTTGTCAACTTATGCAATTTAATTATCGACTTATTCTATCTTATTTATTGAGTTGTTCTTTGTTGTGTTTTCTAAATAAATATTAAATGAATTCCTAAATTTACAATTGTGGCCATGAAGTAGGTGAATTGAGTGGATTAGGTAAGTGCTTCTATATCAAGTATGTTTTCCCTTTGCCATAACACAGCTGTGACTAATAAAACAAACACCCACGACCAAGTATTATAAACCTCAACCGATTGAACCGGGAGTGTTATGGCTTAAAATCTTTTTTTTGTTCACAGCAATTTCTTTTTATGTCAACAGCGGCCTGTCTTTCTTTGTAATTCCATTAATTTATTAGTTTATTTTTAGGCCAATGTTTCAGGTTAGCTTGGAGTGGCTGCTTCCGCACACTTAGACCAGGAGTGCCCCGTTGTGATACCACAGGAACCTATTTCCCCTTTACCCCTGTTCAGAACCATTCGGAGCTACGTATGTAGTACAAAATATCTCGCACTCCACAGTCAGTGAGATCTGAAAGGCTGGCCATACTGTACACGCCCAAATACCTATGCCTTTTGTATAATAGTGCCGGACACGAGCATAGGAAGTTTACTAAAGTCCCTTCTTCCACTTCGCCCATGGAACTTCTATAGAGTCATTTGTCTGTAGACCTAGCCTTCCCGCATGTTTCTCAAAAAGGCAGGGTCTTGTCAGTTTCGGCAAAAGCATCTCATAGAAGACTCCAGCTCCTACCTTGCCGTCTAGAGAAACATGGGTACACAGGTAATTCCAGGCTACATACAACTGGAAGCCGGCATACTTAGGCCAAACAGGACGCTCATTTCAGATAAGATACAAAGAACACATCAGTGGCATAACCAAATTTAAAAAAACACATAAAATCAAGTTTCGCACAACACACATAAAAACTGAAAATCATAGGTACACTAAATTCAATAAAAATGTAACCATTTTGCACAGAATCTAAAAAGGACTGAGATTAGACAGGTTAGAAGACCAATGCCAAGGCTATACATTTTGGGCACAATTTGACTCATAAGTCATGAGACATTTGTATATTATACAAATTTCTCATGAGTCATGAGTCAAATTACGACCAAAATTCATACCTAGAAAATATATAAAAACAAAAACACCAACAATTTACTTAGCGACAAAATCAACACAAAAACCAATAAAATTTACGACCTCCATAACTTAAAAACAAAGGAGGTACCAAACAGCAGCGCCTAGCTAGAGCTACAAAAAGCTTCAAAATAAATTATGTAACAGTAGTATAAAATAAACCGAAGAAGAGATTATTGTCGAAATCGATATTTTTAAAAAAGTTAAAAATTGGCACAATAAGTAAGAACTAAAAACTGTAATATAAAATTAAAAATAAAAATTTTTTCATCTAAATATATAAAGTGACAAAAGAACACAAAAAATAAAGTGAAAATCGTCTTGTGAAATAAATAATATGGATAGGTGTTTTAAACTCAAGTGCTTTTGTTATGTCTGTGGAAAATTTACAATTATGAGCAATCGCCGCAAAATAAGTGATGAAACCGCTAATTTATATCGACTATACTTTTCACAAATAGTTACTAGTGGTGTAAATTGGACGCCGTCTTTTGTTTGTACAACATGCATTTTCCACCTGCATAGATGGCAAAACACTGAAGCCGGAAATACTAGAGCCGAATGCCAATTGGTGTCCCGATGATATAGATCGATCCACAAGGACATGATGCAGTTCATTGTTATGGGTGTATGAATTCTATTCTCGGTACAAACAGAAACAAAATTGGTTCTTTGACATACACTGCAACGATAAATGCTCAACTACCGCTGCCGTATTCACATGAAATTCCTGTTCCGGAATGATCAAACCCAACTGAGGAATATTTACCAACAACATTTGAATCAGGTGAAACCGGAGAAACATCTGCTTCAATATATCAACCATCAAATGTCACAGCGCCATGCAATCACATTGAAATCTCGCAAAATCGTTTGGATATTATGGTACGACGCCTGAAACTATCGCAGCGGCAAGCGATTCTTTTGTCAAAGGATTTAAAACAAGTGAATATTTTGGCTCCAAATGTTCGGATATATGAAGCAATAAATCGTCATCGTCATTTTACGAATTTTTTCGAAACAATTGAGAATAATTCACTGGCTTTTTGCACTGATATCCGAGGATTGGTAACCACAATGCACAATGCATATATAATCCTAAAGATTGGCGATTGTTTATCGATTCCTCTAACAGCAGCTTGAAGGAAGTTCTCCTTCACGTTACCAACTCAAAGAATTCCATTCCAATTGCACTCAGCACAAACACAAAGGAAACCTATGCATCAATGAAAAAAATCATTGATTTGATTAAATACAATGACCACCAATGAAAAGTATGTGCAGATTTAAAAGTGATAGCTCTTTTAAGTGGCATGCAATTGAGTTACACTAAAAACATGTGTTCTATGTGCTTATGGAATACACGTTTTAAAGGCGACCAATACAACGAACGGAACTGTGCTTTACGTGAGAACATTATATTGCGATACGACAGCATCGTTGAGGCTCCACTTGTGCCAATTAAAAAAATATTGCTACCACCACTTCATATCAAGCTTGGAGTAATTAAAAATTTTATAAAAGCACTGAATCCAGATGGAAATGCGTCCGTCGAATTGCGTCGCCTTTTTCCACGGTTAAGTGGAATGAAAATAAAAGAAGGTTCGTGTTTGAATCTATTCGAATCTAAGTTTTGATCAAATGAAATTTCATCTCGCTTCTTGTTTTTTATTACAGGAATACTTAATGGAGCAGATATTCGTCTTTGATGAACGATGATGCATTTGAAAATGCTCTCAGTAAACGAGAGCTTGTGGCATGGAAATGTGTAAAAGAAGTTTTTAAGAATGTTCTCGGAATTAACCGAGCCGATGATTGGCACAGATATATTGAAAATATGCTGACTGCTTTTCATAATAAAAACGTTAGAATGTCACTGAAAATACATTTTGAAATACATTGAAAATGACAATGCATCATTTGGAAAAGTTCGGAGAACAATCACCAGCCGAACCCGATGAGCACGGCGAGCGTTTTCACCAAGTGACGGCAAGGCTCGAACATTGGTACAGCGGCAAAAAGCTAGATGCACTCTTGGGTGACATTTGTTTGAATTTGCAAGAGGAAGAAGATCCCGAAGATGACATGAACGAATCAGAAAATTAAAATTAAAAAAGTTAAGAAAAATGTTACATTTTTTAGGAAAAAATTAAGAAAAATATGGTGATTTGATGAACTTAAACGATTTAATTTTCTTTTAAATCGTTTTTATTGTATCTATATTTGTAGATACGATGCTTAATCGATCGATTTAATATCAATAAATGGACAAAAAATGATAAAAAAACTTGGTTTTCGTCGAAATGTAAAGCAAAAAAGAAAAATAACACAAAAATGTGAATGTAGATGTTGTTTTTCGGTCTTGATATGTTCGGCAAAGTAGTTGATCTTGGCTTGCGCAACAACTTTGACGAAGAAAGCATAACGCAAATCTTAATGGTTCAGGAGCTATCAACGTGAATATGAGTGTATATTTTGACAAATTTTTGATTCAGAGGCAAAACATGTCGAAAGCGATATCTTAAAACTGGGGACTAACTTTGAAATGGGACTAGCACCATTGAATTCAGCGTACTCGAATTAGGTTTACCCCCTAGGTGCTCAGCTTGTCACAAAAAAAAGTTTGCAATTCAAGCACAGTGAACACTTTTATTTTTGTTTTACAATTTTAAATTAAATCAAAACTTTTAGTTTGTGAGTTGCTGCGGCAAAACCCCATTTTGAATAGAAAAAAGTTATTTAAATTTGTTTCTTCTTACCTAAAACCGAAATACAAAACAATCCGAAAAGTGCAAATATTTAGAAACACACTTTTCCACCGATTTATTGGGCACAATGTAGCGCATTATTTTATTTTTTTATGATTAGGTTGGTCGTCTGCGAATATTTTGCTTAAAGTTAAAAATATTTTATCTTTTATAGGCGTAATTTAAGGGAACATAGCACTTTCAAAATTGAAAAAAAAAGTTTTTCAAAGATTTTTTTTTTTGGAATAAAAAGAGATATCTTGATGAAACTTTCCATTGACATTTTATTTAACTGAAAGTATACAAAAATTTTTTTTTTAGATTTTAATTAGCCCACTGTCGTCTGCTACAAGGGTTTTCCAAAAACACTGAAAATTCGCGGCGTGCATCATAACTTCTCTCAGAAATGTCTAAAAAATTCACGTAATTTTATTCAGCATTAAATCGCCCTTGGAATGAACTAAAAGGAAAAAAGTTGGTTGAAAAATAAAAAAATGGCGGCATTTTTTCGAAAATGCAGCTCTTTTGTCCCCCTCAATTAGTTGTAACTCAAAAAATTGAAAGGCGATTATTCCTTCCATAGTTCATTCTGAGCAGAAATATATGTAGATCAACGAGTTAAAATTTTAGAACGATTGGATAAGTAGTTTTTTCTCAATCTTGCACGCCAATTTGAAAAACGTCATTTCGAGATAATCGCGTTTAAATTATTGCACTTTACATTAGGCGCGCTACGCAATAAATAAAATAAAAATATTAAATAAATTTTTTTTTTGAGATTTTCATGTTTATATCATTAAAATCATGTTTTTAAACGTTCATTCTAACATATTCTATCATAAAAAAATTTCGTATTGTATTTTTAAAAATTTGAAGGTGCTTTGTCCCCCTTAATTGGTGGAAAAGTGTGATCCTAAATATTCGCACAAACATTCGCACTCGAACAGTTGCCTTAAATGATTTGATTGTAGAGGTTATTGTAATGAAATTGTTGTGTAGCCAAAATAAGAGCGCTACAGACGATCCGATTTGGTCGGCCCGATTTGGTTAGATTGGATATAATGTTGTCTACAGACGATCCAACTTGCCATCCGATTTTGACAATTTGCGTTTTTCTTCTCTACTTTCTATATTATTAAAATTTAGTTTTGTAAATTTGTTAATACCATAGAAATACGTTGTATAATATAATTCGTGGTAAATAATATATAATTAAAATTGAAATTTGTTTGTTTTACGAAGCATCATGTCATTAACAAAAAGACAAAAAATTGGTGTAGTGCTAGCAGCTACACTAACCATCAATACCAGAGAACGAAAACTGTAGGCCAAAAAATGGTTAAAAGAGAAAAAAAAATTTAGCCATATGATGCTACTAAAAGAATTAAATAGTGATGACTTTCGTAACTATTTACGAATGGATTACAACAGTTTCATTGAGTTGCTAAGTTTAGTTGGTCCTTTAGTGAGTAGGAAAGATACATTAATGAGAGAAGCAGTAAGTGCTGATGAACGTTTGATAGCTACATTAAGATATTTAGCAACAGGGAGAGACTATGCCGATCTGAAGTTCAGTACCGCAATATCACCACAATTGTTGTCGGAAATAGTTCCAGAAACATGTAAAGCGATTTATAAAGTTCTCAAAACATATATTAAAGTAAGTATACAACAAATTTTATTAAAGATATTCAAATTTCGCTATTTATTTAAATGAAAAATATAAACATAATCTTAAAATTATAAAACTGAAATAAAGTTTATAAAAAGATTTACTTCATTTGTAAATTATTACAAACAAGATAATCCTGCAAGCTATACTGTGATGTGCCAATCAATGTGGATGGTTCTTGTGCTTCTTCTTCTTGCGAAATATTTTGCTCTATTATTACTGGTGGCCTTATGGTAATTCTATTTGCAATTGGTGTACTGGGCACTGGTGATTCAATGTTGGATTGCGTTGTAATAGGAGAAAAGTGAAAATTTGTTGAGGAACTTGCTGATGGTGAAGATGCTGCATAATCATATGTATATGTGTTATCTAAATTTATAGAAGTTTGTAATGTTAATTTGTCCAATTTTCCATAAAATATTATTTCCGAAAATAGTTTTTCGGCAATACCCCTCTGCATCTTGGACAATTCCTTTAACTGCTGTCCCACGCTCCTACCATAAGCCTCGGCAGCGCTTTCTTCGCCTGTTAATAAATTTTGTGCAGTAGCTATCAAGTTTTCTTGTTTGTTTAGTAACGAAGCAGCACGCTTTTAATTAGTTGTTTTTGGAGTTTCACTCACATTGCTCTGTATTTCAGATACCTGCAACAGAAATGGATTGGATTAACATATCAAGACAATTTGAGACAATGTGGCAGTACAATAATTGTGTCGGTACCCTGGACGGCAAACATATTTTAATAACCAAACCACCAGGAAGTGGATCATTATATTACAACTACAAAGGAACATTCAGTATCGTTTTATTTGCGGTGGTTAATGCAAATTACGAATTTATATATATTCACACGGGTATAAACGGCAGTGTTTCTGACGGAGGAGTTCTTACCAGCTGTGCCCTACATAATTATTTAAGGAAAAAATCGAAACGTTATATTACGCATAACACTTTAGATTATGAAGATATAGACAATGAAATATTCCAAGCAGGCGACTGGCGGCGAGAAAATCCTCTACTAAGACTTAATAGGAATACCCAAAGAATAAATACAGAAGATGGTAAACGCGTGAAAAATATATTCACTGATTATTTTAATAAGGAAGGTAGAGTACATTTTCAAGAAAAAATGATTAACATACTAGGTGAAACATATACCAACATTTAAAAAATGTACATACCTCATGATCACAACTGGTCGATGAGTCCACGCCGCTTCTATTAACCGTTTCCTTAGTATTTAAAAAAGTTAAATATTCAAAGTACCATAAAGCTGGTACATAAATGTCACCGGTATCCACACCTGATGTTTTACTTTGTTCAACCTAAAATGAAAATATATACCATTTTAATTATTTTATTTTATGAATAAAAATATAATTTAAAAAAAAAATGTATTTACTTTTTTTAGCTCTCTTCTGTATTCGGTCCTCATATTGTCAACCTCTTTTAGTTTTTCCAATAATGTTTCTAGCGCCGTATTTCTAGCGTCCCTATTGTAATATGAACTACATGTTATATCCCATAGGCAGGTAAAGTCTGTGTACATTTCCAAAAATCTATTATAACCGCTCGTTCTGTAGTGACAGCCATTTCAATTTATTATTTTGAGAAGTTTTTTGCAACTGCTAAATTCTACGCACAAATACAAAATAACACTACACTTAAGAAATAAGCATGTGCTTAACAGATGGATTTAATTATTTTTGTCCTTTATGTTTTTCGTATACATAAGACGAATAATTTTTATTTTTCTCTGTTCTTTACTCTCCAAAATTTCATACACTACTGTTGAAAATCGTCCGACAACAATACACACCATCCGATTTAGGGTCGATTTATATTATCCGTTCCGTTCAGATCCGTTTCTTTCAGATTCAGACAAAAAAAATATTGTTACATATGTTTTCTATATAAGTATTTATATTATCCGTTCCGTTCAGATCCTTTACTTTCCGTTTCAGATAAATATTGTTGAAAAGAATGTTTTATCTGATGTCTGAACGCGAAAAAATACGAAAGAATAGCGAGCAAAGTGGAATTTATATATATTCCAGCAACAACAATCAAAACAAAATTAAATTGCTACTAAAACATTTTTGGATTTTTTGTTATCGTTTAGTCTATACGTAACCAAAGATACGAGTACATGCAGCATGTGTGAAACAAATTAATAATATTTGTTTATATTCTCGTCATGCCAATCGTATGCTAATGTTTGTCACCACTAAACTTTGCTTATATGCTCTTTTAAATTATCCCATATATTTTTTAGTTGTTTTAGTCTAATAAACTATAAAATATAAAAAAAATGTTAAAATAAAATAAAGTAAGGAGCATATACCTAGATTTTATATCTGAAGAACTTAGCAATAAAACAAGTGTTCATATTTTCTATTGGATTCCTTTTAAATTTTTTTCTTCTTATTTAACGTTTATACAGGGTGTTTGGTGTGTGGAACGGTAATATTTTATGGCAAATAGGATGGGTCATTTGAAAGCTTTTATTCTATGGAACTGATTTCCAAAGTGTCACATCATTTAAAAGAAACTTAAAAATATCATCAACTGAGATGATATTTTTAAGTTTCTTTTAAATTACCCAAAATCTCGCCTTTAAATGGTCATAACTTTTGTTTGTGTTCGTAAAGGCTCGAAATAACTTTTATTGGATTCTAAATAAATCATTATTTAATACAATTGGTTTAAGAAAAATGATTTATGGCCTTCTAAATCCTAAACAATGTGTAAAAGGTATGCTATTTGTCATAGTCATCATTCATTTTGTGGCCAAACTAAAAGATACTATTTTACCGGGGTTAGGTTAAGTTTAAGAAAATCAAAAACTTTATTTCCCAAACTTCCATACACAAAAATTAAATTGCTACTAAAACATTTTGGATTTTTATAAGTTATGTTTTACTTTATACGTAGCCAAAAAATACGAATATATACGATAACCATACGATGAAAATAACTGATCTGATAGTATAAATTGATGATGTCTGAATCTGAAAGGAACGGATCTGAAAGGAACGGATAATATAAATCGACCCTTATTTGGTTGGTCGGACGGTCGGATGAAATTTTCATCCGACATATCCGACTTAATTTTATCGGACCGACATGCATACACACTATCCGATTTTATATCCAATCCAACCAAATCGGTCCGACCGTCCGACCAGATCGGATCGTATATTTTTTCAATTCTATTTTACTATTGTGTATGCACAAGTTGTTATGTACTTTGTTTGTGTGTACAAGATTGTTGTATATTATTTGGAATAATTCTTTTAATTGGGGGATTGTCCATTGTGAAATAATTATGTGATGTCTCTTTGGTGGGCGAACCACTTGCTACAAACTTAATGAGATAGAACAGTAATGTAATTGTGTGAATAGGAAAATGGACGGTGTAAAAGCCAGCGTACGTCACAAGAAGGCTGTCACATTCACCACATTCGGCGCACAGACTAAATTATCCCAATAAAACAGTTGAATTTGAAAGTGATTCCATTGAGTATAGTTACTGCACGGAAATTACAGTAAATCACTCTTTCATATAAGAACCTCAAGAATATACAATAAAATCAAAACTTTCATAGATTATTTTCTCTAACTTATACAAATTTATTCAATATTTTCACTCTGTATAATGAAAACACGTAGAGTTATAATCAATGTTCATAAACCTTCACAATCTACTTCTTAAATATTAAATATGTAGGTATGTTCGTACATACCTACGACATTATAATAATGTTGAATGATGATGCATGCTTAGAAAATAAAAGGAAGAAAAATGATTATGGCATAATTTCATCATCATCATGATTTTAAATTAGGGCGCTTGATAATCAAATCTAATTATTCTTAAAATAATTTTTGATAATTTTATTTGCGTTACCCCCCTCCGCCCGACACTTTACCGTCTCGGAATTTATAAATCGGTTACGGGGAGTATGTAAAATAATTTTCCTTTTTTTTTTTGGTATTTACGTGTAATGATTTTCAGGTAATTATTGAATATAAACTAGGGGGTGTTACCTCCGAGGATATAGGGGGTTGTAATAAATTAACAGTTTAACAAGAACATGTATATTCATTGAGCGAGAAGTGTGCGAGAACACTTAAAATATAAAATAATTTAGTTGTTAATAAAAGTAATAAGAACAAACAATAGTGCGAACTAATTTTGTTTATTGTTTAATCCATTTTGTAATATTTACAGAATTTTTAAGTAAACTGGAATAATTAATTTACATTTTTTTTTTGTTAGAGATAGATACTAAAATTAATAATACAAAAGACTGAAGAAAGAAAAGTTTATGTCTTGAGATATGCGAGAACAACATGAATGGAATATGTAAATTGGATGTCGAGAAGAACGAAAGAAAGACAAACTTTATTTTTATGTAATTATTATTTAAAACTAAAAATATTTTATAGACTACATATACGAGTACTGTATAAGCTTTTTTAACTACTGTATTGAAAAATTGTTAAGAAAACTTGAATAGAAAAATGGAAAAATTAAGTAAATAAAAATTTTCTTATCTTGAAGAAGTTGTGGAATTATGGGAGAACGTAATATAAAATAATAATACAAAATATCAACATAAAAAATTTCTTTTGCTTATAAAATTATTATCATTGTATGTTAAAATATAATATATTACATAAAAAGAGGGCAGGGTATGCCACCTGCTGACAAAATTTTCAAGTTCTAATATCTTCGGGCTGATTTAAAAAGCCGTTTTATGGTACGAGTATGATGGTTGGGCCATAATGATTTAATTATCCCGATTCTTTAATTCTCTAATTTATTCCCGACTATTTAACAGATCCTATAGCGTCATACCACAGTTAAATCACTATCAGATACCTAAGGAAAGTTCCCTGCTAAATCAAATTCTAGATGTCGTTACAAGATAATGCAAAAATATTTCTGGTGGTTGTTTATAGAAATGCTTATAGCTAAAACCCAAACCATTTTGGTCGATTTGCTCAATTTATGCGAACGTACAAACAAAAAATATTTTATTTTATATTTTACAGGAACTCAATTTTGTTCAAAAAACAGGAATAAAATTTATGAGTTTTACTTTTGTTTCACATATACGTGCTAGACGTAAATATTGAATTTTTCCGCTGTTTGTATCAAACAATTACATGATTTAATGTTTTAGGTCTAGTAGGTAAGTAAAAAAACTGTAATTCTCATAATTTTGAATCCCATTTTTTGAACAAAATTCGGCTCCATGAGAAATATGTAGATCAAAGAAAATTCGGTGCTCAAATGTCGAAAAATTTGATCAATTATGAAAGGTATGAAGTTTAGAATGAATCAGCGTTTAAATTCGATTAAAACAGTGCCCAGTTTTGCTGTAATCAACGATCAAACTTTTGAGCAATTTCCAGCTTCAAATCGAAGTCCGGGCTTTCTATAACCTAACCAATTTCTAATTAGCACAGCCTTTCTTCTTCAACATGACATTTTAAGCAAAGGTCCAATGAATTTCAAGCGATTGAAAAGTTCATGTTTTTTTCAAGTTTAGCAAGGCATTACCCCTTGCCGTTTTTCTAGGCTCAACATTGTGAAGTTTCGCTGTAACCGACGATCAAATTTTTGAGGAACTTTCAGATTCAAATCGAAATCCGCGCTTGCGATAACCAATTTGCTCAGCGCTTTCTTCTTAAACATGACAATCGAAGCAAAGGTAATCAAATCCAAGGAATTTCAGGTGATTCAAAAATTTTTGTTTTTCTTCAAATTTAGCAAAGCAATACCTTTTCCGTGTTTCCAGGCGAAACAAATCAAAAAAAAAAATCGACGCTCAAATGTTGAAAATGTTGATCAATTGTAAAAGTTTATGAAGTCCAATTTAATCAAAATATTGCCCTTGTAATCGGTTGACAAAGATCTGATAAATTTCTTGAACAGCAGATGGCAATCACTGTAGATGATTTCCATGACTAAAGCACAATTGAATTCATCACCACAGTCCCACAAAGAAATTTCGTGATCATCGAATTCGTTGCGCATTCGACCACCTCGTAAACCTGTCACGTAATCAACTCGCTCACTAGTCACTTTGGACTCTCGCGCCACGTTCAAGTTTGTGCTGGGAATCACAATGTGTTCCAGTGCGATCAATTCAAACCTCTTACATTCGAAGAACGGTCAAGTCTCATCGGAGCAAAGAGGTTGTACTTCAAGTGGCTGCGCAAAGGCCACACCAGTTCGAATTGTAAATCCAGCGTGTGCCGGGTTTGCAACAAAATACACCACACGCTATTACACAACTTGAATCCAAATAGCGAATCATCATCCGTCGAATCATCACAAACTTCGGTCACTACAAATCACGTCGCAGTGCTATTCACAGATGTTCTGCTCGCAACAGCAATCGCCATCGTATCGCAATCAAATCAAAACTTCGTGATTCGAGCTTGGTTGGATTCGGGATCCCAGTTCAGATTTACATCGGAGACCAGCCGCAGCCACGATCGTTACCGAATTCGTATTACACTCCCGAATCGATCCAAAATTTTCCATTTCGGCCACTGCTCTCGTCGCCGAAAAGATCACAGGCACACTACCATCCCAACCAATTGACATGCTGCAATGGCCACACTTGAACCAATTGATCCTCATTACTATCGACCCAACAAGATAATATATATTTTACTCGCAGCCGACGTCATCGGGATATGTCAAAAGCATTGTTGCATCAGCGGCGATAACGCTTCACCATTCGTACAAAATACGAAACTTGGTTACATCCTCTTCGGCAAGGTGAAGCGTTAGACAACCAATCAGCAGTCTAGTTTAGCGGCAATCATCGAGGACTATGACACAATCGATAACACGCTCAGGCCATTTTGGGAAATCAAATATGTTCGTCCATCTCGGGAATTAATCCACGACGAGGTAGAATGCGAACCAAACTACGAATCGACACACTATCGCAATGAAGATAGATGATACACCGTATCCTTGCCATTCAATGAGAACTCCCATCAGTCCTTGGAATATCACGAGGATGTAGTTCTGCGACTACGACATATGGAGCACTGGTTCACCAACCAAGTAGATCAACTACGTTCTGAGTACAATAGATCCCTGTAGGATTATCTATGAATCGCGTCACATGGAGGAAGTGTTAGAAAATCACAATAACCCGCCATACCAGACGTGTTATCTTCCTCATCACAGTGTCATCACGCTTCGCAAATATCTATTCACGCTTCGCAAATATCTATTTCGTTTCCAACATCAAATAGATGTATCGGCGGCCATTTCGAGACTATCGTTTGTGCACCGTCATGTACGGTACTGCCGGCGCTTCGTATTTCGTAATTCGCATAATTCTTCTGCTAGTACTAGATGGACAGGGTAAATTCCCTATTGCAGGTAAAGTCTAATCCACGGACTTCTATGGCGACGACCTGAACCGGCTCAGACAACATCTCGAATTTTTTTTTCTTATTTAATCTTTGCAATCTGTTCTATGGACGAAGCACTCCCAACTCTTTCGCGTTCTTTTTTCACGTCCTCACCTTACCCAGTCACCTGCCAAATCGAGAAAGTACGGCTGTAGGTCCGATTTTCGTAACCATCGGCACATTGCAAAGCTCCGGCGCGGATTTAATCGAGGTCCAGAGGCAAATGGTGGAACTACTCAGATGTGGCGGCTTCTGCGGAAGCGGTCCTTAAACAGTCAGTAGCTTCTCAATGAGATACCAAGCAAATTTCGCAAACATCAGGGTCAACATTAGCTAAACTGGGGCAATTCTGTCAAAACAGTTGGGCTACATTGGACAATCATCGCAAAAATCAAACTGCAAGAATTGTGGGTACTCTGCGTATCGTGGGATGAAGCGGTCCCGAAATCAATTGTTCAAAGATGGCTCACTTATCGAGATAGCCTGAAATCATTGGAGGCTCTCAGAATCGATTGCTGGATACATCACTCTACACCTCGCACTCGCCTTCAACTTCACGGGTTCAGCGACGCCTCTTAGAAAGCATCCGGTTGTGTATGCCCTTACAACGTTAGCAGATGTATCTGCCAAAATTACAATGGTGGCATTAAAGACAAAGGTTGTACCACTGAAAACCGATCAGCCTACCACATCTGGAGCTTTGTGCCGGTGTACTTCTCTCCAAACTCATGCACGCCATCGTGCAGTCACTCGACGTACCACAGAAGATCAAGCTCAATGGTCACGCCAAAAAACAAACTTTTCTCGCCTAAAGGAACGGCTGAAGAGGATAAGAGTCAACAACAACCTTACTATCGGTCAATAAGTCCTCATCAAGGAAGAAAGGATAACACTTTCGAAATGGTGATTCTGGAGGATCATCGAGACGCGGAAAATGCCAAAACGGCGTAACAACCAACCATTGACAAAGCTGGGCCCACTGCCGATCCCAGACAACTACAATGAACACCATAAAGTATTGAAATACTTTAGGTGGCCGGCAATGTTGTAGATGGCAGTAGAAGTCTCCACGACAGTTGGAGATGACACCTATCGGTGGGCACAAAATCAAACGTCGAATAACACCATTTCGAACATCATCATCGGACAACACTTTTTCGCAGCTGAGATCCATCCATGTGGACAACTGGCCTTTTTATTCAAACTTTCGAGCAGCACACATGAATAGATTATGAATAAATTATACGTAAAAATCGTATTTTGTTTCGATAATTATCATTTCTTTTCTTATTCCGCTCCAACAATACCATTTCGTCACGAGTAAAATTTTGTTATTATTTTTGTTTATTATGGCGGATTCGAGTTCGGCTTGTAAAGCTGAATCTAAAATTATAACACACAAAATATCGCAAAAAGCTGTAAGCCTGTGTAAAATCTCGATAAATTTAAATTATCTGTCACGCGTCGGTTCAATCGTAAATATTTTAAAAATCGGTGAATATTCCAGATAATTCACATAAATATGATATTTAACATAGTTATGCTATAATTCGTCTTCTATCTAGAACAGTAAACTTTTTTATAGAGCTGAGATATGGTGATTCTCGTCAAGTAATTGGCGCATTACTTGACGAGAATCACCATATCTCAGCTCTATAAAAAAGTTTACTGTTCTAGATAGAAGACGAATTATAGCTAACTACAGAACATTACTCTTGAACGGTATATTTTCCCATATAAATGACCATTTTCTAAAAATGCTCCAATCATCATGGTAATTGACATGAGTGTTCTCTATGTCATGCTGAGCAATTAAGTAGAACATCATTTTTGCATAAGAATTTGCACTGATTTTTTAAAAATTGTCGATCGAACCGACTCGTGGCAGAAAATTTGAATTTATTGAGATTTTACTCAGGTTTACAGCTTTTTGCGACATTTAGTGTGTTATAATTTTAGATTCAGCTTTTCAAGCGGGAGTAATGGCGGTGAGGTAATGTGCGGAGGTTAATAACCGTGTGGGTAATAACCGTGAGGGTAATGATTGGGAAGGTAATGAACCGAGGATAACGGCGGGAGTATCGTACGGGGCAGGGGTAGGAGGTAATATCTGAGGAATAATGTCAAGTTACTCCATCAACTAACACAACGTACATTTTAGACAGAAATGAAACCTATAATTCATACCTAAATCTACTTACAATAGCAACAATTGTCATCATCCACAAAGAAGAAAATATACCACCACTTAAATAAAAAATTGGGCACATTAACGAAATTCATTGAGATCCCGATGGTTATGTGTGAGTTGCGAAAATTAAAACATCAACAGTATAGTTAACGAGGTCCATCACAAGAATTGTTATTTTATCTGTCAGTCTTGAATACGGGGGAGAATGAAGAAGCAAGGAACAAAAATACATTGTTGCACACTCGAATTTATTTTATGTTATTTGTCATTTATTGTTGCATACAATTTAACTTTATGTATTCTTACTCACAGTTTATATACTGCGCCAAAAAAAAATCGGAACTGAATTTTTTTTCGAAAAAATATCCAGATTTAAACCATGCGTTGAACATCATCTTGGTTGACTTCATCTTAGTGAAATAACACACCATTCAAAAATTGTCTAAAAAATAAAAAAATATGCTGCTGTTTCAGACGAACTTGCTCGATATTTCATTTCTATAAATTCCAATTAGAGAATTTAGAAAACTTGAAAATGATGCTGTGGAAATATCTGTACGATGACTCCGTGTCGATTGATTGAAGTTTTAGCGAGAAACGTAGCCAAAAAATGTGACACGCATGCCAGGCATAATTTTGGTGGTCCAAGATCAAGGAGAAAATAAGTTTTTACAGTAAAAAATTTGATTTATTTAAGCTATATTGTAACAAAAATCCTTTAAAAGTTTATTCAAACGTAATAAAACTAAAATCTGCTCAACACCTCTAGCCCGCATTAGTTCGTAAATACGCCGTGGCATATGAAAAACAATGTCTATTTGTTGCCACTCTTCTTGTAAAGCATCTTACAGATCCTGAAAATTTGTTGGTTGCCTTGTTCGTTTTCTTACACGTCGTTGCTACATATCCCAGACGTGCTCTATATGCGAGTGCTGTTGCTGAAATTGGCGTGTGCTTAGAGCTGTGTGCGGCCGGGCATTATTATGTATATAAAAAAAATCCACATCCAATTTGCCTTTTTTTCCATGAAAATATGAAGCCTTAAAATTTCTTCCACAAAAATATTATAATAAAAGCATAGGCAGTTACAATAACATTATAAATTTGATCGTCACCAATTAATGCTCCGGGTTGTCCTAATTCTGCTCAAATTAAAATACTTAGTGAAGTTCCGATTATACCGGCTCATGTACCAAAAATAAAATGTAAAGTATCCATATCTTTATGATTTGTGGAAAATACCCATTATCGCGATTAAATGGCTGAAGTGTAAGCAGTAGATTGTAAATCTATATGTGCAGATATCTTTTTTAATCAATTTTTATTTTGTGGCTAATATTAAATTGAGTGAATTAATTGATTGGCTTTATAATCATAATAATGATGTTAGACTGCAATTCTAAAGGTGTAATAATTACTAAAAGAATTTGACTTATATTTATAACTTTGAAGGCTATAGTTTATTTAACTTAAAGCCAAGTAGAACAACATAAGAGAGAGGATTTGTATGAACGAAAAATGATAAACTTTTTTCTTTATACTTTTTCGTGAATTCTTTAATGCGATTAAATGAATAGCAATATATTTGTATGTCTCTTTTCCACGAAGAGTGTAAAATAATAAAGAAAAAATAAAACACGCCTAGCGTATAAAACAATACATTTAAAGGGTGTCTCTACAAGAGCGCCGGATTTATATTTGCCGCCATTTCGTTAATACGAGTTGTACGGTGATTTTTTTTGACATTTGCCACGTACAGACCACGCGATTTAAGAATATGGAGAAGTATTCAAACCAACAACGTTTAATTATTGTAAAAACACATTACAAAAATGGTGATAGTTGTGTGAAACAGTTCACCAATTACGTCAAGTTTTCGGTCGCAATAATGCGCCAAATGAATCGACAGTGAGGCGTTTAATTACAGAATTTTTGACCAAATTTACGCTAATGGATCAGGAGATCATTGTTCGTCGTCGTCTTTGTCGGTCACTCGAAAATATAGCCACAGTAAGGGAATCTGTGGCTGAGAATCCAGGAACTAACATTTCCAGAAGCATTATCTAACGAATTTTGATAAAAGATTTGCATTTGCGTACAAGGTTCAATTGGTACAAGAAATCAAGCCAAGGGACCATGCGCAACACCGTGAATTTGCTGATTGGGTGTTGGAACATCATCATCAAATTGATTTTTCGAAGAAAATAATTTTTTCAGATGAGGCACATTTTCAACTCGACGGATACGTAAATAGGCAAAACTGCGAGCAACTGTTTGGTGTACATTTTGGGCTGGCGGAGTAATTTCGCCGAATTTCGTTGAAAATGTTACTGAAAATGCGCTAACTGTTAATGGAGTGCGGTATCGTGAAATGTTAACGGAGTTTTTGTGGCCCGAATTGGATGTAATTGATATGGAGGGCATGTTTTTCCAACAAAACGGTGCGACCTGCCACACAGCACGTGAAACAATGGTGTTACTGCACACTAAGTTTCCAGGCCGTGTCATTTCTCGATTTAACACCGATGAACTTTTTTCTTTGGGGCTGTGTGAAGGAAAAAGTGCATGCGAATAAGCCTGGAACAGTTGAACATTTTAAAGGGGAAATACGGCGCGTTATTGGTGAAATACAGCCACATTTATGCGAAAACGTTATTGAAAATTTCAACAAAAGAATAACCTTGTGCCATAGGTTTTGTGGTGGCCATTTCCCTGATTTTGTATTTCACGTTTAATCGGAACTATTTTTCTTTATGTTGAAATAAAAATGTTTGCTTAATTTAAAAATAAATGTGTTTTTCTTTAAAATTAAATCCGGCGCTTTTGTTGGGACACTCTTTAAATGCGAATGAATACGAATAAATAGAAAATAAACGACTATGAATAAGCTTCTTCATCTTTCCATACAATTCTTTTAACATCACTTATATTTTGCCCCTCCAGTTTTATGATATTTTTAAAATTAACTTCTTTCCTCTTTACCTATAAAATAAACACAATTTATAGATAAAGGGGAAAGAAACAAAGAAGTTACCGGATTCAAGTTATCGTCGTATGGATATGCACAATTAGATGAACAAGTTTTGTGATAGTAAATATTCTATCAAAATTGTAAATGATTTTTAGTTTCTGTTTTAAAAATATATCAACTAAAATCATTTTGCAATTATTAAAATGAAACTCCAATATAAATCTCTAAATGAGCAATGCCAAATGTCCTTCTTCAATTTACCCAACTAATAGTTTTTCTTATTGAAGTTAGTTAGTTCGTGTCGAAAATTATTTCCCGATCTTCAATAAGAAGTAAATGAACAAAAAAAAACCTGAAATTTATACATTCAATGTCATTGGGGTAGATACTCGATTGGTTAGCAAGCAAGCAATTTGCTAGCCGAAATACTGTCTACCCAATCAATTCTATCAAGGAAATTTAAATTTCAAATTATATTTTCAATTCAAGATTTCAGCTTCTGGTTTCAAACTAAGTCGCAATATATTTTTATTGTTAATTTAAACCCTTATTTTATATTACAACAACAAATTTTTTTTGTATTGTTTTATTCTGTTCTCTCGAAAATAAAATTTAAACAAAAATCTACATCTCAAAAATGGCCCTTAATTTTTTATATTCATTTCTTTTTTCTTTTCGGATGCAAGGTCAAAAATTTTATGTTGCTATTTCTATTATTTTTTGTTTAGATTTTGATTTTTCTCTCTCTCTCTCTCTCTAGCTTCACATCCCATGAAGGGGTTTTGCCGCCCGCACTATGGTTCTCCAGCCGTCTCGGTCCATCGCTCTCGACCTCCAGTTTCGACATCCTAGTGCATGTAGATCTTGTTCGACGTCGTCACGCCAGCGCAGTCGGGGTCTTCCTCTACGACGCACACCGGCTGGTTGTTGATGGAACACACTGGTCATCCGTTGTTGTGGGGACCTTGCAACGTGGCCAAGCCATCTCACTCGATTGGATTTGATGAATCCGATAATATCGCAGTCTCCAAGTATTTGCTTTATCTCGTGGTTCATGCGAATCCGATATTCATTGTTCGCGACTTTAATTGGACCAAAGATGGGGCGAACGACCTTCCTTTCGAAAGTTGATAACAATCTACAATCATTAGTGGTCATGGTCCAGCTCTCGCTTCCGAAAGCCAGCACAGGTCTTATTAGTGCTTTGTAAAGTGCGAGCTTGCACGACTGCGATAAATGTCTAGATCGCAATAATTTTGATTGGGCGTAGAAAACTCGATGTGCGGCAGCTATTCGGGCTTTTATTTCTGCCTGCATGTCATTTGATGATGTTATAACTGATCCGAGGTATTTGAAATTTTCAACGCCAATTCCGAGATTTGCCATGGGGATGTTCCTGGGTGTTGATACAAATTTGGTTTTGCTACTGTTCACCTTCAAACCAAGTCTTCTTGCGCAGCGATCGAGCGGCACGAAACTGTCTTTGATATCGCTAGGTCTTCGGCCAAGAAGCACGATATCATCTGCATATCCAAGAATTTGGCCTGATTTATTAAATATACAGCGCGAAGTTTCGATGTTGCTTTTCCTCACTACGTACTCAAGCGCCAAATTGAACAGCACAGGCGCGATTTTGATTTTTACTCTCCATAATACGAAACCAAGTAAAACACCAGGATATTGATTTTGTCTCGAAATGTGTGAAACGAAATGAGTGTAACCAAAACCAACAACAATATAAGGCCATGCTAATGCACCAAATACAGAACAAACTACACTATAGATAGTTGTATTAGAATATATGCGTACATCGTATGTGCGCACTAGTTTAATAAGTAGTGGTGCGAAAGAAAAAAAATTAATTATTGTTAGTGTAACCAATACAATCTTTTGTAGTTTGTTGCATATTGGTATCTGTGTTTCAGACTTTGTTCCGGGCTTTTGTTGTTGGTTTTGGTGTAACCGGAGAGATATAGTAGTAGCATTTGTGTTTGTGTTAGTTTCGTGCGTATGATTGTTTTACTGCATTTCGGCTAGTGTATAGAGGAGCACGATCGCGCTTTTTGGCACTAAAAGGGTTAACCATTGTAAACGCCATATTTTTGTGTTGTTTATGTGTTTTCGATTTTTTTATAATTAACATTTTATTTATGAAATATAAAATAGTTTTACTTATAAAATTTTATTAATACATATAAAATTAGTTTATGATAAAGAAAATATTAAATATAAAATATATTAGCATGTTAAATAATGACACTCCACAGCTCTAGAGCAAACGTAATGTGCTGAGAAAAGGAAATAAGCACCATAACAATTAAATTGATTCGCCCGGATCGTGTTATTTTGGTACTGTTCATCATACAAATGACACAAATACGAACAAAGGAAAAATACAAATACAAAGACATAATTGTGTATTGTACACTGTGTACCTATTCGATTTTTTTGCTTCACTCATTTTAAATGAGTAACTCACGAGACAAAATCGATATACAGGACTCATAAACAACAGAAAGAAACAAATCTATATAATGAATTCCTGTTTGTTTGTTCCGAATGGGCGTCTCAGCCGCTCAACCGATCGCCATGAAATTTTTACCATGTACAAGTTGCATATCCAGAACCAACCTTATGATATTTTGGAAGGGGCTGGACCCCAGGGTCTAGGGGCTGCGGTACAATTTTTTCGAAAAATTTAATTTTCTTTAAATTTTTCCACGAAAATGAGTTTATGGGACTGGTTATATGTAATTACTGACATGTTCGAATCCGAGGGGCCCAGCCTTGGATCAAAAATTAATTTTTACATGTATATAGATACAAATATTTGATTATTCCAAAATGACTTCTCAGTCGCTCAACCGATCGCCATGAAATGTTTACCATGCAAATATTGCATGGTGAGGATCAATCTTACGATATTGTGAAAGGGAGTGGACCCCGGGGTCTAGGAGCTGTGGTACAAATTTTTTCAAAAATTTAAATTTTTTTACGAGAATGAGTTTTGGAAAGGGGTTATATGAAATAAAATACAAGTTCGAATTCGGGGGGTCTGCCCCTGGATCAAAAATTCATTTTTACATGTAAAGATAGAATTATTTGATTGTTCTGAAATAACGCCTTAGCCGCTTTACCGATCGCCATGAAATTTTTACCATGTACATATATGTTGCATGTTCAGGACCAAGCCCACGACGATACTTTTAAAAGGGCTGGACTTCGGGGTCTAGCGGCTGTGGTACAAATTTTTTATCAAATTTTAATTTTTTTAAGATTTTTTGACGGGAATGACTTTAGGAAAGGGGTTATATGAAATTAGTGACATGCTCCAATCCGGAAGTCTGCCCTGGATCAAGAATTTATTTTTACATGTATAGATACAATTATTTAAATGTTCCGAAATAGCGTCTTAGCCGCAAATTTAGACACCAAAAAGGAAATCTAGCGTGCGATTGTTATACAAAAATCATACCTCTACTATAATTGATTTAATTATTCAAATTAATTTTATTAATTTAAATTTAAGACAATCTTTCATCACTTTAACTGAAGACAAATCTCTGAACACTTATATTATCTATACTAATAATCCATTTTTACTGGTTTGACATGTACTGTTTAGTGATATCCTATTTATCATATCCTGTTTTGAAATGTACCATAGTCAGCGAGTTCTAATTTCCACATAACTTCAGAAATAATTAACATTCTAATTTAATCCACTATTGCAGCCGGCGGCTTTTAATGAAAATAGTAGTTTCATACTAAACGCCAATAGTTTATTAATTTATTTAGTTTATTATACTTAAATAATTAATGATTGTTTCATAAAATCAATTCTAGGAAAGGTACTAAAAAATATTGTACGTATAAACTGATTTACTTTGAAAAGTACTAGCGTTTTATATTTGAAAATAGCATCTTCTACAAGAAACATCCTTGGATTCAAATTATTGTACGTGTAAAATTGCCTTAGTTTGAAAAAACTTCTTTTGTTTTTCGAAATGTCATTTTCAACCACAGTTTGCGGTAAAACGTATCGAAGTTGACGTAGTTTTAATCGTTTTGAATAAATTAATATTAATTTGTGTTTCGGATGCCGTTGTTCTCGATTAGTTAGCTATATTGCAATAAAATAATTGCTATGATTACTTTTTGATTGTAGATTTGATTTTGCTTAAAAAAAATCCGTAAAGACATTTTCAAACACAGTTCGCGGTGAAACGTATCGAAGGGAACATTAAAATCTTTTTGATAAATTAATCCTAATTTCTGTTTTGAATGCCCGTCATTCCTGATTAATTAGCTACACGTTTCATTTTTGCTTAAAAATGCCACCGAAAAAAAGATCAATTGGGCAGGTAACTGCAAAGTCGAAGAAGATTAGAGCCGCAAGGGTGGCTGAATCAAGCGAACAGCTTGAAGCACGACTTGCAAACGTTCGAAGCAGGATGTCTTCTTCAAGAGCTGATGAAACAACTGAACAGCGCGAACCACGACTTGCAAACGTTCGAAGCAGGATGTCTTCTTCAAGAGCTGATGAAACAACTGAACAGCGCGAAATACGACTTGCAAACGTTCGAAGCAGGATGTCTTCTTCAAGAGCTGATGAAACAACTGAACAGAGCGAAATACGACTTGCAAACGTTCGAAGCAGGATGTCTTCTTCAAGAGCTGATGAAACAACTGAATAGCGCGAAACACGACTTGCAAACGTTCGAAGCAGGATGTCTTCTTCAAGAGCTGATGAAACAACTGAACAGCGCGAAACACGAGTTGCAAACGTTCGAAGCAGGATGTCTTCTTCTAGAGCTACGAAGTCGATCGGTTACGATATGGACGATTAATAGAAACTTTTAGAGTTGATTTAAAGTTAGCAGCATTCAATTACGAGAAAGACTATGATTACTATGTTTCAATTGGGCAAATGGAAAACATTTGTTTGTATTGTCATGCTTTAAAGTTTCACAATGAATCACCTGGAATGTGTTGTTCAAATGGAAAAGTGAACTTGCCTCCTCTGGATGATCCACCTGAACCTCTTCTAGCTTACGTCTCCGGAATTACTGAGTTATCCAGACATTTTCTACAAAATATTCGAAAATACAACTCTTGCTTTCAAATGACATCTTTTGGAGCAACCCAAATTGTTAAGGATGGAGGTTTTATGCCCACGTTTAAAGTACAAGGACAAATTTATCATAAAATTGGATCACTTCTTCCACTCTCTAACAACGACTCCAAGTTTTTATAAATTTACTTCATGGGCAACGAGGAGGCGGAGACTGATCAACGTTGTGCTATTAGTCCCGGAACAAAACGTGAAATAATATCAAGTTTACAGATTTTATTCCATGAACGCAATCATCTGGTAAATTTATTCAAAACTGCATTGGAGCAAATGCCATCAGATGACCACAGAGTAGTTATTCGAGTAGACAAAACACCGTCTGGTCAACATGAAAGACGATTCAATGCTCGAACAATCAACGAAGTTGCTATTGTTATGGTCGGAACGGATTTCAACCGACGTGATATTATTATCCATAGACAAAATGAAATCCTACAGCGTGTTACTGAAACACACAGATCGTATGATGCTCTTCAGTATCCAATACTGTTTTGGCAAGGAGAAGATGGGTGTCATTTCAACGTGATGCAAACTAACCCAACAACAAGTACTGCGATGACGAAAAGGGTTTCCTGCATGGATTTTTATGCGTATCGTATTATGATTGGAGCACAACAATCAAACCACATCCTGAAGTGGCGTCAACTTTTTCACCAATTCATTGTTGATATTTTTTTTTTTTTTTTTTTTTTTTTTTTTATTTAAGAAATCTTTATTTCTGTATAATATTACAACTAATCATATAGATTATCTAGTAACTGTTTTATTATTTTGTAGTCTATTCTTATGGAATGAGACCTATTGCTTCATCCCAGCTCTGCTAGTCCTTTGATTTAAGCGGCTCAAGGAACCACTAATTCTAAAGGCTTTGTTCTTTTTAGGCGCTTTGGTCTATTGGCGCGATCCAGTAGGTTCCGCAGCTCCTCGTTGTCATGCTGCTGCAGTCGCAGTACATGACTCCTTGCAAATTTTTTTATTTCATCGCTGACGTATTCCATGTTTAGATCTCGATGGAGATTGTCATTTCTAATGTACCAAGGAGCATTCACAATGCTACGTAGTACTTTGTTTTGAAATGTTTGAATGATCTTTACTGTAGTTTTTCTTGCGCAGCCCCAAAGCTGAATACCATACGTCCAGATAGGTTTTAGGATTTGTTTATATAGCAGCAGTTTGTTGTGCGTTGTAAGTTCGGAGTTTCTTCCAATAAGCCAGTGCATTTTTCTGAATTTTAAATTCAGTTCTTGCCTTTTCTTTTTAACATGCGCTTTCCACCTGAGTTTAGAGTCTAGCGTCATGCCGAGATACTTAGCATTATCAGAATATGGAATTGGTTGTGAATTCAGACTAATCGGAATATATTCTAATTTCCTATTTGTAAAGATGATATGTGTTGATTTCGATACGTTAAGTGTTATCCTCCATCGTTTTGTCCAGCTATCCACTATATTAATAGCATTTTGTAGTTTCCTGGTGGACTCAACGATACTAGCATCGGTGGTCATAACAGCTGTGTCATCAGCAAACGTTCCTATTCTAGCTTCTTCTATGTCTGGTAGATCATTCGTATACAGGAGGTATAATACGGGGCCTAGAACACTGCCTTGTGGAACCCCTGCCAATATTTTCTTCAGTTTAGAGTATTCTCCGTCCTGTCTCACCCGGAAGTAACGGTCGTTGATGTAAGACTTTAGCAATTCAAAATGTTGTTTTGGCAGATCTCGTTGGAGCTTAAATTCTAGACCGCGGTGCCAAACCTTATCAAATGCTTGGGCTACGTCTAAGAATATTGCTGAACATACTTCCTTTTTTTCCAGCGCCTCCTCAATAGTATCAGTAATCCTATGTACCTGTTCTATCGTTGAGTGCCTTTCTCGAAACCCAAATTGATGTTCTGGTATAAGATTTCTGCTCTCTATAATTGGCTTTAATCTCTTGAGAAACAGTCTCTCGAAAATTTTTGATGTTGTTGTTAACAAAGAAATAGGCCTATACGACGTTTTGTCGTTTAGTGATTTATTGGGCTTTGGAATCATTATGATTTCCGCTACTTTCCACTGTCTCGGAACATAACATAGTCTAAAGATAGCATTGATTATGTGCTGTAGTTTCCTTAGGGCTTTCTCTGGTAAAGCTTTGATTATTCGCCCCGTTATCAAGTCGTATCCAGGGGCTTTTTTATCTTTGAGGTTTTTTACTTCTTGTTTGATTTCTTTCAGAGTAACTGGTAGCACAGATGCCTCGTCTACTTTGCTTATAGGTGTTAGATATTCATTATCCGCTTGTCCAGTTGGTGGTTTGAAGGTATTTTCTAGGTGTTCGGCAAACAGATCAGCTTTTTGCTTTTCGCTGCGAGCCCAGGTTCCATCAACCATTCTAATGGGTGGCACTTGCATTTTAGGCCTTTTTAAACCTTTGGTGGCTTTCCACAGGGAATAGTCTGTGTCAGGTTTACCTGTCAGGTTACTTAGGAAGCTTGCAACTGACTCATTCTTAATCTCCTTTATAAGTAGTTTAAGTTTGTTGCACAAGTTGTTTAGGATTGTTTTGTCTTCAGGGGCTCTGGTTCTCTGCCAAGTCTTACGAGCTCTTCTTTTTTCGTTAACCAACTCTCTCACTTCAACTGGATAGGTTATACTTTTTTGTAATATTTCTTGCTGGTCGGGAGTACTTTTCCAGGCCGCTTTTTGCACACTATCAATGAGGTTTTCTAGTTCTTCTTCTATCGTGTAAGCGTTCGATATCTGCACGTGTAGGTTGATGCTTTCTTCGACTAGCTGTCGAAAGTATTCCCAGTTGGTTTTGTTATTTGTTAATCGTGGAGGGCTTGCTTTCCTTATTACCGTGTCACTTATTGTCATTAGAACTGGAGAATGGTCTGACGATAGCCCTTCTTCATTTTCAACTGCTATGTAATTTTCGGAGATACCTCTTGATATATAGAAATCCAGAAGATCAGGAGTTTTATTTGGGTCCGTAGGCCAGTAGGTTGGCTTTCTACTGGAGTGGAACTCACATTTTAATATCCTGCCTGCTTCAAATAGCTCCCTTCCTTTAGGACTAGTTCTATTTGATCCCCAGAATATGTGTTTCGCGTTAAAGTCGCCTCCAATAATAAAATTACTACCAAGCGATTTAAGAAGTTTGATGTAGTCTTCTTTTTTTGTGTTATATCTGGGTGGACAGTAGATTGCTGATATACTATAGCTCTTGTTATTTTTGGTTTCAATAGATACAGTAGCTACTTGCATAGCTTCCTCCTCTATTTTTAATTCTTCGTGGTGTTTTATATTGTCCTTAACGAAGATTGCTGTCCCGCCTCTAGCTCGTTCTGCTGGGTGTAGAGCTTGATAGCACTGATATCCACGTATTTTGACATACGACGTTCTGGTAAAATGACTTTCTGAAATTAGGCATATATCAATTTTTTTTGTGTTTAAAAATACTTCTAATTCTGAAATGCGTTGCGCTAGGCCATTTGCATTCCAGGTAGCAATTCTTAAATATTGTGTCATTATTTTTTCTTGTTAAGTTTGTATGGACTAGAATGAAGGTACTCAATAACTTCTCTAGTTTTACTTGACGCATCCGTTATTCTTTTATCTTGGCTCATCGATGTATTTTCTAGTTTTACTAGTCTCAGTTCTTGGTTTTTCAGTAGCTCGCCCATAGATTCTAGTTTTTGGTCCTGGCCAGCCAGATGTGAATTGATAGCGCTTAGCTTCTGAAGTATTTCTTGCAGAACATGGTTTTCCTGACTCGGAGCGTTCCTGATATTTTCATTCTGCTTAGCCATTTGTGCATATGTTATGCCTTCCTTAACTTTGCCGCTATTTAGGGGGATTCGTTTTGAGTAGGATTGCATCCTAGGTTGAGAACTCTGACTTGTTTGATTTCTCTTGTTGTCTCTCATTCTTTGCAGCTCTTTCGCTACCTCGCAGCCTCTGTAATTTGCTGGGTGATGATTACCACAGTGTATGCATTTTACTGGTTCGTTCTTACTTTTGTTGCATTCTTTTGTTAGATGTTTCCCAGCGCACTTTACGCATCTTGGTTCCCTATTGCAGTATTTGCGTGTGTGGTTATATGCCTGGCAGTTGTAGCACTGTGGTATTCTACTAGGGTTCTTTTTTAATGTCTCAATCTTAACTTTCATATTAAGGATTGCTTTGATTCCATATACCCTATCAATGCTCTCAGCGTTGTCAAATGTTAGCATGAAAAGGGGCAGACCAACTTTGGTTGTTGATATGTATCAACAATTGTTGATATGTATGCTAAAATCGAACATATCAACAATTGTTGATATGTATGCTAAAATCGAAAGTGAACGAATTCTTTTCATTCGCTTAAATCAGAAAAAACTTCGTTCCGAGGAATATATTCATTTGCGCGATGCAATTGCAAATGATGGAAACGTTGCTGACATTGGGAAATTGGTCATATTACCAGCTACGTATACGGAAAGTCCAAGGCACATGCACGAATACGTTCAGGATGCCATGACGTATGTCCAAAGATTTGGACGTCCTGATCTATTTATAACGTTTACGTGTAATCCAACATGGGCTGAGATTATAGATTTACTTCTAATTGGGCAATCATCGACCCATCGGCATGATCTGACAGCTAGAGTTTTCAAACAGAAACTCATAAATCTCATGAACTTCATAACTAAAAATCATATTTATAGAGAAACTCGCTGCTGGATGTATTCTATAGAATGGCAGAAAAGAGGCCTACCACATGCTCACATTTTGATTTGGTTAAAGGACAAGATTACTCCGACTCAAATTGATAGTGTTATATCAGCTGAATTACCCAATCCCCAAGAAGATCCGATACTTTTTGAAATCGTTAGCAAAAACATGATACATGGGCCATGTGGAGCCGTGAATCCCAATTCACCTTGCATGAAAGACGGAAAGTGTTCGAAAAAATATCCCCGAAAGATGTACCAGGAAACACAAACTGGTGATGACGGATATCCACAATACCGGAGACGAAAACCCGATGACGGAGGACACACAGCCACTATCAAAGTAAACAATGTGCATCATGAGGTAGATAATAGCTGGATTGTTCCTTACACTCCGTTACTGTGGAAAATATTTAAAGCCCATATTAACGTTGAGTACTGCAACTCGGTTAAGTCAATTAAATATATATATATAAATACGTCAACAAATTCACAATTCGATGAAGTCACGCAATTTCAAATAGGACGTTACATCAGCAGTAATGAAGCTGTCTGGCGAATTCTGAGTTTTAATATTCATGAGCGTTATCCAACAGTTGTACATCTCAGTGTACACTTAGAAAATGGACAACGAGTTTACTTTACGGAAAAAAATTTGTTACAGAGAGCTGCGCAACCAACGAATACGACATTAACAGCCTTTTTTCAATTGTGCGGAACAGATTCATTCGTTAAAACGTTGTTGAATCATGAAGTTCCAAAATATTATACATGGAACACGTCGAGCAAGCAGTTTTTCAGAAGAAAGCAAGGCACAATTATTCGGGAGTACCTTGGAATACGTGGTTCTGATGCCTTGGGTCGAGTTTATAATGTTCATCCTAACAATACGGAGTGTTATTTTCTGAGAATGCTGCTTCATGAAGTAAGAGGACCAACGTCTTTTCAAGCACTGAGAACTGTAAATGGCGAAGTATGTCAAACTTACAGAGAGGCATGTCTTAAACTGGGCTTACTTGAAAATATGATGAACACTGGGATAGAACACTGACCGAAGCATGTCTTACGTGTCGTCCAGCACAAATACGCAAGCTCTTTGCAATCATATTAACAACATGCACACCTTCCGATCCTAAAGGTCTTTGGGAAAAGCACAAAGAAAGCCTTAGTGAAGATATACTTTGGCAAGCACGTAGAACAATTCCCGATATGGAAATACAGTTTTTAGCAGACATATTTAATGAAGCACTTATATTACTCGAACATGCATGCTTATACATTAATAACAAAGTCATTTCCCAACTTGGGTTGCCAGCACCGACACGCCATGGAAACATTGTTCGTGATAGAGATCTATTACGAGAACAAAATTACGACGTTGGTCAGTTACGAGTTTTCGCTGAGACTCAAAAAAGTCTCTTAGTGGATGATCAAAGACAGGCATACACTAAAGTGATGCAATACATAGCAAACGGTAACGGAGGAATTATTTTTCTTGATGCACCCGAAGGCAGTGGATAAACATTTCTTCTTAATTTGATACTTGCTGAAGTAAGACTGCAGAATACAATCGGCCTCGCTGTTGCATCATATGGAATTGCATCCACTTTACTCGATGGAGGACGCACAGCACATTCAACGTTTAAACTACCATTGAATTTGAATCAAGCGGATAATTTTTCTTGCAATATAACACGAAATTCGGGAATTGCCACGTTATTAAAAACATGTTAAATCATTATTTGGGATGAATGTACCATGGCACACAAAAAAGCATTTGAAGCGGTTGATCGTACTTTGCGCGATTTGCGACAAAATAACCGACCAATGGGAGGAGCTCTAACACTACTAGCAGGTGATTTTCGTCAAACTTTGCCAGTCATTCCACGATCAACAACCGCTGATGAACTTAATGCCTGCCTGAAGGCGCCTTATCTTTGGAAACACGTTACGAAAATCACACTATCTACAAACATCCGTGTGAATTTACATCACGATGGTACAGCTAAAACATTTGCTAGGCAGCTTTTGGACATGGGTAACGTTAAATTGCCAAATGACCCTGTAACATGTGAGATATCGTTCCCGCCTAATTTTTGTCAAATATTGCCATCAATAAAGGACGTGGTAATGAAAGTATTCTCAAATCTGCCAAATAACTTCAAAAATCGTGATTGGCTGTGCGAACGTGCACTCCTAGCTCCCAAAAATGACGGCGTTAATAAATTAAATAATGAAATTCAATCGCAACTACCCACTAATGAAATACAAATCTATCGACACAGTTACTGATGTGGATCAATCCGTCAATTATCCAATAGAGTTTCTTAATTCTTTGGAGCCACTTGGTATTCCACCACACATACTATTTTTAAAAGAGGGTTCACCAATAATACTGCTCCGAAATTTAAATCCACCGAAATTGTGCAACGGAACACGGCTTTGTGTGAAGAAATTGATGCCGAATGTGATTGAAGCAACGATTATTACCGGTAAAAGTAAAGGAGAAGATGTACTAATTCCGCACATTCCTATGATTCCCACCGATTTACCGTTTGAATTCAAGCGACTACAATTCCCATTACGCCTTGCTTTTGCAATGACAATCAACAAAGCCCAGGGACAATCATTGAAAATAGCTGGTGTTATTTTGTGTAAAATTCATGCTTTTCACATGGCCAACTGTATATGTTGCTTGCTCCAGAGTGGGAACGACAAAAAATTTATTTATTTACACACCAAATGGAAAAACCAAAAATATTGTTTATCAAAAGGCTTTATAATAAAAATTATTAACTAAAATATCTTTATATTTATTATTCACTTTGATCTCGTTGAAGGTTTGTAAAAATGGAGTATAATTATTTGGCAACTGGTAACAAATACCAAACCAAAATTAATTAATTATCCTCACAAACAGGATGTCCAATAATATCATTACAAAAGTTCGCCTGGATGCATTGACGGATGAATAAATAAAATTATACTATGGAATAATTTCGTTTATTGTGATGATGATGAGCGGGATGTGAAAAGAAGTGTGAACTATTCAATGTCTTATATTCACGTGTAAGTTTTGTTGGATCATTTATTTGTTGAAAACCGGCGAGTATGGATTCCTCTATATCCGCTGGAAGCTACCCGATTAAGACACGTGTTGTCGCCGAGGATCCAGTAACAAAATAGCCCGCCTAAACCACCGTCGAACCTCTACGAAATGGTACGACTGGCATCATGCAATTTGGTCCTGATGAACAAACTCTGTATCGGCTGTCTGATGCATACAAATTGAACCATGATTCATCCGAAAAAAGGACATTACACCAGTCCCTCGGAGTCCATTTCTGTACTGCAACGCATATTTTTTTCGTTGCCGACGATGATGGTTAGTCAGATACGAAACTGTAACAGGTCCACGTGATCTTGATCTAAGTCACACTAATATCAATGTCACACAATTTCAAGATAAGTTTAATCCGCTTCAACTGAAGCCACAGTCCGATTCAATCCGGCTTCAACTAAAACCACAATTTTTGTGGCGCGACCGAGTAATTGTTCTTTTCGATTCATCTCATTTGAATCTTCAAATAACTATGCGATAAATTAAATTATTATTTTCCGTAAAATTATTTAAAATTTAAAGAAACTTTCAATTTTATCGTTGTTAACAATTATACGCGCGCTAAAACTTCAATAAATATCGACAAGAACACGTCGTACAGAAAATCCCACTTTAAGGTTTAGCTAATAAAATGGCTAATTTGGATTTGTCAATGAAATATCAAAAAAGTTCGTTTACAGTCCCAAGCATTACCATATTTTTTTTTTCTTTTAGACAATGTTTATTTTACTCAGAAAAGTCATAAAAAACAAAACAAAGTAAAATGGGTTCCAGTGTCGAAAAAAAGACAAAATGTGATGTTATTTCACCAAAAAACAAGCGTTCAAATCTGGAAATTTTTCGAAAAAAATGTATTTTCCGTTTTTTTGGTACAGTGTATCTTTAATTGGGTTCTCTTAAAAAATAAATTATTTATTGAACATTTTGTTTTTGGAATTTATTTCCGGTTCGGAAGGGGTTTTTGTTTTTGCTGCTTCCGCTGAATTTCCTTACGTGCTGCTTTTGGCATGCCAATACATGACACCAATACCAACATAAAATTACTGATATAAATATTGAAATAAAAAATATAAAAATTTATACGCAAAGTTTTTATTTTTTTTTTTTTTTTTTTATTTTTTTTTTTTTATTTAATAAATTTATTTATTTATACAATATTACAACTGATTCAGAGATCATCTAGTAATTTATCTTTCTTAAATTAAGTTCTCGGGTTAAGATGAGTAACCTATTGGTTACTCATTTTATAGTACTTTCTTCTAAAACAAACTGCCCAGCTCCAGAGGTTTCTGCCTTTGGAGTCTCCTCACGCCGTTAGTGGTGTCCAACATACGACGGATATCTGCATTTTCGTGTAGAGATAAGCGCTGTACGTGTTTCCTTGCATGATTCTTTATTTCATCGGTGACGTATTCCATCTTCAAGTCTCTATGGATGTTGTCATTCCTAATGTACCATGGGGCGTTCACAATCCCTCGTAGCACTTTATTTTGGAAGCATTGTATCATTTGTACATTGGTTTTCTTGGCACAACCCCAAAGCTGGATACCATAGGTCCATACTGGTTTTAGCATTTGCCTGTATAGAAGCAATTTGTTGTGTATTGAGAGCTCAGAGTTTCTACCCATGAGCCAATACATTTTTCTATATTTGATGTTTAACTCTTCTTTTTCTTCTTGATGTGTTCTTTCCATCTTAGTTTAGCATCGAGGGTCATGCCAAGGTATTTAGCTGTATTTGCATATGGAATTTACAGTTTACATTTTGATTTGTAAAGTTGACGTGTACTGATTTGGCTTCATTTAATGAGATGCGCCATTTTTTAGTCCAGTTGCTCACCGTGTTAACTGCACTTTGAAGTTTGCTTGTTGCTTCCGAAATATCTTTTCCAACTGCTAGAATAGCTGTATCGTCTGCAAATGTTGCTACTGTGGTACCTTCAATATTCGGTAAGTCTCTCGTATAAAGAATAAACAGAATAGGTCCAAGTACGCTACCTTGTGGTATACCTGCTGATATTCTTTTTATTTCAGAGTACTCATTTTCAAATTTGACTCTAAAGTGTCGATCAGCTATGTACGATTTAAGAACTTGATAAAATTGCTGAGGCAGGTCTCGATGCAGTTTAAATTCAAGCCCTTGGTGCCAAACTTTGTCGAAAGCTTGAGCTACATCTAAGAAAATACTGGAGCATATTTTCTTATTCTCGAGTGCATCCTCAATGACATCCGTTATTCTGTGAACTTGTTCAACTGTAGAGTGATTTTCTCTAAACCCAAATTGGTGTGGTGGAATTAGGCATCTCTCTTCTATTATAGGTTTGAGTCTTTTCAGCAACAGTTTTTCAAATATTTTTGATATGATTGGAAGTAGTGATATCGGTCTATATGATTTTTTATCGTTCCCTGGTTTGCCTGGTTTATGAATCATTATTACTTCGGCCACCTTCCATTGTCGTGGAACATATTTCAATCTGAAAGCTGCATTAATTATTTGATTTAATTTACGCAAACCTTTCTCGGGAATGGCTTTCACAATTTGCCCAGTTATTAAATCATAACCTGGAGTTTTTCTAATATTTAAGTTACTATTGATTTCAGTTTTAAGCTCCAATAAAGTCACATGCCTTATGTCAAGATCATCTGCTTTGTTTACGACTGTTGTATTTTCATTTGCTGTTTGCCTCGGCAACGGTTGAAAAGTCTCTTCTAAATAAGCAGCAAATAGAGAGACTTTCTGTTTGTCACTTTTAGCCCATGAACCGTCATCGCATTTGATAGGCGGCACATGCATTTTGGATCTTTTTAGTCCCTTCGTTGCTTTCCAAAGCGAGTAATCGTCATCCTTTAATTCAGAAAGACCTCGTAGTCGCTTAATTATGCTTTCGTTCTTTATTTCTTTTATTAGTTGTTTTAATTTGTTGCACAAAAAAGTTAGAATAGATTTGTGTTGCGGTGCACAAGAGTGCTGCCAGATTTTGCGAGCTTTCCGTTTCTCCCTAAGTAGCTCTCTGACTTCAAGAGGATAGTTATGTTTCATTATAGCGTTGGTATGAGAAATCGGTGAACTTTCCCAAGCCGCTTGTTGGATGTTGTTATTAAATATTTCTAGTTCATCTTCCAACTGCACCTTCGTTCTAATTGGTTCGCCGAGATTTGTTCGATCTTCTACTAATTTCTTGAATAGATCCCAATTGGTTTTATTGTTTGTTAACTTAGGTGAATTATCTTTTTTTATTATCATTGTACTCAGTGTCATGATCACAGGTGAGTGGTCAGATGATAGTCCTTCACTATTTTCAATGCATGTGTAGTCCTCTAAAACTCCTTTTGTTACAAAGAAGTCAAGAAGATCTGGAATTTTATGTATGTCAGCAGGCCAATATGTTGGTTTATCGCCAGAGAGGAATTCACAGTTACGCAAAGTGTAAGTATACGCAAAGTGTTTTTCAAACTGTTTGCTTTTATCAAAAAACAATTTTTATGCCATTAGAACATTAATCCGAAGTGGAGTATCCGCAGTATTACCTACTCAGTACTCGCAGTTTATTTGCCACTAAATAAACTGTATAAATTTTCGTCTGTGCGCTTACTGTAAATATATTTGTTTTAATGGAAATGAATTAAATCGAAAATTGATTTCCATTTTACATAGATTTTTTGGTGCGCTACCATTGGATTGTTGCTGGATTTTATTTTGCCGAGCAATAAAAAAAGTTGAAATACAATTCAAAAAGTTTAAAAATAGAAAATTTATTTAAATTATAACATAGGTAAAATACAATAAAAAATTGTTATTATTTTAATTGAATTTTTTTGTTTGTTTTAGTTCTATGTTCATACTAAGTATGTACGTGTGTAATTTTGTTGACTATTAAATTTGTATAAAATAAATAATTAAATAAACATAATAAAAATATTGAATTTTTCGCTTTTCGGCCGACTTTATTTATATGCCAGATTTAAATTTAGATGTTTGACCTGCTTCACTGTACATATAATATACGAAAATTGTATTATTTTAATTAATTAAATTTAATGTTCCGACGTCGATAACGCTAATTAAATAATACGGCGTTGGATTTTTATTTGCGAAATTTAATTGTAATTTAGTTTTTTTATTATCATTATACCATAAACTGTTTTTTTAATAATCTCATATTTTATGCTATTTTTAATTTGTTTTTATCGAAATAATTAATTAATTAATGATGTGTTTTTCGTTGTACTCAAATTGAATAACATTTTCATACGCCTGCTAATGATTCCTTGTAGGTACACCTGGGCGTAATTAAAATATAACTAATTAATTGGCACTATGATTTTATTAAAATAAATGGCTTTATGAATTATGATGTGAATTTGCATGTATTTATTTATTTATTTATTTATAGAGAAATCTATTCTGTGAGTTAAATATTAAAGATTAAAACCAAACATACAGTTTAAAACAAGAATTAAATCAAAAAACAAATTAAAAAAAATTTATTAAACAAATAATAGAAATCAAATATTGATTGAACATTTAAAAATTTTATAAATGATTCTTCAAGAAATTTTTGAAGTTATCTTTGACAAATTAAAAGAAACTTTGAAAAATTAAAGTGAAATAGGTGATCGATGATGTTGAATGATTTAGACAACCTATTAATGGGGTTGTTTCTCCATAATTTGTAGAATGGTGTTTTAGTGCTAAAAACTCAAGGTTTCGAAATGTTTGGCATGGCTCATGAATTGATGAACATAAGGTTCGGTTATCATTAAATTCACCTGTCCATCGTTTACCTTTAATCCAAACACGGCATTCATCTTCGCAATACAATTTTAATACGCCCATTGAAACTGGTGTTTTTGGACAAATGTAAAACTTAAATCTATAATATTAGCAATACTTTGTACGAAGTGATTAACGGATTTCTTTTACGATGAAACGAAACGATTTTGCATTTCTTAATATTTAAGTACATCGAGTTTCGACCACACCACTCACATAATTTATCGTGTCTTCTTGAAGTTTCTCCATATATATCATTCCATTAACAGTACGAAAAATTATCACGCCATCAGCAAATATGAGCACGTTTGAGTTTTTGATTATCTCGGTTATTCGATCTATGAAAACAATAAAAATCCAGAGCCCAAATTCATCCTTGAGGAAAACCAGACGTAACTTTAATACCGTTTGATTACTCATTTCCTATTATTACAAATTGTCATGTGAGTCACGTCCGAAATCCCTTTTTTGAAATCCCACGGTTAATGTGGAATTTCTGACGTGATTATCACACCAGATATCCCATAGATCCGTTTAATGGTTAAAGCATTTGCTTTAGTTCAATTTACATGCGATAGGTACAACGTCTATTGAAGTAGATCAACTATGTAAGAAAATGTCGTAGTTTTCTAGTCACAATGTTTAGACTAGATGTATATAACATGTTAAGACCAGAAATCAATGGTGCCATACTCCATATCAGCCAGAATTGGGTCATAGAAACCATTAAATCAACCCTAATTTCAAAAGATCAATTTCTAAAATAAATTATATGGGCGACTTCTGCCTGTAACCCTAATTTCCAAAAAACTTTGCGGGAAGGTCTTGTAAATGCGATTCTGGTTGATGGGGGGAAAAGAAATTTGATCTGAATCGTCATTTCACCTTGTTTAAGTGATTTCATTAATAAAAGGTGAGATTACCAGAAGTAGCCCATATAAAATTTTTCAGACATTGATCTTTCGAAATTAAGGTTGAAGGAAGGGGATATGCGAAAATCGATTCGACTACCACGAATAAATATACCGATGTTTTCAGGGATTTACTCAGAATTTCCCTCATTTAGAGATATATTTCATGCTTCAGTCGGAAGAAAAACTAATATAAGTGGAGCCAAGAAGCTACAATATCTAAATGTTAGTGGGCGATACTGCGACTTTAATCAGGCATATTGAAATGACAGGCGCGAATTACGAAGAAGCTTGTTGTATAATTAAGGAGTGGTTTAATAATAAACGATATGTCGTTGCTACTTTATTGAAAAGGTTCATGAACCAACCATCTATATCCGTTGCTATCCGTTGCACCACATGTCTGATGTGATGGAGGAAGTTTTGAGAGGACTTAAAGCCGTTGGACCGTAAGCTGAAACCAGGGATCCATGGTTAATTTCAATATTGTTGAATAAATTTAATGCGCCATCTAAGCAAGCATGGGCGGTATACATATGCGAAGAAGATTTTCCAACACTTGCGCAGTTTAAAAAATTCTTCAACAAACGCGATACTGCATTAGGCGGTTGTGAAACTAAGCGGCCAAGTCATACTAGTAAACCCGAAACGGGAAGAGTTAGAACTGGAAAGCATGTTGCTCCAAATAAGAATCCAATATGTCCAAAATGCGATGCTGAATATGTGTGAGAAGTTATATATGTGTGAGAAGTTTTTAGAGTTAGATGTATCGAGCAGAAGAGGTTCCGTTGCAGAGCAAAGCTTATGCTTTAATTGTTTACGATCAAACCACCAAGCTGCTATGTGTAGATTCCATTTTTGATGTAATAAATGTAACCACTGCATGTACAGCATCATAATCCTAATGTAACTTGAAAATTCAAAGAAAGCGGAATCTCGAAATTATCAAGCGAACATTTGTAATGAACTACAATTAAAGGTAAACGCGCATCCAACTAAAAATTTCCAGGCATTACTTCCCACAGCGATTGCTAAAATTCGCGACTATTCCGGATTCTTATTGGATTCTGGCGCACAAGCATCTTTTATTTCAGAAAATTGTATCCAGCGACTAAAACTTAATACGAGAGGATTGGCTTCAATTACCATATTTTGCTGCTATGATGACAAGTTGAGATAGACGTGCTGATATTGAATAAACTACCAACTAGATTGCCAAGTTAATACATCAATGTAAATTGTTATAATGAACTAAACCATTTACAGCTTGCAGATCCCGATTATCTCAAACCTAGTCATATCGACATCATGATTGGAGCTGATAAGTTTTTCATTGTTTTGAGTGAAGGTCGCATTGAAATTAATGATAAAAGGCTAGTGACACGAAAAACCATGTTTGGATGGGTGATAGCAGGAGAACTAAGTCATTGTACTGCTGATGAGACACGAAACAGCAACCTGAGCTACAATTTTCACGCGACTGTGAATATTGACGAGACATTAAGAAAGTTTTGGGAATTGCAAGAAATTCGAAGTTGCGAACTATTGACCAACGATGAGAAACCATAGACAATATAATAATCAGTCTGATTTCATGTCTGATTTAAATTCCATTTCCATCTATAGATCAACTTGTAACTAAACACAACTTTTTATTTCAAGAGCTTAAAGCTTATATGGATCGGATCTTCGATTAATTATTATAATTTTTTCTATATGTATGTTTTGTTACTTCGCTGTTTTACATGTAGAAAATAAAATAGTTTAAAAAAATTAACAAATGACAGCCAGTATTCCAATGTACTATCGGTTATTATACGGAAATATGTAATTATTTATTTACCATTGCAGAGAACGTGATATATAAAAATAAAATATGTAAGTAACTAAAAACGCACGATGACAGAGGGTAGATATATAGTTAAAATCCCACTTAAAGACGAAACTCCAAAATTGGGAAATTTGTTCTCTATTGCAACGAAGCGCTTTCAACATTTGGAGCGAAAACTAAATGCCAATCCACACTTAAAATGCAAATATATGAAGGTTATGCAAGAATATATCGAGTTAGGGCATATGCGCGAAATGTCCCTTACTGATAAATCTAACAGTGACGCTACGAGTTTTTATTTACCACATCATTGCGTAGCAAAAGAGTCTAGCAAGAACAACTAAAATTCGAGAAGTGTTTGATGGATCTTCCAAGTCTAGTAGTGGTTTGTCGATTAACGACAATATGCTTGTTGATCCAACAATACAACCCACTTTTTGGACAACGTTACTAAATTTTCGTTATCATAAAATTGTTCTAGCCACCGATATCGAAAAGATGTACAGACAAGTGAAGGTGGCTGAGGAGAATCATGATTACCAAAGAGTCTTGTTGCGAGAGAATGATCACGAACCCCTAAAACACTTCGTGCTTACTACAGGAACCTTCGGTGTAGCAAGTTCAGCTTTTCTAGCGATTAGAGCTCTATATCAATCAGCCTATGACATGGAAGAGCAATTCCAGGATGTAGCTCAGGTAATTAGAAATGATTTTTATGTTGATGACCTAATTACAGGAGCAGACACATTAGAAAGGGCAATGGATCTAAAAACCAAAATTCAGCACGTCATTGGGCAGTCGAAGTTCAAGTTAAGAAAATGGATGTCAAACGCAAAGGAATTGGCTCATACATCGGATTTTTTGGAAATATAGGAAACCGATACAAGTGCAAATGTTCTTGGCATACAATGGAACCCCTTGAAGGATACTTTCACTCTTACGGTGAAGTTCCCAAAACCTTTAATTTCAACGAAACGTACTTTAATCTTCAATGCCTCTAAAATATTTGACCCGTTAGGCTGGGTGTCGCCCTCGACAATAATCGCAAAAATGTTGTTTCAAACGCGTTTTCTACGCAAAATAGAATGAGCCGGCCAATTACCAGATGACATTGCAAAGATATGGAACCAGCTGAAGTCCAATGAGAAAGCAGAACTACACAGATTTACGCGAGACGCGAGTGAGTGAGCATATTCTGCAGTAGTTTATTCTCGATCTACAAAGCATGATGGAACTACTGGTTGCAACCAAGACTAACGTTGCTCCCATAAAACAAGTTAGTCTTCCAAGATTGAAGTTGGCGTTTGTCAGATCACCCCGCGTGAAACGGTAAACTTTTGTACGTAATCGGACTGTGGAGATATTGAATTCACTACCAAGGCAGCACTTTAACCACGTTAAATCAAATCAAAATCCAGCATCAAGAGGAGTGTTTCCATCAACGCTATTGAATCTGCGACATTGGTTGAAGGCTTCTGCCTGGTTGGAGTTGGAAAGTGAATATTGGCCCAAATGCGATGAAATATATAGTAATCCTGACTCAAATTCAGAAAGGCGAAGTGAAAAAATATCTACGATGCACGCATTTCATTGCCAAAAAGACGGTCACGTAATCGAAGAGCTAATTGGCAGAACCTCTGGTTTTAATAAACTAATAAAAATTCTAATGCTGCGTGCCTAACGCCGATTTTTTTGTCTAAATTTCCGACTAACTAAATTGATCGTTAGTTTGCCCAAGTATTGTTAGATCTCTAATATTTATAAACCAAAATGTACCTGATATTTAATTCTAAACTGCTAACTTAGTTCCGATTTATGTTAGTTCCTTAGTATGTTAAATTAAAGTTTAAATAGCAGATTTTAATTAAACATCAGAGGCGGTTTGTTTTGTGCCATCTTTGAACGATTGTTATGAACTAACCATCAATTTAGTTAGTTGAAAATTTAGACAAAAAAATCGACGTGAGGCACACATCATTAGGTTCGTTAACAGGTTCTTAGCAAATACTTAAGCGATTCGAAGCGAACGAAAATATTCCCCACTAACGGTAAAGGAATTGGAAAATTCAACCAGGCAGGTAATAAGATAATAATAAGACACCGGACAAGTGGCGCAGAGGTTAAAGCTTCGGCACTTGGACCGGGAGGTACAGTGTTCGAATCCCACCAGAGGCTGGATGCAATAGCGAATTTTCGTCATCGATCACAGTCGGTGATGTTAATAAACGATAATGGGTGGTGTTTGGCGTGAATGTAAAGTTATCGAATTCGTTGGCGAAATAAAGGAGCTAAGAACCAACAAGACACTAAAAGGAAATGGTAACTTTCTTCCAGTCACACTATTTTATCAATGGGGATGGCGTGCTCAGAGTTGGTGGAAGATTACAAAATTCAATGAGTCGATACGTTTTGAAGTACCCCTACCCCTACATTATCATCCTATCCAAATCCCATATCCTGAGTAGAATTGTAATTTCCTATGTCCATAGTAAACATCTGCATCCTGGCCCTTCCTTAATATTCCATCTTATCCGTCAAAAATATTGGATTGTTAGAGGCAGGAGTCTGGTGAGGGAAGAGCTGAAAAATGTGTAAAATGCTTCCGGCAAAAGGCGACAACTGCAAAACAACTTATGGGCAATTTTCCAGCAGTCAGAACTACGCCTTGTTGCAGAATATACGCCTAATTGCAGAATATTTGGTACAAAGTTCGATTCGATGGCATTTAATACCACCAGCTGCCCCTCACTTTGAGGGCCTATGGGAGGCTGTTGTGAAATCGGTGAAATCACATTTAAACAAGGCCACAAATAATTGTAATTTGACATTCGAAGAGATATCCACGCTGTTAACTCAAATAGAAACAATTTATTCTTTTCCCTTATCTTAAGATGACGATTTACTGTCAGTTTATCGTGAACAATTTATCGTGAGCAATTTATCGTAGAACAAGTTATCGTAGAACAATTTATCGTGGAAACAATTTATCGTGGAATCAATTTATCGTGGAACAATTTATCGTAGAACACTTTATTGTGGGCAATTTATCGTATAACAGTTTATCGTGGACAATTTATCGTATAACAGTATGGAACAGCTTTAGAATCGCAGTCAAATTTTTTGACAGTCTGAGCGACGGTAGTGCCACTTTGGCCAAGAGCGGAATTGTTTATAACTAAAAATGCGCCTTTGCTTATCATTTTGGACCTAGCTCCATCTATTGGAATAAAAACGAATTAAAATTTAAAAAAATACGTTAAGACGTGCTAAAAAAAATTTAATAAAAAATATTGAATCTCATTTAAAAATAAATGAAATTTAATATTTTTTTATGAATATATTAAATTGAGAGTGGAAGTCGCACTGCGTGCCGCACGTAGGGGCAGATTATATAGAATCTATTAATGACACCTACGCTCCTCCCCGTAGCCCTGTGGGGCTCTTTAGATTTTAATTTCGGGGGGCGTAGGAGCCGGGATCTTCAAACATGTCGCACTGCGTGCCGCACGTAGGAGCGGATTATATAGAATCTATAAATGACACCTACGCTCCTCCCCGTAGCCCTGCGGGGCTCTTTAGATTTTAATTTCGGGGAGCGTAGGAGCCGGGATCTTTAATCATATTCCAGAACTTCTTCCAAAAATCATTCAATAATCCCATTTCCATCCAAAATACCCAATCCCATCATAATCGGTTAAGAAACTACCGAGTTCCGTCCCACATGGCCATATTCCAGAACTTTTTCCAAAAATCATTCAATAATCCCATTTCCATCTAACATACCCAATCCCATCATAATCGGTTAAGAAACTACCGAGTTCCGTCCCACATGGCCATATTCCAGAACTTCTTCAAAAAACCATCCAATAATCCCATTTCCCTCCAACATACCCAATCCCATCATAATCGGTTAAGAAACTACCGAGTTCCGTCCCACATGGCCATATTCCAGAACTTCGTCCCAAAATCATTCAATAATCCCATTTCCATCCAACATACTAAATCCCATCATAATCAGTTAAGAAACTACCGAGTTCCGTCCAACATGGCAATATTCCAGAACTTCTTCCCAAAATCATTCAATAATCCCATTTCCATCCAACATACCCAATCCCATCATAATCGGTTAAGAAACTACCGAGTTCCGTCCCACATGGTAATATTCCAGAACTTCTTCCAAAAATCATTAAAGAATCCCACTAATTTTTTTGATACCACGCATAAAACCTTTCTACGATAAATTGTCCACGAAAAACTGTTCTACGATAAATTGTCCCACGATAAATTGTGTCCACGGTAAATTGTGTCCACGATAAACTGTTCTACGATTAAATGTTCACGTTAAATTGAAACACGATAAATTGTTTACGATAAAGAGACCGTCACCCTAAGATGACACAACAATTGAAGCACTAACACCCGCTCACTTTTTAATCGGATCAAAATTATCAGCAATCCGGAAATTTATCCAGAAAACGTATCAATATCACGAATATCCCGATGGCAGTCAATACAACAACGAGTCAGAGGTTTCTGGAATCATTTCAGCATGGAGTTTTTAAATCCACTTGAACAGCGAAACAAATGGCCTAAAAGAATGGAAAATTTAAAAATCAACGACTTAGTATTGGTTAAAGAGGGGTCTTTTTTCTCTTAGATGTAAAATCACTTTAATAATCGAAACTATAACACAAACATCACAATTATCACCAATCAGCACTATGCAATTTAATCCGCGATATGCATAGCTGGCTATTCGTTATTTATGTTTACGTATTGTACAAACGAAATGAAATATAGTTTTGTTTGTCAACAATCTAACACCACTACGAACGCAATTTGTCAAGCTGTCAGGTTGATTGTACGAACATATAAAACCGTTATAAATAGTACTAGATTTTTAGTACTTGTACAATTTTGTCAATATTGCTTCGCGAGTTCAAATAGAGATGACGTGTTAATAGTTTATTCAAATTTTGCTCTAATAAATTTCTTATTATCATTGGGGAAATTTAAAAATCCTAACGTTCGGAACAATTTTTTTTTTTTTTTTTTTTTTATTTTCCAAGAAAAAAAAATACAATTTTTTTGTATACAGGAAAATATTTGTTACACAAAGCTAATATTTCAAAATGGTTAAGAATCTTATACTATAAAAAGAATACAAACTAAATTAAATTAAATTAAATTGAATTGGCACAAACAAATAATTAGTGACAAAATTATAGCTTTCAAACAAATTAATAAACATAAGTAAAATCCAACCAAGTATCAATGAAACAAATCATATTCTGTAATAAAATTTGAAAAAAGTTTATTTTTAAGATTAGATTTGAAAGTAGAAATTTTCAAGGTCATCTAATTGATTAAATAATTCTAGTCCATGGTAGAGGATACTATTTTGGGTGGCTATAAATTTATATTTTGGAATCCGATAATTTAAGTGGTTGCGAGTTTGCCGCTCACTGATCGAAAAGTTAGTCTGGAAATCAATTGTACACCTAAGAAGTTCATATCTAACTTTGTAAATCGTCAGTTGATATTCGTAGAGGATGAGGTACTTCAAGGGTAGTATTTCGTCACTATATAGGATTTTTGTTGGTGTTAAAAGGGGTAGTTGTTTGATTGCCTTAATGGCTTTGTTTTGTATGATTTGTAAGTCATTGGTGTATGTAATGTTCGCTCCTCCCCAGATTTGTATCAGATAAGAGAGATGCGAGTTAATAAAACTAAAATAGATGTTTTTCCGCATAAAATGTGGGATGAACCGACCGACTCGTCTCAAAACCGCAACAATAGGTATTACTTTAACTCTGATACTGTTTATATGATTAATCCATGATAGCTGAGAATTAATAATCAACCCAAGGTAAGAAATGCTTTCAACTCGATGTATAACACTATTATTAAAATTAATTTCATCTATTAAAGCAGCAGGTTTATGTTTAAAAAAAAAGAGTTATAAAACTTGTTTTTGATACATTTAATTTAAACTTATTGCAACAGAGCCAATTGTGGATTTTAAGAAGATCATTTTCCATCGCAGTTTTTTGTTGTGGAAACGATTCAGAGCTGTAAATTAAAACAGCATGATCAGCAAACAATGGCAATTTTCCCTCCAAACTAAGATCAAATAGGTCGTTTATGTAAAGTAGAAACATTACTGGTCCTAGGATCGATCCTTGTGGTACTCCGCGCTTCACAGTAATTTTTGATGATGTGTGACTATCAATTTTAACAACTTGTGTTCGATCTATTAGGTAATTTTGGATTAGTTTGATGAATTTACCGCAAATTCCATAATGGTTTAGTTTAGTCAAGAGTATTTGGTGGTCTACACAATCAAACGCTTTCATTATATGAAGAAACAAACAAGAAGTTGCTTTTTTTTTGTTCTATGGAACTGTAAATATTTTCAATCAAATTAATACTAGCTGAGAGTGTACTATTTGATTTCATAAAACCAAATTGATTTTTATGGATGATTTGATTTGATTCAATATGCTCTGAGAGACGGTTATAAATAATACGCTCAAACACTTTACTGAAAACAGGCAGAACCGATATTGGCTGATAATTGCTTAAATTTAAGGAATCTCCAGATTTAAAAATTGGAGTAATACGAGCTGATTTCATAAACTCAGGGAAAATGCATTGTACAATCCACAAATTTAGAGTGCGAGTCAGCAAGGGACACAACAAGTGCGAAAGTTCTTTAATTATTCCTACCGTAATATTATCGACCCCTTTTGACGATGTGATCTTAACATTTTTGATAATGGTGGTCACTTCTTCTTGTTCTACTGCGGAAAACACAGACAGTTCGCGATATTCTTTTGGTGACAACTGCAACGCAAGAGGTGTAACTGATGCATGTAACTGATTTGAATTTTTTACTGTAATAATTCTTTTTAGATTTATCTATCTGATATCTAAATTTGACATTGAGTGATTTAAAAGTTTCAGAAAAATATCTGTTATTTGGGTATCTTTTAGTAAATTTATAAACTCTGTCTCGTACTTTAAGTTGTTTATATAGTTTATCGGTGAACCATGGTTTTTTGTAAGAAGGGGCTTTAATTGTTTTTGTATATGTCACAGTGTTCAAACTAATTAAATTAACAAGTTCATTGTAGACAGTTTCAAACGAGGGATCATTTTTGAAGCTATTAGTTGTATCATAGACGATAATACGTTGGTATAGTTGGTTTTTACCACATTTAAAATAGTTGACACTGAATTTTTAATAATGTGGTATTTAAAATACAAAAAACGATGATCGCTTAACGCCGAATCTCCATAGTATATTGCAAATTGGCTAGATGTGTTCGTCAAGATATGGTCCAAAATACTCTTTGAGCTGGATGTTAAGCGGGTTGCAAATAATTCATCAATTTCATTAACTATAGTATGATTATTGAGTTGTAAGGTGGATTTGTAGTTAAGCACCTGTGGATTTGAGTTTTCCAATAGATTGATGTTAAAGTCACCAACTATGATTTGGTTTTTATTTGTACTAGTAATCTGGTCAAGATGGGTTAAAAACGATCTATGATTAGTGTGTGGCGGCTTATAAATCCCTAATAAGTATAAATTTAATTTTCGAGAAAAAAGTGTTATGCTTTGATTTTCTTCAAAAGCTTTCTCGCTTAAGAACGTAAAGTCTAAGTTACATTAATGCTGTTCAAAATTAAATTCATCTGTTGTTATTAATAATCTCAAAGAGTTTATGAACAAAATGAAATTTGAAAATAATAAAAATAAACAACTAGTTAATATGTGTAGCAAAGTAATTACATAACTATAATCAGAAAATTGATATATGAAATAATATTTGACATAATTTTGATTTCTAGAAATAAAGTAAGTTAAAATGTAATTTATAGTATATGTTCAAACAACTAAACAAAATTTATAAGTACATCGTATCGTGAACGAGAAAAAAAATAATAATAATAATAAAAAAATTGTGAGACTGTAGGTACTAACAATTTTGGTAGTTGTTATCACATAATACAAAAGAAAAAAAATACATTGAAAAAATATACAACAATTATGATCATATGATTCATTGAAAATATTGATAGCTAACGTTTTAGTTGCCGTAATGCGATGATACATATGCAAAAATAAAATGATAAGATATATAACATAAATATTTTTTCTCTTGCTCTCGCACTCGTAAATGAAGATATTATACAGCAAGATCGATGACATCATCCATAGTACGTATGATTTCAGGTTTCGAGTCTACTTTGATTTTGCAATGGATTACGTTGTGACGAAACCAGCAATATTTGATTTTATTTTTTTTTCTTAACTGAACTAATGTTTTGATGATGTTGTTATTCATTGCGGTTAACCTGTCGCGTATAATAATTTCATCGTCTCCATTTCTAGCATCAGGAAAAATCTGTTTGACATGCAAGGGTCCATTTGTACAAATTTGAATCATAACATTATTTTTTGACTCCAAACTGTCGAATATTAAAATTAATTCACTGAAATAGTTTCGGTTTCGACTGGGGCTTTTCGCAACAATTTGTTTGATGTATGACCATAAAATATTGTTTGGCACAAAGTTGTATATTTCGGCAAGCTTACCAATAACGTGATCTTTGTTTTTTTCCTCAATTGAGATTCCCGTTACAAGTATTTCTTGTTCAAGTTGTTGTTATTTTAGATAATTAACTTCAGCAGACAAGGATCTCACTTCTTTACTTGTAGTATCTGCAACAGCCTCCACTTTCTGAACTCGAGTGTTGATTTGTTGAATCTCAGTTTTGATATCATTTATATCGGCTTTTAATTCAGTGTGGTCTCGCTTATTTGATTGCAATAGAAAACCAATAGCGGACGGACATGATATCGGAATTTGTCGGTTTAGGAACTTTTAACAAATTTTCGAGGCTCATTTTTGACAATATCTAGTAAACTTAAACTTTTAGATTGTTTATGAAATGCAGCCTTCACCACTTTATTTTACACAGTAACCGTTCAACAATTTTAACTCGTTTATTGTATACTAAAAATACTTTATCACTTGCAAATATGGTGGATATTATTTGAGACCACCAAAATTGTCATTCACATGTATATTTTTTTTAGAAACAAAAAAACCAATTATTCAGCACTGATTGTTATTTTAATAAAACTTTTTTTTCAATTGTTTGTTCAATTTTTGTCACATATGGTATGTAAACTTTTTATTTGAGATTTAAACAGAAAAAAAAGAAAAATATAAAGAAATAATCCGGACGAGCAAATTAATACAACTTTACTCTTTCGCCATTTTTTAATAAAAATCTCTCTCTTTTTCCTGCGACTTTCGAGGCGACAACATCTAGAAAATATACAAAGCGATTAAACAAAGCGATTATACAATCAGGTGATTGTAATATATTTATTTTAAATAAAAAATAAAAATAACTTTGTAAATACATGGTTGTGAGATAAAACCAGCAAATTTTGAGGTTTTATTTAAAAATTAATTTCCCAACATCCCGCGATTATTACAAAATTATACAATTGGTATGGCGAATGGAAATTGGAATCTATAATAATTTATAATAATTTAGGCCAACTGGAACCGAACTAAGGCCATTTCTTAATTGATCATGATGAACTTCGATTTAGTGGATGGAAACTGAAGTTCTGAATAGATTATGATTAAGGATTTTATTATGGAGTTTTAGGAAATATTCGGATAGTCGGCAAACTACAAACTAATCCATTTCTGATGGATGAAAATGAAATTCTAAAATGATTTTTGGACGAAGTTCTGAAATATGGTCAACTAAGTTATTGCAGGATTGGAATATGACTCTCAAAGAAATTCTGGAATATGGTCAACAAGGGCGGAACTAAGCCATTTCTTAACCGATCATGATGAAATTGGATATCATCAATGGAAATGGGATTTCAAATCATTTTTTGGACAAAGTACTAAAATAATGCCATTTGGACGGAACTAGATTATTTCTGGACAAATAATGATAATATTGGCTCTGAGGTGGGTGAAAATTGGATTCTAAAATTATTTTTAGAAGAAGTTCTGGTATATGGGTATATGGCCAACTCGGACGGAACCAATCCAAAAATTATGTGTTTTAGTTTTTAAAAGCATTATTTGTAATTGGTTTTGTGGTCACAATTGATAATTTGCGAGAATGCACTACAACAGGAAGTTTAACGACGAAGTCTTCAATCTTTAAGTATAATTTTTCTTATGGTAATTCTAGTGTGAACGCGGAATTTATAAATGATATGTGGTCAATAAAATTATCATTCTATTACCATTTAGAACTTAACAAGGTGTTTAAACCTGGTTTGTTGAGGTACACTGCCTTGCCGGAGCTAAATGTTTCCGTTTCATTCCATTTTTAGACATTCTTTTTTGTGTTATTTCCATGCGTTCACCCTAATTTGTATTAACCATAGCAATAAAAACGGATTAAAATTTCATTTTACCAAATACTCCATAACCCCTGAAAGCTAAAATGAGGCCACCGGTTTGCACTGTTTAAAAGAATTGGTTGGCAATATTATTCCGATTCAACGGACATTTGTTGAATCTGCATATAAACAATTTTTTATATATTTTCTACACAAACATATTCATAACTTTAATCTAGCGTTCATCCTTTATTACAGGATATCATTATGTAATAATACAAATAAAAACTATCTCTGATCAACCTTTTAAAATTTGGAGCATGTAGGAGTACGAGGATTTTTTTGTAAATTTTCCTTCCAGCACATACAAGACGAGCAAAATGTACTATAAACTAAAATTTACATTCACTCGTATCTCGTCTTCTTAAACGAAACATATTAAATTTTATGTTTATCACATTTGGGAAATCAGAATTATATGTATATAAATATACAATATATGTACATAAGCTATATGTGCCACATCCAAACATATATAAGTTCCTACATCCTTATGTTAGTTGTTGGTGCACAGAGTAAAATTCATTAAATTAACGATACAAACATAAAAGGAAATTGAAATTAGTTTTATATATTTTGCATCTAAATTTGCACGACTTGAAGTAAACTTAAATTTTCCTCTTGCTATTTTACCTAATTTAAATGAAACTACACAATGCGAATACTAAAGACCCGCAAGCCATTTGGACCTATAATAATCTGATACATATGTATAATGATATATTATTTAACTGATAAATAGCCAGATATGTACCATACACACTCAACCATATATAATCTTAAAAACCAAAGAGGAAAATCTCAGTCCCAAAAGCTTAAATAATTTATATAATTTAACATGTTTAGTGCTTTTCTGTTTTAACTTTATTATTTTACCATTTATAAGATTAACAGACCCCAAAAAAAAATGTATGTGGAGCAAACATATTTCATATTATCTTAAGTTTGTTCCTTTCATACTCTTAAGTGACTATTACAAGTTATACAGTCGTAGCACATGACCGAAGCCAGATTTGTGTCGGTTTTTTTATATCCCAAGTCAACAAATCAAGTTATGGAAAATTGTATTAAAATGTGGTGGCGCACTGGACTAAGAAATTCATATTATGTTCGATTATATATGTATGTAACGTATTACAGTTACCTTCTCTTATACCTTTACCAAGAGATCGTCGACCTACGTACGATTATTCTTAAAGGAAATTTTTCTTAGTTATAACTACCTTTTCTAATTTGGATTGCATGTTTTTGCTTGTACTATATCCTATCCCTCGATTTTAAAGCTTTTAAAGCAAAATCTCAAAATCAGCAGGTTTTCATAATATTTTTCCCCCCATTAGAGACAAATGTTGTGTTCACGCAACACCGAACAATAACACACATTTAATACGTTTACAACAATTTAACTTGATTTACCCTGTAAAATGCAATACCGTTATTTTTGTGGATGTATACATATATGTTACGGTTAAAGTGTATAATTGGTTATTATATATAATTACCGGTTATTATACATAATCACCAACTGCGTCGGTTAATATGATACATTTTTTTAGAATTATTCATTAAAGTGATAAATATGAAAGTTTAGAACTATGTATATTAAAACTTATTCTAAAATCCATTAGTATTTTGCATTCAAAAATTGCAAAAAAAAAATAAAGAAATAAATATGTGAGGCATCACAAAGGCAATGGTTTCCGGAAAACTATCAATGTTATTCAATGCCAGATTAACTACCGGATTGGATACTTCAAATAAATTTGGCATACTTCGCAAAAATTTCAAATGATTTATTAATTTTTGTCACCACAGAATATACGTTTAATTACCAAGTAAATTACACTCAAAGAATATGTTATGCCATGCTTTATCACTCGTCAATCAATTACTGTCAAATATGGTTTGCAGAACTGGATTGGCACTCTATCATAATGCTCAATGGAACTAGGCTACTTCTCAACAAATGATGGTCCAATTCGGTGCGCAAATTTTGGGATTCGGCTAAAATGAATGGAACCAGGGGGTCGATTTTTTCCAAAATTCGACAAGTTGACGAAATAACCGCAAGTATATAGTAGTGGTATGCGTATTTGTGTTAGTGCGATGTGCGCCATTTAATTTTCTTGAATATGACATTTCTAGATTCATTTCATTTATAATTTAAAATTTGTAAATGCAACGCAAATATGCTTTAAATAAACTTAAATTTATTTAATTTTAGTTTTAAAATAATTTCTAATTCTGTGTTTCTGCGAAAACAAAACATTCATTCGACATCGCATTAAAAAAAATTAAAATATGTGTAGTTAAAATTTTTTTTCTTAACACATTGACGCACACTTTCTGAATGTGTGTGCTACTCAGGAACATATTTTATAACTTTTGTAATTGCAATGATATTTCGTCGCAGAAACAAATGTATTGTGAGAATTGAAAAATATGTCGAATTATTCCTTAAAAAATGAACGTTATTTCCGCAAACGTGTTAAAAAACGAAAAAGTTGTATGACCGCTATAGCAGTCATTTCCGCGAACGTGTTAACTCACTACTCAAATTCATGGCGAGATGTCAAAAAGCGAGATAACGAAGATGACATAAGCACCAAAAAAACTGAACCGATTTGTACCGATTCATAATTTTTGATGCTTACATTCGCAGAAAACAAACAAATATAACCACAGAAAAATTACATACTATACTCCTTATACGTATAGGAAAACGTTATATGTCGTTCGTCGAATTTTGGAAAAAATCGACCCCCAGGCCGACAAGTTTAAAATTCATTTTCCAGAGCTGGGGTAGGATTCGAATAAGAAAGGTTAGCTTATATAGGGATTTTAACGTGCCTTTTTATGAAGTTCTACAATTCGACCATTCTGAATAGAACTTGGCCATATCCCAAAAATATATATTGTCAAATCAACTATTCAGAATTGGATGGCGATTTAAAAATGAACCTTATTTTTAAGAAATTAAAATTGAAATTTTGGATTAACAAACTACTTTTTATTTTATTTATTTTTATTAACCATCATGTGTGAGTGAAGAAAAATATCTTAATTTGAGTGAATAGTATCTACATGAGTTTTGTATGGAAACTTATTTTTTCCACGTTCGTCCAAGTTGTAACATTTCTCAATTTTAAATATGATCGTAATCTACCAACTGAACTAGAAGTTCTCATAAAATTTAAAGTTTTATTGGAAGTAAAACATATAACAATATAGACGTCTAAAAGTGCAAAAGATACCCAGGTACCCACGTCACCCACATTAGGGGATCACAGAGTTTTTATTGCTCTTATCACTTCTTCTGATAGTGCCACAAATGTTAAAAAAATCAACTTTTGTAAATATAAAAAAAATTTTTACATTCCGTCTTAGCATTTTGATTAAAAACAGTAGTTCTTGAGTTTATTGTTCTAAAATCTCTTATGGGAACTGTCACTTCCAATGGACTCATATGTATAAATTTTAATTAAAAACAGCGAAAAAGTTGTTAAATAGTAAATTTTCTATGGAAGGTGCAACTTCCAGTGGACCGATTTCGACCAAGCCTTGCAGAAATACTCTTTACGACCCATAGAACACATGCATACATTTTTATCAAAATCGGTGCCGTAGTTCTTGAGTTTTTCGTTCGAAAATCTTCTATGGATGCTGTCGCTTCCGGTTGTTCGATTTGGACCAAATTTTACACCAACACTTCCCACGACCCATGAATCATAATCGCAAAATTTTATCAAAATCAGATCAGTGGTTCTTAAATATTTAAATTTTTATCAAAATCGGGGCAGTAGTTTGCTAGTTAATCGATCGGAAATCTGTTATGGAAACTGCTATTTCCGGTGAACCGATTTTGACCAAGCTTTACAAAAACTATTCTTATGACACATATAACATATACATTAATTTTTATCAAAAGCGATACAGTATTTCTTGAGTTTATCGCTTACGGACTTACAGCTTTCTTTTAAATTATATAGAGATATAATATGGCTACATGAATTAAAAAAGTTTAAATTAAAAAAGTGTTGTTTTCTGAATTAAAATAAGTGTTTTTAATTCATTTTAAAAATGAATTAAAATCAGAGTTGAAAAAGAAATAAAAAAGTTCGATAAAATGAATTTAAAAAGGCATTTCTTAATTCATCTTTAAAATGAATTAATATAAATAATAAGCCCTTTTTATTTCGTTTTATAAATAAATTAAAATATTTGTTGTAAAACAAAACCAAACTTAAAAATGTACTATCAAAATTAGTTTTGTGCGCACATGCCCCATTCCACACGAGATTTTTGGTTTTTCGAAAATAAAATTTAAACTAAAATGAGTCAAAATGGCCTTGAAATATTTTTTATTTCATTTATGTTATGCAATTAAAACCCGTATCATAGGTAAACGGGGAACGAAACGAAGAAAAATGCGGTTTCTATGATACCCCGTGTGGCATCAGTGCATTAGAAGTAAAATGACTAATGGTACTATTCCATGTACAAAACAGAAAAATTTTGCTGAACTTCGGAGAAAGACAAGAACTAAAATTTACATTAGAGTGACTGAGAAACAACATTTTTATTTTATAGTAGAAAAAATTGGGGAAACTTTGAAATCAACAAAAACTAACCTCACATTTTTTAAATCTTTATTTTTAAAAATTGACAATTATTTTATATCGTAAAAACTAATAATAAAATTAATATCATTTTTGAGATGAGCAAAAAATATGTCTTTTTATTATTTTGATTAATTTACCAAACTATCTAAAAAATGTTCTACTATAAAATATGGAGGAGAAATTTTTGACAAGTTCGTAAATTAACCTAAAATTTCATAGTCGTGCAGCAGCCAAAAAAATTCTCAAAGATTTTAAAACCTAAACAAATTAAGAAATAAATAATAAATTTAACAAAAATATATTATAAATATTTAGTTTTACATAATACATAATAAATCTAGTGAATTAGTATTTAAGTTTAAAATTTGAGTTGTTGTGATATTTGTAATGGTTACTAAAATGAAAACGTCATCTCGAAAGTCATTCACATACAAAACACCATTGCCCACAGTACGAGCTAGATTTGATCGTGAATTTCATTAAATGTCATAATTTGTTTTGTGTTTCTATTGTAAAATGACGATGAAAGATGAAGTAGATTGGTGCATCCTAGTACTAGTAGTGTAAATATTTCGGTACTGGAAGATAATGAAGAGTTGAAAGTTTGTTTGCAACAGTTCATGGAAACTGGACAATGTAAGTGGTGATGATTGACGACCGCTTGGCTAGTCAGTCTTTCAAATTAATCTGTGTTTTTTATATATTCGTAGGAAATCAACAAAGAAATTGTATTTCAAACAAATTTAATCGATACATTTGCCAATTTGGTTACTGGCCATCGTAAAAATGTCAAAAATTTCCAAGTATGTATTTGGTGCATCGGTATTGGAAGCATCGAGTAAAATTTATGGTTACAGGGTTGATATCGAGCACAAGGAAGTGATTCGAATGTATGGTGGTTTATCGTATGAATGTCGGCGGTAAAAAAGGTGAAATAAATGAGAATGAAGGGGGAATCGGAAAGAATGATCCAATTACTGAGGGTAGCAATAATGTGCAGGATCCAAAAGCAACGGCCAAGGCTAAAGCAAAAAAGCGACGTCAACAAAGTTCATTCGTACCAAAATGTAAAGCAACGATAAATGGTAAACTAGATACAGTATCTTTCTTGGATCCCGTATTTGTCGTTATAAAATCCAATTTAGTGAATGAGTCAATGAATAGTTCGAATCGATCTTTTCCAAATACGCTGGAATCGAACAACTCGGAAATTTTATTTGATTACTATAATTCGTACTGGGATAAAACACCAAATGAATCTATACTCAATGAGGACCACACGACCCACCCAGAAATTTTATATGACACTATTTAGGGAATACAATATCAGTGATAATATAATCAGTTCGACAAGTCAAAAAATGATTTAAAAGCCTTGCGAAGTGTTGGGCAAATTCTTGAGGAGGTACTCAAACAATTGACTGAGGATAAATGTAAATATGTACCTCCAATATGTCAGTGATTCAGTGAAACGATAATTTATGTTTATCTATATTTTTAGTTATTGTGAAGTCAACAAACGGGCTACGATATGTTGTTGGTTGATGTCAGTTAGACAAGACAAAATTGAAGGCTGGAACTAGGGTAGCTCTTGATATGACCACACTTACAATAATTGACCGCGTGAGTTGATCCCCTCGTTTATAATATGTCTCACGAAGATCCTGGTGATGTAACATATTCCGCTATTGGCGGCCTATCCGAACAAACTTGTGAGGTCATTGAACTTCCGTTAATATCGTGAATTATTTTTGCGTGTTGGTATAACACCGCCAAAAGGTTGTTTAGTATACGAATCACTACTCGCTCGTGCAGTAGCATCACAACTAGTGCTATCCATTAACCAATCGTGAAATTCAACGTACTTTAATAAAATTGCTTAATCAAATGGATGGTTTCAATTCATTGGGCCAGGTTAAAATGATTGTGGCTTGATCGAATGGCGGTTTATGAATACAAGTAAGTCTTTGAATAAAAAATGGTAAAATTTTTTAACTAATAAGAATTTTGTTTTACTTTAGATTACTAGGCCTTCAAGCCAACTGTCATCAAAACATTAAAATGTATAATTATCAAAATGACTACGTACAAAATCTCGCGATGTATTTATAGGATCACAGAAACTTCCGTTTGATGTATGCACCCACTGAAATTATTTTGAACAAAGGTTTTAACATAAATGAGTATTTTACTCTCGATTATGGTTTTTCGAAGGATGGGTTTCCAGTCAAGGGATCGGTTTTTATCGGTTAATCATTACAAACACTGATAAAGTTGATATATTGGGGTTAAAATTAATATAAAAATCAATAAATAATTTTTATTTAGTAAAATGAAATAAAAAAAAATAAATTAAATTAAATAAAAAAAAAAATAAAATCATCCATGTTTTAATTTTTTAGCGTGTCGTCGCACGACCGAGCATGAACATTTATGCTTTACTACCATAAAAATATCAAAAAAATAAAAGTTTGCGGAGAGTGGGGGAATTTTTTCAGTTTTGCTGCTATAAAAAATACTTGAGTTGATATTTTTTATGAAAAATTATGGCAGCATAACAACAATTTGCTCAGCAAGCTATAATCGGATGCGCCATTCTTCCTATAGTCGATCTGTATTTTTGTCTCGTTTTGGTTTTGCTGAGATAATATTGTATATGCACATGGAATAGTACCATAACTTGCATAGAATTAAATTAATTCTATAGAATGAGTGTAAGCAACTGTCAAGTGTCACAAATTCGAAGGGTAAAAGAGAAAGCATATAAATGAACGAGCCGCATTTAGAATTTGTTCGATCGAAATTAAAAAATACACAAATTCGAAATTATTTTTATTCCAATATGGAACGCATTAATTGTTTTTATTTTCGGTAAAAAATTGTACTTATAGTATTACAATATAAAAAGTAATTATGAAAAGATAATCACGTAGTAATATGTACGTAGTAAGCACGTAGTAATAAGAAAAATGTGACACTGGTAATATAACTTTTGTTTACAAAAACAAACACAGTATAAGAACCCCAAGCAAACAACCAAAACAAATTTCTTAATTTTCTCTGATTTATAACGTAAATTAAGGATAAATTTACCACAAATCACTTTCTTCTTAACATAATTTACATTTTATTTTATATAGACACTTGGTAAACTTACTGATGATAATATGTGCCTTTTTGAAGTTTTTTAGGCGTATTTTTGCAACTTTTCACAATACACTTCATTTTACATAAAAGTTTGTAAATTTTATAATTAAATGATGCACTGCTACATAAACCACTAAGTATTTTATAATAGTTTTATTATTTTAATGTATTTTAATTAATAATTTTAAAAGCACAAAATTAAGTCCCACTTCGTACAAAAACAAAAACTGGTTTAGGGGGTTCTTATTTTGAGATTTTATATAACCATCAGCTCAGGCTTGTGACACATGAAATAGCAAATTTTATATGAGGAAAAAAATAACATTCATTCTGTATTATAATTTATTTCTATGCTAACTTGTAAATTTAAACTGTTCCGATTCTTACATTTAAATTTTCTGAATCATTAATAATCTCTAAGGCAATGTAAATCCATGCAACTATTAATTTCATTAATGAAAAATTTTTTGGAATTTAAATGTAAATTTGGCACGTAAAAATTTGGATAATTTTGGATCTGTATTTCCATTAATGAAAAAGCTAATAGAACTGCATTTTTAATAGAATTTTGACATAGAAATAAATTATACTACAGAGTGTTTGTTTTTGTAAACATAAGTTATATTAGCAGTGTCGCATTATTATTATTACTACGTGGTTACTACGTACTAACGTACATGTTGCTACGTGTTTTTCTTTTCATAATTACTTTTAATTTTGTAATACTATAAGTAATTTTTTTTACCGAAAATAAAAACAATTAATGCGTTCTATATTGGAATAAAACAAATTTTGAATTTGTGTATTTTTTAATTTCGATCGAACAAATTCTAAATACGGTTCATTTATATGCTTTCTCTTTTACCCTCCGAATTTGAGATACTTGACAGTTGCTTACACTCATTCTATAGGATTAATTTAATTCTATGATTTTTATGTATGCATGTATGTATTTGCAATGTATTTTTTTCTATTTTAGGCGAAAAAGAATGATAAAAACCTTGTTTTTTTTTTTTTTTAAAGAAAGTATTAATTATCCAGTGGATTTAATGTCCTTTAAAGGTCAATTAATACTCCCCTTTTCATTCACACACACACCCACCCATTCACCTAGTCAGTATACCACCTGCACGTTGCAAGCTCCATGTCAACCTGCACACTGACATGAACGGTGGGTCGACGTTGAATTCTGCACTCCAACAGAGGGTCTAAGTTGTGTTTATTATCAACACCGATCGTAATCGATGAAGAAAATTCGCTTTACATCCTGCCTCTGGTGGGATTCGAACCCAGTACCTCCCGGTCCAAGTGCCGAAGCTTTAACCACTGCGCCACTTGTACGGTGGTAACCTTGCAAGAGAATTTAAAATAATGCACGTTTCTGAATATTTGTTAGAATCGAATTAAGATTTTTTAATTTATAAAATGAAATAAAATGTGCTTTTTTTAATTAATTTTGAAAATGAATTAAGGTGGGTGTTGTAAAAATGAAGTAGTATAAGCCTTTGTTAATTCATTTTTGAGTTGTCTCATTTTTCTAAATCGCATTTTTAATTCATAATTTTAAGTTAAAAATACGAATTAAAATAAGTCGCAGATGTTCATACAAAAATTAAGTTTTTTAATTCATTTTTAAAGAACTTTTTTAATTCAGAATTTTTTAATTCGGTACCCCCAGATATATACAGTCAGTAACGAAAATGATCATACACACTGAGTTTTGATTTTTTTTTTTTTACAAATTATAAGGATTATAGAATTATTTTGCAGTTTTTTATTAGATTGTACATACTTCACATTAAATAAAAAACATTTCAATTTCCTTAACAATTAGTGTGTTTTTTTTAAAGAAATCATATCACTCTTATTGGAAACCCCTTTAGAAGGGGATGTTGATCGACTTTTTATAAAAAATACGTTTCTGCCACAAGATAACGAGCTAAAATACAAAGTTTTTGAATAGTAATGCATAACAAAGTAGTCATAAAAATATTTTCATAGTTTACTGATAATTTTTTCCGCAGTCATGTTATTAGATTGATAAAGAGTTATAATACAAAATTTTCATTATCAAAATACAACAAAGTAGTTGTTTGCACAACAAGCTATTCAAAGTAATGTTAAAAAATATTTTTACTTTTTAACTGATAGAAAATTTATTATTTTTTAACTGATAGAATCACAATAAAGTAGTCTTAACAAATTTTCATATTTTAGTGCTAGTTACGTCATATATTTTCTTATCAACTTTACGCCATCTTCAGAAAATGCTATTCGCCACCAGATAACACAATTTTACCGTACTATAAACTGACATATTTTGTTATTTTACGTGTCCTTATTAGCTAACCCAGACCTTTGACCTTGGCATTTGACCTAAGACATCACTATGACGTCAGTGACGTTGGACTCAGGTGTCCGCATTACTACTAATATGTTTTGATACAAAAATATAAAATATGAATTATTGGGTATCGTTTAATTTGATTATGTTAGAAATGAGAGAAATTTGAGTTTTGTCACTATTGCAACAAACCGATGATATGTCGTATTCCAATACGAAACTTTATATCTACTTTTAACGATTAGAATATTTTGTATGGTGAGATGAGCAGTTTTCAAACCCTTTGATAAAACGGTTAAAATTAAAAAATATTGAGTATATAATTTATAAAGGAAACTGGAGTAAATAGTAAAAAAATAGTTAACCCCAGAAAATAAAGATCTAACCCGCAGCCCAAGAAAGTATATTCAAACCCTAGAATCTGTGGGTCAAATATATAGGGTTGACAACCCTGATTTTTGCACGATACACTGTTTGTGTTACAAAATAGTTTTGTAGATTATTAATTAAAATTTGTACAACACCACACAATAAAAGTAATTAAATTTTTTGTTTAATATTCATGAAATTTAATGCTTATAATGTCTAAAATTTACTATTATAATTTATATTAATTTAATTGTATTACAAATTTTTATTTTTATTTCTGGCGTCGTGAGCCGTTTATAAAAATGAAGAATGAACGAATCATAAAGGCTGATGGCGCACCCCGTATCACAGAAACCGTATTTTACTTCGTTTGTTTCCCATTTACCAGAAGAAAGAAATGAAAAAGTTACCAGATAAAAGTTACCCTAGTATGGATATGCACAAAGAGACTCAAACCAATAATAGAAGAAAATAAAATCTTATTCCTCCATATCAATTTGGCTTCAGAGAAAACCATAAACCAACAATAGAATCAGTACATCGAATTACAATCACAATTGAAGGTGTACTTGAAAATAAGAAAGTATGTTCAAGCATCTTCTTGGGCATAGCAAAGGCATTTGACAGAGTATGGTATAAAGACTTGGAATTTAAATTACAAAACCGTTTTATGAAATTCTAAAATCTTACATATCTAGCCGACCTTTTCGTGTTAAATTAGATGACGTATACTCAGAAATATAGAAAATATCAGCAGAAGCACCACAAGATAGTGGTTCTGGGACCAACTTTACATGTTCTATACAGCTCGCACATGCCAACGATAGAGGGGACTAACATAGAGACGTTTGCGGATGATACGGTCATCTTGCTAATAGCATAAAAGTCCCTGGACGAAGAGATGGCGAATAAAACTTAATGAATCTGTCCACGTACATTTTAACAACATAAAGGTATCCGGTTGACCAGTAGAACTGAACTCTCAGCAAATTTCCTAAGCAAACACGGCAAAACATCTATCACTCTATAGATACGAAACTAAAATGGAAAGAGCATGTGAAAAAGAAAAAATAAGAGTTGAACATCAAATACAGAAAGATGGATTGGCTCTTAGAGGTTTTAGAAGTAACCTGTGTGGACTTACGGCATTCAGCTCTGGGCTGTACAAAGAGAACCAATAGCCATATCATCCAGTCATTCCAAAGCAAAGTCCTACGTCGAATAGTTAATGCACCGGGGTTCTTCGTCTTCAAATTATTTTACTGCACCTGGACGTGGATCGTCTTCCCAAAATTACCATCACGAAATCTTACAAACCTAAAAAAGGGGGTTTGTTTGAATGACTCACAGAATGTTCACACAAAGTCGAACTAATTAATTCCAAAGCTTAAGCAGCATTTGTTTAATTTAAAACCAGAATAGAATGCAATGACGTAAACGTTGCTTATCGGCCCGTTCCATACTTGTATTCATTCTTCATGTCACACATCGACAACACTTCGCCGTTACAGTAGTAATCGTCAATGTTGTTACTTTTCTATGTATTTGTAGCAAAAAACAAATTAAAATTTAAAAAAAATCATTCTAACGTACATTTTTATATCTTTTTATATTTGTTTTGTTTTTTATTATCTTTGTGGTAGTGTGTAGCAACACGAGAAGGAAAAAAACATTTTTTGAAAATCTAACAACACAAAATCCCCACCACAAATTTAGTTTGTAGCTAAAGAGGTAAAAAACGAGGAAAAAAACTGATGCAAGAATAAAAGTGTGGAATAGGCCATCGACATCCATATCTCTTAAAATTGATGCACACGGAACGACGAGTCCACTGTAAAATATTATAATGAACATTCAATCACATCCCCACCTTTAAAATCCGCGTCCACAAAGCTCTTAATAATGTTTTTATTAAATTTAATATTATTCTCCTGAATTATATTTAATGTTGATAAAATAAAATAAAAACAAATCAAAATATACGTTTTAACACTTAAATAGGTCCACCCACGGTTCGTGTGTATGAATAATATAAAATATAAGCCCCATTTCTATAAACAGCAACCAGTAGGAAAATAAATGCCAGAGTTTAAAAATGAGATGATGATACTTTCCAGTTTTATTTGAAAATGAAAACCTACCTCCAACCAAAATAATGAAAATTAATTAAAAAACAAATTTGTGCTTGACTTAAACTCTTTTTCTTCATTCTTAAAAGAAATTCTAAAATTTATTCGGAGAAGGATTCATTATGTAAATTATTCGATTAGTCTTGAAAGCATTTTTTTTTTGTTTAAGACTGCGCCCCATCATACGATACCACAAACTTAATCAAGGTAAAAAGCATTATGTATTAGGCAATATTTACCAATAAACAAGAAAATACTGGTAAGAGTTGCTTCTAAGAATATTTAAGAGTTCTGACATTAAGTATCGTTCCGTTCGACAACAAGCATAAATATTCAGAATTGTTCCAAATAAGAAAACCGAAATTTAAGAACAAGGACAACCTTTTGCAGTTACTTTTTCTTGTTTTGTTCTAGGATTTACGTAAAATAATATCGTATTAAAAATATAATGGAAACGGTTAGGTTGAAAGGTCTAAAATTTCAATCCTGGGGTGTATATACAAAACATGTATAAGCTAAATATAATAACAATATAATCGTTTAGCCATATCTATTCCCCCTCGTTCGCTTCTAGGCCAATACACATTTTTCTTAAAAATAAATATGTTAAACCAGGGCAATTTTGCCTTTGTGATTTATATACTTTTGGATTGAAAGAGAATATTTTTTGAAACCTGAACATGTTTCTTAAGGTTATTTTCTCGTATCAATTTTTGCAGCAGCACATAATTATTTCTCCAGTAAATGTATTAGTTTAGTAGTATACAGGGTGCCCCAACATTGGAAGATCAAACAGGGTGATAGGAGAGCTCATTTCAAACAAAAAGAGCCAAGTAAAGTTTTTTCGAATTGTCGATGTTGCAAAAGTTGTTCCACTTGTAGTGGAAATGGAGAGCAGAAAATAAATTATTTTTGGTTCAAGTTAAACGGAGTTGGCTCCAAACTATAAAGACTCCATTTTTTTAATTAAGCCGTCGATTTGTCCAGCTTTAATAATTTGTTACACACATGGATAAGGTTGACCTGCCCTGTACAAGGTCCAAGGAGTATCATTTGACTCAATATCGTATACGAATTTTGTTCGAAAATCGCGACTAGAGAGTTGGAAGTTTTTCTGTTGTTTCATCAGCACACTAGATGTACAAATATAATACATATTTAATTATTGTTTACATCAGTCAACAATAATATTAATTTTGTGCATCTAGTAGGTTAGTGAAACATCGGTAAAACTCCCAACTTTCAGTTTTCGAACAAATTCTGCACTCTGGTGGCTGTCTGGTATATTAAATTATTAAAGGTGGCAAAATCGAGCTTTAATTTAAAAATTTGAAGCCTTTACCGTTTGGATCAAATTCCGTGTAACCTGGCATAAAGATAATTTATTACACAGCTGGATCAGGTTGACCTGCTCCTTACAAAGACCAAGGAGTAAGGTTTGATCCAATATCTGGTGGCGGTCTGGTCTAGAACTTCTGATGCCTATTCCGTCTAAAATTATACAAAAATAACTTATCCATGTGTGTGATAAGGTTGACCTACCCTTGATAAGACTTCGTGTATAATAAATTATTTAGTTGGTTAAATCACATTTTTGAAATAAATAATCGTTTTGGGGTGAAATTTACTCTTAGGCCAGTTATAGAGGTGGTCTTGAACTAACTTATTCAATGTAATTAATTTGTAATAATTTCTGGTCCAAGAACCGGGATATCAAAATTTTGGCGGTGTAGGTTTAATTATAAGTTAAACCGACCACTCGTTCCTGGAAAATGGTAAGTATCTGTAATAAAATCGGGATTTGTTGTAATAAATGTGTAACAAATTATAGTACACGTTTCATTGAGACGGGCTAATTTGGTCTAATTTGACAGACGGGCTAATTTGATGAATCTGAAGGTATCGGCGATATAATAATTAATTAACTATTTTCCTGTATGAAAATTGTAATATTTTTTCCTTGGAAAATAAATAAAATTATATAAAAAAAAAATTAGGATAATTAAAATTTACTGTCATTATGTTAAAACTCGAACCTGAGTGGTTTGATAGTGAACTGGAATGTTCCGCCTCTGTAATTCCAGTGATGGTTGGAAAATTAGTTGGTAAATTTGAAGAAGGTGTTGATGTAATTTAACTGAAAAACTTCGGAGAAGTGAAATTCGTTGAACTTGAAGAATTGGAGAATCGCAAGCCGTTTGAATTGCTAAAACATCCAAATTGAGTTGGTGTATGCCTATCACAATATGTGGATTTCATCTTTGAAGGTTTTGCTGTGGCTGTGGTATTTAAATCTGGCCAATTAATGTTTATTTCAGTAGAACAAGTTTCGCTAATAGATGTTTTACTTTGGTTGTTTTTCAAAACTGTTGTCAAATTATTTTCTATTAAAACTTGAATGTCCTTCATTGTACTGAATGCTTCTGCAGCATCTAATTTGTGAATTTCTTGTAATTGTATGCCAACTGCGGTCAACGAAAAAGATTCATGTGGTTGACTTTTAAGTGGAGCTTTGTCCGTACCGTAACAGGTTTAGCAATCGCTGCATCATATTTCTTGAATTTTACGACCATTTTGGGGACGTCTTCGGTGGTTGGTTGAATATTATCTTTTTGATACAATTCACTGATATCTTCATAATCTTCATCATTTTTTACATTTCAGTGTTTTATTATTCGAGCACTATACGGAGCCGAATGGGAAATTTCTACTGAAACTGTTGCTATTATTCACTGGTATCGCTATACCATAAAAATGAAAAATAAATGCATCCATAAAACAAACATTTATCAACTGAAATATGCTAATTGACATTTATTTTGACATGACGTTATAAACAAGAATTCATCTTGCTGCGTTTTAATTTTTTTTAAGTTTGTAATGTTTTCAGGAGTTTACAAAATAAAGGCCTTTTCAAATTTCCCAATGAAATGGATAACGCTCCCGATAGCGGCTCCCGATAAATAGGTAGACCAAAATATTTGTATATCGATTTTTAACTAAAAAGTTGAATGTAAAATCTTAGTTTAGAGTTAAATAAATTAATTATATGCAAAAATACCGCACTTTTTGCAAAAGAAAATTGGGTGCTGCGGATAAATCTATCGGGTTCTAATAGAAAAACATGGCTACAATTAGATATAACCATGTCAAATATTGCATAATGAAGATATTTATAAATATTAAAAAATTTATTTTAGATGAATAATACGGAGGTCGTACGAGAAACGGTAATTTCAAGATTTTATTTTTTGCTGGTCTGCTTAGAACAAGCAAATTTAAAACTGGAAGAAAACGAAAAAAAGAGAAAAATAAAAAAACAAAAATAAAATTAAAAGAAATGCAAATGGAAAGAGAGCAAGGAAAAAAAAATAAATAAATGTTAAAAATTTTAAATACTCAATAGAGTATTTAAGTCAAATAGAAAAAAAAAAACAACTAATCTAAAAATAAAACAAAAATTGCTTTATTGATTGGTAGCAAATAATAATTTCTTAATAGCGAATTTGCTAATGTGGTAGTCAAAAAGTTCGAAATGTTTATTAGTCTCGCGCAGCATTCTTGTAATAGGCTTGTTCTGGCCATAAGTCGTTCTATGAGGAGCAATTCTAAAAACTAGTGTCGTTCTGCGGCCACCCAAGGTAATCCGCGCAGAGCAAATCGCAAAAATCTACGTTGTACCGCTTCAATCCTTCGTATGTGTACTTAATGGTATGGGGACCAAACCTGATTAGTATACTCGCCCAAGTAGCACAAATGGGTTGGGATAACGTCGTACCGCCGTTAGCTGAATGACTAGTGGTCGGCTAGCCGACGTTGGTACAACGGTATGGTAACGATGCTACAACGGTATTGGGGAATAAATCTTAGGTTGTTATAACGTCGTAATAACCACTATTTGTCTTTTCAAATGACTGAAGTTTTAGTTAGATGGGTGTCGCTTATACAACTATTACGTTCGTAAAAAAAACTAATTTCGTCTTTCAGTCGGATTATATTTTATGGAGAGGGAACTTTTTTTTTCAAAATATGAAAATAATCATGCTGTCTTTTTCATAACGTTATTTATTTCTTTTTCTTGTTTTATAAAAAAATACAAATGTTCATATGTTCTTACTTTGAAAGATTCTTTATAAAAATTAAAATTTATAGAATCATTGTTAAACTAATAATTCAAATTTCGCGTTAATTACGGCTTATTTTTTCAAACAAATTAAGTTTTATTGTAAATATGTACCTGTCTCCCAACTCAAAACTTACGGGCTTCCATAATTTCTTTATTTTAAATTATAAGTTGATATTTCAAAAAATAAATAAATAAATAAATATGATTAAATTACTCTAAAAGCAGAGAAAATCTGTTCAAAAACATCCCCATCATTAAAATTATGATACTATATTGACATATAGTCATGAAAATTATCAAAATAACAAATTTTATTTTTCAAAAGTAAATAATTTTTAATGAAACCTAAAGAAAAATGGCGTGTTTCATAATGTAAATGAAAATGACAAAAAAGTTATAATAAAGACTAATTTATAGCAAACGTATCTCAAAAAACACAAAGTTATTTCATAATCAAATAAGTTATTTTCCCAACAAATTTGTCACTCTGGCAACAACTTGGTTATTTTTTTAACTTATTTGTCAAAATTATTTTTTCTATTGACTTTTAGATGTAAGGGTTTTGTTTAATTAAATTTTCACTTTCCGAAAAAATAATGTCGAATGATTAAATGGCTTCTTTTTTAATTTAAAATGATCCACATTTAATTATTTATAAATAATAAATTTTTGTACATTTGACGTTTGTCGATAAATAATATTCTCGAGAAAATTGTCAAGCGAGTCAACTATGCCACAAAATTGTGATATTTACGTGAAAAATGTTATTTCGTCGTCGTGCATATGTCAAATAACTTATTTAAGTTGGATTTCAGTTTTTAAATGACAATTAAGTCGCCAACTGGTCATTAAATATCGGGTAAAACGACCGGTAAACTAAAGAGTCGGCACGTGGGTATAATAATGACCATTAAGTTACAGTAGTCGGATAATAGTTAGAAAATGTGAAATAAGTTGGCCAACTCGTTAAAAAATAACTTGATACTGACTGGTAAAAGATACCGTCGTATGGTGGTCGGACCGACCGATAGATAAGAAATTTTAGTTTTAAGGTCAAAATGTCTAATTTTTCAAGTTTCTAGCGGTTGCACCGACGTCGGGATTTGGTCATAAAACTATAAAGTTATTTGGTGCTACTTGGGCGAGCAGGGGCCGAACAAACGTCATATAAAGAGCCCTCGTAACATAAGGATTTAAGAGTTCCTTAGACCAGCGGTTCACAAATCCAAGCGAAGAGTTTGTTCTGTTATCAATAAAATCGATGTGATCTCTAAAGTTAAGTTCGCAGTCACAAATCCCTAAGTCCCGTATTGTTAAAACTTTTAAAACAACAGCGCTATTGATGGTATACTCTCGACTTATGGAAATTGCGCGTTTTCTTGAGTATGTTATGCATTGGCATTTACTCACATTCAGATCTAGATTATTTTTAGTACACCAGGTTATTGAGGTCATTCTGCAATAGGTTAACATCGGTGGAACTTGAAATTTGTCTGTAGATCTACATATCGTCTGCATAAATAGAAATTGTCGAGTTGTTGATCATGAAATCGACATCGTTGATGGATAAGATGAAAAAATAGGCCCAAAATGACTGCCTTGCGGTACCCCGCAAGTAGCTATAAAAGGAGCAGATATAGATGACCTAAAGATCACCTGATACATACGTTCCCTCAGATAAGAGTCCACCCATAGTAGGAATTGAGGTCCGAAACCAAGAGCCCTGAGTTTAAACAAAATTTTCTTATGGGAAACCCTGTCAAACGCCTTGCTGAAATCCGTGGTAATTTGCCTGTATAGAAGCAATTTGTTGTGTATTGAGAGCTCAGAATTTCTACCCATGAGCCAGTACATTTTTCTATATTTGATGTTTATCTCTTCTTTTTTCTTCTTGATGTATTCTTTCCATCTTAGCTTAGCATCGAGGGTCATGCCAAGATATTTAGATGTATTTGCATATGGAATTTGGTTAGAGTTGAGAACCCGGGAATTCAGTTTACATTTTGATTTGTAAAGTTGTCGTGTACTAATTTGGCTTCATTTAACGAGATGCACCATTTTTTAGTTCAGTTGCTCACCGTGTTAACTGCACGTTGAAGCTTGCTTGTTGCTTCCAAAATATCTTTTCCAACTGCTAGAATAGCTGTATCGTCTACAAATGTTGCTACTGTAGTGTAGTACCTTCAATATTCGGTAAGTCTTTCGTATAACGAATAAAAAGAACAGGTCCAAGTACGTTACCTTGTGGTATACCTGCTGATATTCTTTTTATTTCAGGGTACTCATTTTCAAATTTATATCCTTATTCGGCGAGCTCAAATATCATTCCCTTACCCTGGTCCCAAAGTGTTCACGAAATTTTTTCTTAGAAATTCAAATTTCCTTTCCAAAGAATTTGACGTGCATCTATTGGCAATAGCTAATTGAATTCCTCATCCGCCGAGCCCAAATACCATCACTTAATTCGTGTCTCAAAGTGTTCACTAATTTTTTCGAAGAAACCCAAATTTGTTTTTAAACTGAAAGTGACCGACTACAGCCAAAAACCACTGGGAGTTCCAAATTTATGGAAAAGGTTTAAGTATATTTTAGAATACGTCTTTTTTTAACTTCGGCCATAAATTTTAAATCTGCTAAAATCTCGAGGTAAAAATTTTTCATGATTGCTATACTTTAGTTTAATGTAAACGTAAAATAATAGTTTGAACTAAAATTGTATAAAGTTGTGGCCAACACCAAATGAAATCGTCATTTTACGTTTTCAGAATCAAAAAACTAAGGTTCCGTTACATTTGATAAAATTGTCATGTATATTCAAAAAACGATAACTCATTGTATAGCAGGCGAATGACTTAAATTTTACAGATTTTTTTTTCGACTTTAAAATTATATTTAAAATAGAAATATTTTCACGGTGTTTTGTAGTTTTTACAGGATCGGACGCAACGTTTCAGAATACCGAGCGACAAGTTTACTTGAGTTACATAACATCTAAAAATATCAGAGTTTACCATGGTAACTGATAAACAGCACATTCGGCACTGCATTCTATTCGGATTCCAGCAAAGAAAAACTGCTTTTAAAGCACGGGAATCAATTTATAGCATTCTTTGTGCCAACGTCGTGTCTTATGAAACGTGTCATTATTGGTACAAACGTTTTAGAAGTGGTTATTTCGATCATGGTAGACAGCCGTGCCCTGGAGAGCAACGATTATTTGATATTACGGAACTGCATGCTCTACTGGATGAAGACTCAACCCAAATGCAACAAGAGCTTGCAGCTCAGCTAGGAGTCATTCAAATAGCATTTCCATGTGCACCAAAAGCATGTACCAAATGGGAAAAAATCAAAAACTTGGAAGGTGGGTCCTACATGTATTGACCGAACACAACCTACGTCGATGTATGAACACGTGCTTTTCACTGCTTGCCCGGTAACAAAAAACGCACTTCTTGTGAAAAATTATGACGAGTCATGAAAAGTCGTGGATCCCGGGTAACCCACTACATCGACGCTGAAACAAAACATCTACTTAAAGAAGGCTATTCTATGTATCTGGTGGGACATGAAGGATTTGCTTTATTACGAACTCCTTGAAACTGGTCAAATGGTGACTGCAGAACGCTACCGCCGACTTGATCAGAAAAGGAAGGTCATAAATAATAACGGACGATGATCAGAGATGGCGTAAGGTCATAAAAAACGTTGGATAATATTTCCAAGATTAAATTCGTTGCTGTAAATTTTGTTTTCCTAAAATAAATTTGCTAAAAAAATGTGTAAAAATTAAGTCATACACCTAATATTTCAAGGTCCGTTGAGCCTTGGACAAGGTCTACCGTTGTTGAAAATTTAATTTTTAAGTTTATATGAATATTTATATGCTGTATAAAATAGCAAAAATTTGACAGCGGAAAATAAGAGATTACGCTACTCGTCGCAAGTGGCAGCACTATCACTAAAGAGAATAATTTTGTTATGCAATTACCAGCGAATTTTTTTTATTCATTATGTATCATTTTTTCCACTAAATAAAACATATCAGCGGAATAAAATATTAAAAGTGATCCTTAAAATGACAAATTGATTGATCTCCTAAGTAAAGGAACTCGGTATATGAAATGTTGAAATTTAACAATATTCCGTCTTTCCGGCATTTCTTCCACTAGTAGAATTTTTTTCTGCGGCAATATAAGTTATTTTCAGTTTTCTGTCCAATATCTCAAAAACTTCCACTAGTAACCAATACTTTCGGTTGGTTTTCTAATAGCTTAGATCATACTGAGACTATATGGAAAATTTAGGAAAATTCATGGACTAGAATTTTCACTAAAATTTTTTGATTTTCTGCGGCCATATAAGTTATTTTCAGTTTCTGGACAGTTCTAGTACATTAATTTTCCCCAAATTTCCCACATAGTTTTAGTATGGCCACAAACAAAGTTTTGAGATATTGTCCAGAAACTGAAAATAACTTATATGGCCGCAGAAAATTAAAAAATTCTAGTCCACGAATTTTCCTAAGTTTTCCATATAGTCTCTGGTTACTAGTGGAAGTTTTTGAGATCTTGGCCAAAAACTGAAAATAACTTATTTGGCCGGTAGAAAACCAACCAAAAATATTGGTTACTAGTGGAAGTTTTGAGATATTGTCCAGAAACTGAAAATAACTTATATGGCCGCAGAAAATTAAAAAATTCTAGTCCATGAATTTTCCCAAATTTTCCATATAGTCTCAGTATGATCTAAGCTATTAGAAAAACAACTGAAACTATTGGTTACTAGTGGAAGTTTTTGAGATATTGGCCAAAAACTGAAAATAACTTAATTGGCCGCAGACAATCAAAAAATTCTTGTGAAAATTCTAGTCCATGAATTTTCCTTAAAAATTTTCCTTGAAGTCTTAGTATAGCCTAAGCTATTCGAAAAACAACCGAAAATATTGGTTACTAGTGGAAGAAATGCCAGAAAGACGGAATATTGTTAAATTGCAACATTTCATATACCGAGTTCCTTTACTTCGAAGATCAATCAATTTGCCATTTTAAGGATCACTTTTAATATTTTATTCCGCTGATATGTTTTGTTATTACATAACAAAATTAATTCTCTTTAGTGATAGTGCTGTCACTTGCGGCGAGTAGCGTAATCTCTTATTTTCCGCTGTATTTATTTATATTCTTTATCGTTTTTTGTCAATCGTAGAATTTTTAACACCATTCCAAAAATTAAAACTGTTCCCTTGGAGCTACCACTTCCAGTACACAGGTTTCCACCAAATTTCGTAACGATTTCCCAACTAGTAAAAAAAATGGGTTTTCCGAATAATCAAACCAATCCGCCCGAACTTTAAAGATGACTAATTTTGATGAAATACATGTTTTTTATCAAAACCCGTCATTTCCGCTTAAATTCTAAAGATGATCTGAACGTTTTTTCGTAAATGCTTTACATATTGCAAAACATTTGCACACAAAAAAAAACTGATTTCTGCCAAAATCACTGGGATCTCCGAATTTATAAAAAAAACTTAAGTAGGAAGTTTCATCCCAATCAGTCAATCCGTACTGTACAGATGAAATGTTATTGGTTCTCTACAGCCCAGACGGGTACACTGGCCTAGTATAAAACTTCATAATTACGCTTTTTCGATAAATTGGGATCACAGTAATTTTTGGCTGACATCGGTCGGCAACTTTTTCTTTCGGTGCGTTTTCGTTTTTTGCAAATACTTTGTAAAGAATCTGGCAACCTGCGTTTTTCGATAAAAACCGAATGGGAATCCAAAGAAAAATGTGATGTGTATGTATTTGAATTAGTGCTCTTTTCAGTATTTGAATTATGTTTCGCAATGTTGAAAATGGTAAAAATAAGAGTGATTCAAGTACGCATCGCACTGAAGGGAGAAATCAATTTGGTATGAGTTCGATGACAGATGAAAATAAACACTAAGGAAATATACGTTGAAATTTTCGAACGCAGCCGGTAAATTTCGATTCCGACGAAAGCAATTGACGATTGGAGGATCACGAGAGGGACGTAGTGGAAAAATTCGAACCGAATGAGGATTTTTGTTATTACGAAATGTCATTGAAGGATAGCTCATTTAATTTTTATTTTTTCCGCTAGCTGGGGTTTTCAACTTTTACAATCGTTAATAGTGATGAATATATAAAAACGAACAGAAATCGAAGGCGATCGAGAACAATAATAAGGCCACTGTATGATTTTTTTTCGCTTTTTTCGATATAACATAATCTAAGTTTTGTTGACTAATATCGTCGAAATGGTACCAACAGTTATGCGATTTTCCGGAATATTGGAAAATCTAGAGGGAAAATTGAAGAAGCCACCGTATACTTTCCAATAAAGTTTCAATTAAAATTTTAAGATAAATGTTGGTGATAGGTTCTTAAAATAGGTTTTTATGCTATGGTACCACAAAAAGTGGTGTTTTTGCAATAAACGTGCATCGGGGGCTTGATAATCACATTTTAACGAGAATTATATATTTAGCACCAAAACAGAGTCATATCAAATTTGTTATAATATTGGTTCCTTTAGATCACACAAAATTCGATAATCAAAAACGGCAAAATTAATTAATATTTCTTAATTAAAGTTACTCAAACGTAAATTCTTGAATGAACAGACCAACAAACACGTATTTTCTAATTGGAAAATCTATATAACGTATCGATTCTTATGATTTCGTCTTTTTAATTTAAAAAAAACGAATTATCAGATTTGGAACAAGGAAATCGACAAAACAGCATATAAAGTTTGTTTTGTTGCTAATGTAAGCTACATGAAGGGTAAACAATAACAAATACTTTCCACTTTCCCAACACATTAAGAGATAAAAAAGGAGAAAATTTTTATTTTTTACGAATTTTCTCGTCTTTGACTATATACATATGTATATACTATATCTACAGATTACAGTGCCTAGAAGCATCAAATGTTACGTGAGGTATGATTTGAATTTCATATCACATACTGTTGGGATAAAAAAAACAATGTTTTAGGTTTTTCTGCAGCAACAGCATGCGAATTGGTTTTGAAAACCATATTTGTATGTCTTCTTAATATGCGAATGAACCCTATACACAAAATCAAATCTACTAATAAATATTATAGTTTTTACGTGATCTGCTAGCCCTGTTGTTTATTAATTCAACCAACCAGAATAATCCTAATTAATATCGACTGAAGTACAAAAAATAAACAATAGATTATCAAAAGAAACCAACATAACACACAATAAAACATTACAAAAACAAAAAGCAATCGAGCATATAAATCATTACCACATAATTAAAATATTATCTAAAAATATTTTAGATAATATTCTTTGTACATACATTCATACATACATATTGAATCCTTCCTTCGACCCAAATACACAAGAACCTTTTATTATAATTAATTTTCCACCCAAAAATCAGATAATCACATAGCACATAATCCCTTTTGTTATAGTTGGTGTAATTTTAATCTTGTTTGTTTAAAATAAATTATAACAATGATTGAGTTTGTTCAACACACAAACAAAAAATTAAAAATAATTTTAAATTTTGTACCAGGAGCACTGCATATAAATGAAACATATTTAAATTTAATTAATAAATAAACGCATTACGTACGTAATTATTTTATTTTGTAGATTTGGGAGGAAGGATGCAAATAAAGTTATTATGTATTAATAAAATAATTAGGTTTAATTGATATTATAGAAGCTTTTTAGAAGTGTATTGTTGTAGTGCAGATAGGTTTTGTTAGGCGATTATGAGGTAATTAAAAATTGTTGTAATATGATTTGGTGCCTATAGCTAGTACAGTTTTTAGTATCAAGCTAACTAAAGTTAATCTAATAACAAGCTACCAGAGTGTAAATGCCATCTGGCGTATGGATATTTAAAATTTTATAATATTTAAGGATATTATTGTAAATGGGTACCCTTAATTTACATATAAATACGAGTATTAGACAATTTACGAAAAAAGTTTTTGTAGAATTCAAATTTTATTGTTTGTTTGATGTGGTCTTTATAAACAGATTATTATTATTATTATTATTATGGTTAAGAGACTGGGGTATTTACAATTTGTATCCCTTTAGTTATTGCGGTGTTTAATTCGATGATTCCGTCCAGCAAATTTCTTATTATGAGACGGTGTGGCATTATAATGAGTGATTTTTGTAAGCGTTTGGTTTATAATTTTCAAAAAAACACACTATAAAATAAAATTGCAAAAATGTTTGAAATTTTTATTTGAATCGATAAATCAATGGTTGCCATTTACTTTTTAAAGATTATTTCATGTAAATGTTGGTCACGGTTACAAGATCCTTACGTAAAATATTCCACGTAGCCCAATAACACAATCCTAATTTCTGTGCCCTGCGACAAATGGACGTCGGCTTTGTCATCTTCATCAACACTAGCTACTACAGCAACAATCTTTTCATTTTCATCTGTAGGTACTCTATGGACACGATTTGATGGATTGATGTCCAATAACGTGAAGTTGGTGTGAAATTTTGTAACAATGGCTTGAATTGCTTGCTCAAACGGTACCTTTTTATAATTGTACTGATTGTACGCTGTCCGCTTGTGAAATTAAAATAAAATTAAATTAAAAGTATTTTAAATGTATGAAAATTGATTCATTTATTCCAATGATGTTTTGATGTTCCTTCAGTTGCGAACACATATAATGATGATGGTTTGGTTTGTATACACGTGAGCATCCAACATACACTTGACCGTGTGAGAAGCATGGGTATTCGAAATTTAAACCACAAACGTGAATTGACTGACCTTGTGGGTTGTTAATGGGCATATATAGGAAAAGCTATAGACGTATTGGAAATTGTATTCTTTTAAAGTTAAATGGCATATCTGACGTAATTAAATGGCTGCGTGAAAATTAAACTTCTTCACCTTTGTATTTCAGAATACCTAACCATTAAGAAGTTTATGATACAAAACATCCCTTGGGCAGAAGTTGAGGACGGACTGCTATTATTATAAAAAAGCAAATTTGTCATTATGTTCTAACTAAATGAATGTAGCACCGAGGGAATTGTCTGCACAGCAATAACAACCAAAAATATTTAGACAAATTTGTGTGTCAAACTTTGTATGTGTTCAGTCTACTTACCTGGAACAAATTCTCTACCTAAAACACATAATGCACCTGGAATACATCGGGTATCGCATACACATATTTCTTAAACCTAATACTTTTTACGCTATTTGTCGTAGGCACTTGGCGAAACACACTAATACTTAATAAACACATTTTATTAAACACTTGCGGGATAAGGCTTATCCATTTAACCGTAGAGGTAATAGTGATTCGTCTAGTTTCGAATTTCATCCACGTTTTAAGAACTTGTCCTCAATCCCTTTCTGTGATACAGAGATTAAAATGCTGAGCAACGGTATGAATTTGGTCCTACGCCAAACAAAATCAGCCTTCGATCATTCGAGAATCTAGCTGTAGATGCTGAAAGTGCCTTATTTGGCCAGACAACCCAATTAAAATCGGTGTGTGCGCTACAAATAAAGAAAGGTATTGATAACTCTTCTACTCCGTCATACACTTCTTCTGCTGCTTCTAATAATACTAACCTCAAAGTGATGGGTGCGATAAAGAAAAAACTACGTGACCATGACCTGATAGCGTGTAAAGTGGATAAAGGCAATACAATTACCGTGCTCACAAAAGCCGATTACGGTAATAAAATGTCTGATTTTATTACAAAGCAATAGTGCTTGGCAAGGATCCAACTAAGTCTTTTAAGACTTCGGTTAGTAAGTGTATCAACCAATGCCAGAAGTTATTTGATGGAACTGGTTGGAAGTACTCTGTCATGAATCCATCTGCCTCGATCCTTTATGGTTTACCAAAAATCCATAAGGAGGGCATCCCGATTAGAAAAATAGTCACGTATTGCAATGCTCCTGCCTACAAGCTATGTAGGGTTTCATAAATTTTTTCAATTGTCATACTTATTTCTTTTCGGCTTACTCGGTTAAGAACTCGGTAGAATTGATTAACAAAATTCAAGACATCGACATTCCACTACATTCAAAACTAGTTTCGTTTGAAGTTGCCAGTCTTTTCACTTCTATTCCAATCAATACTTTGTCCCAAATAGTTTGTAATTACTTAGATAGGGATGTTGTAGATGTGGGCTTACGCCGTGAACTGAAGTTAGTGTTAGAGACTTGTATTAAACAAAATTATGTATTTCTGTATTGATAATAGATATTTCAAATTCACTGATAGTCCACCCATGGGCTCCCCTCTGTCACCTTTGTTGGCTGAAATTTTCATGAATTTCTTCGAACAAATGATCTTAGCAAATAACAATTCTTATTTTCGTCAAATAATCGTTTGGTATAGATATGTTGATGACATACTTTATTTATTTATTTATTTAAAGAAATCTATTTTGTAATTTACATGTATGATTTCAGATTTTATACAATAGTTAAAACAGTAATTTCAAACAAAAAACTTAAAAAAAAAGAAAATAGAAAATATAAACCAAATTTTAGTTTGACAAATAAAAATTTAAAAAATAGTCCTTCAATATATTTTTAAAGTTGTTCTTTGATAAATTAAAATCAAATAGGTCATCAATTAAGTTGAACGATTTAGTCATCCTATTAATGGGGTAGTTTCTCCATAGTTAGTAGAATGGTGTTCAAGTGCTAAAAATTCATGGTTTCGAAATGTTCCGCATGGCACGTGAATTGATATGTTTCCCAAGATGTAAGCTGAATCAACGTGACCAAGCAAAACGTTACCAATAAAAGCCGCGCCCAAGAGAAGTCGTCTATTTTCAAGCGTGCATATTTTGTATTCCGTGCATCTGGTTGGGTATGGAGGTAAGCAGGCCACATTTTCATGGAATGGTAAGTTGTGGTCGTAATCCCAGTCACTTTTCTTTAACAAAAAAATCAGGAACTTCTTTTGAATGCTTTCAATTCTTTTTATGTGCACAGCATAGTATGGATTCCAGACCGTTACAGCGTATTCCAGTTGAGATCGAACATAAGCGAAATATAGTGAACATAAGATTTGAATATCCTTAAATTCACCTGTCCATCTTTTAACAAATCCGAACATGGCATTCGCTTTCGCAATACAATTTTCAATATGCCTATATTGAAACTGGCGTTTTCGACAAATGTAACACCTAATTCTATAATCTCATTGACTCTTTGCAGTACTTCGTTGTTGACTTTGTATGAAGTAATAACCGGATTTCTTTTACGATGAAAAGACATGATTTTGCATTTCTTAGTATTTAAGTATATAGTGAGTTTCGATCACACCACTCACTTAATCTATCTAAGTCTTCTTGAAGTTTCTCCGTATCTAACAAACCATTAGGTTAGGTTTCAGTGGTTGACAGTTAGGCCATTTTTGGCCCATTGTGATACCACGCATTCACGCCACATCATTAACCCATTCACCTATTCACCTACTCACACAATTACAGTATACCTCCTGCACATTGCAAGCTCCATGTCAACCTGTACATTGACATGGAAGGTGGGTCGGCGTTGAATTCTGCACTCCATCAGAGGGTCTTAGTTGTGTTTATTAACATCACCGATTGTAATCGATGATGAAAATTCGATTTGCATCTAGCCTCTGATGGGATTCGAACCCAGTACCTCCCGGTCCAAGTGCCGAAGCTTTAACCACTGCACCACTTGTCCGGTCAACAAACAAACCATTAATAGTACGAAAAATTTTCACATCATCTGCAAATATGAGCACGTCTGAGTTTTTGATTATCTCAGATATTCGGTCTATGAAAACAATAAAAATCCAAGGTCCAAGGTGTGATCCTTGGGGAACACCAGATGTAACTTTAATAACGTTTGATTTTTCAACTTCCCATTATTACAAATTGTCGCCGGTTTGATAGATATGACTTAAACCAATTTATGTAATCGAGAGAAAACCCAAAATCGAATAAACTCTGGAGTGCTTTATGATGACAGATAGAATCAAATGCTTTACTGAAATCCGTGTACGCTTCATCAACTTGACGGTGCTTTTCTATCTCGTTAATTAGTTTACTGGTAAATTCAACCAGATTAGTCGATGTGGATCGGACAGGCATAAACCCATGCTGGTTTATTGATATATGACGTGCAATTGTGGATTTAAAGCTGTTGCATAATACTAACTCAAATAATATCGGAATTGATGATGTAGTTGATACTCCTCTGTAGCATGTGATATCATCACGCTTACCCGTTTTAAAAATTAGAGTAATTTTTGAAATTTTCCATTTTTCGGGAAACACGCCGGTGCTTAAGGAATGATTGAATAGATGGCATAATGGAATTATTAAAATTTCAGCGTACTCCTTCTAAATAGAAGAGCGTATATCGTCAAGACCGCAACCATCTCCAAACCCCCTTAAAGCCGATAAAATGTTGTCCTCAAAAATAATAGGAGGAGTTATTGATGTGTTGTTGTTGCTGGGTTGTTCGTACAATCCACTAGTAACGTTTGGTCTATATACTGATTGTAAGAACGACGCGAACATGTCAGCTATATCTTTTGCGTTTGAGGAGCTGATATTGTTGTAGGTCATATTAGCAGGATATCCTTCAATTTCGCGTTTGTTCCTAAAGTATTTCCAAAATTGTTTTGGATTTATTTTGATTTTGTCTTGAATTTGATCAAGTCACCTGTATCACCTGTATTTTGATTTGAAATAAATTTCAAATTCGTTACTATGTTGTAGAAACATAGCTTTGTCCGCTTCTAACCCGCTTTTTAACATTTTGGCGTACGCTTTCGACTTCCGATTTTTTAAGTTAACTAGTCTATGATCGAACCAGTGGGGATGAGAATTTTGTGGTTTACAGCACATAGGTACATAAAGTTCGAAGCCTTGAAGCATAATGTCATTAAATTTGTCCACATTTTCGTTAATATCATTGGAATTGAGAGTTATTTGCCAGTTGATGGATTCAAGGTAACTTTGTAGCCCCACGCGGTTAGTTTTTTAAAGTTGTATTTGATTGGTTGTAGGTGTTCTGATCTCGCCATTTTAGTTAAGTCAAATGCAATATCCAAAGATTTGTGATTGACATCATTTATGACAAAAGGTAGTAGGGATTCAGAAATTTTAAAGGTGTCAATGTCGTTGCTGAAGACAAGATCCAATAATCTATCACGATTATTAGTAATTGTGTTTATTTGGTTCAAATTATAACCAAACATGGCGTCCACAAATAAAGATTCCGCATCTGTTGTTATATTGCATGGTAAAATACAGTTAAGTTCAGGGTCCAAATTCCAAGTTATATTTGGTAGATTAAAATCACCAAGCACAAGAACTAAATCTGACGAGTTCGTTGTATTAATAACTTCATCAATCGCATCGATGCAAGTTGCATAATGATCACTATTTGATTGAGGTGGTATATATGCTGCGTAGATGATTAGATTGGTTTGGTTGATTTTGATTTTTACACCAATTTGTTCAACTCTCGATGGTGCTAAAGTTACTGGAGCATTCCAGAGTTTAGAATGTACTGCTATCAGTACGCCACCACCCGATTTCTTTGAACTAGTTTCAGGAGACCGATCGCATCTATAAACAACGTAATCATGACCAAAAAATTCGCTGCTCCTTATGCCGGGTTTTAATGAAGTTTCACAAATTACATAAATGAGGTAGTTGGATTTTAAAACGAAGTTGTAGAATTTGGATGCTTTTGATGCCATTTTGTTTACGTTTTGAAAATTGCACATTTTTCATAGACCAATCTTTTCTTGTACTTTATGGGTTGGTTTACCTTTTGAGTAATAGTATAAGTTCGAGCTTTCATTAAAAGTGAGTGTAGTCTATCATTAGCCACAGGTGAAAAATATTTAAACGATTGTGTGTGTCTAGAGATTGCAACTAAGGCATGCGGTACACTATTGAACAGCTCAAGCGGTTGAGAATTGGTTCTTATACATATTACATTAGGTGAGGTTAAACCTTGTGCTTCATGGATAGTCAAGACTTTACTGGTTTCTGGTATCTTAAGCTTGGAGATTAGTTGTTTATCAGCTCTGGTAAAAGTTAGATAGAAAGCGTTCTCTAACACAGGTAATGACGCATTACGTTGGTGGCAGGTTTATATAAATTCGGTAGAATTTTCAACTGTGTTCATACTAGTGATGTTAGGGTAGTATTCTTTGAGAGCAGAAGTAACAGCATCTGGACATCTATACGTTACATTCAAGTATTCAGTCTTTGTTACGAAAGCACTTGCATCGGAAAATTGCATATTGACATGATGTACTCTGTCAATATATGGTATTTGGTTTTTATCACCCAGAAGATATAATTTAGAACATTTACTCTTGATAACCACAAGTCCTATATATCCAGCATGCACCATTAAAACTATATCGTAGGTCCGGTTACCATTTATTAGATACGAGGCAATCGTTTTGTAGTTTAATTTGATGTAATTAAAAACACTGTTTTCGTGCTCGCAACGAGATGTTACTTTTAATTTAATATCAGCAAGTCCTTCTTTTGTAGCACATAGAACAAGATCAGTGCCCAGATTATGGTTGTTTATAATCCAGGTTGATTTACCACATCCAGGTATACCTTGAATATCTGTAATGTCCGGCATCTTTATGTTTGTTTTAAGGTAGATATTGTTTAACGAGTTGTAAGTCTGATGATCTAACATAATTACCGTACCCGATGAACAAAAAATATATCTGTTAGGGCTAATAAATGTGCTTGTGTCTTCACACAGTTGCACCAGACTATTCCCATCGAAGCCAAACTGATGTTTTGTGGTCGGTTCTTCAAGATATTGTTTGGTAGCGTTGTCAAATACAAATGTTTAATTGTGTTAAGGAAGAAGCAGAGAAAAGCAGTAGATTTATGTTCTTAATGTAGTGATCCTTTAAGTGGCTCTTTATTAGGCTGTTTGAGTGTTTCATGTAAAACATTATTTCCATGATCTATGTCTATGGAATGGAACTGATAGACTGTTAGACTCATTCCTTACTTGGTTAAATTCTCAATATCCCACCATTGATTTTACGTTAGAAAAAGAAGAAAATAAATGTATTAACTTTCTAGATATTACAATAACCAGGATTAATTCTTCTTTAGACTTCAAAATTTATCGGAAACCAACGTATACAGACGCTGTTATCATTAGTTCTTCAAACCATCCCCATAATATTAAAAAGCCAGCTTTTCACTCACTCATAGATAGACTAATAAACATCCCTTTGACAAATTCAAATTATAACACTGAGCTTAACATAATTCTTCAAATAGCAACAAATAACGGATATGCAACTAGGACTATATTAAAGTTATTAAATAAAAAGCTAAAGCGTAAAACTCTAACGGGTATTTATCCACCGGATAGTCCAACGCGGGAAAATTGGCGTCGATTAGAGTATATAGGAAAAACGAGCCAACGGATTAGCAACATCGTGTCCAATTATACCAATATCAGTTTTGCTTTTTATAATAATAACACAATAAAGAAAATGATTTTTAACAATAAACCTATAGTTGATCGCCTTTCCAAATCTGGCGTTTATAGGATTAATTGCAATGATTGTAGTTTCTCCTATATTGGCCAGACTGGCCAAGAGCTAAAGAACATTTATCTGGCTGCAGCTAAAGAACATTTATCTGGTTGCAATCAATCAACTTTCCAAAACCACTTAACTTTAGAAAATCATACAGCTAGCTTGAACAATTTAGACATATTACATATACAACCTAAAGGCAGACGTTTAGATACCTTAGAGTCTTACGAAATTCGAAAATTAATATTTCTTAACCAAAATATCCTTAACGAACAGAGAGAAATTCGTTTCTCACCAATTACAGACCCGCCCTTTTCTATAATTAGACTATTACCTCGGGTAATTAAATGTACTTCAATATACCTTGAATTTTGTTACTCAGCCGATGACTAATCGCACATCTGGCGCGATCAATAGATTAATTTTTATTGCTTTTATTGCTTATTGCTTTAGATACTCCTGATGATGACCTAACAAGTCGAAATCGATCGAGTGATTTTTTAAACTTTTTGAACAAATTTTTTAATTAAAATATTCAAAAATATAATTCTGCGAAATAAAAAACAAGTGGTTAATAAAATGTGGTTATTAAGTATCAGTGTATTTCGCCAAGCGCCTACGGCAAATAGTGTAAAAAGTATTAATTTAAAATTGTTTATAGCAACAACACGACCACATATACAAATATTTTGTCAGTAAATTTTACTGATTTTCTTTTTTCTTTCATTCTATTACGTAGGTTATCTATATTTTTATCTCGTTTCGTTTTTACTGACAGTAAATATTTCTTGGAGGAATAGAGGCATAAATGGAATATTTTCATTATATAAATATAATTTTGTTTAAATTTAAAAATTATACTAAAATTATATTGCCATAACCTAAGGTCATCGTTGAGAAGCTTATACCCTTGACAGACTAAGATTAACTAAACGCGTTTAATCATTTTTTCGAGTTTATCTCTTAATGTGTCAACTTCGAGATTAACTAAACGAGTTTAATTTTAGGTTTAGTAACTAAACCGGTTTAGTGCACAAATCTCTCAATATTTTGAAGTTTATCGCATAAAAATGGGTTTAGCGAGAGCGCCATCTAACAATGAATGTTAAAATTTATAAATAGAACAATGCCATTTAGTACTATGATACAATGATAGATGCCGCTTACTTTTTGAGTAATCCCTTTCGAGTTTTTTTTTGCTCCAATTTAAGTTTAAAATACATAAATGTGTATGTAAAAAATGACAGGTTGTAATGTCTACCACATTTTATCGGATCTTAGTTAAATGGGAATTCTTGAAAAAAAAACATAATAATTTGATAACACATAAATTAAACAACATGTTAATTATTTCTTTTTGGTAACATCAATTATTTTATTATTATTATAGTTAGTATTGTTTTCCTGACGAAAACAAAATTAAGCGATATGCACAAATGTGTATTTTGGTCTTCAACTTACACATAATTCTATGTTTCACACATTCGTTTCTCATAATCGAAATAAACATACACAATTGTGTATACGGGTGGGGAAAGGGTTATATCCCTTTTCCTGCCTGCCATCATAATTGTGTGGGTAACGAAAACGTATCATGTCAAAATTTATTTTTGTATCTGTTTTGGTCTAACATACACATTTGTGCATTCCTCTTATCGTAGAGTAGTGTCGGAAAATATACCATGGTATTGTATTTGGAATTCATATTTTTTTGTAACCTATATTCAAATCTCGCTGGAGTCTGACAATTCTCGCGCAGAAAAAATATGGCGGATACACAGTGATGTATTAAATATATATTGTATATATATATTCATTTATATTGTTTACATTTTTATGTTGTATTTGTATTAAAATGGAATAGGAATTTTGGGATACAATTAAAACACAAAGTTTAGGTTTTATAAATTAAATTGCGTTTAATTAAAATATTTCTTTTATTTGTACCACAATAACATTTGTTTAATACCGATTCCGGACAAACATAGCGCTACCGTATTTTATTATTTGAAACAGGATTTGCTAAACTTCATAGTGTGTCAACCTAATTGGATTTGTAGTAGATTAACTAAACTAGTTTAACTAAACGCGTTTAGCTAAATCCTAGTCTGTCAAGGGTATTACCCTGCTGTGGATTATCTTCGATTCTTATTTTCACTTGGTGAGAATGTCTTGAGCGGGAAAGAGTGACATACAATTGCACATGGGAAAACACTGCCGTTTGAAGATGAATTCTCACGTTATTAAAAGACTAGCCTTGTGCCTTGTTTATCGACATTGCGTATGCCGGAACTATTGGAAACTGTCGTCGTCGCTAAACAAATAGTAGATTGGTCCCAGAAGGTGCCAAAACAATTCGAGGGATTAGAACCGCAATGACACATACTCTTTACATTTTACGATTGCATTGTTGTTGCTTTTTGTGTATTTCGTTGACGAAAATTTGAAAAAAAACACGAACGATTTTTTTTGGTCACCTTGTGCGTTCTCTAGTGAGTCAGTTAGTGACATAGACGTTTATAATATATATATGGACACCCAATTACAAACATTATCACTGCCAAATTTAAACTTTATTTTTATGTTTTGTTTAGCTTAGATTGAGGCGCATACTAGGCTAAATTGTCGCTGCTGTTGTGTTAATGTCCCTTTTATTTTACTGAGTCACTTAATACAATATGATCATCCTCCAGGTTATTACTTCCCTTCCTGCTACCCTCTTCCAAAATTATTTGGCCAAACAATTAAAATTACTACCATTGCGTTTAATAGCTAAACATATAAAAAATCTAAATATAGCTATATAATTTACCTTCTGCCTGACACTTAAAAGAACTGGAGGCTATAAAGTGAAATTACGTTAAAATAATTAGGTCGTTAAAGCTTGACTGCAGAACGCATAAAGCTATTATTCAAACTTTCTTAAAAACAATTAAATTTCCGGAACTTTACGAGGTTTTTTTAATGCCTCGTTCTGTTATGACGAACGTTAAATGCTCCATAAAATAAATAAATGAAAACCCCAGACAAGACATTGACCCACTTTTGTTTGGGCGTTCTGTGTGCGGTCGGTATTACTTCATATCATTCTTCTAGAATACAATGTGAATGTCTATATACTTAAAGGAATAAAATAATGGACTATATCTTTATATTTATTTCAATAAATAAAGAATATAATATATAAGACGTTTTTATATATCCTGTGGATAAATAAAAAATAACAACAACGTTTTTTTTTTTTACTTTACTGAACTTCATATGGAATGATGAGTGGGATTTTATATCGTTTCGCTGTATTCTTCTCCGAAAATATATTGTTCAAGTGTCGAAATTTATTTTCTAATAATACTGTTTATTAAGAAAGATATTTTTGGGTGCTGGTACTGCCATAGAGATATTTAAAATTGGATTTAAGACGAAAATGTGGATAAAAGGGAACATGTTTTGCCTTATACAAAAATAGCAAAGTGAGTGTCTCTGATTTGTATTTTTCATATTAACAGTGGATCATGTTTTACATGAAAACAGTGAAAACCCGTGTATAAGTTAAGTCAGATGGATAAAGATAACTTCTGTTGGTTGTAAAACAATTTACCCGGCTTGGCCTATAATCTACCTATTATATAAAGGCAAAAATTTAGATTTACACAAAGGTTTAATTAAACCCTTTTCAATATGGTAAGTTGTATTTTTCCTAGACTTTTGCTAATGTTACCGCTATTGACCTTTAAAAACACAATTAGTTAGTTATGAAACTTAAATATGAGTTATGAAACTTAAATAAATAAAGTGGTCAAATCAATGTTGACTGAGCCCACCGTCACTCTAACCAGAATATCTTGAACAATTTTTTTATTTTATTGGAGCCATCTATGAGGGGTCCGAGGAAACGTCGTTCATTAAGAAAGTTGTTTACTAAACTATCGGAAAGTTATGCAGACTCCATAATCACGTTTGCACTTCTAGAGTTTTTGGAAATAGATAATATATAAAACACGTACTTAACTTTTTCTTTGTCGAAATTTTCTTTTAATATTTTGTTATTAGATCTCAAAGTTCGAGAAGTTATTCTGTGGCGTCGCTAATTATTCATCTACAATTAAAACTCTGCGGACAATTCAGCCTCCAAATAACTATTCCAAACGGCCAAAGGGCAACTCATCGTAGAAATGTTTATTTCATAATATGAAATAAGTACAGGAACAATACAAATACAACAACTTCACACAAATTATTTTAAAGTATAGTTTCGCAAAAGAAATATTTATAGTTTCGCAAAAGAAAAAATCATTCCTAAACTCGCATATATGTCGACTAAAAGCACAAGGGACGTTTTCCACTTTTGTTTAATGACAAACATGCCCTTTTGCTTCTGAGCGACACATGAATTTAAATTATTTGCCAAAATAATATAATTTTGCATGAAATCCACGAGTATTATTTATGTGGTTATCTAGCAGCAAATATGGAAACCAGAAAAATATCAAATTATGGGTATTTTCGTTAATTCATTCTTCAGAAAGAATAGAAGGAATAGAATATTGATCACGTGATCTAAGAACATTCCAAACGAAATGTAATAAAAGAACATAAATAGAATAAACAGAATACTTTGCCAGAGCAGCGACATGTTTTTATTTTGCAAGCATTTCCTTTTGTTGAACCATAGATAATATACAAATATTATATACATATACATATATAATTTACCCTACCGGAAAATGTTCATCAAGCCTCAAACACAGTAACGCAAAAACTCTCACAAACATACGAATTACATAAATTTTTAATTAAAATTATGTATTGGGCGTTCTACTGAATCAACTAATGAACTTGTTAATAAAAGTCATTAGTGGAGAGGCTATTATTACTTTTCTAACGGTAAAATCCAGTTTCACTGAGAGAAACCATTTAATTTTTTAACTTGTATAAACATGTTACTCTAGTAAAAATTGTAGAAGTGATTAAACACACAATTTTAATTTACTTGGGCAATTCGTTTAATTATGGGATGTTATTTTAATAACATAAGAAAATAAAAATAATTCAATATGTGTACCTGAACTAAAAGTGACTTACAAAGTGAAGACGTGATTTATTTTATAGTTAAAACATAAAATATTAATCACAAATCATAAAGAACCATTCAAAATGCCCCTTAATAAATTATAGCACACTACTTACATGAATTTCCGTAAGAACTGCCTTATTACTATCTCAATGACTTCTTTACAAAAATCGTGGATGAATTCATCGATGCGTTATACAGTAAATTACTTATGAACATCCTTCATTAGATCACGTAAAACTTCATTAAATATATAAATGACTTTAGTCCCGGGCACAGAATAAAGTTCATTTGAGACTTCATTGAATGCGCCATGGTGAACTCATCGAAGAGTTCATCGATTCCCTTCCAGTAGGGTATATATTTATATTTTGCTAATTCTTTGATTGTGTTTTTATAAATAATAAAAAAATAAACATTTTGATGATACTTCTGATGATTCTTTTGATGAGTTTCATGAAATTAATTATAAAATAAAAATTTTATGTAGCGCAAAATATAAAGGAAACATATGATGAACCTTTCGGTGATCCTCATGATGATTTTAATGATGGTAATCAGGTAACACGCTTCTCTTATTTTTGTTTTTACTGTTATCAAATCACAAAATAAAATTTAATTTTGCGACTAATCAAAATAATTCGCTAGGGCATTGTGATTATACTTTGTATGAAAGTCCAAAGTATTTTCATTATTTTTGTAGTTGGGTCACTGCAGTCCGATCAGTAGACGAACGAATTTTTATATTCAAAAAATTAAATTTGTTTATTAGTTCAAAACCATAAACTCTTAAAGTCCCAACATCTTGGTAACCTCACCTCGATGAAAATGTACCGAGTTTGAAATGAATACATGAATTTAAACAGTTAATGCTCAAGACATTCATTTATATATTCCCTAATTAGCTCATCGGATTGGTAATAGAGTAATTCTTTATGAAAATCTCGATGAAATTATTTATGAATTCACTGGTTTCATAGTGCATGCAATTCATTTGAATATTCCCTAATGAGTTCATCGGTTGTGTAATAAAGAAATTCCTAATGAAATTCTCACATTGTTCATCGGTGTGTTCATTATAAGATAGAATTTTATAAAAAGTAAATAAATGAATTTACATCACAAGCCCATATATCGTTCATTGAATGGGTAAGCAACAATTTATTGATGAGTTAATCGGTGAATTCATCAATCCTCTGTTACTAGGGTGTTGTTTTATTAAAAACAAGAAAAAATAAATTATTTGCACACGCACTATCACAGCTTGACATTTCAAAACAGAATATTCCTTTTGTTCTACCTATAGAGCTGTTTACTTAAAAAATTTTGACAGATAAAATATTATCTGTAGGCCACACAAACGATTAACACCGTATATGGTTTGTGAATTTTGCTTTTGTTTATTAAATTAAATTTTATGTGTGATATGTTAAAAATATTTATGTGATATTAAAATAAATTAAATTATTAAAGTAAATTAAATTAAATTAGTTAATTCGAACCAATAAAAGTGAATCATTATAATGCTTGGTAGGTTATGTTTTTATTAGAAATGAATCGACTCATTTAAAATTTATTATTTTAGGAAATGATCAAAATAATCGATATAAATTATCGAAGTATGCGACGAGCCCCAATGGAGCGGAAACACTTCGTTATGAAGATAAAATATCTAGTATTTGCTTCGATCCATATTTGGGACAATATAACGTGCAGGATTTGCCAGAAAAAATAACATTTTTTGAAATCTACCAGTACCTGGTGAATAAAAAATCATTCTACAGTGCAAAGGAACTAAAATCAAGTCGTTAGAATCGTTAGAATCGTACCAGTTGTACAAAAGTGGATGGGTTCAATTTATGGCAGGCAAAAAAATTATAAATGGATTCATTGTATATGGCAAGGTAGGTAGTTGTAGCAAGAAAATTTAAACAGTTTAATGCATACATTATTTTAAACAGGTACTTCATAGCCAATCGTTAAATTCACAGGCGCTCAAGGTGTGGATACATATAAATAATGCGGGGATTATTAATACCGCGCACTGTACATGTGTCGCTGGTTTAGGTGAATGCTGCCCCCATATTGGATCAATTTTATTTGCTTTACATGCAATATATATATATAAATATTTTAGACAAAGACACTGTAAGAATTTAATTGCATATTCAAATTTAATATTGTATTATTGTACATTATATACTTTTTTATTTTAGGAATCATCAGTTACAGATAGAAAAGCACTGCGGGTCGTGCCATCGTGCAAGCTCTCCATCCAAATGTGCAACGAGAAAATTAATTATTCCCTTGGTAATCAATTAAAAGCTGCATCATCAAATGTCTTAACAACCAAACCCAACACTTCAGCAAATCCTGAAAGGGCATCTATGATCGATCAGATTTTGGCAACAGGTAAAAATCCAGTAGCATTAATGGGGCTTGCAGACTATTTACCGGTACGAGACAAAGATTCCGATTTCGAGTTGGACAATTTGCTAAATGTGTATTTAGCAAATTTGTGGAAACCCGAGAACAAAGTACAGTCACTTCAAAGATTGGTTGATCAATTTTCTTTCGATAATTTCATAATGGAAGAGGAAAAAGTGAAATTAATAGAACGGGCAACACGCCAACAGTCGAAAGTAGATATTGGTTCAAATTAAGATTAGGGCGTATTACAGCTTCCTTTTTTAAAGAAGTATGTAGGAGTAAAATTAATCGAAGTTTTCCACTTGGATTACTCAAATGATGATTTTAAAGGAGAAATCATTTTATGCTGCATCACCAGATGCAGTTTGGAGCTGCAGCTGCTGCGGTGAAATGCCAGTAGAAGTGAAGTGCCCCTATTGTTTGAAAGATGGTGATCTCCTCTCGTATCTATCACGAAAAGACTGTCCAGTTTTTATAAACGAAAGCCGCACATATTCTTTGATAGAAAATCATATTATTATTATTATCACGTTCAACTGCAAGGCTATATACATGAAAGTAAATTTGTTCACTTTTTTATATACTCCAAGAACAAAACAGTTCACATCAAAGAACCAGTAAACCGATCATTTGTCGATGAAAAAACGAAAAAGACGGATGAAATTTTTATTAAGTATATTTTCCCAGAATTACTTGGGAAATATTATACCAATAGTGTGTAACATATATTTAAGGCAACAATTATGTGATTTATAAAATTTTATGTGATAAAATAAGTCTGAAAAATTAATTTACTTGACGCAATAAAAACCAATATATTTTTTACTTAAATTATAGGTAGTTGTTTTATTCCTGCTTTGTTTTATTTATGCTTGCTCCAGCGACCGCAGAGGTCTGGTTTAGGATCAATGAATTAATCGCTCATTATCCGAAATTAAAAATATGATTATGAATCCTCATTTGAGGCGGCCAAATCCCTTGATGGGATATAGTGCCAGAGAGAGAGAGAGAGAGTTTTATTCGTTTACTACAATTGATGGATTTAAATTAAAAACAGCACAAGATATCTTAATTATGTAGTCAAAGTACATATTTTGATAGATTTTTTTTTAAATTGCTGTGATGGGTTGTCGATTAGTTGTTACTAAAAATGTTTGTCGTAAAACTCTAATGATCCGTTCGGCGTGAATTCTTACACTAGCAATTTGACGATTGTTTTCGACTTAAAGCGGTTCTAGCTGAGATTTTTTATTTTTGAACGATGGCATAATCAACGTAGCCCTTTTCTTACTTAAAGAATGTACAATTAAAAATCCACGATCGGCCAAGATAATGTCCTCTTCATTTATGTAATCCAAAATGCCACATGACTCGAAAATAAATTTATCGCTACATCGTCCACCGCAACTCTTCGATATAAATGCTATGCTTCCAAACGATGATATACAAACTAGGTATTTTGGAGTCTGGTGGTGCTTGTAATTTGAGAAAGTGTTAACACGAGCTAAACAATATTCTGCAACATAATAAAACATTAACCACTACTTAGTAATTATTGCAAGTATAAAGTTTATGACATACCCGGCTTTTCGATAAATATTTCAAAACAATCTATTATAAACACCGACTTTATTCCAAATATCTGTTTGAACATTTCCGGAATATTTCTTTTAGAAGCCTCGATATCTGGCCAGAACACAAAACAGCTGATTTTATTGTGAATTGCTATAATCGCTTTATGAAAAAGGATAGAAATTGTTTTTGTTGTTACATGATATTGAAATGCTAGGTGCGTAAATGGTAAATCTAGTCGTAATTTTATGAACACCATCAAAAAAATATCAAATTTGTCCATTTTGCCTCCCTTTGTGATAGGTAGAGAATGTTCGACATTTTTAAATATAACTTCCAAAGTATCAAAATCATTGAACCCCGTATAGTATGTGGTCATTCTAGGGCTTGCCTTAAGATCATCCAGTGTCAAGTATATTCTGGCCTTCAAATTTTCCCGTTTAAGCTGCTTTATTGTTTGTAAATGAACTTTATTTTGTTCTTTAAGTTGAGCTATTAATTCATCTTTTGCAGTTGCTAAATAAAAGTATAAGAACAACAGAATATATTATAAAGAAACTCAATATAAATGTTTTGTTAATGTAATAATTTAATCAACCAAAATTTTATTTATTTACCTGCTGTTTGGCATGCTTTTTCTTGTATCATATTTTGGTTATCTACAACGCCAAATGTCTCCTTTTGTAAATTATCCGTTTCGACCTTCTGTGATCCCCTTTTATTCCCCCGTTCATACCGTCCTGTCGAAACTATTTTGGCTTTATAGCCTAAATCAAGAGAAGGGACCCAGTCAACATTCAATTTATCTTTTAAATTTGCGCTTTTCCCCGATAAAAAATGCTTCGAACAAACGGTTGAATGTTTCAACGATACCCGCTTAATGTCCTTCCTATTTATCGCCTTTAACCAAGCTAGTTGCTTTTCTTCTGCCAGTTCTTTATATTTTAAGCGTTTTGTTGGAATCATTGGGAAGCTAAAAAACTTGATTCCACCATCTCTATCACCTCGCATAGAGCAATTCACCACACAACACTTTAATGGCATTGCACAGATTATTGTAATCAATACAAAATATATTTTATAACAAAATAAAATAAAATAACAAATTATATTTTTCAATTTAATTGAATATATTTTTAAAAATGCAGCAACTACAACACTAAATACAAAAACGTTTGGCCTACAGATAATTTTGACGTTTATATTTGACAGATAAGTAAACAGGTGTATTGATGTAGATCAAAAATAATGGGTTCTGAAAATTCCGAATGAATAAAAGAATACACAAAAAAAAGAATAGAAAACATAGAATGAATAAAAATACGATTATTTTCAATTTTAAAACGTTCGAAATATTATGTCAAGCTTATAACCACACCCAAAGATATTGCGGGAGAGATGTTAGGTGTGTAAAATGTGCCGGCAGACACAACGCGAAAGACTGTTCTCTTAGTCGAACCGAACCTGCAAGGTGTATAAACTGTAAAGGACAACACCCAGCCAACTATAGAGGATGCGAAGTAGCGGTACAACTGCAAAGGTTAAGAAATAAAACACGCCAATCGACTCAAAACAGTAATGTTAGAAGAGAAAGGATTCCAACTACAACTAGAGCGCCGACACAACCAGAGCCCATAGGGCCAGAGAGGAGATCCTACTCTCAGATAACGCAACAGAATACTATTGAAGAAAATCCACTATAAAGGATATTTCGAAGTATAGAAACGATAAATGCACGCCTAGCAAAACAAGAACGTGGTCTAGAAGCTATATATAAGCGGCTGGATAGACAAGAAGCTACCAATGAGCTTACATCAATGTTGAACCAAATAAAACACCACTGGTTAAGAAGTTTACACAAATTTAACATTTATATTTATTGTGGTCATTGCTGATAATACATAACGGCGGATTCCCATCGACAGTATTACAACTACGGATCAGCTGACATTCCATTGCGGTTTCATCAAATTTAGCTATATAAACAAAAACAAAACAAAACAAAACTAATATCATACACAAGAAAATGCCTCACTGTTACTTACCCAACATTGTAAAATTATCCAATTAGTAATTAGTTACCTAAAATTAAGAAGTTCATTAATAATTTATATTGTTAAAATTAATTTATATACTTATCTTTTCTATTACTATTCGATATACTTTGTAAACACAACACAAGCTGTCATTATTGTCAATATTCTATGTTGTACTAGAGTAGTAGTACGATGAGTGTATTTAACCATGTAACCGCAGCTACATAGTATATTTTGTACTAGTATTTTACTTAATAGTATATTTATAGTCAAATTTCATACAATCTACATTTATTATAGAATTTGAATATGACAATAGCTTAACGTATAACTGTAATTTACATGATAAAATTAGTTGTAATTAATATTAATTCTCTGTAATCTGGCGAAGAGTGAAGACACGCAAATAAAATATAAAACAATTAAATAAATTCAAGAATTGTGATAGTTCAAGTTATAATGGTCATTACTAATAGATAAAATATACAATTTAATCCGTGATCGCATTGATATTTTCTGTTCTACAACTCATCAATCGGCCATCTACGCAGCATTTAAGTTCGTCATCTATAATCACCAGGTGCATCGCAAAGTTCATCCACTGGTTTTGTTGTACAAGTTAATCACTATATACATCAATGCTATACTAATCAAATGAATAGATCATTTAGAATTGTTATTTGGAACGTGAATGGATTACCACAGCATGTTCCAGAACTAGAAATTTTTCTAAACTTAGAAAAAATAGATATATGTCTTGTCTTGGAAACTCATTTAACAGAAACTTCATTTATTAAAATACGTAACTATCAATGCTACCATGCTATTCATCCAGGAGGAAACGCTAGAGGCGGGTCTACCGTAATTGTTAAAAATAATATTAAACATTATGAAGTGCCCGGCATTGAGGAAGAAATTATGCAGGTTAAAACCATAATAGTTGAATCAATAAATAATAGAGAACTCAGTATCTCCTCTATTTACTGTCCCCCACGCCATCAATTAAAAAAAGAAGACTACAGTCGACTTCTTAAATCACTAGGATCAAATTTTATCATAGGCGGTGATTTTAATGCAAAGAACACCTATTGGGGATCTAGACTTACAACCTCTAAAGGGAAGGAGTTATTTAATGCAGCTCGAGAGAACAACTGTGAGTTCCTTTCTGGCGATAAACCAACATATTGGCCTGCTGACATACATAAAATTCCAGATATTCTTGACTTCTTTGTAACAAAAGGAGTTTTAGAGGACTACACATGCATTGAAAATAGTGAAGGACTATCATCTGACCACTCACCTGTGATCATGACACTGAGTACAATGATAATAAAAAAAGATAATTCACCTAAGTTAACAAACAATAAAACCAATTGGGATCTATTCAAGAAATTAGTAGAAGATCGAACAAATCTCGGCGAACCAATTAGAACGAAGGTGCAGTTGGAAGATCAACTAGAAATGTTGGGAAAGTTCACCGATTTCTCATACCAACGCTATTGTTTGTTCAAAATGAATAGTTGGGTAATGTTTGTGTACGCCCGCAAATAAAAACGTATATTGTACGGAGTATAATTGTGCCCAAGCTTATTCACTTTGAAATATTATAGATGATAAATTTAATAAAATAAAATGCAATATATAAGTGTAAAAATATATGTACAAATTTATTTTATTCGATATGTGTTGCTGCTTCCAAATTTGAAACGAAAGAGAATGATTTTACAAATTTGGTTTTTTAAGTTGACATAATTTTCGGAGTTTCGGAATTACCTAACTCAACCTATAAACAATTGTCTTAAACTATATACTGTTTACTTATTTTAATACACCGAAATACAATTCGGAATTAAATTGATTTGACATGCAGACTGCAGAGTACAATCTACTTTACCTATATTCGGAGTTAAATAGGTTCAATGGGTATATTTTGGTATGAGTGTACGTGAATGTCAAACCAAATGATGGAAGTGTCATCATCTCGACATTCGTAAACAAGGTAAGTAATTTTTATTTATTCAAGTTAAATTTACTTAAATTCTAAACTAATAATTATTAATTGTTATAGATAATTATCCTGCCTGTTGTATATATTACAGATAAGTATTTTGTATCTAGATAATTAATAAATTAATAAATTCTAATAATATAATTTCTATTCTAGGAACATACAAACTGGAAGCAACACAACAACAACAAAGTTTTTATTTTGTATACAAATAGTGTAACATGAAATAATAAAGTTTTTATATATATAAATAAGTGTTTTACTGCAACATTATGTGTTGTGTTGTGTTGTATAATTTTCAGTTGAATTTTGTATGTTGTGGAAAATGTTGCACATGATGCGCAGCAACAGCTATAATGAAACATAACTATCCTCTTGAAGTCAGAGAGCTACTTAGGGAGAAACGGAAAGCTCGCAAAATCTGGCAGCACTCTCGTGCACCGCAACACAAAACTATTCTAAATTTTTTGTGCAACAAATTAAAACAACTAATAAAAGAAATAAAGAACGAAAGCATAACTAAGCGACTACGAGGTCTTTCTGAATTAAAGGATGACGATTACTCGCTTTGGAAAGCAACGAAGGGACTAAAAAGATCCAAAATGCATGTGCCGCCTATCAAATGCGATGACGGTTCATGGGCTAAAAGTGACAAACAGAAAGTCTCTCTATTTGCTGCTTATTTAGAAGAGACTTTTCAACCGTTGCCGAGACAAACAGCAAAAGAAAATACAACAGTCGTTAAACAAAGCAGATGATCTTGACATAAGGCATGTGACTTTATTGGAGCTTAAAACGAAATATGTTCCACGACAATGGAAGGTGGCCGAAGTAATAATGATTCCTAAACCAGGCAAACCAGGAAACGATAAAAAATCATATAGACCGATATCACTACTTCCAATCATATCAAAAATATTTGAAAAACTGTTGCTGAAAAGACTCAAACCTATAATAGAAGAGAGATGCCTAATTCCACCACACCAATTTGGGTTTAGAGAAAATCACTCTACAGTTGAACAAGTTCACAGAATAATGGATGTCATTGAGGATGCACTCGAGAATAAGAAAATATGCTCCAGTATTTTCTTAGATGTAGCTCAAGCTTTCGACAAAGTTTGGCACCAAGGGCTTGAATTTAAACTGCATCGAGACCTGCCTCAGCAATTTTATCAAATTCTTAAATCGTACATAGCTGATCGACACTTTAGAGTCAAATTTGAAAATGAGTACTCTGAAATAAAAAGAATATCAGCAGGTATACCACAAGGTAGCGTACTTGGACCGATTCTGTTTATTCTTTATACGAGAGACTTACCAAATATTGAAGGTACCACAGTAGCAACATTAGCAGTTGGAAAAGATATTTCGGAAGCAACAAGCAAACTTCAAAGTGCAGTTAACACGGTGAGCAACTGGACTAAAAAATGGCGCATCTCATTAAATGAAGCCAAATCAGTACACGTCAACTTTACAAATCAAAATGTAAACTGTATTCCCGTGGTTCTCAACTCAAACCAAATTCCATATGCAAATACAGCTAAATACCTTGGCATGACCCTCGATGCTAAGCTAAGATGGAAAGAACACATCAAGAAGAAAAAAGAAGAGTTAAACATCAAATATAGAAAAATGTACTGGCTCATGGGTAGAAACTCTGAGCTCTCAATACACAACAAATTGCTTCTATACAGGCAAATGCTAAAACCAGTATGGACCTATGGTATCCAGCTTTGGGGTTGTGCCAAGAAAACCAATGTACAAATGATACAATGCTTCCAAAATAAAGTGCTACGAGGGATTGTGAACGCCCCATGGTACATTAGGAATGACAATATCCATAGAGACTTGAAGATGGAATACGTCACCGATGAAATAAAGAATCATGCAAGGAAACACGTACAGCGCTTATCTCTACACGAAAATGCAGATATCCGTCGTATGTTGGACACCACTAACGGCGTGAGGAGACTCCAAAGGCAGAAACCTCTGGAGCTGGGCAGTTTGTTTTAGAAGAAAGTATTATAAAATGATAAATTACTAGATGATCTCTGAATCAGTTGTAATATTGTATAAATAAATAAATAAATTTATTAAAAAAAAAAAAAAAAAAAAAAAAAAAAAAACGTTCGGAATGAATATGTTAACAAGAAAAATGCAACAACGTGTTCATTTCGATACATTTTCTTAAAATAATCGTGTTTCTCTCTAGCCGCAACCCAGCTTTGGTAAAAAATTTATTTTTTCATATTAGCCCTTTCAGTCTGAATTAAAACGGTTGACGTTAAAAATATTTTAGACATTATTTTCATAACAGTGTAGCCTGATATGTTTTTTTCAGATAAAAATTCAAAAGCTCCCATTTTTAAACTTTTAGCCGATGTCTTATATATGAAACAAACCTTACAAAAATAAAATTTTTAATCACTTTGGACGGTAGTCCAAACGAGTGACGAAAGCACCTACTGTGCTGGAAGTCGAACGAAGTATATTATACAGCAAGTTTCGAACTTTTTCACTTTGAGGCCGCCAGGATCATGTTATATACCATTGGAAAGGTCTTGAAAAATAAACCTAAATAATGTATAAAAGCATGAATTTCTACCAACATTGAGTAGAGATATGACCTTCCAAAAATTGCCCCAAAAAATCAGTTTTTCGCGTATAACTGACCCAAAAAATGCCAAAATTATTTTGTAACTAGCAAATTATGATTGTAGACTTCAATACCAATTCAACGACACCTCAAACGGATGATTTTGACCAAAGTTATGACAGTTTTAAATTTTTCTATGACGTCACCATATAATCTTGCTTTGGTATATATGTTTGTTTGTCCGTACCTCTTTTATTTGATCTCATATTTTCACGGGTTGTAGTACTTAAAAAACTAAGCAATTTTTGTTCTACAACTTTTTGATTTGGTCGCCATGTTGGCCGCGGGCGGCCTCTGAACGGCCATTTTTCGCCATTTTGCCACGTCCACAGTGCTGAATCTATTCGACATACCCTGGACATATGCATATCGTTGGAAAGGTATTGACGCCAGCTATCAAATAGCAAGAAAAAGAATTCAAAAAATTAGGTTGGAGGGTCATTTTGGCCAAAAAACTGAAAAATGCGAAATCGGCCGGCCACATTAGGCCGAATTGCTAAAAAATGAGCCCAAGACTTTTGGTTCATATTTTAAGGATTATTAGCCACAAATCTCATCTACAATATGACATCAACCGTTTGTCCCAGAAAACTCGTATATTTTAGATATTGACCTCCATAACTTAAAAGCGACCCTAATTTTTTTGCAAAATTTTATTTTATGGATCAAATGCTCCCTAATATCGGCCCGTTGCGGTTCATAATGATAGTGAATCAACGTATTATAATGAAACAAATATAAATACATCATATTATTATCATTGCTAAGAGAATTTTTACCAGTGACTCTTTTTTCATAACAAAAAAAAAATGAAAAAACTGACAAATTGATGTGATCGAAAAAATCACCAAAAACATTGAACATTTGAGTCTCCTTGCATAAAATCGATATTTTTTTATCATTATGTTGATTTCTTTGAAAAATAGATCATATCTCCCCTCCCATCGCATGAAGATGGAATATCAGCGAGAGGCTAGCTACCATTAACTTTTATTTCCAACTAACACACTAAAATATGTATATTTTATTGTATTGTTTAAGGAGTCAAAAATGAATGGTAGCCGCATGCCGTTAGTGACAAAACAGCAAGAACCATGCAAAAAAAATGTTGAATTACTCAATCGAATTTCTACCAAAAACACATGCATCTGGTCTAAATTTTTACTACTCTGTAACATACACTAAAAACTAGACTACAAATGTTCAGCCGATAGCCTATGAGAACCGGGTGTGTAATAAGATCTCACCCGGCATGACCTGTTTGTGGCATGTGGTAAAGGATTCCGAAATAAAATCTACTAAAAGACTACAAAATGAAGATTGAAAAATTGCATGCAAAATAAAGAGATAGAATCGTCTTCCACACACTAGAAACAGTACACCAGAACGTAGGTTATCGTGCTGGACATAATAAAAAAAACTACCTACCTGAACCTAATGATGAGACCTGACCCTACTTTTCAACATAAAAAAGAAAAAATATAAGTCTTTACTATTTCGAGGCCAAGAGCATATACTTTCCAAACATAAATCGTATTGAACCATTCGTCAATAGAAACAATTTTGTTTTATTGTTTTCTATTTTTTTATTGAAACAGTTTCGTTCTATTGTTTTACGTTCTATTATGCCTCATACACAGACGCAGGCCACTTGAGTGACGAATATCGAGAGAAGAAGGACGAATCATTCTCACTCCGTAACACACAGCCGGCTGTGTGAGAGTATGCGTAATTCGTTTTTCGCGAAACGAACAACAATTAAGCTCTGAACAAAGTCTGAAACGCAGATGCCAATATTCAACAAACTACAGAAGATTGTATTGGTTACACTAACAATCTCATGTTAATTTTTTTCTTTCGCACCACTACTTATTAAACTAGTGCGCACATACGATGTACACATATATTGTAATACAACTTTCTATGGTGTAGTTTTTCTGTATTTGTTGCATTAGCATGGCTTTGTTGTTGGTTTTGGTCATTTCAATGCCGCGCGTCTGTCTATGAGGCACAATAACACGTAGCGGCAACTTGTGTGCTATCGTGTGTGTGTGTGAACTCAAAGTCGAAGTCGAAAACGACTGACAACAATAAAACGAATCGCAATTCAATTCATTTTCAATTTGCCTTGCCAAAATCATTGATATCAAATAAAAAACCTCTTAACGAGGTAAATGTTCGAGTGACGAAAGCCGAATTCAATTCACAAAATTTCTGATATCAAATTTGTGCCGAAAAAAACAATTGTATTCGATTTGTCAACGATTTTTCGGAATGTTAGTGCATTCGGCGCGTTTGTTTACATTTTTCTTTCTAGCTGTCAAAAACAACAACTTGTCAACGGTTTTTTGAATGTTAAACAACAACGCGCTGAATGCACTAACATTCCGAAAAATCGTTGACAAATCGAATACAATTGTTTTTTTCGGCACAAATTTGATATCAGAAATTTTGTGAATTGAATTCGGCTTTCGTCACTCGAACATTTACCTCGGTAAGAGGTTTTTTATTTGATATTAATACACTATGAGAAAACAGAACATCGTTGTCGAATTTTTAATAAAATAAATATATAACTTATAGAAAAAATAGATTTCAACTCTATCTAAAAATAAAATAAATATGTATTAAATAACAATATAACATAAAAATGTATTCTTCGTAAAAAGTAAATAATATAATCAAAGGAACAAGTCGTTGATAAATTGTGTCTTTCTATTTTTTATGGAAATTGTAAAAACAATCTCGATTTCTATTCAGGCACAAATGAATTTTGCTTTTTTCACAATAAAAAAACGATATAAATTTACAGGGTCCCATTTAAAACGTAATATTTTAAACGCGAATCATCAAAATGCGATATTTCAAAACGGGATTTCAAAAAATGCGATATTTCAAAACGCGATATGGTACAAAACGCGATATGGTACAAAACGCGATATGGTACAAAACGCGATATTTCAAAACGCGATATGGTGCAAAACGCGATATTTCAAAATGCGATATTTCAAAACGCGATATGGTGCAAAACGCGATATGGTACAAAACGGGAGTTTAGAATCGGTTTATATCAGGCGGGTGAAGGGGAAATTTAATTTCAGTTTATAGGAATTTATAAATCAATAGAAGCGATAGTATATAGGATCAGTATCAGGCGGGTCACTGGGCTCCCGTCGCTTCGTAACGCATATTCTGTACTATATCGCGTTTTGAAATACCGCTTTTCGAAATATCGCTTTTTGAAATATTGCGTTTTGTACCATATCTCGTTTTATCATATCTCGTTTTGAAATATCGCATTTTGAAATATCGCGTTTCGAGCGGATCCCAAATTTACATCCAGGGTGCTTTACAGCGCGTCGGTTTATTTTTCTTGTCGTGAAGAGGTAAGTGGCTTACCGAATCATATTGAATACTTTCGCACTTCGATACTTTTGCAGATTGTGACGATGAAATAGATTCTTGCAAATTATCGGAGTTTGAGGGCCTTCGGTGTTTCTGATTAGCTTGATTACTTTCAATTAGAGCTTGGGCTAAACTTATTGACAAGATGCGGATTATTTCGCAGTTGGGAAACCTATCGAAAAGCATGGCTGTTAACCAAGTCAATATTCAAAATTTTATTCCAGTATATTCTAGTTCACGGTAATTTCAATGCTCTCAACATGTTAGTGAAAGTCGCTGCACTTTCATAAAACTCTGCTGTAAAATATTTATCGAAATAAAATGTGGTTGCTTCTTCCAAATTTGCATCGATTTGTTCCTCCGCAACAAATTCAAATTAAACTTTATCAAATGGTTCTGGAGATCGTTTCGCTTCCATCTGGTATTTTTTCTTCTGTGAATTTGTAAGTTGCCTCGACATTTTTAACTAGCTGGTCAATTACCCCGAATTCTACATTTTCTAAAATTTGTAAATTTTGGTCAGCTAAAACTTTAAAATTGACATTTTCTGGCATGATATTTGGCACATTTCACTGTTAGTTTGTTCAATATACTCATTAAAGTCTCCTTCCAGATAGTTTTCATCTACCTCGAAGTCAAAAATCGTCCTCTTAGCTGCTGGAGGAAGACGAACTATGTCTTCTAATACAGCGTCTTCCGGAATATTATTATTGAGCGTCACGTCATTTAAATCGTCATCGTCTAACGAAAAATCAGACTCTGAATCTACCGAATTTAGTAGTTCTCCCAACTCTGTAATCGGTAAACTTATTTTTCGATTAAATAAGACACAACTAATTTTTAATACCGTTGAATAGAAATGTACGATAAAAGGAAAAAAAAATATTTATGTTTATATATGGGACACATCCTTAAATGTGTACTTAAAATGAACACCATACCTGGCGATAAACACGTGCGAACACGATGACAAAAACTAACCAACTAAATCTTGGCAGATGATGCGTCTTACTGTCTTACTGAAAAATAAAACCGCGAAAAAGTAAGGAGTGTTTCGGCCCCAAAACAGATGGCATGGATTAAAAACAAAAAAAAAAGAAACTACTAAATGATAAATCCACATGAAAATGAAAATACAATCGTGTGAAACAGACAAATACAACAAAACAAACAAGTAAAAAAAATCTGAATTAACTAAGGACCCGGTTTAAAGTACGATGTTTTATATGTGGGACAATTCTATTGAAAGGGTTAGTGCATGGTGGCAATAATAGGCATCAAGATGAAGAACGCCAGCCTAAAACAGCACCGTAAAAAAAAATTCACGAGACTATTATCTTGTTCACGTGGTCCATAGTGTAGTGTAGTGAAGTTATGACTACAGCAGTTATATGACCGTTCACCTGGAAGTGTAGTGTAGTAACTCTACCGTTACGCCCCTATTGTTGAAATATTGTGCTAAGGATGTTTGACATTTCTCGATGTTTTATTTTAATTTATATATTGACAATTGTGTTTGGCGTTGGCGTGTTCTTGTTTCTTTGCGAAAAAGTAAAATATTTAGTACACAAAGAACTCGAAAAATCGAATGCTATTGAATTGAAAATCATAACAAACAACAACTGTCAAAACTTAGCACACTACACTACGCCAAGTGTTCACGTGGTGCGTAGTTGCAAACACACTACACTACACTACAGCATTTTGACCGTAGTTGATAATACACTTCGGTACTGTTTTTTCTCTGTTCACGTGGTGACATAATACACTACACTACAGTACACTACGGACCACGTGAACAAGATATATAACAGGTTATACTAGGACAAATTGAGTTAAGTGATCTAAGTCATCAGACACGTCAACCGAAACAAATCGTTGCCTCGCAAAAGTTTCACGGTTGACGTCATCACAAAACTATGGATCAGGCAACTCTGTAATTATAATCCGCTATCAAAAATACTTTAGTTTCAAAACAAACTGCAGTATCGATTTAGTTTAGTCAGCAGCAAACGCTGACATTGGATTAACGCGCTCGTTCAAATACCAATTCAACATTGCCAATGTAAATCGTTCAATAATTGGCGTGGATTTCCAATCGGTTTACTAGTGGATCTGAAAAATTGAAAATTGGTCGATCCATCCAGAAAGCTCGCAATTAATGCAATATGAGCACGCGTTCATACACCACCTCGAAATTTATCTTTTCTTTATCCTGCGCTTATCTTTTTTAATAAGGTCCGAGGTGAGCTAAAGATAATCGAACGCATATCGCTAATACTGCCTAGAAGGAAACTTTTGTAAAACTGCAGGAACTCGTCAGTATATCGCATAAAATTCTCAATCGTTATCGCCAGATTAACTTTAACCTCACTCACGAAAAACTCATAAAATTAAATTATGAAATTTTGGGTTATCCTGGATAGTGTTATTTAAATCAAGACGTTGGAAGCTTGGTTTCGAACTAATGAAACATTGAATTCCTTATATTAAAAAATTCGGTCATCTCATCAGACTGTAGTGACCAAACTACAAAAATATTGAAAATACTTTGAGCTTACATTCAAAGTATATGCCTTAGCGAATTTTAATGATTCACTACGCAATTGTCAACCCCTTCATTTTCTGGTTTATTTTCATCGCATTTTTAAAACACATTGCGGATAGCATTTCGCATTTATGCTTTCGGGAGACATGTCGCAAATGAAAAGTTATCGCAAAAATCTTGCTGGGTAAGGTAATTATGTAAATCTGCGGGAGCCGAATCTACTTCTTATCAATAAGTAAACTTAAACAATTTATGTTATTACAGCCATCGTTTTCATCTTTAATCGCGAAGACGTAGGTATATTTTTTAGGATTCGTGCCAGCAAATTCGGATGACATATCAGTTTCCCTGCATAGCAGATTCGTATCTTTTGTAATTTGTCTTTGATAGTAAGGATGCTAAGGTCCTTATGTATATTTTGATTTTTTACGAACCAGGGTGCTCCTGTAATCATTCTGAGAATTTTTGACTGTGTTCGTTGGACAATGTCAAAATTCGAATTTGAGGTTGATTGCCATAATTCACACCCACCCATACGACCAAATTGTTTTAATCATTGTGTTATACAGGACAAGTTTGTATTCTAGGTCAATAGTTGAATATTTCTTCATCAACCAGTCAATTTTTAATTTGATATGGTGTCGTTTCATTTCAATATGTTTTTGCCAATTTAACCGTCGATCTAGATGGACGCCTAGATATTTTGCTCCATTTGATTGAAGGATTTGTATTCCGTTCATTATGACAGTTGGCAAGCTTATTTAAAATGAATGTTACGTGGGTCGATTTCTTCTCATTGTCCTTTATCTTCCATTACTTTCGCCATACTTCGATGTCATAAATGTTGTTGCAGAGTTTCGGAAGCCGTTTGTGGATTTTTATGGCTACATACGATTGCCGTATCATCTGCGGAAGTAGACGTCAGAATTTGCGTAAACGTTGTTAGATCTGATATATACCGTTGGGCCAGGCACACTACCTTGTGGTACTCCAGCCAGAATGTTTTTCTCGCCCGTTTTAGACGTTTTGTATTAGACATAATATCTGCGATTTGACAAATACGACTTCATAAGTTGGTAAATTTCTGGCAATTTAAGATTAATTTTATGAAGCAGACCCTCGTATCAAACTTTATCGAATGCTTGGGCAACATCCAAGAATAATGCTGAGCAGTATTTTTTCTCTTCGTGTGCTGACCTTATTTCTGTAGCTATTCGGTATGCACTTGCTCAATGGTTCCGTACTCGGCTCTGAAACCAAATTGAAGACTAGGGATGCTATTTCGTAGTTCCGGTTTAATATTTTCGATAATATACTTTTTTCGAATACTTTCGAGACGATATAGCAGGCTTATTGGTCTATATGACGAGACTTTGGTAGAATCCTTGCCAGGCTTTGGGATCATTTTTATAGTTGATAATTTCTAGCACTCAAGGATATATCTTGATTCATAAATTGAATTGAATATTTAAGAGCATAATTTGATCGTACCCAGGGGCTTTCTTTAATTGAATTTGATATGAAAAAAAAATTTTGTTTCAAGTCATAGAATATTGTACCAATTATGAAAGGTTATTTAATTTTGAATAATAATCCGTTTAAATTGGGCCGAAACAACGTCCAGTTTTCGTGTAATCGTCGATTGAAATCGGCTGTTTTTTACCAGGACAGATGCCGTGGCGAGCTGCAGCTATCGGGGGGGTCACAGGTGGTGGATCGTGAACGGCCTATCGATAGGTAGGTTAGCGGTGAATTAAATAAGCCGTCCCCAACCGCAGCTCTGCTGGAAGGAGAGTCTCAGAGAACGGGGGAGTGGTTAACCTCTGTTCACTAAATTCTGAGTGCCTATGATACCCAGTAGGGAAAGGCGAACTGATGGCGCCATAAAACCATCGACCACAACCACGGTGAACTGAGCGTCACGCCTCCTTGCGCTTCCGGGCTTCCAGGTAGTGAATGGGGAACCCTATAAACGGGTATCCCATGAATGAAGTGGGTCCCATTTGTTTGGGATATCCATATGAATGGTGAATGAGTGAGTGAATGTGGGAGGAGGTCGGGGCGCGGCGGACGGGGTGCTCGGTAAGCCAATGGGCTGGATTAAGGTGTTACGCGACCCGTGCTGATGATCGACTAGACTGGGGGCCCATTTAACAAAGCCCAGTCGTGAACGGAGCCCTCTGGATACCTGGTGACCTCCAGTTGTATTTAGCCTTACCTGCGTATACGGATCTCTGCGCAGGTGGACGTATTTCTCCGATACTCGTGGGAATAAATGGAAGATTTTAAAAAAAATAATAAAAACAAGGGGACCGGTACCCACCAAAAACCGGAAAGTACTATAGAGGGGAGTAACTCTAACCAGAAAGGTGCGGTTCCCTCATCTGAGGCAGGGGCAAGCAACACCATGGCATCGAAGCCAGGTGAAAGCGGAACCGCCAAACAGAAGAGTGGGGGACCGAAAGAGATCCCCCCAGCAAAGCGACGGTACAGAGAGAGACGGTCGGCGTTTAGAATTCTGGAGAAACTGGCTGAAACCCCTGAGGGGCAGCTTACAGTTGCGCAGAAGGAATCTGTAGCATGGGCTAAGAAAACTGTCGGCTGCAATAGCTCGGAGAGAGTCCTTGTGTCTAAAAGACAGCGGTCCCAGGATGAGCTTGAAGCAGAAGGCAGTAAGCGGGCCAAAGTGCAAGCAGACATGACGTCGGGGGCTCCTAAGGAGCAGAAACTGAAATTATTCAGTGAAACCCTGAAGGAGCACGTGCTGGTGCTAGCCGTCATTGACAAAGGTCAGGAAGATGGGAGCATCACATCGGAAAAGTGGAGGATAGTGTATAATGCACTAAATTCCATTTTCTTGAGGATCCTGAGAGAAAATCCGGGATCCCCCCCGTCCTGCAGAGATGCGGGATGGCACCAAGGGCGCGTTAAGCTAACTGCGTGCTCGGACCAGAGATCGGTCGATCTCTATAAAAGGGCAGTGGCCGAGGTAGGCGAGGTGTGGCCGGGCGCGAGGCTTGAAGCAGTCAGCAGAGGGGAAATCCCGAGCAGGCCGAGGGCACGCGTCTGGTTACCATCTGAGCCGGATAAGCCAGCGGAGATCATTGAGATTATCCGGGCCAGTAATCCCGATCTTCCAACGGAAGGATGGAGGATTGTGAAGCAGGAGGAGGCCAGGGGGGGCTTTAGATTGGCAATCATGCTGATCAATAAGGAATCCTTGGCTTCCCTTGCTAGATCTAAGGGAGTGATCAACTTCGGTTTCGGATCGATCACTCTTAAAGTTTATAAGAAAGACGAGATCGATAAGGGCGCGGAAGACCAGCCTGGGGCCGACGGCGAACGGACCCGGCAGGAAATGGTCAAGCGGACTGAGGACGACCAGGGTAGCCGTTCCGATATTTCGGACGAAGGGAAGTTGGTGATGGGAGGCAGCCTCCTCTCTCTGGAGCCTGATGGGGACATCCTGTCAGGCTCTCGACGAGAGGAAGACAGCGTCCGGAACAATGAGGTAAATTGCACTATCCTGATGCAGGGAGTGCAAGAAGAGGTGAGTAAGGTCCATTACAATGATTAGCATTGTACAAATAAACCTACATCACACGAAGGCTGCCTCGGCAGCTCTCGTGCTCAGACTGACTAAGTCAGATGAGGACTTGGTGTTAATCCAAGAACCTTGGATTAACAATAACAGGATCTGTGGCCTCAGAATGAAAGGGTATAAAGTATTATACTCAAGCAATTCTGAAAAGATCAGATCGTGTATCTTAGCGAAAAATAATTTGAATATTTTTCTTCTTCCACAATTTAGTAGCGGGGACGTTACAGCGGTGAGCGCTGAGGTAGGCTGTGAAAAACTATGGCTAGCCTCAGCCTATATGGATCGTGAAAAGGAGGTTCCACCGGATAATCTGGGGGAACTGATCCGGGAAGCGGGTCTGAAAAAGGTAGGTGTGATACTTGGATGTGATGCAAACGCGCATCACACAATCTGGGGAAGCACAGACATTAACGAAAGAGGTGAGTTATTTTTTGATTACTTATTAAATACTAACCTCGTAGTTTGCAATATTGGGTGTGAACCAACATTCATTGTTAGAAATCGACAGGAGGTTCTAGATGTAACCTGTGCGTCAGAAACAATTTTTGATATGATCAGTGGGTGGAGAGTGGCGAAGGAGCACTCATTCTCTGATCACCGATATATTACATATAACCTCAACATCAAACCTGTTGCCCGGAAAGCCTTTAGGAATCCCAGAAGGACAAACTGGAGCAAATATGGGGAGGTGTTGAAGGAACTACTGCCGCTGGAGGTTCCTGGACTTCCGGCGACAGTAGAGGAATTAGATGACATGGTTGATATTGTCACAAAAGCATGCAATCTGTCATTTAACGCTGCGTGTCCCCTGATAAAACCTAGGGGCAGGCAGAAACCGACATGGTGGACCACGGAGTTGGGAACCTATCGGAGAGTGTGTAGGACAGCCTTTAATAAGGCTAAGAACACCAGGGAAAATCGGGATTGGGATTCCTATAAGGAAGACCTGAGAAAATACAAAAAAGAGTTGAGGAAGGCACAAAGGGGGTCTTGGAGACTCTTCTGTTGTAGAATGGAGGAAGTCTCTGAGACTTCTCGCCTTAGGAAAATTCTATCTACCAACCCAACCAGTCCTAGTTACTTAATTAGGCCGGACGGGTTATGGACAGCTTCAAGTGCGGAATCATTGGAGCTTCTCATTGAGACCCATTTTCCGGGAAGCATTGATGACTCGATGGAGCCTGAAGCTCATCGAGGAATACCTTTAACAGATGTGGATAGCATCGTGGACAGGAAACGAATCCTGTGGGCGCTGAACGGTTTTAAGCCTTATAAATCGGCGGGCCCGGATCGGATTATACCAGCAGAGATCCAAAGAAACTCTGCAGTTATCCTCCCCTGGCTGGAGGTTATCTTCAGAGGATGTCTGCAATTGGTCTGCAAAATCGGGAAAAAGCTCACAGGCTTATCTAAAGGACCTGAGGCCTATAACTCTATCATCCTTTATGTTGAAAACCTTGGAAAGATTGATAGACGTGCTTATTCGAACAAAAGTTGAGCCAAGGAATTGGGCAATGTCGCAGCATGCGTACTGTAAGGGAAAGTCGGTGGACACAGCTCTGCACGATCTAGTACGCATGATTGAGAAGTCAATTTACTCGCAAGAGTATTGTATGGTAGCATTTATCGACATTGAGGGTGCCTTTAATAATGTAAAAACGGAGGCGATCATGGAAGGATTGTCATTTCTGAAGGTGGATTATCCTATAAGTAGGTTGATAAATCAGATGCTGGTAAGCAGGATTATTATCTCGGAACTGGGAGAGTCCACCATTAGAAGGCGTGTGGTTAGAGGAACTCCGCAGGGAGGAGTAATGTCCCCCTTTCTTTGGAGTGCAGTGGTGAATGGATTGCTGTTGGAACTGGAGAAAGAGGGTATAGGGGTTGTAGCGTATGCAGATGATGTAGCAATAGCTGTCTCAGGCAAATATCTGGATACGATTAGGGATGTTATGCAGAATGCACTCCTGATCGTTACGAAATGGGCCAGCAAATGTGGATTAGGGATCAACCCGTCCAAGACAGAGCTGGTACTATTTACTAAGAAATATAAAATTCCGGTAGTTAGCCCTCCTACCGTGAACGGCATTAGACTGGCTTTTGCTGACAGAGCGAGATTTTTGGGCATAATCTTGGACAGTAAGCTCAGCTGGAAGCCTAACATTGTAGAAAGGGTGAATAAGGCTAATGTAGCCATTTACTCGTGTAGAAACGCCATAGGGAAGAAATGGGGTTTGAAACCAGAGCTGGTACACTGGCTCTATACCGCAGTGGTAAGACCTGTGCTGACGTACGCGGTGGGCGTGTAGTGGCCAGCTCTGAAGAAGGTAACATATAGTAAGATGTTGGAGAAGGTGCAAAGAACGGCCTGTATGCTTATAAGCGGGGCGCTTAGGACAACACCTACACGCGCTTTAGAGGTTATGTTCCATCTTATTCCAATCGAATTTTTTGGTAAGCAGATGGCAGCCAATGTGGCTACAAGGCTCTCGGCTGTCTCTCAGTGGAAGTGTCTTCAGGCGGGACACTCGACGATAGTTAGATCACTAGGGGAAGAACTGGTGAATCTAGATTATATTAAACCAACGTTGTGCTTCGATATAGGTTTCCGGATCATCTGTCCTTCTAGGGAATCCTGGAGGAACGGATCAATACTGGAAAACGAGGCACTGCAATTTTTCACGGACGGCTCTAAGCTAGACGGCAAAGTAGGAGCCGGAGTCTTCTGTGAGAAGCTTAATGTTAATATTTCTGTTCGTCTCCCTGACTACTGCAGCGTGTATCAGGCTGAAGTGGTGGCGATAGGGGAAGTCGTGACATGGTTGAAGCATAACGTGGTATCTGTTAGGGATATCGCGATTTATGTGGACAGTCAAGCGGCACTCAGGTCACTAGAGGCGGTTTCTCTGAAGTCACGGGTGGCGCTGGATTGCCGATCATCTCTTAATGAGATGAGCGAGTATTTCAGTATCCAGATAATCTAGGTCCCTGGTCACTCGGACGTCACGGGAAACTGCAGGGCAGACGAACTAGCTAGGTACGGTACGACTCTCCAGATGCAACCGGAAAGGGCAGGTCTGGGGAGGCCTATAGCAGCGCTTAAATTGACGCTCAGTAAAAAGGCAATCGCCTTGACAGATGAGAGGTGGACCAACACTCTCACGTGCAGGGTAGCAAAACAGGTTTGGCCAAAACTGGACCTGCGGCGCTCCAAGGCACTTATATCCCTGGGAAAACGAGATTTAGGATTGGTCGTAGGGATACTGACAGGACACTGCCTTTTTGGGGAACATGCGAGAAGGCTGGGTCTAGAGACGAATGACTTTTGTAGAAGTTGTATGGACGAAGAGGAGGAAGAGGCGTTAGTTCACTTCCTATGCTCGTGTCCAGCACTATCCTACAAAAGACATAGGTACTTGGGTGTGTACAACATGGACAGCCTTTCTGAACTCGCGGACTTTGGGGTGCGAGATATTTTACGCTACATCAGTAGCTCTGGTTGGTTTCAGCGGGAGTAAGGGGAGATTGGATCCTGTGGTATCACAATGGGCCATTATTGGCCTAAGTGTGCGATAGCAGCCACTCTAACCTAACCTAACCTAACCTACCAGGACAGATGCAAAAAAAAAATTTTTTTTGATTCAAATCATGAAATATTGTATCAATTATGAAAGGTTATTTAATTTTGAATAATAATCCGTTTAAATTGGGCCGAAACAACAACCAGTTTTCGTGTAATCGTCGACTGAAATCGGCTCGATCTCCTAATGAGTTCGTAGCTTTTTTCGCCAAAAAAGCTAAACCTAAAACTGTCTTTTTACGTTGTTGTTGTTTTATTGTAATGGTTTTGTTGTGTTTGTTTCATTTATAATAAAACAACAACAACGTAAAGTATAAAAGTAATTCGTACACAACAAAATGTTAATTGGTAAAAATGAAGTATAGGTGGAGAATATGAAAGAATCAAATTCCGTAGACTAGGTAGTAATTCGCTAGTGCTACATATACGTGGTATTGTTCTATATATAGACAATATTCCTATGTAAAAACATCAACGTCAGTCGCCGCGGCCTGATAAGATGACTGATTTTTTCAAATCAATAATCTCATTAAGTTCGAAACTGATTGTTGCGATTCTTGCAAACCTTCCATCTATAATTCAAATCAAATACTAAAACTGTCGTCTTTTTTTCAGCATTTTCAGCTTTTTCTCTCTTTGTCTTCAAATTTCTTTAATATAAGTAAATTTTGTAAAAGTTGCTTGCGTCTGTCCATTATTTGTTTTTGTCACTAGCTGGCACACGAATTTAACACCAACTGATCTCTCCACTCTGAGAAATAAATTTATAATGATGAAACATAGCCTCAAAAGGATGACATTTCGTAATAATTTCATGATAATTTATCGTGAAATAGCCTCCTGAAAATTTGCTGATAGTGTCAAAATTTATATAAAATACCCACACATACAATGATACCCTGATAGAAAATATTAGTAAATTTGCATAGTGTAGACTCTAGGTATTGTATTCGACTGAAGGTTGGGAAATTAACAAGATTGAGGTTAATTCAACAATTCAATTTAGTCTATCGAAATACGATAAAGAAAAGTTGCGAATACGGTCATTATAATGTGACAACCGTACTCAACTAGTTTGGGGTTCTGTATTTACCCCCTTTGGGGTCGTTTCGCCTTTCAAATTTTTTTTAACAAAACAATCAAAACCAAAATTTTAAATTGAGTATAAATATAAAATAGAATCAGCTACAGTGCTAGTCCTATACGTTTTTCAGTTGTGTGTCTGATCAACATTGGGCATTTTCAAGCTAATGAACTCACCACACATCGAGCTAAGTACTTGTGAATCGACCTACTCGTGTTGAAACAGGCGTTTCAACATTTTATTTTACTTTTGTGTTTATGCGGAATAATGCAGGTGAATGTTAGTAAAACCTTCAAAGGACATAAAAAGTGCCAACAAATCTTATTTGCTCCAACGTGTAAAAGTCAATTTTCAGATTCGCGAATATTTATTATTTTACGTCCAATTATACAGGTCCTTGTTTGTTGCAATTTTTTAAGTGTCGATTGGTAAAATATTTGTATGTTTAAAATAAATAAAGTTAAATATTTATTTTAAATTTACACTATAATATTTAAATGACGAACAAATAAAATTTAACTTGTTCTATTGACTTAATTTATATTACCAACATTGGACATTATACATCATAAAAGCAATGCAGCACATATACGTAAGTACATAACGACACCCATAAATTTTCATCCATCTGGCATTTGGAAATGGTATATTTACGTAAGGCTGGTATTTTGTTGTTTATCTTTCATTAAACTAAATTTATCGGAATTTTATTATGGTAACAACACGTGAAATGTGTTTTAATAATGACAATTTAGGAGTTTAATATTAAATCGAAAATACGTAGAATTTCTTTAATTAATTATTTCCACGTAAATATTATTTATATTATTACTGAGTCTTGTACCTACATTGCATAATAAAGTATTTTGACTAGTCAGCGTAATCAAGTGATTATCCCCAGTTTCGTGTCTACTGACGTCCTAGTCGCGATAAATCCAGTGGTTTGGTTCTTTGCAGTCTTCTTGTTGGTGTGGTAGTCAGCATACAGCGTATGTCCAGATTTTCGTGCTGGTGCAGACGTTGTAGGTGTTTTGTTGGTTGTCGTTTCGAATGTACCACGGTGGATTAACAATACATCGCAGGATTTTATTTTGAACAGTTTGTATGATTTTGATATTTGTCTTCCACAACCCCAGAGTTTGCTACCATTGTCCATACAGGTTTCATGATTTGTTTATGCAGCAGCAGTTTGTTATGGATCGCTAGTTCAGATTGTCTCCCTAAGAGGCAATGCATTTTACTGAATTTTATGTTTAGTTTTTCTCTCTTCTTTTTTATGTGTTCCTTCCATCTAAGTTTAGCATCTAAAGTGGTCATTTATCAACTTCATTTGGACGAATATGGACGTGTTTGTCAAATGTTTATTAAAATAAATAATAAATAAAATGAAATAGTTCACAAACTGTAACGAGTGGTGGTCTTAGTTTTCTAAAAAAATTATTGGTTTTTTTATTAGAGATTAATGTGAATACTTTTTGCTTAGAAATAGAAAAATAAAAAATAAAAAACAACATTTATTTTTTTTTTGTTTTTTTTTAATTTAAGAAAGTATTAATCATCTAGTGGATTTAATGTCCTTTTAAGGTCAATTAATACTCTCCTTTTCATTCGCGCACACACCCACCCATTCACCTACTTACACAATTACAGTATGCCACCTACACGTTGCAAGCTCCATATCAACCTGCACACTGACATGAACGGTGGGCCGGCGCTGAATTCTGGCACTCCAACAGAGGGTCATAGTTGTGTTTATTATCATCACCGATCGTAATCGATGAAGAAAATTCGCTTACAGTTCGCTTAAAAAATTCGCTTAAAATTCCGTTACAGAATAACTTAATCTTACAAAATATGCACTATTTATACTCAAAACAAAAAAATTACAGGCAATAATACATCTGCACCCTAATGACGGCCAAGAACGGTAGGCGTAAAAAAAAAATAATTGCTTGACCAATTTTTTTGTACACATCAGTTGCGGGGTTGTACCAGAGTAATAAAAACAAAAGGCGGTCCAACAAAATATTAATATTAAAGATAGAGCTTCCATAAATCTATAAAAAACAAAAAAAAAAAATCAAAAATTAGTGTTTAATTTATTCCATTACTTTAACTCCAATCAACGTATTTTGAATATTTTGTCATTTTTCGGGGTTTTGCCCCTAAATTGCACGTTAATTTTTTTTCAAAAATTTACGTCATACATGTTTTTAAAACGAAACAATAAGCCAATTGCTTTCAAAAGTTTTGTAATTTTAGCAAAAAAAGACTCCAATTTGCAATAAAATATGTTTGCCCAATTTTTTTTCCCAGCACTGTATCTTAGTCGAAATGCTGCATTAATGATATGCGCTAGTTTCCTCAACGCTTTCTCCGGTAACATTTTTATTATCTGACCCGTTATAAGATCATATCCTGGAGCCTTATACGCATTCAGATTATTCTTAATTTCCCATTTTAGTTCTTTCAATGTTACAGGTGTAATTTTTAGTTCATCCTGTTTATTTATCGGGGTGATATTTTTCACTTCGCTTTTTTTTGGGGGTAAGGCTCTTCAAGGTAATTTGCAAACAAATCTGCTTTTTGTCTAGCATTTTGAGCCCAATTTTCTTTATTTTTAATTGGAGGAATCTGAAGTTTGGTCTTTTAAGATTCTTAGTTGCTTTCCATAATGAATAATCAGCGTTTTTTTGCCCAGTTAGAGTGTTGAGGTATTTATTAACTGACTGATTTTTAATGTCTTTTATTAGGTATTTTAATTTGTTACACAAATGGTTAAATACCCTCCTATTTTCCAGGTTTCGATGTTTTTGTCAATTCTTCCGTGCTTTTCTGTAATTTTTAAAAAGTTCTCTCACTTCCTCTGGCTAGCTATATTGCGCTTCATTTCCTTACTATTATTAGGAGTGCTTTCCCACACAGCTTAGTTGGGCTGGTCCCCGTATTGGGTTCTGCAGACTAATTCTTTCTGTTAACTGTATTTGGAAGAGATCCCAATGGATTTTGAAGCTCGTTAATTTCGGGTTGCTCTCTTTCATAATATTTGTTTGGCTAAGTATCATAATAACTGGTGATCTGATGATCTGATGATATACTTTCACTGTTCTCTATAAGGATATAATTATCTGAAATTCCTCTTGTAATAAAGAGGTCTATAAGGACCTGGAGTCTTACTGAAACCCGTAGGCCAATAGGTTGGTGTACCGCCTGAGTGAAACTCGCATTTTATTTGTTTGCTTGCTGCGACAGTTCTTTTCCTTTAGCAGTCGTTAACCGTGATACGAAAAATAGGTATTTTGCATTATAGTCCCCTCCAATTAAAAGGACACTTCCTAGTGTTTTCAGAAGATTAGTATAATTTACTTGTTTCAGTTTGTGTCTTGGAGGGCAGTATATTGCTGAGGTAATACAAGTTTTAATATTGTTTAATTGTATTTGGATTGTTGTGACTTGCATGGAAAGCTTCTCGACTTTAAGTTCTTCGTTATGTTTTATTTAATCTTTTATGAAGATAGCTGATCCACCTCTAGCTTTGTTCTCTGGATGTTATGCATGGTAGCAATTATATCCTTTTATTTTACAGAATGAAGTTTTGGTGAAAAGGGTTTCTGATATAAGACATATATGTATCTTTATGCATGTTTAGAAATATATTTAGTTCTTGAATGTGTTGCAATAGCCCATTTGCGTTCCAGGGTACAATTCGTAATGTTTTATTCATTTCTTTGGTTTATAATTCGATTTTATGTAATTTATATTTTGACTACTTTTATTGAAACTAGTTTGTGATTTCATTTCTTCTCGTGTGTTCTACAGACTCATTTCCTGTGAAATAAGTCTTTTGTTGAGGTTCTCTAGATTTCTCTGTATGTCCTGTAAAAAGGGATCCACTTTTATATGTTTCTGCTCTGTTTGCCGAACTATTTGTGTGTAAGTAATGTTTTTATTTACTCGCTCTCTTTGTATGTTAAAATTAGAAGTTGACGTTTTTTTATAGATTATAAATTTATCTCTCATTTTTTGTAGTTCTACTGCTACTTCTCATCCTCTGTAGTTGGCTGGTTGCTGGCTTTTACAGTTGATACACTTCGGTGTTGTATTTCGGGACACTGTGCAGTCGTTTCCTGCGTGTTTTCATGCACATTTAACACATCTTGTCTCACGGTGGCAGTACTTTTGTGTATGATTATAATCTTGGCAGTTTTTACATTGAGGTATTAGTCGAGTGATTTTTCTCGGTGTTTCTGTGTTAACTCTGAGGTTGAGGATAGTTTTAACATTATAAATTTTTTTGATTTTTTCGTGGTTGACGAAGGTTAGCATGAATAGTGGGAGACCTTTTCTCATGATATCCACATTTTCCTCCTTGTTTTCTCGTCCCTCTTTTCTGATGATGTTGACTGCATCGATTATTTTGAGGCCTTTGTTTTGCAGGTCCTCAATAATTTCATCTTTTGAACAAGTTGGATGTATACCTCTTGCCATTACTTTAATTGACCGATCATTTTTATCCTCGTAGACCACTGGTGATCATAAGAATTTAACTTGTTAGCTAAATCTTTATAATCTTCAGGCTCCGTTGTATTTATTTTCCAAATATTACTACTGAGCGATATTACCTTGTAGTTATTTCGTACTACTTCTTTCATCAGTTTCTGAATACTACCGTGATTTGTTATTCTTAGAACATTGATCGGGGGTGGAGCCTGTTTCTTCTTTTCTGGCTCATGCACTTTTGATGCATTAGTTGCATTGGCTGTTTTAATGCGGGTTTGAATTGGCTCAACTTCTGGTGATGATTCAGCGTTCCTCTTGCTTGGGATGGTTTCTTATTTGCTCTCTTGGATTTCTGTAGTATCCAATCGGCTCCCTTTCAAGCTCACCTTCATCATTGTGATACTCGTCTTGATCTGTGGGTACTTGTAATTGGTTGTTCATTAATGCTGAGTTTCCTGCGTTGTTATTTTTATTTACTGTTTCTTTTAGCATAAGGTTTCCTTTCTTTTTTCTTTAGCATGGAAACTTCACTGTTCAGCTGCGCGAATTTCTCCAATTGTTCAAATTTATTTATTAACTCCGAGCTGTTTATTATAACTGTTTGTGTGCTTGCTAGAAAGGTATTTTCCTTCTCATTGTTAGGTTCACACAGTGTGGTGCTCTCTGGCGGTGGAGTTGTTGGTGGTGTTCTATGAAGTGTCGGACTTCTTCTACCAAATGGCTGTTTGTTTCGTGCTTCCAGCACTAGGAGAAGGATCAGCTTGGTTGCCTACCGACAATTTTTTTTGCAATGTCGCGTTGCTCCCTCCAGAATCCGTGAAGCACCCTGATAAATCGGGGTGGGATTTAGAATCTAAGTTCTGACCCACCTGGAGTAACTATGTGATTGTATATACCCGACATTTCATCTGTTTGTTTACTATCTGCTATACTGTTTCTCTAGTACGTAGGGATAAAATACCACAACCGTTCAATCTACAGTAGTCAACTAGCACCCCTTCTAAATAATTTCTAGTCGAGTGAGATAAATACGTGATAGATAATTCGACGATGAAAATTTTCTGTTTCGATAATATGCAAAATCCTGCCTGGCAAATTACTTTTCTGGTTTCGCTTGACGTCAAAAGTTTTATATTTCCGGCTTAATCGAGTTCAGCAACTTTTACTGACTATCAGGATGTCGATGTCAACTACTTTGTCTACTGCTCAAAGATTATCAAGTGGTTTTTTTGGATCTATGTTACTGATTTTGACTGATTATTGTAACGTTTACAAAATACAAGAAAAATGACATATTCATTTGGGTTCGAACCACTTAAAATGTTTTAATGTGTCGTGCTGACTAAATGTTTGTTGGTTCTCTACAGCCCAGACGGGTTGACTGATCTGGTTAAAACTTCATATTTAAGATTTTCTCATAAAATGAAAGATCTCAATTATTTTTGACTGAAATCGATCGACTTTCGAGAAATCCGAATATGAATTAGAAGATTTTAAATTAATTTTGAAACAATATCGGCCTTGATCAGTTTCCAATACGACGTTTTTTGACAAAAACGCATTTTTACAAAAATTGGCCCCCTGTGTACTGCCCAGATGGACTGATTGATCGGGACGAAACGTGGTACTTAGCTTTTTCCCAAATTTGGTGGTCCCAGTGAATGAATATTGGTCGAAATCGGTCAAAGCCAACAGCTTTTGGTTTTTGCAAATATTTTGAAATGTATATAAAATTTACGGAAACGATTAAAACCAAAAAGATTGTAAATTAGGTTTCAAACATAATTTGTTCAGATATTTTATTTTAATTTTAAACGGAAATTCAAAAAATATGTTTCACTAAAATTTTGCAGTTCTGCATGAAATATATTCCTGGCCTAGGCCAGAAAAAATATTCTCGTACTATTATTACTTGTTGCTTAACAACAAATACAACATACTGGAATCATGAGCTTTTCGTTTCGAAAAACAACGGAAAGATATAATTTTTCCTACGATCGGAGAAAAATACATTTTTTTAAAAACAAAACATTATTCCGAAAATACGTCGTTCTCCATGATATATTCTTTCAAAAACTCCCTTGTCTATTTTTTTCTTTTTATATCTATAAGTTTTTACACCATTTTTGTTCGTTCTTCGTTGATTTCTTTATTACAGGGTATTCCCGTTTCAGTCGTCCATCCTGCAATCAGAGATGTCCTCATCGCTGTCGTTGATATTTCCGAATTCCCCCAGATCTTCTAACATACACCAAGGTTTTAATCGATCTGAACTGCATACACCATCGAGTTTTTTCAGCTCCTGGAACGTCGACAATGTGATGTCTATCGTGCCCAAGCGATTGATCAATTAAATATGGTCCCCGATATTTTGGGATTGGTTTCCTGATGTACCACTTGAAGCACCGCCTTCCCACTTTACAAATACCATTTACCCCTCGTTGTATTTATGAGGGGCACAATGTGCTTTATCGAAACGTTGTTTCTGGCGTATCCCAGCTGCTTTTGTTCTCTCATAAGCTAGCCTGTTAATATTTTCTACGTTATTATCGGTAAATTTATCGGTTTCCATTGCCAGCAACAATTTATTTTTTAATATTCTTCGTGGTTCATATGTAAGATTAGCCTTTGAGGTGACAGTTTTGTTGTGTCATTGATCATTGTATTTAAGGCCCACTGTATATTTCGAATATTTGTGTCCCATCTCCTATCGTCTTTTCCAAATATCACTTGTAACATACTCAAGATGGTTCTATTGTACCGTTCACATTGACCGTTAGCTCTTGGCGTTGCGGTAGCATTCAAGATATGTTTGATATTGTTTTCCGAACAATATGATTCAAATGATCGTGCTGTAAATGTAGTGCCACGATCACTAATTAACCTCATCGGCACTCCGAAATGAGTAGTTCAATCTTCCATGAGCGATATAACTGTATTCGTTGATTTCTCTGCTTTGATAACTACGTATTTTGAAAACGCATCTATTATAACTATCAAATAAGCATTACCTTTAGACGTTTTCGGGAAAGGACCCAAGTGGTCCACATGTATGGTGTCAAATGGTATAGGCGTCTTATCAATAGGATACATTTCACCTTCCTTTGCACCCACCTTTCGATTTTGTATAACCACATTTCAAACACGAGGAAATATATTTCCTTACATAGTCTCTTATTCGAAGGAACCAAAAGTGTCTACGAATAACTTCAATCGCCTTTTCAACGCCCGGGTGTCCCATATCGTCGTGATTCATTTTAGCTATACGCCATTTTAATGTTCTGGGCACAACCCACATTCGTTTATCATGTACAATTCGGTACAATTGTTCTTTATATACCGTATAGTCTACATGCATCTGCCGTTCATCAGAATTAATTGGTTTCCGACTCATAACTTCGATGATTTTTTGAATATCGTCGTCTAAGCGTTGCATACCGATAAGCCAATCATCTTGCTGTGATACTAAGAACACATCAATCGTTGCTGGTTCAAGATTCACTCCGTAGTCAATTGAGTTACGGCTAAATGCGTCGACATGTTGCATCTTCTGTCCACTTCGATGAATCGTATTAAAGGTATATTCAGCCAATCGCAACCACGATCTTATTATTCTTGGAATTAAATACTTTTTCGTATCGCAAGTTGTCAACGCAGCACAATCCGTGACCAAAGTAAATGGCTTTCCGATTAAACAAATACGGAATCTGTGAAGAGCTTCAACGACCGCCAAAGCCTCCAATTCATATGAATGATATTTGCATTCGTTCTCCGTTGTCCGGCGACTGTAATATGACACAGGTTTCGTTTCACCTTTTTTGTCTCTTTGGAATAGTATACCGGCGAGACCTTTGGAACTTGCGTCCGTGCACACCTCATGTTCCAAGTTCCAACTCCGGATTATATAATGTCAAAATATCGCGACTACTTTTTAATAATTCGAACGACGTTGTTTGCTCGTTTTGAAAGGATTCATTCGTTTTAGTTAGCCGCGTTAACGGTTCAGCGATAATTGAAAAATTCTTAACAAATTTTCTGAAATAACTTGCTAACCCGATAAATTGTCGTACCTCATGCTTATCCGTAGGCGTTGGAAAAGTTAAAATCGCTTTAGTTTTGTTTGATCCCGGTCGTATGTCATGAGAATCAATTTCATGGCCAAGAAATTCAACTCTCTTCTTGAAAAACTGACACTTCTTTAATTTTAAAGTTAATCCCCGTTGTTGTAATACTTTCAATAATCGTTCCAATTTTTCCATACCTTCCAAATAAATAATTATATCATCGTTAACCTCCCAAGCAATGCCGTCCTTATTTTTTTGGCAAACAGCCGGGGCATTTATTAGCTCAAAGGGCATTTTTAAAAAATTCGAAATGCCCATCTGGCGTCACAAAAGCTGTACGTGATATTGATTTATCAGACATAGTTATCTGATAATAACCGGATGCTAAATCCAGTACAGTGAAATGACAACCTCTTAGTCGTGATAGCTGATCTTCCATAATCGGTAACGGATACTGGTCCCGAATAGTTTTATTATTCAATTTTCGGTAATCAATACACATTCGTTCATCACTGTCCTTCTTTTTAACTAGGACGACTGGACTAGCATATATGCTGATTCAGACTCACGTATTATTTTATGTTCCAACAATTCACTTATCATTGTCTTTACTTTTTCGCGTTGATGGTAAGATAGTCTATAAGGCCGATTGACAACTGGTTCGTCATTATTTACTTTAATTTCCATTTCAACATCCGTTTTTCCGAGTTCTTTTAAATTTCAAGCAAAACAACTACCGAATTTTGTTATCAGCTTAAATAAACATTCGCGTTCACTCGGAGTCATACACTGATCCATATTTATTTCAGCCAATAGAATTTCAATTACACCTGCGTTTTATCCATTTGAAGAAATGCCACTTGAAACATCACGCCTTACAACAAAGGATCGCTCGTGAAATTTTAACTAATTATGTTCTCGGATCATTCTTACGGTTGGTTTATCAATAAAATTTTGGCCAATTAGAGATTGTGTATTTAAATATTGGTCAGGAACAATAAGCAACTCAATCTCATCAGCAACTTCATCAATTTGAACTCTCGCTCGTAGTACCACACCGACACCTGCAAACCCTTTGACAAACACGTTACATTTACTTCGTTCCATTTCAAGCCCCACGTTACTTTCTCGTATCATTGAGACCGTAATCGATTAAACCTAATAGTTTCACGTTACCGTTCAACATTACAGTTTTGATATATGAACACACATCGTCAGTTGTTATTTTACCATTGAACGATTTTTGAGTGCCAGTCGTAGTGGAGCATTCTGTTTGTCCTCTCGGATGAACATGCGAACATTTCCTACATCGTCTCGTCTCTGTGGTTCAGGACAATTTATAGACAGATGTCCTGGTTTTGAATAATTATAACATTCGTATGTCCTGTGGACGAATTCCGTTGGTTGCTTCCTTGTTAACTGGTTTTCCTAGCGTACTTATATGTCTTGTTAACTGGTATTCCCAGCGTACTTACATTCTTATGTATATTCAGCCGCCCGCATTGTACTGAATTAAACCATAATTTGGAAGATCCTTTTAGTTTATTCCCGATTGTTAACATAATAATTCGTTCATTTATTTCATAAATATTCATCAACGATTCAACTTTTTGAACGAATTGTTCCGACGTTAATAATACTGCCCTTGCAGGATCAAATTCTGGAAGTATATCGATCACATCACGGGGTGTAAGGTTAAATCGATTTTGAGAATTACGATAGTTGGTATCTTCCTCCGGGAATGTAGTACGTTTATCGCTGTTTATTTGGTAACGCGACAATTCCGATAATTCATCATTAAGCATACGCTCAATAAGCAATTTTATTCGCCGCTCAAGTTCCGTTAAATTTCGCTCGTAACTAACATTTTCCGAATGCAATATTACATCATTCAGCTCGTTTGCATCACAAGAATTTTGTTCAATCACTTCGCGCGGATTACAACTAAAGTTTCCAATCTTCAATTTCGTAAAATTGCCTCCATTTTGCTGCAACTCATAACCATTTTCATTGTTCACTTGTAATTGCGACGTTTCACTTTCATACACTTCTAACCGTTCCGCTAACGTTTTATGCTTCCCGGTATTGCTTAACCAACGTTTTCCACACTCGATCCGTAATTTCGCAACCGATTTGAGAAATCCATAACAACTTGATTGGGTTCACCCTGTGTAATTTTTATATACCACAAAGTTCCGTTACTTATAATAACAACTGTATTACGTTTCGTTTCAATTTATTTTACATTCACTGTTTGTTTATAATTTTATTCAAATGCACTTTATTAACACGTAATTGAAGTACTTTATCCCACTTCTGAACTAAAACCCGATTTTAATTCGAATTTAAATAAAATAAAAGTCGAACCGTTGTCGAAACGCAAAAATATATTTTTTTAAAAACAAAACATTAATTCCGAAAATACGTTCTCCATGACATACTCTTTCAAAAACTCCCTTGTCTATTTTCTTCTTTTTATATATATATATAAGTTTTTACACCCCATTTGTTCGTTCTTCGTTGATTTTTTTATTACAGAGTATTCCCGTTTCATATGTGGTTTTTGAATTGTATGTTCTTAATCGTATAAAATAAAAATTTTAGATACTCAACTAAATTTTCATTCACAAATATTGGGGTTGATTCCGGGATCTAAAATTGTATGTTATGTTATGTTATTTTTGTTTTTTCAATACAAATTCCAATAGGAAGCGGGGGAAATAAAATAACATAACAGCAATTTTATGTCACGAGAATTGGGCCCATTAATTCAAAAATTGGTTATTTTATAATGTTTCTTATGTAAATATAGAATAAGTTTCTCCTCCAAAATAAATACACATTTTAATATTACGGCTTTTTAAATCGTAGATGGCTCTGATACTATTGCTAGACTAGTGGCACCACCACCATGGCCGTCACGGATACGGTTCAATATGTAAAATGATAATTTCACACATTAAAGTAATATACGACTTATTTCTATCAATTCGAATCGATTCGACATAGTAATTCTGCGAGTATAAATGTTTTCTAGAACACCTACAATGAATTAAGTCACCAAAGTATTTGCTACAAGATGAAATGGTTACATTGTATTGTTATATTAATCATAATAATTCAACAAACATCTGAACTTGTGCAGAATAAGAACGAGAACAATTCTATTATGCCGTTTAAATGCAAAAAAAAACCAAAGCAAGGACAAAAACCACAAAGTCGTATAGTGCACGGTAGTGTGGCGTCTTCAGGTCAATTTCCGTGGAATGTAGTACTAAATGCGTTTGATCCAGAATCGGGCAAATACTTCTCGTGTGGTGGAAGCATACTTTCAGCAACATGGGTTATAACAGCGAGTCACTGTCTTGATGGCAAAGAAATGTTTGAAATTGCCGTAGGATCGATTCACAGATCCAAGCAGACACAAATACAAAATACCACGAAATTATACATGCACCCAAAATATGATAGAACCACTTTTAATAATGACGTAGGTCTGATAACATTTGACATACCGCTTGTTATGGATGCAAATGTAAAACCTGTTGCGCTACCAACTTTAACCCAAAGCAAGAAATGGTTCACCGGAGAACAAGTTACGATATGTGGATTTGGGCGAGATTATGGTAAAAAAAACATATGTAGTAACAAAATACTTTAAGATTTTAACTTAAACACGATAATTATAATTATGTTTAAGATTTCAAGCTGCTTAAAATACTTCACTATATCAATTTAAGTGTTATGCACAACGACGATTGCAAAGCTTACTTTTTAGAGGGAATAATCAACGAACAGAAAATGTGTTTAGTTAGTCAACAAGACAAATTAGAAAGTACTTGTGCTGGTGATTCCGGTACTGGCGCAGTAATAGAAATTGATAACGTTCCCACAATTGTTGGTATCGATTCGTTTGGACGAGGGTTTAGTTGTAATTTGGGGTTTCCAGTTGGATTTTCACGTGTCGGTTATCATATAGACTGGATTTCGAAAACCACTGGAATTAAAGTACTCCCATAAATTTTCATCCTCGTCAAGAATCCGTTTGAAAAATCTATTCGTAGTATTAATGAGTGTTATAATTCATAATTCTAATGAAATTCTGATAATATAAATTTTTTTTTACGAAAAATTCAATGTTTCATAAAATTTTAAAATTTTGCTTTTATAACAATCTGTACTTCGTTAATCTAATGAAGTATAAATCATTGAACAAATGTAAGTTTTTAGTAATGTTAATGAAAAATTTCATAATCTATAATGGGAAGAGGATCTATCATATGTATTGTTAATGTACCTTTTCAAATCAGGGCTGGGATGTTCTAACATCACCATGTTTCGATAATTCATCGAAGTTTATTTCTCGTTTCTGTAGAATAAAATTTGTCTCTGTTTAATTTTTTAGATCATTTACCAGCCTTCTAGATTACAACATTGTGATGTTTCTACTACGTTTCTATCACCAAATAATTTATTTTCGATTCTAGAACGAAAATAAGTGAAATAGATATTTTTCAAATATATTCTAGTAGGCTGTGATAGCAATAGAGAAGAATAAACTAATAAACGAAACAGACGTCAAATTAATTCTAGCAGAAAGAGACGTAGACTTCGATAAAATATCGAAAAATGGTGATGTTAGAACATCCCAGCCCAGGTTCGTATCACTGGAATAACGTTATTGAATTTGACGGTTTACTGTTCAGGAGTAACCAATGAAACGAAAATCACCAAACAAGAAATTACAAAATCAGCTACTTCAATCAATCAAATACTTTATCCACTGGATACATATCGACGAAGTTGGCTGAAAAGTTTCAAACCTAGCAAAGATACAAGACCTTTCAAATTTATTTTTATTTCTCTAGACTTACAAGGAGTGTATACACTTATCCCAGCTCCCAGGCGCTCCCCCCTTTCTCTGCAAAATAGTTCTTTACGAAGATGATGGCTTCCTCATTCGATGAAAATTTCTGTTCTCCGAGCGCAACATTTAGCTTAGGAAACAAAAAAGTCGCTTGGTGCTAGATCTGGTAGTTCGTGGATTTTCGCCATGGCAACCGCTGAGGTGCGATACGGCGCATTATTTTAGTGGTGCAAGATTTTTTGATGCAAATAATGATGCGTAGTTTTCTCCTGGATGGTAGTTTTCTCCTGTAATTCTGGAGTGTAATGGTGTATCCAAGTTTCATCACCAGTAATTAGCTAGCGGCAAAACTCTGATTCTTTGCACCATAATTGTGCCAGCAGAACGTTGAAAATATTTATTCGAACATGTTTTCTTTCTCATGCCTAAATCTTGATTCAATATAAGACAAACACGTTCTTTGCACATATTCATAGCCTCTTCTCTATATCTCTAACGAACGCAAAATACGTTCGTTGTATTAAGGGCTCCCATAATCTATTCCCATTTTGCTATGCTAAATATATTTTTAATAACTAACGAGACAATGGTGTAGTATTTTTTACAGGCCCCAAGCGTTGAGCACGTATTCAGGAAATCTCGTTGGCAGTCTCAGAGTAGCATATTGCTGCTCGACTTAACACACCAAGCATAGGAAATGATGATGAGTCTTTTGATTGTGCTTTGTCCATGGGATGCAATGCAATACAGGCCTCTTCTCTTGGACAAAAGTTTGGCACCGTAAAATTGTCAAAAGTCAAAAGAATTGAAGATCTGGAAACCCTTGACTTTTTCTTGAACATCATTGAAGTTCCTATTCTATTCACTTAATATGGCGACGATTGGATTCAACGTGTATAGTCTATGGTAGGAGTTTCTGGGCGGCTTCGCTGTGATTTAAATTTAATTGAAAGAGCTTATTTTTCTGCGGTTGTTTGATGTGGCTTTCATTTGTGCTGAGCACTAGCACAAATGAGTGGTTTCTGCGGTTGGCTTCTAAAATCTTTTGTTTTGTGGCGAGACTATATCACAAATAAAGGTCATCATCGCTTTCTTATGAGGTTTTTGACCAGGTTTTCAGTATTTGCAGCGCTAAGTACCAGCATCTCGATGGTTTCCTCTTCACAATATGCCACTCGTTATCTCCTTTTTTACTAAAAATCTCTTCAGTCGTTCAATTTAATCTGCAGAGAGCCACCATTCAGAACTGAGGTGTCATTGTGCTTACACTTAATGAAGACTATGAAACCGGTTTTCGGGTCTTCTGCACTTAATCGATGAGGAGAATGAGGAGAAAGCAATGTAATGGCTTCTTGACTTAAGAACGGCTGCTTGGCATTGGGGTACAATTCTCTGGGCTGGATAGTATCATTAGGTTAGTTAACGTCCTTTATATAATGCAACTTCTTCTTCTACTAAATTTGTTTTGCACTCATGTTCATGGGCAACTTTTCCGTTGGGCATGGATAACAATCCTGTTTTGCTTATAACATTACCAGTCCTGTCAGTCAAATACGCCTCTCATAAGGGGGAACTTGTAGCTTTATTTGTAATAAAGGGCAAGTTCATCACGGTTGCAGCATTGCAGTTGCTGGATTTTGGCGCCTGGGAACCTGCCTTCGTACTCTTTAGAATCGATGGACGAAGGAACCGAATCCTTTACCGTAACGATTTTGTGATTGGATGACTTCATTGGATGGACACATCCGTGTGAGGCCTCTGGACAGCAATAGGCAGGCTTGAGTGTTTCAGGATGTAATTTATAGGTTCACAACAAAACAAGTTTGCAGCGATCATCGCTTGGTCATTGTTATACAAGAGAGGAATGCATGAAAATTAACTGAACGTTTCGTATAGGTTTTTTAAATAAAGATAACGACTGTGATATCCTGATTATGTCACAACAGCATTGGAAAAGAAAGTTATCGGTCGGATTCGGTGATCTTTGTTTTAAAGCACAAACATAGCAGAAATAGACATAGATGTCAGGTTAGCAACACCAGAAAGTTCTCCTTGAAAAGAGAACAGCTAAGAGAATTTTAAGTTAGAAAAATGTGAAATATGGAAGATTATGTCGTGAGATTACGACAATTTAGTAATGAGCGGGATTATTCAAAGGAATCAAAGGATTGTAACTTGCATCGTGGCTCATGTTAACTGCCGTATAAAGCCATAGTAGACGACGCTGTAATAAATTCAACATTTTTCTGATCTGTTAAATATACGTTGCATGTTTTAATCTACCTCAGGAATTCATAAACGTTTACCTGGAGTTGACGGCATTTCTGCGGAATTTTTGATATTCGGACTGGGGACTATGTAAAATTGAATTTACCAAAAATTTTTTATTTTCCGGTTTAGAAATCCAGTGTGGTGTATTCGAGTTATGTATACATTCGTGGTAAAAGAAAGTCGGATATTAGCCACAATATATTCAATCCTCCATGTTTTTATGATGTGGTTGATGAGAACAATCGATAACAGGTTATCGTATAAGATCTCTAAGCTCAAAAAGACTTACAATCCAAAATGAATTTAATTTTTTTACGGCAGTCGAGCATCATCACTCACGTGTTTACCAATTTTGTAAGTATTTTCCCCAATTTTTATATGTATTTTGTTACAGGCTGGCTACTGCCAACCTGCAGATTTCACTTAAGGTCATGCAGAGGCCTCCACGGTGATATTTTGCCGGCTACGTTCTCAGCGGTGATATTTTGCCGGCTACGTTCTCAGCGAGAAGTGCTAGGGTCGTGGGGTTTGAGGCATGCATTTCTCCTGGCCTACACCGTGATAATACAGATATTTAATAAATGGGGGAACGCAAATAATAATAATAATACCCGAATGTTCCGCCGAAATTTGTCGGCCGGAACCTGAGGAACGAACAGCCAAAATCAAAAATAAAAAAATAAAGTAATCATAATGGTAGAGAAGTGCCCTGGTGCACGCATCCGTCCGAACTCGTACGATGGTAACCACCGGTTCCGAATCCGGATGCGGGCACCAAGGAACCGCTTACCCTACGCCGACACAGGATGGGAAATCCCCTCATCATACCCAACCGAGAAAAATTAATAATTCATTTTGTTATTTATTTAAACCCAACAAAAAAAATCAAGAAACCACCTTCCCACGAGGAAAAACAAGAAAGGGAGAACGAGAGAGAGAACGAGAGAGAGAACGAGAGAGAGGGCGAGAGAGAGAACGAGAGAGAGAGAACGATGAGCATCGAGCGTGCACCCGCTGTGCGGCGCTCGATTACAAAATTTTAAATTTAATATATAATAAATATAATGAAAAAATATATAAAAAAATAAAATCAAAAAAAAGTAAAAATAAAAAAATAAAAAAAAACAAAATGGTACCTTAATTATATTAAGAACTGTTGCGGCCTTGCGCGGCCGTCATGCGACAGACACCCCTGTCCGGACCGTTGCGGCCTTGGTGCCGTTGTTGTTGCGGGGCCTTTTGCCCGATATAAATTTGGGTTGCGGCCTTGCGCGGCCGTCATGACACAGACACCCCTGTCCGGACCGTTGCGGCTTTGGTGCCGTTCGAGCGTTGCGGGGCCTTTCCCCGATACCAATATAGAATACCAATGGCGTTGGTTGACCACCCGTATGTCGCGGCTGGATTATGTTGGGCGTGGTACCGCCGAATGATTTGGCTTCTAGCCGCCTTAAATAATTTCGTTGGGCGGTATTTCCGCCTTACCCGTACTATTTTGCCTGGTTGGGCACGCACCTCGTGCTCGAGTTGCTCGCCTCGATATATATTTAACTTGAGGCCACGAACTGGCAGGATTTATAAAACTGAATTACAACTTTAATCTGAGTTGCATTTTTTTTCGCGTCGATATTCGAGATGTAATCTTATCGTCGATAAATTTGAATTAAGATCCGTCAGGCAATCGGTATGGATTGCCATTTACACTCCGTAAGTAATATGCACACGTGGCCCAAGTGCCGGTTCGAAGGGCGCGACAACCACACCTACACAACAACCCACGGTTTGATACCGTTCTTTTACAGCTCAGAAAAAACCAAAACACAATGTACTAATAACTCTTAAATTGGTGGTCCTTATTATTTTACCAACTAACTTTGCAACACAAGTTTGTATTTTTTATTTATTCTTTATTCTTTTATTACTTATTCCTTATTAACTATATTATACACTTCAAGTTTATAATTTTCAACCATAAAAATTTGCGGCTTACTCCCAAGCAAAGTTTTTTTTTTCAACTTTAAAATTATAAATTATATTTTAATTACAAAACGGCGGGGCACGCCAGATTCAAAACAAAAAAAATTTTAATCAACACAATACTCGACTGTATAATTAGAAAATCTCAACTCTTCCAACGCACACGGAACTTGTTTCTCACTCAAACAAGAAAAAAAATTATAAAAAATCCCAACAAAACTAATATTTAATAGATAGTAATGAAAAAAAAACATCACCAATTTTTCAGAACAAAATCATGAGAATTTATTAATAATCAAAAATGTCTATATCTTAATATAATTCCCTTATATTTTTAATTTATCAACGTCTTTCGCCGTATATCACTTAAAAACAATTTTCAAAAATCAAAACTCGAATTTAAATCAAAAACTCAACTTAACTATTCAAAATCCAAACTCGAAAAATTTTTATAAAAACCAAAACTCGAATAATCAAAAAAAATTCTTACGCCGCACAAACGACGCGCAAACATTCCAGAAGAATGTCTTTTTTCTCTGTTTCTCGTTTACATCAATTCGCATTGATGTAAACGAGAGGCATACAAGAAAAACATTTTTATGGAATGTTTTGCTGTACACACGCTCGATACATATTGTCCTCTCTCTCTCCCATTCGCATTACCACCAGCACGAAAAGTTTACATAGGGAAAAATGAGACAACAAGACAAAATACTTTAGTTTACAAAAATACAAATCGTTGAAAACAAACGAAATTATACCAATTAAAAGTGTACAGGGTGGCGGGGTTTGGGAATAAAAGGCAATACCGAAAAATTTATGTTAGTACATCTATTATACGGTAGATGGGAATGCCATCAGCAAAACACTTTAATTTTAAAATTTTAAAAGAATTTTGGCATATTACGCCAGGTTATGACCCCATTGGGTCGTAACAATTTTTCCAAAATATTGGAAAACTTGTGGACACAGAAGCGCTTCCAACTCTTTCGCAGTTCACTTTTCATGTCCTTACCTTACGCAGTCGCCTGACAGTCGAATCGAGGACGTACGGCTATGGGTCCGCTTTTATCACCATCTGCACATTGCAGAGCTCCACACAGATCGTAATCTGTTGATGAAAATTCTCCTTTTGCATCTTGTCCCTATCTGGATTCAAACCCTCTTTGTGTGCCATTTGGTCGATTCATCGTTGTCCTCTTTAACATCAATTTCTAGTACATCGTCTCGAAGGCTACAATTTCCATCTGCTTTTAACTGTTTGATCATCATTCATGCAATTAAATAATTTTCCAATTGAATTGTTGCTTTGATCGCTTCTATACAGTGGGCCTATTTTTTATTTCAACCTAAGCAAGCACTTTAGGTTTAAGGTCCAGAATCAGGTAAGTGATTTCGCAACTCGCATGGGGTGACCGATGGCAGAGCATTTCTAGAAAAAGTACAAAAATGAGACACGATTTGGTTAGAAGGTACATTATTAGAAAGATTATTATTATGATTACCAAACTTCAAACCATTACAGAGAGACGTGACAGTGTTGTCACATTTAAATTAGTGACAAAAATTTCGAAGTCAATAAAAATGATTTGGATGCTTTCAATTGAGAGAAGTGATTTCAGCCAAATATCGCTAGGACCTCCTAATTTATGGAAAAAGCTTCGGTATGAAGTTTCATCACGATCATTCAATTCGTCTGACCTGTACTGAGGTGGAATTTAAGTTGAAAAACAATTTTTTGGACCGATATTATTGTAAATTTAATTTAGAATCGTTCAGTTTAATGTCATTTTTCTCGTAAGTTATGTACTTTTCAAAATATATGCAAACAACGAAAAAGTTTCAATGGAAGCTGCCACTTCCGGTGAACCGATTACGGCCAAACATCACGTAGACCTCTTACGAGGAGTTAACAATACTGCTAAATAAAATAGAGGCCATTCTAAATTCAAGGCCACTATGTATGTCCAATGTCGAATGATATAGCAGATCTCGAAGTTCTAACAACTGACCATTTTTTAATTGGCTCATCACTAGCTACGATGCCAGAAGAAAAACTAGAAAATGTTACAAAAACTGAAACAAGACTTTTGGACTAAACGGAGTAGCGAATATCAGTGAAGATTACAGCAACGATCAAAATGGCTACAGTCAAAACCACAACAAAATTGCTAATCTTGTGCTTATAATTGAAAATAATTTACCTCCCACGAAATGGGTAAGAAGGAGGATTGGCGAAACCCACTCGAGAGCAGACTGTTTGTTCCGCATAGTTACAATACGCGGCCCGATAATGCTTCCTATAAAATATCAATTACCAAAATATCAGAGATCATTGTCATACAGTCACAGACAGAGACTAGGTAATAACCAGAGCTAATGCTTACTCTGCGTAAATCAAACTTTTTGCTTTACGCGCTATCAATATTCTGTGTATTGGGAATGGCGCCATCAGGAACGACATCGAAGTACAAAATGTCAAGCTTCTTATCTCATCCAGGTATCTACTTCGACAAAATGGGCCATAAAATTGTGGATTAATTTTATCTATACAACAGTTTAACCTTAGAATCGTGTTTAGGGTACTCGGCTCCCCAACCGTATCATGTGGATGAAATTTACGCATTTATAGGCATTTTACTTTACGCTAATGCTGAGAAATCAAGTTTAGTGGCAGCTAGAGATCTGTTCCACAAACCCAACATGCCATTTTATAGAGGAGTGATGTCGTTGGAGAGATTCGAACAAATTAGTCGTTTTTTACGTTTCGATGATTCGAGAACTCGTGCAGATAGATTAAGAGAAGTTAAACTGGCTCCTATCCGTCATATGTGGACTCTGTTCCAAGCGAATTTTAATTTGCCGTTCATTCCATCGAAAGAGCTCACGATCAACGAGCAGTTGGTTACTTCACGAAAAAGATGCAGCTTTCGGCAATACATACCATCGAAGCCAGGAAAGTATGGCATCAAAATGTTTTGGATTGTAGACGCCGGAACAAATTATCCTGTATCAGCCGAAATATATTAGTACAAATATAACTGATATAACTGAATATTGGTACAAATATAACGATGGACAACTTTTTTTACTAGTTATGGACTGGCAAAAGCTTTATGGGCCTGTAACACAACTCTAGTTGGCACAATTAGATACAACAAACGTGAAATACCATGTCTATTCGCATCGGTAGAGGAAGCTAAGAAACGAGGTCCGTATAGTTCCGTTCTTTGCTTCTCGTATGAAGTGTCACTTGTGAGTTATACTACTGATTCCAAAAAAAATATCCTCCTACTGTCGACTGCCCATGTCTCAGAGGAGTTAAAGGAAGCAACCAGAAAACCAATAATTATTCATGATTACAATGAAAAAAAGGGCGGCGTCGACAGTTTTGGCAAAATGGTCCGTGGCTATACATGTAAAAGAAAATGTAACCGTTGGCCAATGGTACTATTTTATAATACACTGGATGTGGCTGGACTTGGAGCATATCGATTGTTCGAACTAAGTCATCCAGCTTGGAATACTAATAAATTCGAGAAACGGAACATTTTTCTGAAGGAAATGGCACTTGAGTTGGTCCAGTCACATTTAGATAACCGAAGCAAACTTCCGTTGAAACCAACCGTCAAAACTGCAATGGAGTTAATAGGGTATAAATTCAAACCCGCTTGTATTCAGTTTCCACAAACGCAAATGAATAGTTTATCACGAAGATGTGAGCAATGTAAGGGCTTCCGAACGAAAAATGGAGACACGAAAACAACTGCTGTCTGTGATTTATGTATTAAGCCAACATGCAATAAGCACTATATTAGGGTTTGCGAAACATGCTACCTTCTAAAATTCAAAGAACCTAATTCAAACGAAGAAATTTCTGACGAAGGAGAGATGTTCATCCACCACAGGATTTATCTAAACGACCACCATCGACAGCCAAACGAGCCCGCATTGGTGCAGGCTCACCAATACATATATCAGACATATGAACTCCATAATTAATAAAGTTTCTGAAATCGATCTGTTATATGTTTTATGTTATATTTACATATTATATGAATACAAGAATTAATAAAAATATGTTGAAAAAAATTATAATTTGTAATTGTTTTTATAAAAATCTTTGATTTGTTGCTTCAATTTCCAAAGAACATAATGACTTGATCTATACAAATTGCAAGTTAAACTTTACTGGGGATTACAGCTCCCCCTAACACAGGATTAAGTTGATGGAAGAGTACACGATTCTAAGGTTTTAAAAGACCGAGATAACATACTGAAGCAAAAATAAAATATTTCTGTTAAACTGAGTTTATTACCATTAAACAAATTATAAATACTGAACACATTAGGAAAAAATAAATATTCTGTCGCACAAGATCACCTTTTGGCTACGTTGAAACAACAGCCAATGGACTATTTGGTGTACTTGGTCAACGTATCGGAAAGTTCTACAAGCAGAACATAGCAAACCTTAATTTGAACCAACAACATCAACCGGAAGCTTTTGCAGCAACAAATATCTATACTACAATCGACAGTGAACGTCATATGTCTATAGTGACCGGTATCATCTTTTACGAACATGGCTCTTCATACAATATCGGATTTAATGAAACTTTGTACATTCCAATCGGCAGTGATCGATACTGTAACGGAAGTACATCAAGCTAAACTTAATTCAATCATTTTGATACCACACCAACTCCAGGAATCTACCAGACAAATAATCGTTCTTAAGCCAATAAAGTCCGAAGCCACATACCGTATCGAAATGATGTCCGAAATTAAAATTTTTCAAATTTGTTTACACGATGTAAACGATGTTGTCTGATGGTTTCGAAATGTTTGTTGACCATCCTCCCGCGATTTCGGGATTTTACCCTAACATATCCTACCGTATACAAAATCACAGCCGTCAGAGCCATGAAAATTAGAGAAATTATAAATTTTGGAATAAAAATATCTTTGATACAGAGAACACGATGTACCACGTACACATCCGATGTACCACGTACAGTGTTAATCGGAACACACACTTCATCAACAGAAGTATATATATTTATTCAGCCATCTTCAAGTTATCTGATGGTGACAAGCCAACATGATAAATTCATTGCTTGTATTTATTTAAATGGATAACACTCCCTGCAAAATACAGCAGGCACTCTTTGAATACAGCTCTAATAAAAACAGTTGTGATATGCAGTTAGTCAAGTAGGATGTGCAAATACCAAAATATTGGGATCGTATCAAATACTAGAAACTTAAATACCGAAAACAGAAATAACTCAAAATACTGAAATAAAAATTTCACGAAATATCGACAAAAATAATACTGAAAATCAAAATCTTGAAATTTATAAAAGTAAAACACAAAACGCTAATAAATTTTATAAATTTTTTATTATAGTTAGGTGCTTCATAAAGATGAATTACTCAGGTATGCTCTGAGTAATTCATCTTTATATGTATGTACATATAGAGATATGTTATATACAGTATACACATAAATATATGTACACGCACACATCCTTAATTTGTGTGTGTACATACTTACGCGTATAGTTTATTAAATTAATTCCTTATTGTTAATATAATTTAATATTTATTGCGATTCCTAAGTACCTGTTATTTACAATTTTATGTTGTCCTGCAATATTTTGTTTGGTTTTTGTTTTTAGAATTTTTTGTTCATCCCCTAGGATCAATCGCGCGGTTCAAAACAGATGATTACATTATTTTTCAGTATTTTTCGAGATTTTTCAGGAATATTTTTTCAGTATTTTATTTTTCGGGGTTTTATTTTTTAGGATAAAAATGTTCTGTGCTTACATGTTCTACCATCACATTTCCGATACTTTATCGTACATCATGTCTCGCTTCTTTAGAATAAAATGTGACACTATTTCACATTTTATATCATTTACCAGGTTGCTAGATTGAAAAATTGTGATATTCTACTCCATTTCTATAGAGAAATAATTTGTTTTCGATACTTGAATCAAATTAGAGAAAGACAATTTGTTCGCATTTGTACTAGTAGGTTGTGATATCAATAGAAAAGAAATAATTCATAAATGAAACAGTTGTTCATTTTAGTTTAGGAAAATGAGAAATAAACTTCGATAAAGTATTGAAAATATGATGGTTGAACATGTCACCACTGGATTTAGAAATTTCGGGTTTTTATTTTTCAGTATTTTTTTTCGAGATTTTTTTTTCGCGATTTAGATTTTCGGTGTACCGATACCAACCCATTTATTTCACTACTAAACAAAAATCGGTGGAAATTTCCTCCTGGGTAAATCAATGCGGAATTATCTACCAATTTTTGTTTATTAGTGAAATAAATAATAGAAAACTTGCAAGCAAATTTGAAAAACCGATTAAAGTAGCCGGTGAAAAATTCAAATAATATAAAGAATTAGTATAATAGTTTATTAAAATATTTCAGTATACTAGCTATCAAAATATAACACGTAGCAAATATTATTTTTAACGTTATAAATTTGACAGTGTAAAAATAAATTTGATTTTCCTCGTTGCAATAAGAAACAATTTGTTGCCTGATTATCGTTATATATTATTATTGTATAATATGTGTCAAATAAATTAATAATATTGTTTTTATAAAAAGCTCATTTTGAAAAGGCTTATTTCAAACCGTACGATGGAAAACCAGCAGGGCTTGATAGTAAAATAGTATTATACTATTATTCTATTATGCTATCGACGATGGAAACCTGGTATCAGTCAATGGCCTTTTATTGGTCATGTTTTTATAGGACAACAAATGGCTCTTCACTATTTTATAAAATCCCAGAATTATCGTTTTTACTTAATTTTTAATTTTGGTTTTAATATTTAAAAATTGAAAAAAAATTCGGGCTAGAATGAAATTTCGACATTGAAAAAAATTACTATATTAAATTCTGGGCTGGAATATCATTGCAGTTTTAGTGTTGCCCGTTGAAATGTTTTTATTTTCCTGTGATGAAATTCTGGGCTAACTTCACAAGTGTCATAAATGAAATTTTTTTTGTCTAAAATAAATAAATTTAGGAATTTTCACTATTGAAATTTTGAATTTGTATTTTTATGTTATAGTATTTTGTAAAATGGAAACTTTATTTTTTGTTATTTGTGATTTGGAAATTTTGGTCAGCCGGAATTTTATTTTGGAGGTTAGCCGTTCCCGGGTACATATATAGATCTACCATAACAAACTGCTGCTGTACAAACAAATCCTGAAACCTGTATGGACATATGGTAGCCAACTCTGGGGTTGTGCCAAGAAAACAAATATCAAAATCATACAAACAGTTCAAAATAAAATCCTGCGATGTATAGTTAATGCACCGTGGTACATTCGAAACGACAACCTCCATCGAGATCTAAAGATCGAGCTTGTCGCGGATGAAATTAAGCATCATGCAACAAAACACCTACAACGTCTGCACCAGCATGAAAATCTGGACATACGCTATATGCTGACTACTACAACAACAAGAAGACTGCAAAGAACCAAACCACTGGACTTATCGCGACCAGGAGGTCAGTAGACTTACTGTGGCGAAAAATCTGAGGAGTTACATGAAACTGGGGATAATCACTTGATTACGCCGACTAATCAAAATACTTTATTATGCAATGTAAATTACTAAATGGGTGCAAGACTCAGTCGTAATATAAATAAATAAATAAAAATTTTATTAATAAAAAAAAAAAAAAAAAAAAAAAAAAAAAAATATATAGATCTACTAAAATGTTTTAGCGACAAGTTTGCAGATGGGTGAAAATTTTGAGATATGAAATTTCTAAGAATTAAGATTTCTAGGAAATTCCGGTCTTCACAAAAAGGTATGTAATGTTGAATAGAATTTTATTTTGGTTTGCACTGGTAGTAGTACATTATACTCGCATATGAATTTAAAGTATTTAGTATTTTAAGAACTATCTATCTTTATGTTTGCGTACTTACAGCGCATCCCCACTAGAATTCCTTTTTCCTTGCAGAAAAGTATGAAAAAAATTTGAGAAAATAAAATGTTTTTCTCAATTTTTTTTCATATTTTTCTGTAAGGGAAAAGGAATTCTATTGTGGATGCGCTGTTAGAAGGAAAGAATGCATTAGAACTTAACGATTATTGTTTTCCGATAATTCGCACCGTTATTTTTAATTTTTACGTTATTTTTAATTTTTTTGGTGAAACTGTGAACAATGTTTAGTTACTTCTAGCGTAACACAACTTCTCCACAACTTTGCGGTTATTAGAATATGTAATGGATTTTTATCATACTGAACATAATATAAATATTTTGGCCTGAAATTATTCGTAAAACTAACAATATTTTAAAATCACCTAAATGATTGCAAATCATTGTCACATAAATGATTGCAAATCATTGTCACATAAATGATTGCAAATCATCAGTAATTGTAGTAATCGCCATTTTCTTAATTTAGGATAAACTTTACCAGCTTTTAAGCGAAGGATATTGTAAGGTTTTTTGAAACAACAGAATAAAATTGGTAGAATTGTTGTTCCATTTCCATATAAAATTTGAGTCTTGAATTTTTACGTGTGTATGTGACAATGGATAAAATATGGAGCCGACCTCTACACTCCAAAAACTAGACTCTTGAAGTAAACTATTTTGAATAATAAAGTCAAAAAATGTTTTTAGTCTCGGGAGCTGACCTAGGAGAAATGTGAACCAGGCTCATAATTGATAAGACCGAAATGAATAATGAAAATTGATGTTAGAATCATAGGCTAGCCTCAAACTGAGTTAATTTTCAAAGCCGCTCAGAATTGTGATTGGTTTTTGGGAATTTTGGTGGAATTTTAAATGTGTTCATCACACTAACCGTGCACGATGGGGTTGTTGTTCTCGTTACGCATGTTCTCACTCTAATGGCACGTTTAATGGCCACTATACTGAAAAATTTCGATCTATTATACAAAATAAGAATTATTAATAATAATTTGTGTTTTAGCTTAGACAGCAACTTTATTGCGTCAGATAATGTCAAATGATGAGAAAAATTAGTTTAAACCTCTAAACAACCTCTATGTAACCTACGTAATAGATTACGTGTCGACAACCACGTAAATTACATTGCGTAATCGACCTCGCCCATCCCTGCTTAATGTTCCAAACTTATCGATATCGAGCTAGAAATTCTATACTAAAATAATTGCTTCATTCTTGCACAATTCAATTCCACAAAATAAAACAGAAACCAAACCGTACATAGAACTACAGCTTTCTGATTTAGTTGATGTATCAGTAATTGAATTTTAATCCAAACTGAACTCTAATGTACAACAGAAACAAAATTAAAGATATTTTTTCAAAGCCCTAAAAATTGTAACAGCAATTCGACTGAATATCGTTTAATTTTTTATAATTTTTTTCAATTAGCACCAAGTTTTCAATTCACCCGGGAAAACGTTAAATTGAAAACCATAAATCAACAATGGAAAGTTTTAATGATGATAACACTGAGAAAAATGAAAATTGGAGACAGATTAAATGTTGTTATTTTCGTAATTTTTAAATTAAATATTTACATTTTAATTTAAAACCGACAAACAAACGCATGGAAATGAAAGAAAATCGCAGCACAAAAGTTTTTCTTTCCTCTAGAAAAAATTCTCCGAATTCTTTTTACTTTAAATGAAAATTAAATAACATCATGAGGTGAATAAATCAAAGCAAAGTTATATTACGAAGTTAAAAATGTTTTATCATCATGATGTAATTTATCATAAAATTCATATTGTGGATATGCCATGTCGTGTTGTTATATTGTTTAGATTTTAGGGGAGGATTGGTTGGAAATTTTTGTAATGCTTAAGTCAAATGTAAAATTAAATAATATGAAATTTGAATTTTCCGCAGAAATGTCACTTTTGTTGTTGGTTAAATAAAATTATTTACCATGTGCTTGACATCTCATTCATTTCATTTCAATTAACTTTTAAAACCGAATAACGCGTTCGTTTAAATAAGTGCAGATATTCCAACTTAAACTGTACCAATTATATAATATTTTTCAGCCTGTTTGTGAAAAATATATGCTACAAAAGAATCATGAGGGCAAATCGTGGTAAAACTGTCGTGTATAATCAAAAATTGTTACTCCTGCGTATATATTTCAGAATTTAATCTTTAAATTTATTTGAATCTTTTAATTTTGTGTAGCTTTTTGTAAATGCTGAATTTTTTAACATCATTGCAAAAATTTAAAAAGGTCCTATTGAAGATGTACTTCGGGTCACAGATGTACACCAAATTTACTAATTTAGCTTTACTAATAGAAAACGTTTATGAATAATTATAATAGATTACCGCGGGTGGGGTCTATTAATTAAAAAGAAAACTAACGGTTTAACGTAATTTTATTCTGTCTTATTATACATAAGTATGGTTTATATACATACAAAATTTTTAATGCGAAATTGCATTATATAAATTAAACTCAATAATAATACATCAACATAATGTTTGTTAACGGTAAAATTAATAATTGATAGCACGTAATGATGAATATGATGTCCGAAACTGGGCGACTCCATTGATTCTAGTGATTGCTACTTCTTTATTGCTATTAACTATGTCTTGGGATAGACTGATGTCAGCTGAATTGTTGGTTTCGAATTCTCGTGAAGTTTGTACTTGTCCTAACTTGTCCTAACAATTTTAAGACAAGAATGAATTTTGTCCTAAACGTTCTTAATTTTAACAGTGTAAAATAATATCATATTTGTTATATAAACACTATTAGCAAGTTAAAATAATTGAATTAATTATCAATTTATAATATTACATTTTAGTAAATTAATAATCTAGAATAATATAATTAATTGAAAAGTATAATATATTACTTAATTTACGATTAGAATTCAAAATATTTAGAAGAAAATCATAGTAAAAACCCTTTGTCCTAAGAATCTTCTAAGAGCTTACAACTTTCAGAGTAGGTTGTAACATGTGTTCCTTTTTGGATAAAGGAGGGAACTTCCCTTATAAATTTGGACCTGAAAGATTAGCACGGTAGTTTGGGGGGGTCCGAAAACAACCAAAAAAAAATTATTTATGCAAACGTCATCAAAGGCCCCCTCTCATTTCGAAATCCCCCAACAAAATTAGCAACGTAACATTATTTTATAGGTTCACAGCAATGCACAAAAGAAACGCAAATATGTATTTAAATAAATTTAATTTAACACTAAGCTTTAGCATATAAACATTTTTTTTTGGCTAAACTGTTGACATGCTGGTTATAATAAAAATAGTTCGAATACGCATATCAGACAATTATCAAAAGAAAAACTATATATAACCTATATATAAAAAAAAAATTGAAACAGAATCACTCACCGTTTAGGTCCGGATCGCGAGCGCTCGGAGGTCCTTCCTAAAAATGTTATTTAAAACACTGTGCTGGATCAATAAAAGGCAATATAGGTATTCAAAACTATAACGAACAAAAAATCATGCACGTATAACCTGGTTCAATAGCCGAAAACTATACCAAAAATAGAACTTAATAGTTTGTATATACACTACTTAAAAACTAGTTTTCAAAATTATCTGGTGCCACCCCTCGTCTACATATAACGGAGTTACGGTTGATAGTCTTCACTGTACCGTGGGCTACGGTATTTTCCACCGGTTCGGGATAGTATCTACACCCTTGTATCTCGTGCAATTTTAGGTGTTTATTTTTGCCTTCTGATTTATCCAACGCACGATATTTTTCAGAAAGTACGTATAAGCCAAGCTGCTTAGCGATATACCAGCCCCACACTATGAAGTAATAGATAGACATGGTTAGGAAATAACATATAAAAAAAATACTCTAGGATTCTCGATTTACCTAGGATACGTATGTTGTATAATCACTATATGGTATATCACTATATGGACACTAAAATACGGACGATGGTTTACTCTGATACCGATGGGTTATAAGAATGACTAAAGAACAGGTCAGAAAGAAACAAAACTGTATTCGGATATATTTTTATTTTTATTGTATGTATTGATTCACACTTACTACGGGTATACTCTGTTTTTAGAGAACTGCGGTAATGAGATAAAATTCAATAAATGTAATTTTCTTTTTTTCACACGTTTTACACTATGGGGGCACAACACAACTTTATTGTATAAACTCCGAAAACCAACTAAAAGTACCTAATCCAGCGATAACGTTTCAAGCTACAATACATATACCAAAAAGAATTGGGCCATAAAAATTGTAATTACAGCTCTACCTCGACTAACCATAACGATATTTTCTAAAAAAAAATTATACATCTTTATACCATAACACAGTGAGGTCATACCTAACAAGATGAATACCGGTTGGTACAAAGCATATTACGGTGCAATTCACGTGGATGCATTCAACTAGCAATCAATACATTACAGGGCAGGTTCGATTTACAATTGCCAATTAACAATCGAAGCTGAAGAAAATATAATCCACGTTGGGAAGTAGAACATGTTTAGCCCCTCCCCTAAATACAAATATCCTTGGCATGATATGTGCCCAAAACTTTACCCTTGCCGTCAGACAACAAATAGTTTACGTTACCTATTCTCTTTACCACCTTAGCTTTAACACGAGATGGGGCTAACTTCGCGGAAAAATGTTTAGTGGCATCACTCTGACAAAACGATTTGACGTAAACTGTTTGTCCGGGATTGAATTCTATAAACCGGGTGCGTAAATTATAAGCATGCGCATATTTATTATACGCTTGCTGTAAAAGTGATCGTATCGTTTCATGAACAATTGGTAAGCGATGATTGGTGGGCAAGCCTTCTATGTCCGGTTCATTAAATAAGTTCGATTCCTTTAACAATTGATACTGATTCCCGTGGAAGATACGATGATACCCAAACATCAGATAATGTGGGGAATGTCGCGTCGATTGATGAATGGCGCATCTCAATGCGGCAGCAATTTCAGATATGTGTTCATCCCATTTTCTATGATTTGTCTTTAGATAAGCACGAATAGCGGCTAATATTGACCGGTTAACGCGTTCTGACGCGTTACTTTGCGGCGAATAAAGAGCGGTATATCTGGAACGAATAGCAAAAGATTTCAGAAATGTAACGTATTCCTGACTTCTGAACTGCACTCCGTTATCCGAACATATAGTTTCCGGAACGCCAAAAATGTCAAAGGTTTCTTTGAGGTGGTTGACGATAGATTCGGCAGTAGCTTTGGGTAAAGTCTTTAACAACACAAATTTCGTTAGCTGATCCAAAATAATTAATATCATGGTTTTACCTTTCGCCGATCGAGGGTATGGTCCTAGTAGATCAATATAAATGGTTTGCCACGGACGTTCAGCAAATACCGTCTCCGAATAATAAAAACGGCGAATCCTTTCTAACGTCTTCTGCATTCCACCATGTGCTGCAAGCGGCAAATCATGCTCTTGATGTAATATCTCTGAAGTCATAGTTTTCGGTACATAAAGTTTCCATACTGGAATATCATGAAGACATTGATCAGATTTTGGTTCAATTCGTATATAGATGCGGTTCTCGATAACTTTCAGGTTCCCGTATAATTCCGGATGGTCAACAATTTTATTCCACAGTATCTGATAGTCTGTTTCATTAAAATCTGGAGAATTTATGTCAATGGATTTGGCTGACAAGCTTACCTGATCAGTAATTTCCTCTAAGGTATCACAGTATATTCGGGATAACGTATCCGGCACGACATTCTCGCGACCTCGCTGATGCTCTATCAAAAAATCAAATCCTTGCAGCTTTAAACTCCAGCGTGCAAGTCTGCCTGTCAAGTCTTTCTGACTCATGAGCCATTTTAGAGCCGCATGATCAGTGATCACCGTAAAGGGGAATCCTTCTATATAAGCTCTGAATTTTTTTATGGATTTTACCACCGCGAGGCATTCCAATTCCGAAATCGAATAGTTTCGCTCTGCCTTATTTAATTTGGTAGACATAAATGAAATTGGTTGCTCCTAACCTTCGTTGGTCCTCTGGAATAACACGCCACCTAATCCCTCCGTACTTGCATCTGCTCGAATATAAAACCTTTTATTGTAGTCCGGATTAACTAATACGGGAGCAACCGTTAACAGTTGCTTTATTTTGACGAAGGCGGCTTGGGTTTCATCGGTCCAATTAAAGGGTTGGTTTTTCTTCAACAAAGACGTAATCGGTGCAGTTACATCAGCGAAATTTGGTACAAACCTTCGGTACCAGCCGGCCATCCCCAAGAAACGCCGAACCTGTTTAACTGAGACTGGTGGCGGAAAATTTACGATCGCCTCAATTTTCGACGGATCACTACGTAGCCCATCTTCACCCCCTAAATACCCCAGATATTTGATTTGACGCATCATGAAGTGACTCTTGCTCATATTCACGGTTAGACTCGCATCTCTCAATTTCTCGGAAATAATCTTTAGTAAGTTCAAATGATGATGGAAAGTTGGCGAAACTACTAATAAATCATCTAAATAAATAAAAATATTTTCTCGCAGTTCGTGCGGAATTACGATATCCATTAGACGACATATCGACGCAGAAGCATTACATAAGCCAAATGGCATTACACAAAATTGATATAGCTTACGTCCTGGTATCGAAAAGGCGATTTTCTCTTTGGACTCAGATGTTAAGGGTATTTGCCAATACGCGTCTTTCAAATCCAAACTAGTAATATATTTTGTGTCTCCAAGGCGCCCTAATAATCCTTCGATGTGGGGTGCTGGATAAGCATCCTTTTTAGTTACTTGATTCAACTTTCTTGAATCGAGACACAGTCTTTTCTTGCCATTCGGTTTTGGGACCAACAAAACAGGGGAGCTCCAGGCACTGTTGCTTTCTTCTATGACTCCTTTATCCAACATTTCGTTAATAATTTGATCCATATCGAGTTGTGCGGCTGGTGACACCGGATAGTGCCTCTGCTTAATCGGCTCAGCATTCCCCACGTCAATCTTATGTTCGAACAAACTAGTTCGGCCCAAACCCTGCTTTTCGAAAGATGGAATCGAGTTCTTAACTTCATTGAGACATAACGCTTGGAACTCGGTTAAGTGATGAGTCATAGCATCTGGTTCGCTTACCATTTCATCTACTCGCATCGTCATAGGAACAATATTAAACGCATTCCAAAAATTTGTACCGAGGTACAGTTCTCCGCGTAACGACGGAACAATAAATATCCTTATCGTTTTGGAGAGCGTTTCATAGGTGACCGTGGCGTTGATATATCCTAACACGCGATTTGGTGTTCCATCGGCTGTCTGCACTGTAGAACAAATTCTATGGAACGCAATTTTATGTTCTTGTAAAAAATTTAACGCGTTATGTCCCAAAATGCTGATTGTTGCACCGCTGTCCATCAATCCTCTTTTGCGAACTCCATTCACTTTCACCTCTACGTATGGTCTTAGATCCGATTTAGAAAGGTCAATTTCGTTAAGTATTAATTTTGCACATTCTTTATGTAGTTTACGTTTAAGCTGAAAATACAACACGTTACGGTTAGAGCGACGCTTTCCCGTTCTAGTTTTGGTGTTTGCCTTGTATGAGTTGACAGACGGCTCTCCCAATCGATGTGAATGACATTTTAAACATACGGCCTTGTCGGAGGAATCTAAAGTTAACTTTATGGGGTTTGGCGCATTTGAATTGAACTGGGCTGATGGTTTGAATTCCCCGAACGCATTGCCCCAGATTGCATTGCGTTCGTCGGCCTGGTTTCCCACATCCGAAGCAAAATATCTTAGTGATTACCTTAGGACTATCCTTAAATGAATGTCCGATATCTTGGCAGTTCCAACAGATAATAAATTCGTTCGGCTTCCGAATTTGAATCGGTTTTGATGGCCTAATTTCAGAAATTGATTGGTTGGCTGACAGACTTGGATTTGGAGGTGCTTGGCATTTGGGTTGCTCAGAGCTATACAAATTTGCACTGGTGTTCAAGTCCATTTGGTATATCTCACTCACAGGTGGAATAAATCGACGTCTATTGTTATCGAATAGTTTCCGTGGATCATGACCTGATTCAGACCAGTGACATTCGAACCGCTTACAGGCAATTCGTAGTTCTTCGATAGAATTGTATTGGTGTAGTAGCACCTGCGATTTGAGTTCTGCCTGCAGATTCGACTGGATTATTTTCAATAGTTGAAAATTGGTAAACGGTTGCTTTAATCGATAGTTACGGGATTCCATTTCTAGTACATAATCGTCTATGGAAAGGTTTGTTTGACGCCGTTGCTGCAACGCTAATCTCTCATTGTCGTCTCCGCCAGGATCCGAGAATCTTGAAATTAAAGCTGGTCTAATTTCTGGCCATGTTACCTCTATATTCTTCCTCATAAACAGTAAAATCCAAGCTTGAGCTTGGCCCTCCACATAATTACAGATGATTCGATGTAGTTGATTGACGGGAAACCCGACGAGAATAGCCTGATTTTCTAACTGAAACACGAAATCACTCACATGAATGCTCTTAGCAGATTGTAGTGTACTATACGACCCAGAAAATTTAGGAACATTCCAATTTGGTAATCTCATCATATTATATTGAGGTGGCGGTTGCGGAGTATTCTGATTTATAGACGCGTATGTGATCTCCGGCCGAATAAACGGTTGGTTGTTTAACATCTGTAGTTGAGGTCTCGCGAACGGATCCCCATTTTTAAATCTAGGTCCCCCAAGCTCTGGTTTACTGAACGATGCGTTAAATGGATTTGGGAATATTGTACTACCATTATTTAATGCTTTTGGGCTGTGAGGCACTCGAATTTTTCTTGTAGCATTACCCAGGACGACTTCTCGAGCTCCCCCATTCTCTAGGACCGCACGATCTTTCGCGTCAGGGAACGAATATCGTTCATTTTCTTGACTAGGTATGGATAGTCGTTTATGCTGAGATCCATGTGAATTATCTAGAATACTATCTTCATCCAGGTCGTCTTCTGCCGAGGGATTCGTAAATAGGAGGTCCTTAAGGGGATGTAGTTCTTCATCTGATGATCTAGCTATAGCGGAATCACGAACGATCACCTTTTCGACTGCCTTTACTCCCGCGTTGAGTTGAGATTCTATATAGTTTTTTAAAGTTTGGCAAGTGCATCGAAGCCTAACAATCGTTTTGCCGATATCTTGGGCTTCACCAAATGAATTTTTAGCACGCGTCGCTCGTTGAAACCAATGATTAGTCCTAACTAATGCTTGCGATAGAAGCGGTAACGGTGTGTCGATGGTATATTTGTCAGACACTTGTAGTAGTGATGATGTCATATTTGAACATAGTTGAACCTCTCTTAAACCATCATTAGGGCCGACATGCGAATGAAGAAGTTGAAACGCCGGTTCGTCCTCTTCTTTTTGCCAACATTTTATGAGTTTGGATGCAGCTCCACCTTCGTTGGGAGCAATTTGACGTAACTGAAATTCCACAATTAATTCATCTTGTTCAAGGAGCTTAACTCGATCGGGAATCATTATAATGATTACAAAAAAACTAATTAAAGAACCAAAAGAAAGAGAAAGACAATAAAAAAACTGAAAACTTATCACAAAGTCTAACACTCTCAAACACACACAAGAAAAACAAAACGAAGACCTTACGATAAGTAAGAAACGACAACTTGAAATATCTATTCAAATTAAATTTAAATATAAATAAGTACGATATTATTTACGATTTTCAACATAGGGGAACGAAATGAGAACGAACAATTTGATGAGCTTTAACCATTCAATTAACCTGTCGCGATTGATGAATATGTAACATCCCAACGAACAATTTTGGTTTACAAAATGTTTACTGTAACTTTACTTTGTAGCTGTAAAGTTTCAGTGGTAATCGTACCTTAAACGTTCTGTAAGTATTTAGTATACATTTTGGGGAATATTTATCGTGTTTACTGATCATATACCGATATGAATCAATGTAAACAATATGTGTGAATACATATAATTGTGCATAGTTACAGTAAGTAATATGTATGCAAGAATTCCGGTTACGGATCTATTACAAATAATTTACAATCTTATGTCTATTTTGCACACTTATATCCCTTTTGTGATTTAGTAACACAATTGTGCGAGTACGGCAAAAGTACCATTTCAAAAATTTATATTTGTATGTGTTTTGAACCAACTTACACATTTGCGAATTCCTTTCGAACTTATTTCGTCCGAAAAAAACACTATAACTATACATACAATAGTGTTGGTTGTACTTCAAATCAAGCGAAATTTTTTATCAAAAACGCCATTACATACTATGATTTTTTACTCACACATTTGTGTGGTTTGGACTTTAATTAAGCCATTTTTTTATTTTCTGTGGTTGAAAAAGGGATATAGGTTTAATTTTGTAAACGAAAGATGTAAATAAATTTCTATGTATTTATACAAATTTATTTATTTCCCTTAGTGATGAATAATGATAATAAATTTATAAAAATGACAACAATAAACAATTTTATTTTTACTATGTATGTAATATTTTCTGAAATCAAAAATATTAAACTTAACTATTTTCGCATATTATGATGTTGAAATTTACAAACGAATACCATTTTTTCTGGTAAAATTCTGAAATAGCTTGAAAAGAGTGATGCGCCATAAAAATAATGAATTATATTAAAATTTTAATTATTTATAAAACTTTTTTTTTTGTTTACATTTTAAATTAAAGAGATACTACCGATTTAAAATTTGATTTAACATTATAATAACATAATTTTATGTAATATCCAGTATATGAGAAATCATAAAACAAATAAATTTGAGAAAATATTAAAAAATTAGTTCGGTTTAAAAGGCTTATTCAATATAGAGGTCATTAATTTTGTAGAAAATGGCTTTTTTCGATCTGTAAACTTGAAAATACACGTAAATTTTAAGTAGATTGTTTGAGAGTAAGTTGAAGGTGAGCATTTACAGGATGATTACATTTACAATTCCCTATTAAAAATGTTTACATGACTACGATATATTAATACCACTTTATAATAGGCAGTTTTATATAAAATCGACGTTAGTATGTTTGTTTTTCTGAGGTATTGACGATATGTTTTAACGATTCGTGTTGGTGATGTACAAATAATCATACATATACAATTTCTTATTAAAAATCCTAACATTGTATATAAAATGTATACGATATGGGTTGGTTATGTAGAAGTAAACGTATACTTACACTTTCATATTAAAAATCCTTACATGTATAGGATATGTGTTGGTTACGTGGAAGCACTGCGTGTATGTATACGGCCAAGTAGAAGAAAAATATAAAAAATACGGTTTATATGTATGCAGGCCCAAATAACGTAAACACGAAAAATCACTTTCATACGAATGCTATGGAAATTTTCTGTTCAATTTTTTTTTTTCGACTTTATTTATCTATATCTCGTAATTGTGGCAGAAAATTAAATTTTCATTACCCTGAGCATGAACTTTGTTTATTTATCAATAATTTTGGTAAATTGTTTTTTATTTTTAAGGTATTTTTCATTTAGAATTTTACCATTTTCCGGGATGCTGTCTTTAATCTGTTGAACGATGGTTGAACGTCGTGTAACATACGAAGCAAAAGTTTGTGTGTATGCAAGAAGAGTATCAACGTATAGAAAAAAATTGAAAAAAGTAGTTCTTTCAACAATAAAGAACTTGAATGTCAAAAAGGGTATTTTATAATGAAGTGACATAAAACAATTTGTTAAGAATTTATAAATATACAAATATAATACATACTTATAAATTATACTTTCGATTACATATTACAGGTAAGAAATCATATAAATTTAATTAAAATATTTTGTTATTATTGATAAATTTTATATGTATGTGGTACATTATGTTTTTTGCTGATTTTATTTTTTTTTTGTGTTTTTTTTTTAGAAGAGGCCCAACGCGGAAGAAACCATGTCATTCCATGAATGTGGTAATATTCTATAAGGTGAACTATAATAAATTGATTTTATTTATAATTTGTGATGCTCGATTTTAGTGTAAATATTTTTTTATTTGTTTATATTTCCAGTTGCAATCGAAGATGTCGTAGAGTGTTGCGGTTATCCAACAACTATTTCTGCTGATCCGACAACTTTCTTGCAAACAAAGTAAGCATCGAAAATAGTGATTTAGCGAACAAAAGAGTTCTTGTGAGGTAACTAAACCCCTGCTATAATTCATGTTTTGTATTAAATACAATTATTATTTTTATTTCATTACAGTTGATTTCAATAGACCAATCAAGGGACGGAACACTTCAAAGTAATTAACGTATTGTGGCTGCATTGGGGCACCGTTAAGTATGCGTTGGATAAAGGTGTAAAATCAACTGTACGTATCCAATAACATTGTGTTTCAGTAAAAGAATTCAATATTTAATTAGTTTTGTGTATTTCAGGTTTTGATGTCTCATTTAGGTCGGTGCGATAGCCATAAAAAACTTAAATACACTATGGAACCAGTAGCCCATGAATTAAAACATTTACTCGACTGTGATGTGGAATTTTTACACGATTGCATTACTTTTTTGGGAAACAATCGTTTCTATATCTATGTAAGAAGAAGGAAAAGGGGTTGAGCAATGTAAAAAAATAAAAGCGGATCCTATCAAAGCTAAATCATTTAGGGCAAGTTTATGTGTATGTGAATGATGAATTTGGTAATGCACATCGGGCTCACATTGCAATGAATACGTTGCATTGAGAACCGTTAAATACGCGTTGGATAAAGTTGAAAAATCAATTGTACGTGTCCAATAAGATTATACCAGGTATTATATTCGGGTGTTTCCGAAAAGGAATTCAATGTTTAATTAATTTTGTGTATTGCAGGTTTTGATTCATTCATAAGGTATCGTGTATTTCAGTTTTACGTGAATAATGCATTTGGTACGGCACACCGGCTCACAGTTCAATCATGGGGGAACGATTTGGAACACGCATTGCCAGTCTTTTTTTGAGCTAAGAATTATTTCTCACGCCCTTTGGCGATCGTCCGCGTCTATTTTTGGCTATTTTAAGTGGTGCAAAAGTTCCCGACAAAATTCAGCTCATCGATAATCCTTAATAAACACACTTTATTAAACACTTGTTTTTTATTTCGCAAAATTATGAGCGATTTTTATTTCGCAAAATTATGAGATCATTTTTGAGGGAGGAATGACATTCACATTCCTTAAAGTTTTAAATAACATGGAGATTGGTGATTCACTATTTGATGCTGAAGGTTTAAAAATTGCGTAACTACTCGTAGATAAGGCAAACAAAAATTATATTCAGTAACAGTTGCCTGTCGATTTTGTCACTGGCAATAAATTTACCGCTACCGTCGAAGGTTTTATTCCAGCAGGCTCATTAGTTTTGATATTGGACTAAAATCAAAAGAAGCTTTCGCTGCACCAATTGCACGCGCTGAAATTATTATTTGAAATGGAGCCCACGGGCTTTTTCGAGAGTGGAAATTTCTTAAAAGGTACAAAATCATTTGTGGATTACCATTATTAGAGGCGGGGTCATTGCTTCATGTTGGCGCTGAATCGAAAGTATAATGTAATGTTTAAGAACGTACATCACAATCAAATAAAGCGTTAAGATTTACACATTTCTAATTATTTTGGATTCCTTAGTTCCAGCATGGAATCTTAATTTATTTTACTCGAAAAATAAATGTTAAACAAAAAATCTTGAAATTTTAAGTATGTAGTTTAAGTAAATATGTAGTATTGTAGGCTCATTAGGTTATTGGACGAACACCAAAAGAAGCTTTCTCTGCACAAATTGCACGCTCTAAAATTATTGTTTAGGAAGAAGCCATCGGGCGTTTTCGATTTTGGAAATTTTCTAAAAGGTACAAAATCATTTATGGATGGCGTGGTTGCAGCAACTGCTGCGAGTGCTATTCCCATTATTGGAGGCGGGGGGGCACAGCTTCATGTTTGACACACATTTTAAATTATTTTGGATTTCTTCGTTCCAGCATGGAACCTTAATTTTTTATACTCGATAAATAAATGTTAAACTAAAAAACTTGAAATTTTAAGTACAAATGTTAAACTAAAAAACTTGAAATTTTAAGTAAAATATATTACCCATGGTATTTTGTTTCGATATGTTTCTTGTTTCCATGTCAATCTACTATCTAGATTCTAAATTGATGTTATTTAGCTTAACCGAAAGACAGGGGGTTTGTTACGGAGGATGACATGAAATATTTACTGATTTCCGCTCATTTGCCTTAATTTTCCATTGGAAAAACTGCTTCGCTAATTCTACTAGACAAAAAACAACATCGTTAAAAAAACGCATTGAAGCTTACTTCCTGGGGAATGTTGGAAACGGCTTATGATAGGTAAGGGTTTTCGTCCATAGCACTCATCAGAACTCTAAAGTTCATCAGTCAGAGTTTTTGAATCTATATTATAATTCTTTTATAAATCATTGTACTTTTTAGTGTTTGACATCACTGCTACAATAAATTAAATGTATTATCATTATAGTTGGCTGGAACTCAAGGAGGGCCTACATTCAGTGGCACTATATTTCCAAGGTACAAATCGGGGAGAAGTCCCAATTCACAATTCCACTCTGCTGATCTGGCAAACTGCTTGAGCTTAAACCAAACAGGAAGAACAACTGACAAACATTCAAAGATCTATATTTTAGACAAACTGCATTCGACCTCGGTGGCAAAGTAGTCAGCATGCTTGCTCTAGCGATCGGAGGTCCCGGTGGTGATAAGGAAAAAATTTCACGGGTGGTTTAGGATCAATGAATTAATCACTCATTATCCGAAATGAAAATATGATTATGAAACCTCATTTGAGGCGGCCAAATCCCTTGATGGGATATAGTGTGCCAGACAGAAGGACCTGCTTCGAAAGTTGAAAAATTGAGGCAAGGTGAATGCAGTCATCTTCACCCATAAAGTAGTAGTCGTCGCACTAGTTCTTAATATCACAAGTTTGAACTCAATGAATTCCACTCCAGATGTGAACCTATTTTGCTATTACACTTCTCTCATGTGATAATGAGCAGGAAAATAACAAGACCTCGACCACAAACTCAATATATTACGTTTGTGCCTCGACAATATTATTGAGAAGTCTAAAGAAACATGTGTTGTCCTTCTTAAACAGTTTGGAGTGATGATGAAGATGATGAATCACGGATGTCATTTCTGCTATGGAGAGTTCATTTGCGAAGTTCAATTTCGCAAATTCCAGTTCAATCATAAATTTCCGTTTGAAATAGGTAATATCAAATTTTATTAGAATTTTCTGCTTTCATTTCTAAATAATTTATGGTTTTGCTAGAAAGGCTTGGAATTTGCATTGGGTCGATTGTTATATTTAATTTATACAGTAGACCTTCATAACATTTGCAGATGATACACCATTATTAACTACCATTTAAATCCTTAAAAACGTCAAGTAGAAATAACGAAGCAGTTTTCTCAATGGAAAATTAAGGCAAATGAGCAGAAATCAGTAAATTTTCCATGTCATCCTCCGTAACAAACCTCTGTCTTCCGGTTAATCAAAATAACATCAATTTAGAATCTAGATGGTAGATTGCCGTGGAAACAAGAAACATCGAAACAAAATACCATGGATAATATGTTTTTGCTTTAAATAAATACTACTTAAAATTTCAAGTTTTTTAGTTTAACATTTATTTATCGAGTAAATTAAGGTTCCATGCTGGAACGAAGAAATCCAAAATAATTTAAAATGTGTGACAAAACATGAAGCTGTGTCCCCGTCTCCAATAATGGGAATAACCCTCGCAGCAGTTGCTGCAACCACGCCATCCATCGAAAACGCCTGAGGGATTCATCCTAAACAACAATTTTAGAGCGTGCAGTTGGTGAGGCGAAAGCTTCTTTTGATTTTGGTCCAATATCAAGACCATCTAATGAGCCTGCTGGAATACCACCTTCGACGGTAGCAGTTCCTGCTTCCGCGTCTGCGGCAAATTTATTGCCAGTGACGAAATCGACAGACAACTGTAACTGAACATTATTTTTCTTTGCCTTATCTGCGAGTTGTTGTACAATTTTTCACCTTCAGCATCAAATAGTGAATCACCAATTTCCATGTTAGTAAAAACTAAAGGAATGTGAATGTCATTCCTCCCTTAAAAATCATCTCAGTAACCTTATCCAAAAGATTACCAATGGGCTGAATTTTGTCGGCAACTTTTACACTACTCAAAATAGCCAAAAACGGCGCAGAGGATTATCCAAAGCGGATGAGAAATATTCAATTTTTTGCTCAGCAAAGGGCCGGCAACTCGTTCCCTCATCATTGAACTGTGAGCCCGATGTGCAATACCAAATGCATTATTCACATAAACCTGAAATACACGATATCTTTTGAATGAATCAAAACCTGAAATACACAAAACTAATTAAAAGTTGAATTCCTTTTCGTAAACACCGTGGTATAATATTATTGGATACGTACAATTGATTTTTCATCAGTATCCAATACGTATTTAACGGTTCCCAATGCAACCACAATATGTTGATTACCTTAGATTTGTCTGTCCTTGATTGGCACATTGAAATCCTCTAATGAGCGTGTATCCAAAGCGTGTGAAAAATATTTCAATAATTTGCCCAGCAAAAGAGCGACATCACGTGGTAATCATTCCCACCATCACTGAACTGTGAGCTCGATGTGCAGCACCAAATGCCACATCATTCACATATAAACATCGCCTAATTTATGTAAACTTTCTCTAAATTATTTAACTTTGGTAGGATCCGCTTTTATTTTTTTACCTTGCTCATTAACCCTTTTACCTTCTTCTTCGATATAGAAACGAAGGTTTTCCAATAAAGCAATGGAACCTGGGGCTGGATCGCGACAAACTCAACTTCATTACCAACGCAATCGAGCAAACATTTCACATCACAGTCGAATAGTTTTAAGTCATGGGCTACTGGTTCCACAGTGCATTTAAGATTTTTATGGTCATCGGGCCGACCTAAATGAGACATCAAAACCTGAAATACACAAAACTAATTAAACATCAAACACTGTGGTAACGTTATTGGACACGTACAATTGATTTTGTACCTTTATCCAACCCATATTAAACGGTTTCCAATGAAGCCACATTACGTAGATTACTTTGTATTTTTCATCGAGTTGTTGAATCACCGAAACACTACGACATCATCGATTGCAACTGGAAATACGTAAACACAAATCACAAATAATTATATCACTTTATTATAGGTCACTTTACTGGAGGGTATATATTACTACATTAATCAAACAAAATTTTCTTCCGCGTTGTCTTGAATAAAAAAAAACAAAAAAAATTTACATGAGCAAAAACATAATGTTATAAATTTATCAATACAATAAATATAAAACAATATTAATTAAATTTATATGATTATATGATTTCTTACCTGTGATATGTAAACGACAGTGTAAATTATTTTTAATAAATTACTATAATATTTACAAATTACTATAATAATTACCTATATACGTATAATTATTTTATGTCATTAAACACAACACTGAAATTCAATTTTTTTTTGTTAGCCGAACTACTTTGTTCAATTTTTTTTTCTAAATGTTGATTACTCTTCTTGCATACACACAAATTTTGCTTCGTGTATACGTCGTTCAACCAACGTTCAACAAATAAAAGGCATCATACCGGAAAATCGTAAAATTCTAAAAGAAAACTACCTTAAAATTAAAAAACAATTTACCAAAATTAATGAAAAATAAACAAAGTTCATGCTCAGGGGAATGAAAATTTAATTTTTTGCCGCAATTACGACATATAGATAAATAAAGTCAAAAAAAAAATATTGAACAGAAAATTTTCATAGCATTCGTATGAAAGTGATTTTTCGTGTTTACGTTTTTTGGGCCTGCATACATTCAAAGGCAATTTGTTGAAAGACGGCCGTATACACATACATAGGCACTGGTGGAAGTAAACGTACATTTACAATTAAAAATGCTTATATGTATACGATATCTAAACGTTTTGTATTAATATTTATACATTTTTTGACATTTATGATACATAATAAATACGTAATAAAGTACGTGAATCTTTTGGTAAGAAATTGGATCCACGCAATTTTGAAATCCTAAGTAAATCGTTTAAAGCTCGATGTGTGATTCAATGAACTAATGCCCAGTTTTTTAGATCTTCTATCATCGAAAGTTTGCTTTCAATTTCTTAATCTTCACCGGGATCAGGCATTTCATTGGCATAATCGTAGTCATTCTCGGGTTCCGTGGCATCTTTTGTAGTTTGATTTAAATAACTAGGAATGTTGAACTCGTTTTGTGTTGAAGTGGAAGTAATGGAAATATTTAAATCACTACAAACTACAGTTTTATGAACATTTTCCACAATAGTAAAATTATTTTGGAAACGTTTTTCAGAATATATTTTGAAATTGTTATTTTTCAAATTTGTTAGTGTTGTGATGATGTGCAATGAAAAAGTTTAGGGTTTCTCTACATTTTGTTAATTTTTTTCATAAAAAATAATTGTTCTCATTTCACTATAGAGATAAATTATAAACAACTTTTTGACATAAGAAAACTGTATGAATTTCGTGGCAGTACAAATACATTGATAATGTAAATATTCAGTAAATCTACGAAGTAGCTATAAACTCTCATTAAAGTTACATACGTAACTAACATGTGACGGTATAAATCCATTTACAAAGTAAATGTTCAGTACATCTACAAGGTAGCTATAAGCTCTTGTCGACTCTACAAATCGTAAATATTTTGATACTGTAATCATACAAAGACATAGTATATAAACAAACAAGTTACAGGCGTAGCTACATTACCTGTACAGTGTAACTTTACAGAACGCATTCTGAAACTACCTTTTTTAGAAGCATACATACAGCTACAAATTTTCGCTACAATAAATGCTCTGTAAATTATACAACAAAAATTTGTGACTATGATATATACAAAATGTTACTTGGGATATGATAATGATATTACCATTAGATTTTTTTTTTTTTTTTTTTTTTTTTAACTAAAATGAATAAATAATCTTTAAACTAAGCTAGCACACCTTGAAGTAACCGAGGACCCACGAATTGGACAATAACCTGAGATTGGAAGAATAAACTTAAAATATTAGCCTAAATCATCCCAACACCAATCGACAACACATAAGGGCTCATAAGTTAATCAAAGATATTGTATGGTTTCTACGTTTCGTCTGAAATAACCTACAGGACAATTGAAAAATAAATACACGAAACAACTGAATTCGTATTGAAATCTAGCGCACCTATCGCTCAATGCTCAACCGTTAATTAACTCAAAGACAAAGCGTCACGGTAAATGCTGCTGTGCTATTATGTGCTCTCTTCAGGTCCCTGTTTCGGCGCCATTTTGTAAAATGTGTTCCTTTTTGGATAAAGGAGGGAACTTCCCTTATAAATTTGGACCTGAAAGATTAGCACGGTAGTTTGGGGGGTCCGAAAACAACCAAAAAAAAATTATTTATGCAAACGTCATCAAAGGCCCCCTCTCATTTCGAAATCCCCCAACAAAATTAGCAACGTAACATTATTTTATAGGTTCACAGCAATGCACAAAAGAAACGCAAATATGTATTTAAATAAATTTAATTTAACACTAAGCTTTAGCATATAAACATTTTTTTTTGGCTAAACTGTTGACATGCTGGTTATAATAAAAATAGTTCGAATACGCATATCAGACAATTATCAAAAGAAAAACTATATATAACCTATATATAAAAAAAAAATTGAAACAGAATCACTCACCGTTTAGGTCCGGATCGCGAGCGCTCGGAGGTCCTTCCTAAAAATGTTATTTAAAACACTGTGCTGGATCAATAAAAGGCAATATAGGTATTCAAAACTATAACGATCAAAAAATCATGCACGTATAACCTGGTTCAATAGCTGAAAACTATACCAAAAATAGAACTTAATAGTTTGTATATACACTACTTAAAAACTAGTTTTCAAAATTATCTGGTGCCACCCCTCGTCTACATATAACGGAGTTACGGTTGATAGTCTTCACTGTACCGTGGGCTACGGTATTTTCCACCGGTTCGGGATAGTATCTACACCCTTGTATCTCGTGCAATTTTAGGTGTTTATTTTTGCCTTCTGATTTATCCAACGCACGATATTTTTAAGAAAGTACGTATAAGCCAAGCTGCTTAGCGATATACCAGCCCCACACTATGAAGTAATAGATAGACATGGTTAGGAAATAACATATAAAAAAAATACTCTAGGATTCTCGATTTACCTAGGATACGTATGTTGTACAATCACTATATGGTATATCACTATATGGACACTAAAATACGGACGATGGTTTACTCTGATATCGATGGGTTATAAGAATGACTAAAGAACAGGTCAGAAAGAAACAAAACTGTATTCGGATATATTTTTATTGTATGTATTGATTCACACTTACTACGGGTATACTCTGTTTTTAGAGAACTGCGGTAATGAGATAAAATTCAATAAATGTAATTTTCTTTTTTTCACACGTTTTACACTATGGGGGCACAACACAACTTTATTGTATAAACTCCGAAAACCAACTAAAAGTACCTAATCCAGCGATAACGTTTCAAGCTACAATACATATACCAAAAAGAATTGGGCCATAAAAATTGTAATTCCAGCTCTACCTCGACTAACCATAACGATATTTTCTAAAAAAAAATTATACATCTTTATACCATAACACAGTGACGTTAGGCAGGGGTAGTCTGTTACGATACAATAATAACAGTAATCAATATTTTGACTCTATTTGAATTGGTTAGAGGTCATACCTAACAAGATGAATACCGGTTGGCACAAAGCATATTACGGTGCAATTCACGTGGATGCATTCAACTAGCAATCAATACATTACAAGGTGTTTTCACCTTGAACTCCAACTAGAACGTCCAACTGGAAAACACGAGTTTCCCGAAAAAACTAGTTCAATACTGGGTCTAGTATTTAAAAGTTGTCGAAGTAGGAGTCGAAGTAAAACCATTTTTCCAAATAATTTTTACGATAGGTGTTTTTACTTTGTACTAAATTCTTAACCGACTATAAACAACGACATTTCGGGAAACACAATTTAGTAAATAGAAATTATCTATTTTCTACAAAACCGTTTATTTCCGTATTTGAAAATTAGCTAAATAACTTAAATACTAATAATTAATTTTAAGCCGTATAATATTGAGTTCAAAGTCTGAGGCGTTATTGGTTGTACCAGGAACATTCGATTCATCGTGATAATTAGCATTATTGAGGGAAATAATTATTTCTTTTGCAACTCGTTCACTAAGCCGATTGATTCATTTAGCTTTACCCGGGTAACACCACGTGGAGGTATGAATCTTGCTACCCATATTGAAACTGTTACGGAATTTACGTTAAATTTAAAAATTCTTTAAGAGATTTCGATCTGATTAGTAGAATATATTTACTATGGAGTTTATAGAATGATGAAACATTTGGTAATATAAACGATGTAATTGTGTATATGGTAATTGATTTTAAATAATTCAAATAATTTTTGGTGAAATGTTTTGTACGAATTTATGACTTAATTGTTTATTTATAACAAAACAAACATTTGTCGCCGGTTACTTCCCCTTAACAAAACAAACAATGGTTTGTTAATAACTCGGAGTTATCTGAAATAATTTTTTTTATGTAATTTCGGTAAGATTGCAATCCAGAATTATTTAAAATTTCATCCTGAGAATGAATTTGCTCGTTGTAAACTTTGTTTATTAAATGATCTACGGCATATATGATCAAAACACCCCATCTTTTTGCTGAGGTAAAGAGCTGCAGGAAGTTATTTTAAAGTTCTTTTGTGGTTTTCTATAATATCGATTAGATTGATTTAAAAATGTTTGAATAATATTGCCTATTTCAAAAATGCATTTACCTGGAAATATAGGGTCATACGTCAAAATAACCGAATTTTCAAAATCGACCATGGCTAGTTCAAAATGGCTGTTTTTCGCACACGGGGATAATTAGATGTTTAGTTTCTGTGCTCCATTTTAGTTCGGGTTGTGTTTCGTCGTTCAATGCTTTATAACCTTTTTTAAAAATGTTTAGAACCTGAAATGGGTCTAGACATATTATACATTCCTTGTTTTTTATAATACAATTCATAGCAAAATATACAACTTCTGTACTTAGAAAATTATGGTTACTTAAGGAATTGTAACAAAAGTTATAAAGGCAGGTTTCGCGGGCGCCATGGAAAAAAAATTTGAATACCACAATGTGAAATTTCAGATCAGTTATTTTTTTATAGTAATCTTCAGTCATTGCGTTTGTGAAATCTAAGCGTTTTGGAGTTAAAAATCGTGTTAACGCTCGTTTTCCCGAATATTTAGCGTCGCACTTTCTCGATTTTTTACACCAAGTTTCTTCGTTATCAGAATCATATGGACCCTTCTCGTCAGCTCGAACAGAATCTGGTGTGTTTTTAATGCTTCACGGGTTGGCGTTTTCTTTGTCCTTGTGGTAGTTTTCAAATGAGGGGCACACTCTAAAGCCTTCATGGTTAGTTGTGTCTTTTCTTGGAGCGAATCTACAAAACGGCCAATTTTCAAATGATGTTCTTTAATTAAATTATTTTTTAAAATGTTGAACCAACTCTCAACAGTAGCATTTGAAGTTCGTGTGCAGTGACCAAATTTTTTTAAAAATATGGTTCCCCACAATGGTAAATACTTCATATACCTTTTTATAACAAAATATACAAAATTTTCACAAAATAAAACGTTTGGCTTGCCCGTATCTTGGATCAATAATTTTTGTAATATTGTCTTATAAATGGAATTATATCGGATGCAGTAAGGGGTATCATCGAGTTCGGGCTGATCCGTACCATACACAACATCTGGTAAATCATTAAAATCGTTGTCGTATTTATTAGTAGGATATAGATTTATTTGCAATTGATCTTCGATTTTTTTGTTAAGGCGAGCTTGAGCACCGCAAAATAATGAATTTTCAAATTTAGAACACCCGAATATACAAAAAAATTTCGAATAGTTCGTCTATTTCGCTAATACTGCTGCTATCGATAATCAAAAATAAAATTATCATTATTGTTTCTCTCAGAGATTTTGGACAATGCTGAATTTTGTTCTTAATCTGTCGTATTATTATAGCAACAAAGTGTGAACAACATATAAATATTCCGACTTTGTTCCCTAAATTAGCCTTTCCCATTATAACGTCATAAGTAAAGGGCAGGTACTGACTCATTTCCATAAAATTCATTTCTTTTAAAATTGCATTTATAAACACCCATGACCAATCTTGTTGCTGCGCATCATGTGCAACATTTTCCACAACATATAAAATTCAACTGAAAATTATACAACACAACACAACACATAATGTTGCAGTAAAACATTTATTTATATATATAAAAACTTTATTTGTACACAAGAAAACTTTGTTGTTGTCCAGTATCTGCTGTATGTATTTTGTTGTCCAATTTGTATGTTCCTAGAATAGAAATTATATTATTAGAATTTATTAATTTATTAATTATATAGATACAAAATACTTATCTGTAATATGTGCAGCAGGCAGGATAATTATCTATAACAATTAATAATTATTAGTTTAGTATTTAAGTACATTTAACTTGAATAAATAAAAATTACTTACCTTGTTTACGAATGTCGAGACGATGACACTTCCATCATTTGGTTTGACATTCACGTACACTCATACCAAAATATACCCATTGAACCTATTTGACTCCGAATATAGGTAAAGTAGATTGTACTCTGCATGTCAAATCGATTTAATTCCGAATTGTATTTCGGTGCATTAAAATAAGTAAACAGTATATAGTTTAAGACAATTGTTTATAGGTTGAGTTAGGTAATTACGAAACTCCGAAATTTATGTCAACTTAAAAAACCATGATACAATAATTTTCTCTTTATAAGATAAACTCACTAGAAATATATTGTCACTAGTATACGAATTATGGTGACCTTATTTTTTTTCATTTTCGTTTGTTTTGTGCATATCCACACTAGGGTAACTTTAATCTGGTATTTTTTTCGTTTCTTTCCCCTTTACCAATAAAATCGGTTTTATCTGCGCCGCCATTTTTTGATTTTATTGGTAAAGGGGAAAGAAACGAAAAGATACCAGATAAAAGTTATCCTAGTATGTCATCAGCCTATGAATATTATATAAGAAGGAAATTATTTTAGGTCAGCGTTTTAGTTCATTTTTTGAACGTTTCATGGTGGGTTTATCCATAAGAAGAGAAAATTATTGTATCATGTTAAAAAACTAATTTTGTAAAATCATTCTCTTTCGTTTCAACTTTGGAAGCAGCAACACATATATAATAAAATAAATTTGTACATATATTTTTACACTTATATATTGCATTTTATTTTATTAAATTTATCTCATCTATAATATTTCAAAGTGAATAAGCTTGGGCACAATTATACTCCGTACAATATACGTTTTTATTTGCGGGCGTACATATATTTCCCAAACTATTTATTTTGAACAAACAAATCTGATACTTTGGGGATGGGTATTTTTGGTACTATGTGGTTTATTTCTTTTTTGATTTCGTTGACGAATATACTAAGGGCGGAGACGTCATGCTCACTACTAATTAATTCCGCGATGGGGAATATTATATTATCTTTTCTGACCACGCAAGCATAATAAAATTTTTTACTATAATCATGGTTTAAACAGCATTTCGTATTGTGAATTAAACTGCCTGTGGCATCAATATATACAATCGTCTTTTGGTTATCTAAATGAGATAACGTTGATTTACGCATTAAAATCATATACAGAGGATCCAATATTAAATATACATATTTCTCTTCTGTATATTTTGCTGCGCGATGGATTATGTCTAAAATATCGCAGTCTTTGACAAAGTCTTTGGCAAGATTTCTTTCTGACTTTGCCTTTCTTAAATTAACTGGCTTCACGATTTCTTGGGTGTTGCCGCTTTTAAGTAACTCCAGGTCAATACTTAATATATATAATATATTTTGAACGCCAATTCTCTTCATACCTCTTAACTGAGAAAATTGCTTGAGAATACAGTGGTCAGGTTCATCGTTGTTTGTTGTAAATACATGCATAATTTTTAGACCATTTATTATAAACTTAAATTTCTGATTATGTGTTGGATATTTACATTTTGCATATTGAGTTATAATGTTCATTTCAGTATTCACATTGATTGTTCGAAATGACAAGAGGGGAAGGGCAGGCCTTTACTTATGACGTTATAATGGGAAAGGCTAATTTAGGGAACAAAGTCGGAATATTTATATGTTGTTCACACTTTGCTGCTATAATAATACGACAGATTAAGAACAAAATTCAGCATTGTCCAAAATCTCTGAGAGAAACAATAATGATAATTTTATTTTCAATTATCGATAGCAGCAGTATTAGCGAAATAGACGAACTATTCGAAACTTTTTGTATATTCGGGTGTTCTAAATTTGAAAATTCATTATTTTGCGATGCTCAAGCTCGTCTTAACAAAAAAATTGAAGATCAATTGCAAATAAATCTATATCCTACTAATAAATGCGACAACAATTTAATGATTTACCAGATGTTGTGTATGGTACGGATCAGCCCGAACTCGATGATACCCCTTACTACATTCGATATAATTCCATTTATAAGACAATATCAAAGGGCCGAATGTCGAAGGGCCGAATGTGTCGAAGGGCCGAATGTCGAAGGGCCGAATGTCGAAGGGCCGAATGTGTCAAAGGGCCGAATGTGTCGAAGGGCCGAACGTCGAAGGGCCGAATGTCGAAGGGCCGAATGGGTCGAAGGGCCGAATTTTTTTTATTTTTTTTTTGTTTTCAGAAATATGTTTTTGTAATTTTTTTATTTAATTTAAATATTTTTTTTAATTTTTTGTACATATTGATGGCGCATGATAAAATTTTCCTTCACCAAAATGTATCGCAGACTGGATACGTGATGAAAAATAGTAAAATACATAAATTCATAAGAAATTCATTTATGTTTAATAAGTAAAAATTTTCAAAATATTCAATAAAACAACAAATTAAAGAAATTATATATCTAAAACCAAAAATAAAAATTCGGCCCTTCGACCCATTCGGCCCTTTGACATTCGGCCCTTCGTCAAATTTGGCCCTTCGACATTCGGCCCTTCGACATTCGGCCCATCGACACATTCGGCCCTTCGACATTCGGCCCTTTGACATTCGGCCCTTCGACATTCGGCCCTTTGACATTCGGCCCATTGTACCCATTCCAGTAAAAACACCTATCGTAAAAATTATTTGAAAAAATGGTTTTTACTCCGACTCCTACTTCGACAACTTTTAAATACTAGACCCAGCATTGAACTAGTTTTTTCGGAAAACTTGTGTTTTCTAGTTGGACTGGGTCTAGTGCAAGGTGAAAACACCTACTCTGAAAGTTGTAAGCTCTTAGAAGTATCTTAGGACAAAGGGTTTTTACTTCGACTTCTACCTCGACAACTTTTGAATATTAGACCCAGTGTTCCCCCAGTTTTTCCGGAAAACTTATGTTTTCTAGTTGGACTCGATCTAGTTTGAGGTGAAAACACCTACTCTGAAAGTTGTAAGCTCTTAGAAGTATCTTAGGACAAGGGGTTTTTATTATTTCCGAAATAATATATTTTACACTGTTAAATTTTACTATTAATTGGATACGTTGTTGTTGGGTTTAGGACAAGTTAGGACAAACTTCAAGTATATGGTTTCGATCGTTGTTAGTATGGTCGGTTGCTATGATGAGAATACGAAGGTTCTATATCTTCAACTTGATTTTTTATTGATGCCGAATTTCAATGGGCCGAATGTCGAACGGTCGAATGTCGAAGGGACGAATGTGTCAAAGGGCCGAATGTCGAAGGGCCGAATGTGTAAAAGAACCGAATTTATCAAACGGAATAATTTATTTTTTTTTGTTTTTAGAAATATAATTTTTTAAATTTGTTGTTTTATGGAATATTTTGTAAATTTTTGTTTATAAAACAAACACAACAATTAAATGAATTTCCTATGAATTCATGTATTTTACTATTTTTTTTCTTGGGATATTCATGAAACTCCATATATCCAGTCAGCGATTAATTTTGGTGAAGGAAAATTTTGTCATGCTCCACCTGAGACATTCGGCCCTATGTCAGCCTTCTGATAATAGGTGTATGGTATAAAAAATAAAAAAGTAATATTTCGAAAAAAAAAATCGGCTCACGTTCGACCCTTCGACATTCGGCCATTTGACCCTTCGACACATTCGGCCCTATAAAATTCGGCCCTTTGACATTTGGCTCTTTGATATCATACCAATTAATCCTATGTATTTTTCCCCTATAGTTATGAGATAGAAATACTCGTTTTTAAGGTGGATTTCTAATCTAGAGCAAGGATGCCAGCATTTTGCAACGTCATTGTGGTCACCTGATGATTAAATATTAAATCAACAGTGTGTGCGTTGTAACAGTGAATATCCATTGGTTTTGGCCCAACTGAGTCCAATAGTAAGGGAAGAGCCTAACATTCACGATGTAGATTAAAGGTGAGGTATTCTTTTGATCGTATATTATTATGTGTAATTGTCCATTATAGAATTTTGTAATCGGACTAAGTTAAATTGTTGATAAATCTCTGAGTAAGCCAAAGGCATCTGGATGAGCAATAAAAAACGGGTTTCTGTAACTCTGACGGAATGTAAACTTGGTTTCGGTTGGTTTCCTCCTTTAACCGTTCTGTAGTCAACAACGCAAGGTGTAGATAGCCATGATGAGCATTGATAATAACATCAATAAGTACTCGTTGTTTTTCTGCTATACGTCTCATAAGCATCAGAATTTCGATCACAAATGCTGTGATAGATTGTACCTTGTTGTAGTGATCGCCATCGGTGGACTTCTTATCTATCCTTCCGTCGAGATAAAGGAATTGTTGTGCGATAGTTATGAAGTGTTCCTTGATGTCTCGTTTCCTTATTACGTTCACCACAATTATTTTATGGTGGTAAAATCTGAATATTTCAGACACAGTGCGTCGAACATCCTACTATGCGTGCCTTTTGTTCTAACTGAATAGATGTATTGTCTAATAGCAAGAGTTTTAAGCCATTAATCGTGTGCGATTAATTGGTTTGCATTGATGCTTCTCGAAGAACAATTTGCTGGATTACCAAGAGATTTAACGTAGGAGCACTGAGCGGCATGCTTATACTTTTTAGATATCTGAGATTCGATTTGCCACAAATGTTTTAAATTTGAGGGGCTTGTTTTCACAACATAGTACTATCATCTGAGTCTGACCAAAAATACGTTGGAGTGTTGTCAATCTTCATGTCTCGTTGTACTGTACGGATTAACTTTGATAGTAGAGTGGCGCCAATTAACTCTAATTTTGGTTTTTAGGGTTAACTTGGTGGACATTGTAGTGGATAGTTTCTTCAACTATAAGAAACTCCGCACAATTATTCTCAACGGACAATCCTCCGTTCAAATAATTCTTTGTAAACAGACAATTCTCCATATAAAGAATTATTCCAAATAATATACAACAATCTTGTATATACAAATAATGTACATAGCAACTTGTACATAGTAATCGTACAACAACACTTGTACATACGAAATTTGTGTACGCAAAATATAATTGAAAAATTATATTTTGGTTACACAACAAAATACCTCTACAATCAAATCATTGAGAGATGCATACACAATGCCATCGTTCAACAGATGGCATTGCAAACATTTATGTTTATTAAAACATAATTTTATATAGGGTGCACCTTAATATTTTGGTGCATATGAAATGAAGTTAAAAACCAGAAAATCCGGTTTTGGATTTCTAAGTTTTAGATGATGATAAAAACAAATTAGATATCTTCGTTCTATTCAATTTGGATTTTTGCCGGAGCAACATCTAGACGCCACAGCTCATCACTCACCAAATAAAAAAACAGTTTATGACTTAAAATAAAGTTATTATTATTAATTTCAAAAGTAAGAAGTATAGTTGTGTTTTATTCATCATTGTTACTTAAATTTATAACTGCTTCGCCTCGCAAGATAACAAGTGCTCCGCCGTAGAATAAACCTCAACAACATCGGTGCTACTCTTGTTTTTGATGTCAATAATGTTGTTTTACTTCTTGAGCTTCATAGAAGTATATTACTGTTGCATAAGTTACTTCGGTAGCATCACAAAATCCTTACAGTTCCTCCTGTATCCTTGGTTCAAATGTATCAAAGTTGAAGATAGCCAATTCCTAATGGACAACATTATTCGTTTGGTCATTCTTTCATCTTAGTTTTTGAGGCTCACCTTGAATTCAAGCGTATCAGTGCCTATACTCAAAATTTGCCTAATGTGTTTATTGCTTCATCGTTAAATATGATTGGTTCGAACGCTCTTAATTCTGGGTCGGCACCTACTACGAGTAGGGGATAATTAGAAGCTCAAAAATATTTTTAAACGTTTTTTCGTAAATGCTATATACCTTTCGAAATATTTGCAAAAAATGAAAAAGCTCGTATGGAAGCTACCAGTTCCAGTGGATCGATTTTGGCCAAATATCACTTGGATCTCCCGATTTGTGGAAAAAGCTTAAGCATGAAGTTTCACCCAGACATTTAGTCAAAAACACGAGGTCAAAAATTGTCATGATTACTATTATTAAAACACTAAGATTATGTTTAGAAATTTTCGAACTATATTTTATTTTATACCGAAACGGTGTACTCGGTCTGAATACCATTACAAAATTTTTATATAAAATTACCCGCTATGCAAAGTTCGAATTCTAGAATCCTGCGTTTACATAGTAAGTTGAATTACGATTATCTGTCCAACATCTAACTTCTTATTTGCAGACGTAGTTTGCTAAGTAAGTAGGTGGTTGTTGTTGTCGTTGTGGTTGAGCTTCCACAGAATTGTTCAGTTGTTATGAATACATCATCACTGGTGATGATGGTCGTATTTGGCCTTGTATAGAATCTTGAAATCGAGTGAAATCGTCCGCACACGGCCATTCCGTTTTCCGATGATACCGCATTCCCAAAATTATTCATTGTGGTGATTGTTTTCGGATTGCCATAATGTGAGAAGAATTCGCTCATAGCATCGATACAATTCGTTGACGTGATTTTGGTGCATTCGTGGACATCGGGAAACATTGAAAGGGAATCAACTCTGACCAGGTACCATTTTGCATTAAGTGGTTCTGCGATGTCAGTATGTATACTAGTTCCATAGAACGAAGTTATTGAGTCCGCGTTCCAGTAACGATAATTTTCCGGGTGATGGATAAAACATCGATATATGGTTTCCTTGATCTCATCCTTTATTTTGTTTTCAAGGTGAAGACAGGTGGCGATTTTTTTTTTTTAAATTTTAATAGTACAATCTGAGTATAACGCACTTGTTTGAACCAATAAGTGGAGCGACCAACAATGAACCTTTTTATTTATTAGCTGATTAGACGGAGACATATGTCGACAACTTTGACGAATTTTTCTATGTCCACCGTTGAAGTCGATTTACGGTGCGGTGCACACGGGGATCCCGTTTTTCGATACAAAAATGATGGTAAGAGGTTTCTGGTCGGTTTCTTGTGTAAATCTTCTCCCGTAGATGTGCCGATCGAACTTCTTGACTGCATACACAACAGTTAGACCTTCTTTTTCCACTTGATCGTAATTTTTATCAGTTAATGTAAGAGTTTGAGCCCAGGAAAAACACAAATCGAAATAACATGCCATAGACCAATATCACTGTTACCTATTATGTCAAAATTAGTTGACAGTTCTCTTATTCTAAATCACATGAAACCACTGATTGAAAGTAAAGAATTCATCCATACAAACTAAAAGATTCTAAACAAAATTTGCAACAATACCATGCCAAATCACTTTACTAAAATTTAAGCGCAAACAATTTTTCAAAAAAAAAACCGTTTTTCAACATAAATTTGTCCCAGGTACGGATGGACTAATTGATCGGGATGATCATCATACCATAGCATTTTTCAACAAATTGGGAGATCCCAGTGAATTTTGCTCGTCTAGAAGTGACAGCTCAGTTTAAATTTTTTTTGGTTTTCCTACCGAAACACATTGCTTCATTAGGAGCTTTTATGATTTTGGCATGTGTTTTGAAAAGTATGCAGCGTTTACGAAAAAACGATTAAAATAAAAAAATTATCATTTAAGGTTCAAACAAATTGTTACAACTTCACGGTCATATCAATGCTTCTCACACTTTACCTCAAATTTTAATTTCATTGTAATCATTTGAATAAGTCATTTTACGGATGGCAGCTCTATCTGTATTATGACATTAACCTAAATATTTTTGTGCAGTGTGTTTTTTTTCTGTTTTTCTTGTTTTGTGGTTTTGGGTCGTCACGTGCATGCTACTGAAGTTAGCCGAAAATTTCAGCCGAAAAAAAACCTGCTTTATCGACATATTTTGCATCAGGTGGTAGTAAAAATTTTGTTATTGTGAGCCGAAAATTACATGTAATTGAAGTTGTAGCAGTAAATTTTCGCCGAAAAAAATTTATTTTATTATTTAATAATTCGAATGTTTAAAGGTAATATAAACTGGATGAAGTTAGACTAATTTGTAAATAGCTGGATCTCGTATTTATAGTTTGTCGTGTTAGGGGGCTATGAATTTGAGTTGTGGCACTAATATATTTCATGTAGCATCATAGCGAAATAAATTAAAATCTGAACGCATGTTCAGTGGTAATTTGGACTGCATGAAGTTAGACTAATTCGTAAATAGCTGGATTCCGTATTTATAATTTGTCGTATTAGGGGGCTAGGAATTTGAGTTGTGGCACTAACAGTGAACATCTGTGCCAAAAATCAGGCCATATTTTATGTAGCATCATAGTGAAATAAATTAAAATATGAACGCATGTTCAGTGGTAATTTGGACTGGATGAAGTTAGACTAATTCGTAAATAGCTGGTTCCCGAATTTATAATTTGTCGTGTTAGGGGGCTATGAATTTGAGTTGTGGCACTAACAGTGAACATCTGTGCCAAAAATCAGGCCATATTTTATGTAGCATCGTAGTGAAATAAATTAAAATCTGAACGCATGTTCAGTGGTAATTTGGACTGGATGAAGTTAGACTAATTCGTAAATAGCTGGATCCCGTATTTATAATTTGTCGTGTTAGGAGGCTATGAATTTGAGTTGTGGCACTAACGGCGAACACCTGTGCCCAAAATCAGACCATATTTTATGTAGCATCATAGTGAAATAAATTAAAATCTGAACGCATGTTTAGTGGTTATTTGAAGTGGGTGAAGTTAGATCCTTGTGGCAATTAAAACAGTTTCGCATGGCTCTTCCTGTTCCTCCACGTTCAACTGCAGCTGACGAACTAAACGTGTGCTTGAAATTATCGAATTTGTGGCGGTATGTGAAGACCCTTCGATTGACGACTAACATACGGCTGTTTTTGCAACAAGATCGAACTGCAGATTTATTTTCAAGTGATTGTTGGTAATAGGAAAATCTTAGTTGACATCGCGACCGGATTCATCACATTGTGCACTAATTTCTGACATGTTTATTTGAACATAGTGCAAAACTTAAAAAAACATAATTGGCTTAGCAAACGAGCCATATTGGCGCCGAAAAACTGGCATGTCGATGATCTCAATGCAACCATTTAAAATATTATTCTGGAACAGTTGTTTTCTTTCATATCGGTTGACACAGCTATCAACCAGGATTAGGTAGTCAACTATCCCACAAAATTCTTGAATTCGGTGGAATTTTCGGAATTGCCGAATTAACACCTCACAGTTTGCAATTGAAAGTAGGCTCAGTCAGCATCATGTCGCGTAACATCAATCAACCCCGAATGTGCAATGGAACTAGACTGGCTGTGAAAAATCTTATGAACAACGTCTTCGAAGCGACGATTAGCAAGCAAAAGAACAAAGGAGAGGATGTTTTGATTCCGCGACAAACGACAAATTATAAATACGGGATCCAGCTATTTACGAATTAGTCTAACTTCAACCAGTCCAAATTACCAAATTACCAGATTTTAATTTATTGCACTATGATGCTACGTAAAATATGGCCTGAGTTTTAACACAGGTATTCACCGTTAGTGCCACAACTCAAATTCATAGCCCCCTAACACGACAAATTATAAATACGGGATCCAGCTATTTACGAATTAGTCTAACTTCATCCAGTCCAAATTACCACTGAACATGCGTTCAGATTTTAATTTTTTTCACTATGATGCTACATAAAATATGTCCTGATTTTTGACACAGGTGTTCACTGTTAGTGCCACAACTCAAATTCAAAGCCCCCTAGCACGACAAATTATAAATACGGGATCCAGCTATTTACGAATTAGTCTAACTTTATCCAGTTATTACCTTTAAACATTCGAATTATTAAACAATAAAATAAATTTTTTTCGGCGAAAATTTACTGCTATAACTTCAATTACATGTAATTTTCGGCTCATAACAACAAAAGTTTTTACTATCACCTGATACAAAATATGTCGATAATGCAGGTTTTTCGGCTGAAATTTTCGGCTAACTTCAGTAGCATCCATCTGATGCAAAACTTGTCGATAATGCAGGTTTTTTTCGGCTGAAATTTTCGGCTAACTTCAGTAGCATGTCACGTGCGCTTTTTTTTGCACCGTGCATCAACTACTTGTGCACGAGCAAGCAAGAGATATAGAAAAGAAATATTTTTCTACATTTTTTTTGTTGAAAAATTAGGCTATTGTTGATCTATATAAAGGCAGTCTCGTATTGATTTTTGATAAAGAGAGTGATTGTTTTTAAGTCGCATAATATGCGCGTTAAAACAGATTTTTAACAGAAATATTTATTTAATATAAATAAAAACATTTAACACCAATTACGTTAAAAAACTTTTCATGTGATAATTAATTTATAATTTTTTTTTATATTTTTATTTTTTAATTAGAGACCGGTTTCGGAGTACTTTTACTCCTTTGTCAATCTATATTATTTAACTATTACCAAATTAGTATGTACCTTCGCTATATCAATGCCTCCTAAACTACAGGCCTCTTATTACTCTCATTTTTCGCACATGACGTCAATTTATGTCTAAACCGAGACTGCACAATAATAATGTTAAGATATTTACACTAATAATACAACTAGAGAAAACAACAAAAACGTCGACATAGCGTGTCGTCATCATTTGGTGTAAGCGGCCTGTAGTCTAGGAGGCATTGGCTATATATACCAAGTTCTATCTTTGTTGGTGTTTGTAATGATTTAAAATGAGGTTATAAAGTCTTTTTGTTTTAGTATTGATTTTTTCATTCGGTAACATCGGATTATGTCTGCAAATTTCCAATTCTACGTGTCGGTCCATATTTTGCCCTTTATGCATTCTATGTAATACATTTAAGTTAAAGTCTATTTTAGTATACGTATGTCTCTTTCGTCAGATGTTGTGCATAATTGGACTGCATATGTAATTGGCCGATCTCCTTAATATGTTCAGCAAATCTTTTTTTCCTTTCAAAACGCAAATGGTTTATTGAATAAAAATTCTCTCTTGTTCCTCAAGTTTCGTTCGACAAATCTCGGCGAAACATCGTTTTTTTTATTTTATTTTTAATTTGCGTTTTTCTGTAAACACGATGTAGGCCAGAGTCATGCAAGCCTCCAAATCCCCACGACCCAATACCCTAAATATTAGTCTGCAAAATCACAGTCCATATTTTAAATTTAACCGGAAATGATGAGTTTTGATAAAAATTATGTCACCAAAAATTTGACATCTCTTCGAAATAAAACTTCCTAAAGCTTTATCCATAAATTGGGAGAACTGTGCGAAATGTGGTGGACATCTGCATACCAGAAGTGGCAGCTTTCGTAGGAATTTTCTCAATTTTTGCAATGAAGATTAAATTTTTTAAAAGGATTGACCTTGTTGGTTTTCTAATACGCTTTTAAAATTAAGTGTGATGTATTCGCGATCTATGTACATGAGTCATAAAAGAAATTCAGGTGTTGACCATAACAATCAATAGTAGTCAAGAAAATCTTAGCCCTCGATTTTATTAACAACTAACAGTGATATCTCTATAGGCCAAACCATAATTAAGCGTTTTCTATTAATAGTGAGATCCTAGTTATTTTTATTCAAAATTTTTTCACCGGAAGTTGCAGCTTCCACAGGAGTTTTTGCAAATATTTTAAAAAGTATATCTTTTCTAGAAAAACGACTAGAACCTAACAAATTCTAAACTGAATTTTCGAAAATATGGGTCCAGATTAGTTTTCCAATATTTAAGCTATAAAATCTCCCTTTCTTTAAAAAACTGTTTTTCAGCAAAAATTCGTTTCCTACTCAACACATATTGCTTGACCGGCAATTAAAATTCATACTTAACCTTTTCCACAAATTCTCTGGTAGATCCCAGAGCATTTTGGAGGAAAACGGTCCACACGGTTTTTGCAAATTTTTTAAAAATTATATAATTTACGAGGAAAACGACTTAAACCTACAATACTTTAAATTAATTTTGCAACAGATCACTTTGCCAATAATCGGAAATGACAATATTTTTCGTTCAAACTGTTTTCAGCAAAAATTGGCCCCAACATATTCACCATTACATTTTTTTCTGTTGATGAAAAAACAATAAATAAAAATGCTTACAAAATATATATGTATTTACAAAATCTTCTCTCTGCGTTTTTACGGCATTCAAATTTAGTTAAAGTTGTGTTGTATGTTATTTAGTAACGGGGTTTTTTTAAAGCCCGATAGAACTTGAAATTGTAAAAAGTAACACAAAAAAGTAAATTGTAATCAAATTTTTTTTTATTCGAAAGATCAATACATGGTACAATACATTAATATTTGTAAATGATTTCGGGCATATGGGGAGCGCGGCTGTTCTTGACGAAACGCGTTGTGACGTGCAATTTTGGGCCATTTCTTCGAGCTCTGTTGGGAGTTAATTCGTGTTCCATTTTCAGACAGTGGAATTTAAAATTACGTGCAAATAATTCAAACTACTATATTGCAAATGAAAAAAACTTGCGGATTGACCCCCTGGCCGTATGCCACGAATAACACGAACAATGCTGGTCTCCAAGATGTCAATTGTTGCTGGTTTATCAGCATAAACCAGTGACTTCACCTAACCCCACAGGAAATAATCGAGAGGTGTCAAATCGCACGACTTAGGAGGCCAATTGATAGGTTCATTTCTCGAAATCAACTTATCGCCAAATTTTTATTTTAATAAGTCGATGGTTGCGGTCGCCGTATGGCATGTAGCGCCAACCTGTTGAAACCACATCTCGTTTGGATCAATGGCATCCATATTTCCAAACAAAAAATCATTGATCATTGTGCGGTAATGATCTCTATTCCGGCCAGAGTATACTGAGATCTGCCAGAGTATATTTTTCATAAAAATTTAATTTTTTGTTTTATTTTTTACAATTTCAAGTTCTATCAGGCTTAACAAAACACCCGTTATAAAAACAAAAAAATAAACCACAAAACGAAAAAATTTACAAGTAGAAACGAAATATGTACAGTCAAACCTCAGTCCAGCGGCCCCGTTACGAACAAACTGTCCGCTGGAAGGTCACTTCCAGTACAACTGAGAGCTTATTTTTCATTAAAACTATTTTCGGCTGTGGTTTGTTTTGTTCCTGCATATAAACAAGGGTTTTTCTAACAATATGACGATATTGCACTTCAATTTTAAGAAATTTATAAATTGGACCTATAATTACAGAACAGATAGTTTGCTAATTTCAAATAAAGTTTTGGACCCTTGACGGTTGGCCTAACCTCATATTTTGTGCCTAGTCTATGACTACAAATTATGAATATGTATTTGATCACAACATAAATAACAACATCAAATAAAAGTATTTGGACAAACAAATTATTTAAATTTTAAGACTTATAAAATCCTAGATCTTGCTACTCTTTTATGTAAAAAGTGTCTACAAGTCTTCCTTGAATAATAATTTGTTTGTCAATATTATATAAAGTAGAGGGAAGGATTTTCCGAGTCGAAATTTGCAATCATTAACATAAATGAATATTAAAAATTAAAAAATAATTTATTCGAGCAAGATGCTTAAAAGCTTCAAATTAAAAAACTTCAAAGTCAATTATGCAAAACAACATGTACCAAATAGAAAAGGGAGCTTTACGGGTACTACGAGTAGCACAGAGTAACAATATAATAATTTTTCAATAACCATTTAAATAACAAAAAATATCTTATTACAAATTTTAGTTAAATTTTCTTATCGTAGTAAAAAAAAAATCTTCGTCTTCTGGGGTTTCTTCATCATATATAAATATTTATATTGTTATTGTTCGATAAATTTTACTTCTATTATATTGAAATGAAATATAAAATTCGCATATTAATGACGGTAATAATAAAAAATTATTTTTCATTTATTTTAAATACAAGTAATTTTTGAAAAATTATTTGCAAATCGATTGATTATACTTCGGTTGTGAGTTGGAAAATTTTTCGAAAATTGATGACGATAAATAATGGTTGTGGTGTTTGCAATTTCTCAAAATCTTACTTGGTTGTGAATGGAAACGAATTGGGTGTACTTGAGAAATATTATTATTCGATTTTACAGTTTATCATGTCATGTAAGTGTTGTAGATAATTCTTGGGAAAATAAATTGTCGGATTATGTGGATAACCCGGAAAATTAATGCATAAAATGCATTCCAAAATAGTTAATAATACAAAAATAATACATTCCTTTTTGTATTATTAGTCAGTGAGTTGTATTAGTTGTGAATTAATTATTTTCAAACCAATCAACTAAATTAAGTGTTCATAAGTGGATTTAATACGTGAAATATACGCAATTTGCTTGCAATGACATAAGAAACCTAAAGCGTAAAACTTTATCTTGATATAAAAACAGTGATCACCAAGGTTATTTTATTTCGATAATCTGATAATAAGGAATTCTAGTGTATTAGTTATGTCATAACAGTTAAATATTGAGTTTGTTTCTCGTTATTTGCAATAAACACAAAATTAAAAAACATTAAAAAATATACTGTGAATCCAGGTTAGTGCTGTATGACAACATTTATGGAACTGTGAATTTTAGTGTTTTTAAATCACCATCGAGTTGAATTTTGCTACTTCGTATTAAAGTCAAATCTGTATGCTCTAAATCAATTTGGAAACTTCTACTGGAGCTTGTTATCAATTGGCGCAGTTGTGTTTTGTCTATTAGTGCTAAAATGAGTACATGTAAAATTTGTAGTGAAAAAGTCGTCCGTAATAATAAAAACGATAATATACGGTGCCTTCTATGTAACGGTTTTTTCCACATCAGCAGCTCGATTCTGGTTTTTCCTATAGGAAAAGGAATTAGGAAAAATATTTTCATAGTATTTTTGCCACAAAAATATTTTTCTGGCATACTATGGTAAACATTTAGTGTAAATTTTTTCAAAAACAAAATTAAATTGGGAATATTTTTCCTATCCAATTTCGATACGGGAAAAATATTTCCTAAATTTTAAAATTTTACATCAAACGTGCTTTCTCAGCCACCCCGGTGGCAAAGTGGTCAGCATGCTTGCTCCAGCGACCGGAGGTCCCGGGTTCGATTCCCGGTGGTGACAAGGAAAAATTTTCACGGCTGGTTTAGGATCAATGAATTAATCACTCATTATCCGAAATGAAAATATGATTATGAAACCTCATTTGAGGCGGCCAAATCCCTTGATGGGATATAGTGCCAGAGAGAGAGAGTGCTTTCTCAGTAGGCCAGAAAACGATATCTTTGACAAAAATACTATGAACATATTTTTCCTAATTCCTTTTCCTATAGGAAACACCAGAATCGAGCTGCAGATGTAGTCAAATTACGCCTGATATGCGGAACGATTACCTACAAACAGATAAATATACATGGAAATGTATCGATTGCTGTAATCCTGGCCCTGTGGATAACTCGAACAAATTTAATATAAACTCAACCCTCCTAGCGATGAAAGCGGATATTGACATGTTGAAACTTAAGCATGCATGATTCATTAAACAACAAACGAGCTTCGCTAACTCTCTGTCTTCTATTAGTGATAGAATTGTGGTCTTCATCAATCTTGAAAAAAAAGTGAATGTAAATGAGCAAAACATCAAAGCCATGCAAACCGACATAACAAACTTAAATGAAAAACAGATGTGAATACCCGTTTGGAACAACTGGACCAGCATTGTTATTCATCGAGTTTACAATTATATGGTGTGCCTGAAGTAAAAAATGAAAGATTACATGAACTTGTCACTAAAATCTTTCACTATGTCGGTGCTACAAATATTTCGGAAGCTGATTTTAAATATGTTCATCGTACAAGGTCTAGATCAAATGCTAAACCTATAACTGTGGAATTTATTTCTAAATTCAATAAGGTCTATGCTCTTCAGTGTTTCAAGTTAAAGAAAAGTTTTGATGCGTCCAATATAGGTTTTACAACTGATTCTCGTGTCTTCGTCGTCGAGCATCTTTCACATACCAAAAAACTTTTGTTACATGAAGCGAAACAATTACTGCAGATTAAGAATACTGACAACCTTTATAAATAAGTCTGGGTCTCAAATGGCAATATTTTTTGTAAGAAATCTGATTCAGATAAGCCAATCAAAATATCATCTCGTGGTGATTTATTAAATTTGAATTAATATCTATCTAAATTATTATATTATTATTACTACATACTATTATTGTTATTTCTGTTATTATTACTTTCGTTATTATTTCTCAATATCTGTATAATATTATATAACTACATATTTTTACCCGTATAATTTTATTATCTTTTTTTTTCTTTTTCTTTTTTTTTTCTTAAGATGACAGGGATTGAATTATACTATCAGAATACAAGAGGTCTGAAGACAAAGCTTCATTCATTTAGTTTTGCGGTACAAGCCAGCGGTTTTAATATAGTATGCTTAACGAAGACATGGTTAAACGAGTCTATAAATTCGTCAGAACTTATCGATGCGAGATTTAAAGTTTATCGGAAAGATCGTAATTTTCCCATTGTAATAAACAAGATGGAGGTGGAGTTCTTGTTGCTGTTCATAATAATTGGGATGTTGAGAGGCTTAGCGGGTTAAATAACTGTTATGTTATTGATGATGTTTGGATCAAAATTAAATTGAAAACTGGATCAACTGTAATTATTTGTGTTGTGTACTTCTACATCGGGATTACTTTTCTGGATTATAAGTTATTCTGTGATCATATGTCAAATCTCGTTAATTCATGTAAGGCTAATTCGAATTTTATTATAGTGGGTGACTTAATAATTGAATGGAATACTGATAATCCTCAGAGTATATTTGCTTCGAATAACGAGGGCCGTACAGCCGAATATTTGATTGACACTATGGAATTGACCCTTTTATCGCAATTCAATCACGTACGAAATGCTCTTGACCTATTCCTCTCGAATATTGATGTTAATAACGTCAATGTTCAAAAGGCCGATCACATACTAACTCGAATTGATAGTCATCATCCGCCAATCACAGCGTCAATCAATTTAAACGTTCTTAAAAGGCACCCTTTACATACTATTTCTCAAATAAACTTCCGTAAAATAGACTACATAAAATTAACAGATGATCTGGCTGGTATTGATTGGCAATCTTTATTTTATAATTCATCTGCAATTGATATTTTTTATCGTACCATTTTTTCTTCTATTTATAAACACTCAGGTTATATTTCAAAAAGAAATTGGAAGTTTCCTTTTTGGTACTCTAAGCGTCTTATACAACTTATCAAAGCGAAGGCTAAATCACAGAATATATAACAGAAGCGACATAACTCCATTTTTATATGAATTTCTTTCGTCTCAAATATTTAAATTTTTTACATCAAAATAGGAGTGGTAAAATTGTTTAAATGGTAGATAATAGATAGCGCTAGCAGTTTTGAAAAAAATTAAAATATATTCGCAGTGTACAACTACAATTTCCTCTCAATTGGCTCTCTATAAGAAATGTCACTTTTGGCTACATCAATAGCAACGAGGTAGTCACAACATACAAAATTATATGCATATTATGAAGGAAAATGAAAAAATTACAACAAATGATGATGTTCCAGCACAAGTGAGTTTTAATAATTTATTAGAAATGAATTAACTATTATAATATTGTTTTATTTCTAGGGATGTGTGCCGTTTCGACGGAACTATGCGGCAAATCGGTAATTCGTAATCCTGTCTAAATTTATGAATCGAAAATGGCAATGTTGAGTCGTGTTGCAAGTTCATATATTAGAGCTGAATTATTAGCTGAAGGCTGAACGGGAAATCCATGTTTATGATTTACATACTGATTTTCAACTGGACAGGTGTAAGTCGAATTTCTTTGTATTTGTACCGCCAGATTATGTTCGCTATCGATAAATACTGTTACCCGCTTTAAATATTTTGGATGTTATAAATGAACACTGGGTTCAGAGAATTTTCGGCTATAAGTCAAATTTTTCATTTTATCTTGTCGCATGTGAAATGATCGAAATTATACTAAAACCTGGAACACCATTCATGAATGTTTTAACTAACGCTGTTAATCTGTGACCGCTATTTTTGTTATCCGAGGGAACTCTAAATCAAATGTTTGCCCGATAAAATATTGCGTAAGTACTGATATTATATATGGTACAAATGAAAGTGTTGTAATTTTTATATTCTAGTTACGAGTTTAATAAGGTCAAGCCGTGAATTGGCTCATTGATGTGAATACGGCCAAGCCACACAAATAGCAAAGCATACTAAACTTGTTTTCCAAACAATCTTCAATTTAACACCACACGAAATTATATTACAAATAGTTCGGCCGATGAGTGCTAGATTGTGGCTTTAATTCGTAATGCTGAATTCGATGTTAAAATTTACTAGAAATTGGGACATGTTATAATGGGAACGCTGCCTTTGTCATCATAACATCTATTTAAAATAAGTAATTGATTCGCTCTCGGTTCATTCGGAAGCTCTCACTGGTATTGTAGAAAGAAACCCAAGCTAACGCATTTATGAAAATTTTTTAATAAAAACCCGAAAATTTCTATTAATCAGTTGTTTTATTTTTAAAATTTTCAGGTAAACTTCATCCCGCGTAAGTGTTGTTCTGAACACAATAACTACCGCCAATTTTGGTCGATGCACTATGCACAATAAGTAGAAATTACCAAAAATTACAAGTAATGCTGGAGTACGTGAAATCGCTACATTGATTCGCTTTATTACATCATCGACAAATCCAATAGCGTCTTGCCAGTCTAATCGCCCTTGTTTCGTTAAGCGTACGGTTGAAATGAGTGTCTTGTCTCTGGAATTCTTCGAGACACAACTTTTGGGTCAGACTCGAACGCGACACTGTTGACTGCAAGGGACAATTATGCCGAATGAATTAAATGTAATCCGTGGAGACAATATTTTTCCCAATCCGGGCATATTCCATCAAAAATATTTGATACCCGTGCTAAAGAATATAATATATTCTGTGCCCGTGGTAAATTTTTAGAATTAACCGAATCATTTTCATTAATAATAATGCTCATTGTTTGATAAATGATCGCAAACAATTTGACAGAAATCGAAGAGAGAGAATTTATTTTTACACTCTAAAACTTTAATGTTTACAAAATATTTTTTTTTTTTTCTAATTTAGAGCCATCTATTGGTGAACGTGGGAACTATTTTAGGAGTATTGTCAAAAAAAAATTGGTTTCTTACTGTCTGTCGTTTCTGATATATTCTGTGGCTAAATCACAATAGCGCTTTAAGTTGTACAAAAATAACGTTGATTATTCAACGTTTGCCAACTATAGGAAAATAGTTAAACGCGAAATTTCGAATTGCTGGAAGTTGTATGTCGAACGTATTGAAAATAATGTAAAAAACAATCCAAAATGGTTTTGGAAATATCAGAAATCATTTCAGGCCAATTCAGAATATCCTAGTTGTATGTTCTATAAAGATCAAACATCTAACTCTCAAAGTGAGATCTGTAGTCAGGAGTCCCTCTGGAGTCGATTTTGGACCTTTATTGTTTATCATTTTTGTTAATGATATCTCGGAAGTTATTCAGTCAAAACACTTGCTCTATGCAGATGATCTAAAAATTTTTAGAGCAATTAACAATGGAAATGATGTGGTTACTTTGCAAATGGATCTTAATTCTGTTTATAATTGGTCTATCAATAATCAGTTGCCTCTTAATGTGACCAAATGTGTTTCTATGACTTTTACCAAGAAGGTAAATAGAATTGAAAATACTTACTCTATTGGCAACGCTCCATTAATTAAGGTTAGAACAGCAAAGGATCTAGGTATAACATTTGACTCAAGATTACGTTTTGATAAACACGTTGATATTATTTGTCGCAAATCATATAAGATACTGGGATACATTTTCAGGCGTGCCAGAGACTTTGGGAACCCTTCGATATTGGTATTACTTTTCTTCAGCTTCATTAGGACCAATTTGGATTACTTATCACAGATCTGGAACCCCTTCTATGATCAGTATTGCAACAGAATTGAAAGTGTTTAACGACGATTCTCGATATTTTTATGTTTTAAGTATGTTCCTTCAAATAGTTATATGGCGTATGCGACTCGTATTGAGAAGTTCAATTTGATGATACTAGAAAGCAGAAGAATCTTACTTGATGAAAGTTGTCTCTTTAAATTGATCAATGGTCTGATTGAGACACCGCTGTTATCAAGTATAAACTTGTATGTCCCGCCATATAGAACACGAAATCAACAATTGTTTCAAGTAACAACTTCAAGAACAAATCTCGGTCTGGCCTCAATTATTAATCGAGTTCTATCAAACCATATTCTGTTCTTTGGTGATTTGGATCTGTTTAACATGTCTCTATTAAAATTTCGTAGAAAATCTAACGTAATCCTGTGCAGTAGCACGGACAGTGCTTGACGTGGATTCACTGAAGCTTGTTTTCATATATTAGTATTGATATCATGTATTACATATTATTTATTGCTTTATATTTTTAATATGATTATTTTTATTATTATTATTATCATTATTATTATAAATGGGTTTTTTGGTTTTAGAACTTTATATTCTTTCGCTTCTGTTTAATTATTTAATTTATTTTTATTATTTTTTTTTGCTTTGAAGTCGATTCTATTGTACATTTTTATTTCTTAATTTTCGAGAGGCATTATGCTAATGAGTTATCCTGTTTGCTGCCCAGTTATATGTAAAATAAATCAATACATAAATAAATTCCTAATTAAGTGATTAAGTAAAATTTGAAATTGCATTCTGAAATTGTTAGTCTAGCAAATTTTTATTTAGTTTGTACGACATTTTTTTTTTGTAATATATCTTTTCATATCTGCTTTGAGTCTGCCCATAAGTTAAATTTAAGACATTTATATCCTTGTTCTGTATATTTTGCTTCAGAAGAATCACAAAAAACCATCTTCTGAAAAAATTTATTTTTTGACTTGTTGAGTTTTGGAAAAACGGTTCTCAATTCACTTAATTCTTTTATTAGTTCAAAAAATCTTCGGAACCATGACTGCTTAGTGTGGAATTTAATGTTCTCTACTTGGCATGATATCTAGAATTAGTAGAAAAAATTCTAAAATAATTTGCTTGTTGTGAGTCTTTGGGGCGAAATTGACTTAATTTTTTTATTAATTCATAAAAATCGTAGGAACATTGAGTGCGAAGCATGGAATTTAGTGTTCTCATCTTGGGATTGTGTTAAAAATTTGTAAAAATAAATTTCAAGACAATTTGCATGTTGTGATTGGCGATATGATCCTCCACGTACAAGTGTCTTTGGTTGCCAAATTGACTTAATTCAATTATTAATTAAAAAACTCATCTGATCAATGAGATCATCCCAAGTAGAGAACACTTAATTCCAGACTCGGCGCTCATTGTTCCGATAATTTTTTGATTTAATGTAGACGGTCCTTTACATAATAACACTATTGCACATTCCCAGCATGTAACTTTTTGAAATGTCTTCAAACCGCTGTTTCAATTATCTCTCGCTGTTTTAAGATTAATAATAAAATAATTCTATTCGACTGAATTATAACATTTAATTTACCTAGATAATTTGTACCTACCATATTATTAAGTATTTTTTAGATTCAATTCATTGCAATAAAAATCGAAAACAATTTACTAAATTAATAATACCATTTAGGTTAAAATTTCTGTTTCTTTCCATTCTATTTATAACAAATTATAAAACAAAGTCAAAAATCAACATTAAATTCCACATCCCAATTTCCCACGCAGGCCCAATTCGAAGTGGCTTACTAAAATCGATGTCCTATACGAGTGAATGTGCTTATCACGCTACAAAATGGTTTACTATTAAATGTACTTTATTCAGTGTTTTTAGTCGTATGCCGGAGCAAACCTGTTACATTAAGCAAAATCTTAACACATGCAAAGTATATTCATCCTTCTCCTGTTTTGGTTTAGATTCGCATATTCGTCATAAATTTTATTTATGTTCAAGTACAACAATACTTAACATTTCTAAGCAACAGAATGAGCAATTGGTAAAGATAAATCATCGCTTTTCCGTGCTACTACTTCTCCGGCTTGGGAGGGAAATATGAAAAATTATGAAAATTTCTATTTCAACATTTTTTTTTTCGTTTTGGGGTTAAAATCCAAATTTTTTGTAGCGAACTCGTAATTTATCAGAGAGATGAAAATATTTTATCTGTCTGTTGCATTTGTATTTGGTTGTATAGAGGATTGTTGTACATAGATAGATAGATATAAATGTATATAGTGTCGTCACAATTTATCTTAATATAAAATACATTGTACTTTTTGGATACGACGATACAATTTTTCTTCTTTAGTATTTTATTTTGGCATATTAATTTATAAATGCTTAAGATTTTGGCTTAGTAAAATGTTAATGTTCTGTCTATTGGACTTTGTTGAACCCGAGGCAATCCATCCAGACCGATAGACAAATCACATTTTCGATGGTTTATTATACGTTTAACAGGTTTGACATTGATTTTGTTCGATCTTTTGTCACGGCAATTAAAAGCTTTTAATTTGTGGATAAATTTAAGTCGTATACAAAATCGCATGTCTCAAGTTTGTTGAACTTCTTGCCCTTGAAATAATGATTTTTTAACAAAATACCGTTTTGTCAGCCCAAACGGATTGACTGATAGGGATAAAACTTTATATTTAAGCTCTTTATATTGAGAGGTCGGCATCTTTACAATCCAGCCGGAATTACTATTCGGATTGAAATTTCATAGTTAATCTTTTACCGTAAATTGGTAAATTCTTGCAAAATGTGGTGGAAATCTGTATACCGGAAGTGGCAGCTTCAATGCTAGATTTTGTTATTGATGCTGGGTTTGCGTGAGTAGAACTATACAATTTGTGCATCAACGACATATTGAGGTCTGATTGTAAACATTTTTTGCTGGTCCGCCTGCGAGTATAATGGCTTTCGTATGCTGGGAATCCATTTATATGTGCTCTAATTTCCATAATTTTTTCGTCCGATAATTTATTCGTTGGTATTCTCTTTCCGCGATAGTCGGAAAGCGGATTTTCGTTTAGACAATTTTTTCTTAGTAACGGGTTTTAAAATGCACTCACTCACATCCAAGGTTAGTTTTAATCACTTATGACAAACCACAACTTTTTCTCCTTCCACTAATAGGTAATATACGCTCGGATAAGTCCTGTTGCGCGGCGAAGTTGTTGATTTTTTGAGAGTCACACGTTTTTTGTCTTCTATATCCATCAGTTCAGCAAGATGAACTGTTCTTAAATCATACGTAGGAAGTTTCCAATATTTCTTGAACATCAATAACTTCCTGTTTGGCTTTTTTCCATTTTGATTGAACACTTATTGTCGACGTCAAACGATCCGAAAAAGAGCTATCATCTGATAATGAGGAATCTGCATCACCACATTTGGGAGGGTTTAAATCTGGATCCTTATCACTGTCATCTACTTCGTGAAAACTATCGTGAGCATTATCCATTACATTTGAGTCACTTAGTTTTGTTTGATTATTCTCCGCAGATGCTCCAATTTCGCCATGATCCAATCCTTCTTTAAATAAGAAGATAATACCTGTTGTTTGTTTGGCTTACCCCGTTTCGCACATTCACCTTGTTCTAATAAAACAATAATTAGCAAAATAGCCTTCGGAATTTAAACTTCTATAGGATTTTTTGTTTTAGCGTTATCTTCTAGCCATCTGTAATATCATTAAACTTCGGGATGATATTTTTACAACTGTAAATGAAATGGTTTGATATTTACTTTTGTCTTCTGAAATATTTCGTTTAATTTAATTTTGAATTTAAAGCAAATTAATTGAATATTAAATTAAAAATACTTACCAAATCAAGACAACAATAAAACACTTTTCAAAAATATCAATATTTTATCTGTTACATTGCACTTGAAAGAATACCTAAAATTTTTTAAAGAAAATAATGAAAAGAATCTCTTAAAATCAGTTTAGCACTTGAAATTTAATTAACGACTTTTTTAAGAATCGCTTCAATAACCAAGTTATTTCAGCTCACATATTCTTAAAATTCAATCGAATAAAATCATCTAAGATTTTTTTCGATTAAAAAACTATCAAAAATTCGAGTATACATTTTGCCGTATTTTTGAAACTAATCGAATTTTTTATACGCGATTCTCATCGCGGCCAACTTCTCGTCGTGTGTTGATTATATTTATGATATTTGCTATATCCCTTTTTCCTTTTAAACCTTAAAAGTTTGTTTCAAAATAAAACTTGAAAGAAAACAAAATTAAGCAAAAAGTTAGCAAACTCTGAATTTTTGTCCTAAGAAAAGGCTAATGAAGTAAACTTCATTTCAAAAACAGCGTGTTTGTTGTCGTTTTTCCGAAAAAATTTTGAAAAGCAAATAAAAACTAATTTATCGGTTTAACATATCTTATTACATTAGTAATATAAAGCACTATTTTAAAAATATCACTATAGTATGAGTACAAATAAAACGAAGTTGGTTTCAATTCAAATTGGGTTCATTGTGCGAGCTACTCAAAAGGTAAAAATTTAAGGCAAAAGGTAAAAGCAAAACATGTTTCTATTGTGAGAGCTCTATAAAGTGTTGTGATGACAAAGTCGACGACTTAAGGCGGATTCAGTGTTGCGTTCTTTCATTCCTTCGTTCCATCTGATTTTTTTTTAAAACAATCTAACTTTGCTGAAAAAAGTTCACAAGAAAAATACGTCATCTTTAATCAATGAAATTTGTTTAAAAAAATTTCACAAGGAAGGAAGGAACGAAAGAACGCAACACTGAATCTGCCTTTATGTATATGAATTACTCGAACAAGTAACCAGTGATCAAAATAGGACTACGCCATCTAATTTAAATTGTACAGAGCATTCCACTTGTGGCGCTATTGCAGTGTTCATAAATAATCTCGAGATCAGCATTTAAAAAATGCTTGCACTCGAATGTACATTATGCTCTAACGGTAGGGCAATTTGTTTGTTGGTATATCGTCCAACGAACGAGTAAAACAATACAGATATCTCGATGATATTAAAGACGAAAACTTAAATTTTAACGGTCATTTGGACTATTTCGCTATAAAGACTAATAAACAATTTGGGGTTTCCACGAGAATTTAAAGCGCAAATAACAAATGCAATACAAAAATTATTTTTTATGATTCAGTTGTGGCTCCTTATAATGATTATTGCTCATCTGTTCCGTTTATCGTGCATTAAATTCGTGCATCAATTCAGAATCGATTCATGCGAAACAGATTACTTCTAATAGAAATGTTCATACTTATATTACTCGGATTACACTCTTCAGACTACCAATGCATAGTAAATCATTTTCAAAACGGTCGCTGGACGGTTTAACTAATTTAAATAAAAAATGTATTAAAAAATATCATTATTGATAATTAAACAAATAAATATTAATAAAAAAAACGAGTACAGAGTAATGGCACTATACAATAAAGCTCACTGTAGAAGGTAAACTGTGGTATACCTACGTCAATACAAATATCTGTAAAACATAGGTTATGGCCAGAGGTATTCATCTCACCTGAAGGAGGATATAATAGAAGACCTCAAATAATAGAATTATAAATTGAAGACGCAGTAAACATCCTTATATAGGAGAAAATTTAAAATTGCTAATGAACCAGGGCCATTAAAAGAGTGCTTCCGCTATTCATTCATTCAACATAAGCGAAAAAAATGAAAATATTTTTAATATCAAAAGAATACTCAATATGATTGTTAAGATATGCGATAGACTGCCCGCCCAATTATTTAAAATGAATATGCCAACTAAAGATGATGAGAAAAAGCCGGCCAACTGCAAAGGTTAAAAAATAAAATGCGCTAACCGACTCAAAACTTTAACGTTACAATAGAAATGATTTCAATTATAACCTGTAGTGTCGCCGCTACCACTACAGTCCATAGAAAAAGAGAGGAGATCCTAGTACAAATAACGCAGCAGTTAACTAATGCTACTAAATAAAATCCACTCAAAACGATATTTCGAAGAATAGAAACGGTAAATGCACCCCTAGCAAAACAAGGACGTAGTCTAGAAGCTATATATAAGAAACTAGAATGAGAAGAAGCCACGAATGAGTCCAATTTTTAAAACTCTGGGATGTAATTTTAACGTAGGCAGTGGTTTTAATGCAAAAAATACCTTTTGGAGATCTAAACTTACAACCTCTAAAGCTAAAAAATTATTTAATGCAGTATACGAGAACAACTTGTGGATTCAATCCGGCGATAAAATAACATATTAGCCTACTGCCATACATAAAGTACAGTAGTAAAGTAGAGTCCTCTTTACTTCTAGATAACAAAAGGAGATTTAGAGGACTATCTGAGGATCGAAAACAGTGAAGAACTATCATCTGACCACTCACCTGTTATTATTACTTTGAGTACAATGACAATAAAAAAAGATAACTTGTCTAGATTAAAATAAAATGGTATTTATGTTAGTGAAAGAGTGAACAAATCTCTGAGTACCAATTAGAACAGGGATACAGCTTCCACATATCAACTCATTGAGGAAACATAATTATCCTCTTGATGTCGGAGAATTTATTAGAGAGAAATGAAAACGTCGTTAGTTCTGGTGCCAGGAGATAACACAAAAATATTCTCAATGTTCTTCAAATCTTTCTGAACTAACGAATGACGATTAGATACTTTGGAAAGCAGTATAGTGGTTGAAATGAGCCTAAGTACATGTGACACCTATCAAAAACCGTTAATCAACCATGCTGAGACAAACAGCACATTAAAATACAACTGCCGTAAACAAATTAACTGATCTTCACATAAGACATGTTACTTGGAGAAAACCTCCAGATTATGACTTAATTACTGGGCAAATTGTGAAAGCCATTCCCGAGAAATATTTGCGTAAATTAGTTCAAAATTTTATTGCAGCCTTCAGACTGAAATATGTTCCATGTTAATGGATTGCGGCTGTAATTACGATTCCTAAATCAAGTAAACCAGGAATAGATAAAAACTTTTATAGCCCGATAACGTGTGGGTAACTGTAGCAGGGAAACTTTCGAATTTCAAAATGGAACTTTCCGATTAAGCCCAATTTGTGCTAATTAGTGTTCACGGATAAAAATTAGTGCTAGTCCATGAGCCGAGAAAACAGGAGAAGGAAACTTCAAATTTCGCCTGAAAGACGAAACAAATGAAAACTGATTCTAAGGAAGCACCAGAAATAATTTAAGTCTAATTTAAACACTTTCTAAAGGCGGCTAATCTGACATAATTTTTGTTTATCATAGAAATATAATTTTCATACATTTTCATTCATAAATAGAGGAAAACAAACTTGCCCCTAAAAGATACTATATTAAACTAATAAAATAGAGGTATACCGTTCAATAATATTTGTGTTGAACAACAAATTAAACAAAAGAAGTAAAATGTTATAAAATCTAAGAATATGCGACTCAGATAGTGAGTGAATTTGTGCTAATCCAAAATTGGCCCAATTCCATTGAACAAGAAAAGCCGTTGATTTAACGATTTCCCAATTTAAAGTGTTCTAGAAACCAATGAAGTTGGCACTTCGGATTACATATTCCTATCAGGTATGTTCATTGCCATCCGAAAAATATAGAGGCTGAATTTGTGCTAATCCAGAATTGGTACAATTCCATTGAACAACAAAGAATTGGTACAATGGCAATGAACAAACCTGATAGTAATATGCAATCAGATGTGCCAACTTCTTTGATTTCCAGAACACTTTACGACAGAAAACAGATCATTCAACTGTTTGTGCTGTTCAATGGAATTGGACCAATTCTGGATCGGCATAAATTCATCCAATATATTTTTCGGATGGCAATGAACATGTCTGCCAGAAATATGCTAACAAAATTGCTTATTGTTAGATTGTAAAATACGTTATTTCTATTTTTTAATTTGTTGTTCAACAAAAATATTATTGAACGATACGAGTATACCTCTGTATTTTGTTTGTTTAATATAGTATCTTTTAGGGGCTAGTTTGATTTTTCTAAGCTTAAATTATTTCTTGTTTTTTCTACAAATTGGATTTTATTTGTTTCGTCTTTCAGGCGAAATTTGAAATTTTCTTTCCCCGTTTTTTCGGCTCTTGGACTTTCAGTAATTTTTTCCCGTGAGCACTAATTAGCACAAATCGGGCTTAATCGGTATGCAAAGTTTCATTTTGAAATTCATGCATTGTTGCAGTTCCTATAGGTAACCATTATAGTTTATAATGTTTCGATCAAATTTAAACTCAATATCTCCATCTAAAATAAATTGTTGATGAATTTTTTAGCGATGGTTTGCTGCATTTTTTCATCGCTAGTTACATTCTTCATTAATTTGTGTAGCAACATTTTTTGTTATTAAATTTATTACAGTATATGGGGCCATCCGAGTGTAAAAATTTAATCTAACGATTAGATCTAAAGTTGAGCTTTCTATTTTGAGTGAGTGAATTTTAGTTCTCTTTACTTCTTAGTCACCACAAATACAAATCAGAGTCGATTCATGCAAATCGATACACTTAGTCGTTTTATAATTTTGATCTTCATTATTTTTTCCAACTACAAGACATGCATTTTGTTCTGTGTGCAGCAAAAAAGGCCATACAGATGATATTTTAATATACATAAGTCAGACGACGTAAGCCGAACGTAGCGTTTACATTTAATGCAAATTTAAAATGAAAAACTAGATTACCAAGAGCAGAGTAGCGTAAACTTATAGACTACAGTAAAGGGAAGAAAAAAATCAATTTATTTTGCAATAATCGTGACTGGAATTGATTACAAGATAATTTGTTATGTGAAATCAAAGTGTATTACGTTCTGATGATTTAATTTGATTTTATATATCTGCTAAAGCTCATATCCTGTCTTTTCAGTTACGGTTCCTAGAGGAGGTATAGAGGAGTATAGAGGAGACTTCCACATATATCGACTTCTAAGTTTTAAAAATTTTAAATGAAAATGTCACATTTCGTACAGATAAATACTATTCTGCACGTCATGACAGACAGTACCGTCTTATAAAAAAAACCCAAATTTGATTTGAAACGTTTTGTGAAACGTTTGTTTTGTCAACCTTTTACTGTTCACAACTCTACGTATATACAAAACGGATATAAAAAAGATTTGGGTGTGTACCGTCAGGGGAAGAGGACAATAAAAGGATGTGGATACGTGAACAGCATCTCGAATAAGGATATTACATAAAACAAATTTTCTTTCGTTTTTGTTTTTATTTTTTTTTTATATCTGGATATGGGAAAATATGTGAATGTAATTTTCATTTCTTGTTGCCGTATACGGTTTTGTAGCATATCTTTATTTCAAAGTTCAGTGATGCTCAAAACTTGTCCTGAGGTTCTGGCGCAATAAAGTACTTATTTGAAATGCAAGTTGCGAGTCAGTTTACTCGAAGCCAACCTACAAACCGGTTTGTTCTAAATGTGCTATTTTGTGGTATTTTTTACGAATTTATACTGTCTAATTCGGTTCGTGTCACTTAATTGCGAATTTTTCCGCTATTCACTTCTTGAATATTCTCGAAAATAACAGAAATAATCACTGAATAATTTCCTAATATTTATACTGAATACTTAAACCACTACTGGAATATTCCCGAAAATACCAGAAACATTCCCACAATAATTTTTACACTATTACAAACATTAAAACACAACAACAAACAAATTCCAGAGTTATTTATTAACACACTTTTCACCATTTATAATTATTTTTAATCACACCACTTTTTTCACTTAAACACCATTTATAATTTTCTCACTGTAAGTCTCACCAAAGACTAAGTTAAGATTCACTTTTGTGTTCATCGCACCCGTATTTAAATACAGCGCTGAATATATCAGATTCTCAGAATGAATTCACGGAAATAAATAAATTCGAGAGAAATAAGACATTTTAACACTAGGAGGTCTCACACAGAATATCTCTGCACCAGAAAAGCCACATCGAAATACCTCCGACAAAAGAAGCTCGAATTTATGAGAAAACGTATCCATGTTTTCGATGCCAGCTCACAAGCAGAAAACGGGAACTCGAGAAACTATTTTGTAAACGCCAACAATCTTTCTCGAGACTTTCATCCAATATCCAGAGCCATCAAAAACACGATGGTGTCGTGTAAATTCGCACTTCACAAAATACTAATAAGACCTGTGCTACCATTGGGATATGTGAGTTGAAAGTTGAACACCAGATCTGTTTTTGGACCCATTAAGATTGCGAACAACGAGTATCGGATTCGAATGAATCACGAAATAATGCGTCTCTTTGGAGTCTGCGGTATTATCTTATTTAACAAATCGAACAGAGTTAAATGGCTCGACCACGTTGAGACATCCCCATCAGATCAAATGATATGAAAAGAGAGAGAGAGAGAGAAAGATTACGTAGGATGTTCTACGTTAGAGTTTGTTCTCCTTTGCTCCGTATAAAGCGGGTGATCCTGGTGGAATTTTCCCTGCTGAACTACAGCATGGTTATTCCTTAATTAAAAACCATTATTCCAAGCTGCGTATTTTTAGTTTCATTCTTAGTTCATCGAAAACTATAGTCATCGTTTAAAATCGTTTTTCTACTTAAAACTAGCAGGTCGGACCCTAAGAGTTTTCGCACAAAATGAATGTCCTCGAAAATATGAAATCGTTGATTTTTTACACAAACTTCTACAGTAAGAAGTTTGAGGTTAGCGCTATACTAATAACCTAATTATAATTATCTTAGCGAAACATCTGAATGTCATATCTGACCTGATGGAGCAAGCGCTCTACACTACCGAGGCTTGGTGCATTAAGAATCTTCACATAAATCCATCTAAAACTGAGCTGGCGGTGTTAACCAAAAGCAGGAATCAGAATGGCCAATAAGGCCATTCTCACTCTTTTTAGGAGCCTGATTACTAAATCCCATTCTTTAAGCATTTGGGTGTCATTTTGGGTTCTAAGTTATGTTGGAATTTTCATGTCTTGAACAAAAACTTCATAAAGCGACTGCTATATATTCGAAGCGGTAAATTTTGAAGTTGAAATACCCAACATTGTTTTATGCGCTGACTGCAATTCGGTTTTTAGTGCTTTGGGTAACCCTTTGGTTGAACATCTAAACCGCATCCAGATTTAAAAGGATCAGATTCCACGATTTTTATGGCATATCGATTGATATAACAATTGACTTTTTCACTCTGATTTAAACTAAATCAGTTTGTCAAGAATTATGTCTTGTCGTATTCTTTTTACCTTTTAAGCAAAATAGAAATTTATTGAAAGCAAATTTGTTTTATACAATTTTGGGAATACGACTATTGGTTTTAGAAGCCGTAGTTTTATGAAGAATAGCATTAGAAAGAATTGCAGTAAAAAAGATTGAGGCGACTGGATGACTAAACCAGGCAAATTTGAGTGGTCAAATAGGGCACAGGAAGCACTAAATAAAATGAAGCTGCTTTTAACCATGGTTCCAGTACTCACAAATCCGTGTTTTTAAGAACCGTTCTTTATAAGTAAGATGTGGCGCGAGTACTGAGGGTGTTGTACCAAAATGATCATGACAACGAGCGTCCAATTGCGTTTATTTCACAGACACAAAAGAATTATTCTGTGATGGAGTTGGAATGCCTGATGGTAATACTTTCTATTAAAAAGTTTAGAGCATACATTGAATGATATGAATTTACGGTGACAACAGGCCATGCAAGTTTGAAGTGACTGATGAACCAGACTGACCTTGTGGCAGGATTTCGAGATGGAGTCTCAAGCTTCAGGCATGCAAATTTAAAATCGAGCATCAAAAAGACAAATACAACGTAGTCCCGGGCACACCATCACGAATTGATTGTGATTCGCTTAGAGAATTCGAGAAAAAACTTAGGGAGGTTTGTAGGAGAAATTAATTTAGATGCCAAAGAGTTTGATGACCCAAAATATAAAAAGTTACGTGCTAATACAGAAGAGCCAAACACGCATCCAGCTTTTCGTGTAAATGGTAAGCACATATACATTCGCTTGGAGCCAACCAAGAATATTGACTTGACAGATATTTCGGTCTGGAAATTATGGATTCCTGATGCCTTGCAAATATTATTGATCGAGAAGGAGCACAATGAACCACACTCCTCTCATGCAGATATTCGTAAAACTCTCTAAAAATTACGAAGATTTTATCCGCTTGCCCATTTTATTTCTGGTATAGTCAGTAAGAAAATCGGGAATGTAATATACGAGATAAGAGATAAAATTGAAAAAGACATCCGCTTATAAGAATACGTCGAATAATAGCCTTTCAGCTTCATCTTCATATCAAATTTGACCGAAGAATGAATCTGCCCTGTTACAGCTGTATATTGGAGTTTTTAATTGTACATACACAATTATTACGACTACGAAGAACTCATTAGAAAGAATTGCAGTAAAAAAGATTGAGGCAACTTTTCTCGGCAATAGAAGGACAAATTAGGTAAAGTCTCAGTGTTTCCGAATGTTCTCGAACAACTGAATTGACAAGTGCGGCTACATGCATTAATTAAGAAAATGGAAACCATGTTCCTACCAGCGTTCGATAGCATCCTATCATTTAGTGTTACATTATAGTATGGAATGTTGACTTTCTAAATAATGAATTGTGTTAACCCCTCGCGTCTGTCAGTCCATAAAAAACTAAACAAATAGAAGATGGTCGAAATAGAAAATATTAATATTGCAATTTCGTTGCCCAGGGTCTCAGCTATACAAACCAATTTAACCCTATATATTCCTTTGATCGTGGGGAGATGTGAATTTTTCAGTTTATGAAAATCTTATTTTTTTGTCTTGTGGGTGCACCAAAATGGACACAAATACAGCGTAACGTCTATTTGATTATGAAATTTCACCTGGCCGTAATGGGTCTAATAAAATATGGAGCTGTAGTAAATATTTTGGACTTTTCTTTCTCTATGAAGTACTCAATACGATTGTTGAAGGGACAAACCCTATGGCTGAAACTAGAATTAGGATCAGATGTGATGTATGATTTTTTCTAAAATGTTGATCCTCCAACTTACCATATTGTGCATTTCGACAACTTTCGCCTCTTTCTACTTGCCCGTACTATTAGAACATTCTAACGTTAAAATGAAGACTGGCGCAACTAATTAAATTTCTAGTTCGATTCCAGTAAGAAAATTATGTTCTGCAGGTGGCAAGACAATAGGGGCGCTACAGTAGCTATACTAATTTTAACGACCAGATAGACAGCCAACAGTTGCAGCTAAAAGATGGTAAAGGTAAGAAAATGCTTTGAAAGGTCACTCAATAACGTAATTGCAATAGAGGTATGGGGAGAGGCGGATAATCATGATAATGCTGCGCTCAAAATGAACACAACCGCTTCCGATTGATAAAATTGAAAAAGTAGTCTCAACTGATCATGATAAAATGGGGTATTTAGATGATAGTGAAGTTTGTGCCAAAAAAATTATTAAAAAATTTCACTGCCAAAAAAAATACACTGTTAAATTTATTGTTGTCCCTATTGGAATTTATTTTTAAAAGAAACTTATAAAATTGGACTAATTCTAAAAGTTGTATCGTCGAATCTAGATATATCAACAGAGTGTAGCTGACATTTTTGAGAAGATAAAGCATATGGCAGTGAAGTATGTCCCAAATAACAGAAATAAACATGTATTAGTAAACACACAGTAAAAAAACTTCTTTTTAGAATTTTGAGTGGAAACTAGAAAATAAACTCAAAAAAATTCTGTGGTGAAGATATAAAAGGTAATAACTCATTTCTTCAGTTCTTCAGCAGAGCATATTTAAAATTTTTTTGCTTTTCTGAAAAAAAATTATCAATCGTTGGAAACTTAATTTTTGGAAGGTTTTGGGTATATACATATCGAAATTTAAAATAAAATAAAAATTACCGTTACAGTTTTTTATGGACATTTAAAATTATTGAAGAGATCTAAAAAGTAACAAAGTGACTAATTATCTTTTATATCTTCACCACAGAATTATTTTTCATTCTTACACGATAAGAGGATATCGATACAGAGAAGACAATCAAGTGAGGTAAAGGACATTTCCAAAAAACGGCATACTTCTGAAATTAGTTATGGTAAATTAAGTCAATTCTTTAGGTATGAGTAGTTTTAGTTTAAATATATTACTCAATTCTGAATATCGCAGAGTTTGTCGGAAAATTTCACTTCATCCAAATGTTAGCTTTCGGTTAGCACAATCAAATAAATCAAGAGCCATTTCTATATCTAGAGGATATGAATCATTTTCTGTTCTCGCAAATCTAATCGACGCAAATCTAAAATGATACCTATCCCCTAGATATGGGAATGGCTCTCAATTGTTTTGAACCAACAGCTAACATTTGGACGAAGTGAAATTTTCCGACAAACTCTACGATATCCAGAATTTATCTAAATTTAAACCACTCAAAGCTATAAAATCGATTTGAATTACGAGATCGAAATAAATATCACTACTACCGTTTGGAAAAGGAGCTTGACTGTTACCCTAAGGCTATCATTTCATCGTAGTCGAATTTTCCGACAGACTACGATTTATTTTCTAAAATATTTATATCAATGAAATCCACACATATCAGCTCCTGTTTTGAGTTATATTTGTAGTTTTACAAGAATTCATTTTGTTTACTTTTTCATGTTTCATTTTTATTTATAATTTTTTAAAATCTATATAGTAAATAATGTTTAGTTTAAACTTAATGTTTAAATTGTATATAGTTTTAAATTAATTTATTGAACTTAATTAAATGACAATGTGTTTTATTTTGTTTCCTCAAGCTTATTTTTTACTTTTTCTCTGTGGCGCCTATTTTCGTCTCTTTCTATTATAATATAGTTATTTCGCAAACATTTTAGTTGAACAGTGTAATTACTAATACATGTTCTCATTAAAAATTTCTTATTGTATTTGTATATGTACACGGGATTTTTTTTGGGACAAACTTCACAACCGTATATTTTCTATGTTCTATTAAAAATTATATTTAGAAATTGAGCTGGTTTCAAACAATATTTCAGCCAATTGTGAAGATTTCCATGGGGTTAACTACCATTTTCAAGAAGATCATCCAATCTACTGAATTTATAGTGAATGGGATAATATTTTGATGGTTTTAAAAATATTAGAAATTTCACAATTTTGATGAATAATAGAAGTTTTATGAAGAGCGAGCTAAATATATTCACAGGTTCTGGATAAAACATTTCCTTTTCTTATACTGCCGATCGTAGAAATGTCCACATACCAAGGCGATCATAAATAATCGTGTCTATATATGGGACTGTCAACCTAATTAATTTTAATTATCAATATGTTTCAACCACACAACAATTGTTGCCAGAATATTCCACCTAAACGTATACTATTTTGATATTCGCACACAAATATAGTTTTTGTTGTTTGAATTTTGAGAAATTTAATTTCGGTAGGCATCCCTGGCAATGGCAGTGCGAATGAAAATATGAATTATATTTAAGAATAGCAAAACAAATTAGAATCGGATGCCAATCATTATAATGGTAAAATGTTGTCTAATCTATTCAAAAATATGGGTGACAACCTGTGGACATCTCTACGATCTGCGGTATAAGAACACGAAATTTTTTGTCCAGGGTCTGTAAATATATTTAGCTCGCTCTTTATAAAATTTCTAATATTCATCAAAATTGTGAAATTTCTAACATCTTTAAAACCATCAAAAGATTATCCCATTCAGTATAGATTCAGTAGATTGGATGATAGTTACGATCCTCTGCATATGACGCCAACCACAAATAACATGGAATTGGGATCTACCTTTCTAAAGCGCGCGGATTGATACCATACAAATCCACGCGTAACAAATATGCATAATATGCATAAATACCTTTATGCATATTTTGCTGACACACTAGATCGGGTGTCAATGTAATAGATTTAAGTATATTTTATAGTTAGTATTAAGTTATTATTTGATTAAAGAACATTAAATAAAATCAAAATTGTTAATAAAGAGTTTAAATAAATAAAATAAATAAAATAATTAAAAACAAATTATTTTTTTTATAATAAATATTTTCGTGTAAACATAAGTTGATCTTCTTGAAAATGGTAGTAAACCCCGTGGACATCTCCAGAATTGGCTGGAATATTGTTTGAAACCAGTCAAAAATGCTCAATTAAATATAATTTTAAATAGAACAAATCTTAAAAATATACTTTTCTTAAATCTTCAGAATATGTATATGCTTCATCTTCTCTAAAATGTCAGATAAAATCTGTTTATATTTCAAGATTCGACGGCACAACATTAAGAATTAGTCCAAGTTTATAATTTTCTTTTGAAAATAAATTCCAATATAGGAAACATAATAAATTTAACAGTGTCATTTTTTAATAATTTTTCTAGGAAAAACTTCAATATCATGTATTTAGGATGGAAATTGGGTGCATACCTAGCCGGGACCACAACATTGAACTTACAATAAGTGCATGATTAGGTACCGATATGTTTGTGTATCAGCAACGTACAATGTGGCACTCATATTGTTGTCCGAGGAGCCGACTCCACCATGCACTAATGATCGCAGCCTGTATATTTCTCTAAGACTCTCGATTCTGTACATCCTTTGCTAGTTTCGCAAACTCAAGAGTGGCATCATCGGTGGTTTCCGCTTAGCCTAGTTTTCTGAATATCGTTACACTGCTGTCGTTGTTCAATGTAAGCCCTACTTTGGCTACCATTTCGAGTATATACTGAAATCTTGCATTACTTTCGTCCATACCGTCACCTCAGTGCTTTGGCATTTTCCGGCCCTTCTAGACCATCAATTTTTGTATGCCTTGCAAAAATTTCATAACAATTGATGTTGTCGCTCGTCTATCACAACTCGCGTCATTTGATATTTTACCGGATGATTTCATTTTCAGAGTGATTGCTCTTTACTACTACAAATCTCATATTATCAACGTACGACAGGTTCGGAGAATAGTAGTGCTTTGTCCTGAGCATACGATCAGCGTTTTTTTACAATTTCTGCCTTTATCCTTTTTTCTACGTTTGTGCGAGGAAAGGTTCCGCTTAGTCAATAGTTTGTATGAAAAAAAATCGTAGGTAGTAGTTTCGTTGTTAGCTCTGGACTATAACCAAGTACAATATTTCTAGAGCTGAAGCTGCTGAAAAATGACATCGACGGGTCTGCTTGACCTTGACATTTTGACCAGAAGCCAGTAATGGGGATCGGTATACCTGCTCTGAAAAATTTCCCACCACGCCCTTAGCATCTCCTGGTTTAGAGTAATCATCTCTCGAGTTTGATATGGTGTACCTTCAAAAACAATAACTTTCTAGGTGTGCGGGAGCAGAACCTGTCTGTAGTTATCCCTAACATGGGAAACAGCGGTGTCTGCCACATCTGGCGGGCGCTTATTGTTTCTCCACCTTCGAAGGTGAACTAGAAAAATCCTCACACGGGCAGAACTCTATAATAGCCTTTAGAATTGCAAATTATATTGTTCAGCTGCTAGGTTCGAAACGAGCTTCTTAGTTAAACTTGATGTTGACTTTATGCTGAGACTGAAAGTAAAATATTGCTGATTAACTATATGGTAGACAGATACTTGGCATTTCCACCATAAAGTTTTGATCATTAATATTTTGTGTCTCTAAACAACGGCCGCATAACGATAAGATGTACGAAACACCGCCATTGATAGAAAGATAAACACTAAAAAATAAAAGAGGAATAAAAAAGGCTAAATTCTCTAAGGGCTCGCGGGGATGTTTTATTATTATTCATTATTTTTTTTTTTTTAGTTTTTTATCCGTCCCATCACTTCCGCACCATACTCACCACACCACCAGCTTTGATTGTTTTTCATACTTTATTGTATATTTTTTATTATCCTCCTTTAAGGATATATACGTTTTTGTTTATATAAAATAAAAATTATAAATTTATTTATGTCATCGTACCTCACTATACTCGTATATTGTATGGATAGGACAAAAATAAAAATCTGACGTCTTTAGGGTGTTCGGTTCAAGATTGCTCTTTAGTATTATATATGTACAATTATATACCGTAACAACATATGTTGGGCGCCGATTATTATCACCCAAAAGGATCGTAATAAACATAATTTTATTATGTTGGCCTAATGGTTTACCGGTGCTCCCTGGTGACCTTATTTTATAATTGTGTATGTATTACACGGTGTATGTGATTAACACTTTTATTGATTTAGGTTCCGCGTGAAGGCAGAGACAGTTTAACACCACGCATGCCTATGCTGGAAATAATTCATGTTTCTCTTGTTTTGTTGGTATTTTTTTTTGTACATCATTACTTAGAAAATAAGGAATTCATTAAAATTAAATAAAAACAACAGAATTTTATTTATTTTTTTTTTATTTTCCGGAGGAATTTTCTTTGGGTTGTTGTTTTTGGACCAATAAAAATAAGAACGCGAAATGAAATTGTAAATTAGTTTTTCTCGGGGCATTTTCTTTATTTTATAGACTGTGTCTGCTCTGTTAAACGTAATGTTGCGTGTTGTACGAGAATAAATGGATGATGTTTTTATTGAATTTTTTGTAACCTTCAGTTGAGTTTGTCTTAAAACATTTTTTTCCACCTTAGTTGTGATGTCTGTTGCTTTAATTTTTATTGGAAACGATTCTGCCATAATTTTAGTGTCTGCAGCATAACATTTTTATATTTGAGTACATACAAAATAAAGTACATTACGGGTTTTAAAAAGGTTTTTGATCATTATTAATGAGTTTTCGAGGAATCCCAACAAAATCTGCAATACCGTTGACTTTGTGGAATAATATTGTTGTGCAGAAGAATGTGGTCTTCTCGAATCAATAGAAGAAAAAGTTATATAGAAAGTTGTATTGTTTTACTTAACACCGTAGATGACTTTCCGTTGGGAGACGGTGGTTCAACGAAAATCAAAATCACGAGTTCTAACAAATTCCTGAATATCAAGATGATGATTTAAAATAGGTCGATATTCACGTCCCTTAAGCTAGCAGAAACCATACAGCAGAACATCACAATGCTAATTAAAGGCTCTATTAGAATATTTTGGTTCCATCCCTTTCAACTAAAACGCGGGTTCTGCTAGCTTTAGGAAAAGTTACCAGAACCCATATCAAAAAATGATTTAAAAACAATTGGAAAATCAAAGGTTAATTTTAGGTTAATTAAATGCCAAATTTAATTTTTTTTATTCTGCAAAAGCATACGGATTTATCGCTTCAAAGCGAACAGAACCCAAATTGAAAATCGGACCAAAAACGAAATTAGAACGCAGAACAAGATCAACAAATAATTTTAGTCTCATTATGGCCTAATCAAATGCCCCATTAAAAAATTTTGGGCTGAAATGATTCAGGATTCTTGAGCAAACTTCAAGTCATTTGATGGGGCATTTGGTTTATGGCCTAATCTGATGAGTTTAGAATTATTTGTATGTCAATTGATCGTGTTTTTCGTTCTAATTTCGTTTAAGGTTCGATTTTCGGTTTGGGTTCTGCTATAGGTTTAGATTAAATGACCTGAAGTTTGGTCAAGAACGAGTAAAGCCCAAAATTTTTTAATGGGGCATAATAAGTCTAAAATTATTTGTATGTCAATTGAGCTGGTTTTGCGTTCTCATTTCGTTTTGGTACAATTTTCGATTTGGGCTCTGCTAGCTTTGAAGCGATAAAGCCTTATGCTTTTTTTAGAACGAGCAGAATAAAAAAAAATAAATAAGGCAATTAATTAGCCTAAAATTAACTTTTAATTTTTAATTGTTTTTTAAATTATTTTTTGGATAAGGGTTCTGCTAACTTTTTCTAAAGCTAGCAGAACCCCGTTTTAGTTGGAAGGGATAATACCCAAAATTAGTGCGTTTAATTAACCTATAATTATCCATACTATCTTGTAATCTTCTGCTATATGATTGTGTTCTGCTAGCTTAAGGAATACCGGTTTTTTAGCCTATCGGAATGAAAATGACATTTCAAAATGACGGAAGTGGGTTAATTTTAATGGAACCATGCAATATCAAGAACCGATTAGGATAAAACAGTATTTATCTAACGAAAATTATCAGTATATGGTTAGAACAAGAACTCGCATTTGTAAAATTTCAAATTTCAATCATTATAAATGTATTGCTGTGTAAACCTAATTCATCTTCCATTCTTGAAATCCTAGATATTTAAGCTTCTACCAAGTATCTTAGGCAACACGATATTTTAGAAACAAAGCTATATAAAACCAAATATGGTGAACCCCAAGTACTTACACCACAAAACTTTTCAGTTCAAGTGTATCCACCTCTAACAGAAGACTTTGAACAAAATGGACTTCCAACAAAACACTTTCGATACTAAGTTTTTAGATTAATTTAACTATTTTAGGTTATGCTGCGAACCAAATTATACAAAAAGGAAGAAAAGGTACTCAAGAATAAGGTCAAGAAAGATTTTTATAATTCTAATATTTCTAACGAAACATTGAATTCTTTAAATCAAAAAATTTGGTGGTCTCTTCAGACTGAACTCAAAAATTTTTTAAAACACTTTCAACTTACATGAAATGTATAATCAAAATGTGTAAGCGAACTATTTTTTTTTGCTGCGCATTTAAAATTTCCAAAACTCATTGTTAGACTCATTAGAGTAGCAAAGTCCATTAGAATTGGATACCAATCACTATAACGGTAGAATATTGTGTAATCTATTCAAAAATGTGGATGAGAGCTTGTGGACATCTCTACGATTTGCGGTATGAAAAAAGTTAAAAAATTTAAAATTTTATAACCAGAGCAAGGTTTATTAGCATCGAATAACGTTCACTACAATTTTAGTTTACTGTTCGACCTATTGGAAATAATAGGTCACCCGTGAATATCTCCAGGGTTGATGGTACAAATTATTAAAAATAATCAAATTCGGTTTAATGATTCAAATTATCAAATACACAGCAAAGTTCATTGGAAACTAAATCCAGTTTTACTAATGTATAATTTTAACCCAAGTTGGATCTAAAGATCATCCTGACCATTTCGGCCATTTATGGATTAAGCTTGTACAACATTTCCATTTATTATTAAGCCATCAACCAATAAAATGTTGATAAATATATAATTATTACCAGTGGAGATTTAATTCAAAATATCCAATCCTCAAACCTCTTGCAATAGATTGGAGCTGCCGACAGGATCCTTTGTGCGAAAACATATGCTTTTCGCAAGATTCTGTTTGTGAATGATCAAATTTCCCTCGTTCCTGAATAAAACATAAATTTGACAAAATTTAACTACACTATATCAAAATAGAAAATATACATATAAGATGCCAACATTTCCGAATGAGCCTTCCGATTTTCAACGTCGAAAATAAAAACTACCACTAGACAACTAGAGAACAAATCGTGGGCTAAATAACTTAAACGTAGATCAAACGTAGAGAAAATATTAAAACAAATAAGTGTAAAACATTTCAAAATCAAATCAACGACACTATTTAAAAACAACAAATCATATCATTGGCAACAGCTGCAACCAAAAATAATTAAATGGAAGAGAACCATCGCCAGCATAACGTGCATTGTTATCGAAACCGAACTCCGACACGCCAAAATATTAAATATGCACTAGCTACAAAAATTAAAGTACATCATCCGTATTCCGGAACTCAGCTCAGCTGACATAAAAGACCGACCAATTTACTTCAACCGTTTTATGACCCTAGCATACTACAAACATATTTACTACAAACATCTAGAATTACAAGCCTTGCGAACATTCAAACGAGGACTATACAATACCATCATAATAAATGACAAAATAATAATCAGCAAAGCCGACAGTCACAATTTTGTTATACCAGAGCAACGACCAATTTACTACGGAACGGGAAAATTTAACCAACAACAATACTGAAATTTACAAAAAAACAAATTTCAAACTAACACCAACAGTTACTTTACAACACAGGGACGAAACTACATGTAAGAACCAGACAGTCACACACATAAACTTAAACAAATCGAGCTTGATATTCTAGAAAAGCGAATTAGATTACCAGTTAGCAATCAATAAATCAGGAATGATAACCAACCGTCAATCGCCAAGGCACATAAGGAATAAACGAAGCAACCCGATTCAAACAATTATACAAAACATAAATAGAAATCGAATGAACCCAATGAACCCCCGTTGGAAATTGGGAACGAAAAGGTGCCGGTTGATCTGAACTCAGGACGAATTTCATTGCCTCATAATTTCTGCAATTTAGTGACGTCAAAAGAAGAACTGGTTAAAAAAGTATTTGCCAATATTCGAACCAATTATAAAAATTGCGATTGGCTCACTCAAGAACAAAGACGTCTACGAACTTAATAACATTGTTCAGTCTAACATTCAAAGCGAGGCAGTCAAATACAAGTCTGTCGACACAGTTGTGAAAGCAGATGAAGCGGTTACTATCCAAAATAATTTTTGAATCCACTCGATCTGCCAGGGATGCCACCGCAGGTGCTGCAATTGAAAATCGGCGTGTCAATTATCAATTTATCATGTTGTGAAATATCAACCAGAATAAACTTTGCAACGGCACGAGGCTTGGAGTGAAAAAAACTAATGAGCACCGTTGTAGGGGCAATCCGCTTCCGTAGATAATTTGCGGTTGGTAAAAGCGGCCTTGCGAGTCTTCCCCGATGCTTAGAAATGCGACTTCAAATGTGGCAAATAAATACTTGGGTTTTTCACAATCTTTATTTTACTCCATACTTTATTAATTTAATAAATTATTAATTAATATAATTTAATTAGTTTTCCTATAAAAAGTTGATTTTTATTTAATTGAAGCGCACCGAATGACTGACTACAAAATTTTTTTTTGTTTCCGTTCATCCATTCGTCAAATTTCATGTTGGTACACATGTTTACCAAAAATTACGAATTCATCGCACAAACATGAATGTACGCAACCAAATATTTTAGTGCATTTTTGGTTTGCTGCGATAAATATGAAATTTCGAGTAAATGGATGAATGTTTACATATTTTGATGACGTATAAGTATAAATTAATCATCATATAAATTAAATTGCGGCAATTGAATAATGAAAGTAATTACATAAATTATTTAACTTTAGGGATACATTTAGGTGCGAGCAAAAATGGTAAGTTAATACAAATTGAGATATTTGAGTACATAAATTTATCTTATTCTTAGTTTTTAGTTTGATGGTTGTTTTGTTTGATGTGTTACATTGTGAGACACAGTAGGATGCAGGTAAGTATTTTATTTAATACAAAATACCAAGCAACCGTCGTAGAAGCTACAATCTTGACAGGACCATTTAAATGTGGAGATGTCCCCATTCCTATGATTCCAACGGATATGAAATTTGCAATTCTCAAAGCTCAGGGTCAATCTTAAGAATTGTGCTGCTTAGATCTAGGCACGGATTGTTTCAAACATAGACAATTACATGTTGCGTGTTCTAGGGTCGGCAAACCAGACAATCTCTATATCCGCACAGATAATGGAGCAACAAAAAATATTATATACCCACAAGCATTGTGAAACTAAACTTATTAGAAACGTGTACTTTTTTTTCTTCCTTTTCCATTAAACCAGGCTGAATTAACACAAAAAAGTCAAATTATTTTCGTATGAAAATTAAAATACGTTCGATATGAAAAACTGTTGATTTTGTACTAGGTAGCTCCACTAGTTTCGTAAACAATACAGCTATTGAATAATCTAATCTAGACAAAATATCACTTCGACTTATTACTAAGACGCATACTGACGTAAGAGAAGCCTCTTTTAAGTCGGGTGTAATTTTTTTATATAGCTGCAACGCAACCATAACCCAATATAAACTTTTGAACGAATAAGTTCAGTAATATTATTGATGATTGTATCACTACAAACCTATTTAATCCATGGACGTGGACAAACAAGTCCAAAATCAAATGGCTGTATGTCTACAAAGGCATTACACATTGAGATCGTTACTGACTTAACAACCGATTCGTTTATTGGCGCGTTTGATCGATTTGTGGCAAGGCGAGGCCCACTTAACCGACGTATATTCAGACAATGGGACAAACTTTCGCGGCGCAAAGCGAACATTTGACGAAATAAACCAATTTGAGATAAAAAATGCGGACAGATTGGAATCCTCGCTACTAAGGCGTTATATATCATGGCATACCAGCATATGCCACACATGTTGGTGATCTTTAGGAGGCCGGAGTTAAGTCCATAAAAACACATCTACAAAAAGTCACCGGTAATAAATTTTTGTCTATGGATAAACTACATACACTATTAGTTTAAATTGAAGCAATGCTAAACACCAGGCCGTTGTATATCAGTGATTCCCGAAGTCCAAGACGTACTAACGCCATCACATTTCTTATTGGGAACACAATGGGTTGGACTACCAACACTCGAAACTAGCACCATACCAAATAATCGGTTGTCACATTGGCAAGCAGTCCAAAGGATGTTGCAAATACTGCTGGATACGGTGGTATAAGGGATATGTGCATACCTTGCAACAAATATGGAAATGGAAAATGAATGAAGCAAACTTGGAAATTGGACAAATTGTCCTAATCAAAGAGGACAATCCGTTACTTAACTGTTGGAGAATGAGCAAGTTTAGTTAACTGCATCCTGCCAGATGGTAGAGTAAGACTTCTCACGTTAAAGACCATGGATGGTGAAATTCAGCAAGTTATCCATAAATTATGTCCATTGCCAATACACTCGGATACAATACAATTCGGGGCAATACAATTCCATTCGGATATAATTTTTTTATATAGCTGCATCGCAACCATAACCCCACATAAACTTTAGAACGAATAAATTCAGCAATATTATTACTGATGGTATCAAGGAAAACCTTACATCTATTTTCCCATGCCAACGTTAATCGAATATAAACAAAAATAAAAGTAAATTTTATTACAATTCCGATAACGCTCCGCAATACACATTTTATTTCATCAATTTTGTTTCCGGTTCCCAAACCCCTGTCAACAAAACATAACGTTAATAATAATAATAATAACAATAATAATAATTTTCACTTGTGAATACAAAAAGAAAACTGAATTGAATTGATTGAAGGAATGAATGAGTCTATACATTTGGCACTATAAACATACACATCAATATACGAAAGGAAAAATGTGGGGAAAATATAAAAAGCATAAAATAAAAATATGCTGGAAGAAAATCAAAGTGGAAACGATAAAATTTTTCTTTTGTTCGATGCGATATGCTTGAATTGGATCGATGAGAAATTTCAAAAGCAAGAAAATATTCGACTCAGATTGTTTGACGAATGAAGGTTAATTTCTTATACACAATGGTATTGAATGTAAGTAAGAAGTGTTTCTCTTTGTATTATACATAGTGCTGTAACATAACTATTTCCACCTATATAATATTGACTTAAGTGTAAGAATAATTACCGTGTGTGAATTTTCCTTTTTTTATTATCATTCATTAGAGTTTATGTTTCTTACATAGCGTTGAGACTAATAGATCGATTCTTTGTAACGTTGAGATTGATATCAATAATCGTTTATTTTCATTATGATACTCAACTTTTATATATTTGACCAATTTAATTAAGCGAGTAAATCAATATAAAAATAGAGGGGTGTAATTGTTGTGGCCATCACCCGATTTTTTTTTTTACGACAAATGTACATATGTAGCTGTTGAATATAGCACGCTTACCTTCTAAATCGAAAAATTTAACCTATACCGGATTTTTTTGATAAAATCTGTCTTGTATAATTAAAACTTATTACTCCTACATAAATTCGAGAAAACAAACAAGAACAACCATTCTTGAAAATTTAACTCTCACTGCAAAAATTGAAAAAGCTCCTACGGAAACTGATGCTATACATCCGGTACCCAGATGGTGACCAAATTTTACATGAATCTCCCAATTCATGGAAAAAGCAATTGATTCCAAATAGTCAAACATAATCTACAATTTCTTTGTTTTAATTGTTTTTTCGTAAATGCTTTATATATACTTTTCAAGATTTTTTTGACAGGGGCCGAATTCTTTTTTAAAACAGTTTTTGCCAAAAATTGTTATTTCCGGTTAAATTTTGGAAAACTGGTCTAGACTAATACTGTTTTGTAAACCAAAAAGGTTGAATCTCCCAATTTATAAGAAAAGTTTAAGTATTAAGGTTCAAACTTCAAACAGACTAGATACGCTTCTATTTTACTGCAAACAATTCTCGTTTAAGATTTTTTTCTGATATGTCAAATCCTATGGTGAGGTTATGTCGGCCGAAAAAGTTTGAATTTTTGTTTAGTGTCCGCCCCGTCTTTTTTTCTCCTCCGTTCATTGTGTTTACATTTGCGTTTTTGCATATAAATCCTCAATTGTCTTAAAACGGAGTGGACGGAACGGGTACATTCTGTTTGAACCTGTTGAAGATTGATTGGGAATGTCTGGGCTGTAGTGTAGAGAACCAAAAAACATTTGGTCTGCTCGGAATGAATTGGGCTGTTTGTTGTGATGAGTTTTCCCAATTGGGCTCTATGTGACGATTTTTGGAAGGTTTTTCAATATAATCTCGATGTCCCTTGGCAAATTCACTGACTACTGACGAACGTCGTTCTAGGCGAATGAATCTAGCCAGGGCTTGCTGCTTGGATGACCCAATTGATCAATAATTTGATATTGATATTTTGTTGAAAGGGAATTTGTACCATATAATGGCCAGCGTTTTTTCTGTCATAAAATTCTTGGGTTGCATTTCTTCCACTTCCCAAAACCGCTTTAACTTGTTTTCAATCTCTACCAAGGTAACCAAGAATTGGATCCTTGAAGATTTTTTGCTTAAAATGTTGTTACGACACCTTGAGTTCTTCGTTCGACACCTTCGTTAAAATCAAATAAGTAATACACTTTTCTGGTGGCATTGCCATTTACCCTATGGCATTGCCCTTAGAGTTTACCCACTTCTATTGTACTACGTAAACGTCCAGAAAATTGTGGAGCGAGACCAACGTGTACCTTGTGCATGTGTGTGACTATATAGAATATAGAGGAGTTTTTTTTTTGTTTTGCTTCTCTTATTTGTGTGTGGGATTAATGCGCTATGTGAAAGGGTGTGCAAATGTCGCGCACGAAAAAAACAAGAGATGAAACAAAAACGAACAAAAAATATTCTTCTAGATTTTTTTGGTGCGAGAAGCTTTAAATTTGCATTAATGTAGTCGAGTTAAGTTTGTTTAAAAAAACAAAACTCTACTTTTGGTCTGCAACTATTTTGTATTTGATAAAAATCAAATATCAAAAAAAAAAAAAAATTATTTTTAATGAATTAAGATCAGTTTTTGTTTTTGTAAGTAAACTTATCATATGGTGTATTAATAAAATGCCATTGACAATAATATAAACTGTATTTTGTTCGCTGTAATAAATAAATTGACAAAAGAAAAACGATACTGTGCCTAGTGATATAGTTTTAAATTTTCTCTTACTAAATTCTTGCTGGCGTATAAAGGAGTCGGGAAAAGTGTATTCTCAATAGTTTAAACACAAAAAAAAAATTAAAACCAAACAACATTTGAATTTGGTTTGTGCAGTTTGGTCATTCGATACAAGTGTGTTCTTGTGAGTGGCCTAGTTTTTATGGAGGCATCGTATCGACGGCGCCGCATTGTAATTTTCTACGGGTACGGTATTATTATCGGGTGCGAAAATTAATTAACCGATACTGCCTTATCCACGAGTATCGCATTTTCAACGTGTGCCGCACATAAATTACCGTGTGCCACATTATTAACGGGCCAATTGGGGCCATTTCTATTTTCGGTAAGGTGGAAAAACACCCCACAGTTATTTTTTGGGTAAGGCGAGACAACGCCCAACGATTTTTTTCGGTTTACGGCGAACCAACGCCCAACGTTATTATTATATGGTTAAAGGCGAGAAGACGCGACGTGATTTTCGGTGGAAGGCGGAAAGACACCCAGCGTGGTTTACAGCTTTGGCAAGACAACGCCCAACCTTTTTGGCGGCATATCAACGCCAAATTTTCGGACAAGGGTGGGAAGACAGCGATATATCCGTTTTAGGGGTCTAAAACGGATATATCGCTGGCCGTTGAGGCGATTCCAATTTACGGTTTAATGCGGGAAGAAGCCCAACGATATCTATGGTTTACGGGTGGCCAGTTGAAGCATTTGGCTTGTAACGGTGAAAAGCACCGCAACCCACGGGTGGTCAGTTGAGGCCATTCATACAGAAGGTACAATTATTTTGTTAAATTTTTCTTATAATTTATGGTTGCTTGACGCGCATGTGATAATGGTCTCACCTCACAACTTTGGGATGCTCATTTTATTCTATTTTTGATTTCTACAAAAAGTAAACACAAACTTTTATTTTATTTTAACCCGGACATTCAGCCATTTCTTATTTTTCCACCTTTCTCTTTCTATCTTGGTGATTTTTTTTTATTAAATAAAATTACAGCACTGCAACTTTATTTGCGGTATTGGGTTTTATATTTTTTTTTTATTGGTGTTGGTCATTTTCCCTAATTTGCTTCTTCTTTCGTTTTCGCATTATAAGATGAATTACTAAATTTTCGGATTGGTACGTTGGAAAGGGGGATTCTAATTTTGTGTCGGTTCCACATTTTGCCGCTGGGCTTGTCACTCCCCATCATCCCCTTGGCAGGACATCTACAGGGTCGGAGTGTCGAGTCCAGCATACGTGTCTTCCATTCGGGGCGTCCGTAAAATCTACACGGTCTCCCCGTAGCACTCAGGTAGTCTCAACCTATCGGAATGTGAATTGTGGGAGATTAGTTAGAGGTTCCTCCGAATGAAGAAGGGCTTTGTCTATTGGAGACATGTACCTACCCTATTATGGTGCTTCTTTTTGGCTGGGCATCGGCCTCTAGGGATCGATGGGTTATTCGGGGGGTTTCTTCAGCAGATATTGTACTTGTCGCTCAGGGAGATCTGGACGATCCTGGGTGAGCACACCCAGTTATTATTAAATTTATTACGTTCCTCAAGTTAAGGTCGACGGATTCTGGTGTAAATTTAACGTATAATTTCAGTTTTTTAGTTTGCTTTACATTTTTGTTTATTCTGTTATACGGTGTAGGCCAGGAGCATGCAAGCCTCAACTTCCCCATGACTCAAAACCCTGAGATCTAGTCGGCAAAATTACCGTGAGAGAGGTCTCTGCGTGTTTAGTTAAAATGTGCGGGTCGGCCCCGTTTGTTGAACGATTGGTTCGCCTTGATTTCCTTTATAACTTGGTTCACCAGGATATTTGTGTATTAATCTGCACCCAATAGAATTGACAATTTTATTTGGTTGGTTGCAAATTGGATCAGGCCACAATCGATTATTTGCCATATTTGATTGTCGAAATATTGTTCAAACACTTTGAGAGCTTCCATCCCTACAAGAAAAGTGATTATGTGGCAGTTGTGATCTCGTTAACGTTTAATCCACAATGCCCACATGAGTTTTCTTCGTTGGTTGTTTGATTTTCTTGCATACTTCTTTGGTGATAAATGAAATTGTGAACCGGGATTTATTAACATTCGTAGCAGAGTGGATAGCTATTTTCCATTCTGTATTGTGACCATTACCGCGATGCCAATAGTATGCCGGTTGATTATTTGAGTTGGGCCACAAAATGGGTTGTTATGTTATACCTTTCATAGGTTCCTTGTTGGAGTATCTCGAGCTGATGTTGATCAATGAATTTAAATCTCTCTAAAATGATCAGTTGTTGAAATTTTGTGCATTCTTTTAAACCATATCCCTATTTATACAAAACACAAGTTCTTAAGGGTTGTGCGTGACATACCATGACTTGCGTGTGAGGGAGTTGCGACAGCAATGCGGACGTTGATCTTTAATTTCGTTGCGTCTAAGGATTAGAATCGGTGTTCAAGGAAATCGAGGAATTCTTTTAATGTTGGCATTTCTCTTGGATCAGCAATTGACATTTCAAGCAACTTTCATCTTTCATTGGTCCGTTACCGCTAGAATGCCTAAATATTTAATGGCATGCATGCTCTCAGTTATGCATGCAGTCGTGTAACGACTTTATATTAACTGATAGATAGCTCAGAATCGCGTTAACATGATTAGATGCTGGCTGCTTCTTAGTTTGGTATCGATTTACCAAGAGTTTCCATGGGTTCTTATAGTTTTCGTCTGTACGGAATCCCCAATACTGACGTTTTTAATTGGTGCATCTTAATGGTGTCACTTATATTATTGTTTTCATGAGCGATCCCTAATAGGTTTGGGAAAGATTCACATTGTAACGGATCACCATGGAAACATGAAATCTTAATCCGTTTTCGTTTCACGTCAGATTTTTTTTCATTCGCTATGTCGTCGAGGTCAGACAAGTGGTTTTGTAAACATTTATGTGTGTGAACTAAATGTCTGTTTGGCGCTTTAAAGCAACCCACCATATAAACATTTTCTATAAATTTGGATAATGATAAAAACGATTATAAACGGATGTTGTTATATACCCCTGCAAATTTAATGTGGTTACGTATATTAGCATTAATCGTTATGTATTTGTATGTATATGGATTTATTAATGAAAGAGCTATGTATTTAGTATATAAAATCATAATCATAAAGATGTATTTTTGTATATAAGAACCGAAGGTAATTTAAAGAAGACAATTATAAATTATATAGTCAGTGTCTCATCTATTGTCTAATAATAAACATAATTTAAGAATTAATAAATTAATAAATGAATTAATAAATTAATAAATTAAATTCGACATCTCTATACAGACCAGGCGGAACGACTATTCGGAAAAACACTTCACACTAAAGATTTTTCCATAAATGCAGGAATAATAATTTTGTTTTTTCCAGACAATTTTTATCACAAATCCGGTAGGTTCAATTTTTCATTTTAAAAATTAAAAGTGGTGTATTCGAAATCTATGTACGTTTGTCGTAAAGGAAAGTATTGGTGTTGAACACAAGAATTATACCCCTAAATTTTAGTAGGATAAACACCGGTGTTTAAGCTTTGCTATCATCAATAAAGATGTATAAAACAAATCGACGAAGTTACCAAGAATTTAAAATACGTTTTTTCTAAGTCGGTAAAAATATGGACTCCGGTCATATCTTCAGGTTCCCTGTAACGATTGAGTCTTTTATGTTCAATGTAATTCGGTTGCCGGAGTAATTACATTTATAATTTATAATAAAATTTAGTATCGGGGCGAGAAGCGTTTTAGGTTATATACGAGTTTTCGTAAAACAAGCAAATTTATTATATGTAGGTCACATGGAACACAACATTATTTTGTCTATTCGGTTGGTGCCGTATTATAAACCCAAACATACATATATCCCATTTTCTTGCGGTTGATATTTTTTATCCCAACAAAGTCCCCAAAAAGTACAATTTACAAAAGACACAATTATATTCCATCTAATTTTTTGATTAATTATATGGTGCGGTTTGTGAAATAAAATTTTTTAAAACACAACAAAATGATAAAATTTATGGATATTACTACGTAGCTCTACCACATTAAAAAGCACCATAAACAAAAACAACAACCAAAGATAAATTATATAGCAATTTTATGTCTTGAATTTTTGATAAAGAAAACATCTACAATACAATGTGGTCAAACGGAATTTCCACCTCTTACCAAAAAAAAAATGTTTCCCATTTTCCGTTTCATTGGGCGCGGGGTGTCTTCTACATATAAGAAGCTACACAGAGTAAATAGAATGTTAAGAGGAAAATTACTTTTTGAAAAGCTTAAATTACTCGGTTAATTGATTTTAGTGTTTTGAAAAATTTGTAAATTAAAATTTTCATTACCTTAATATTTACTCGTGCTCGTACATGTACAAACGAAGGTATGTACATATATGGATGCACATTTTCTTTCGCCAATACATTGGGGAAAAATTAGATTGTGGAGTATTTACGGCGTCTGGTTGAGTATGATATTTATTATACATGATGCGGTTGATTTGATTTATTGTTGTTAGCTTGTAAACATTTAAAACGTAAAGTTGAATTCCCAATCGCCTTCAAATGTTATAGGTAGGTATGGGGATTTTAACAGAACGTCTGAATTTAAGAAAAACTAATGATTGATAAATAGCTGTCATTAAACGGTATATTCTAGCATTTGTAAATTATAGATTTAATTTTATGATGATAAAACTTGAATTTTGGTTCATACTATAAATTGCTATTGTTCCGGTAAATGTTTGGATCTTCCTCGACTTTTTTTTGAAGACGTGGTTGATATTCAGGTGAGCCCTGGAATTTAATATACGTTCATCATGCCGAGTTCCACGTATTCTTACCGTTTTTACGCAGAGAACAAAACACTCATAAAAACCTGTACACGTATGAATATCGGAACCATAAGAAATAAATGAAAAATCTGTTTAAACTAAGAGCTGGTTGAGAAGATGTTGTATCTAAGAACGTTACATCTCATAGATTCTTCGACCATAGCGAGATACTCGTGTACCACACATTCAGGCAGATTATTCGTTCCGGTTACATTCGTTTCCAACACAACAACGCGTTTTGATTATTCAAACTTATTACGAAAATGGTCGTTCTGTAAAAAAAAAAACATTTCGAAAGTTACGTGATGATTTTGGTCATCATAAACGTCCTGCAGAGCCTAGAATTTGCAAAATTGTTGAACGTGTTGAAGAAACTGGATCACTTGCAGGTCGTAAAGTGTATGAACACCATCGTCCAGTTGGTACTCGAAAAACAGTAACGACTGTAAGTGAAGATGCAGAAACAGTGAAAACTTTATAGTTCTTTGAAAAGTAAAGTGTATCACTTGAACTGCTTTTATTGGAAAAAATCATTAAAAATTTTGTTATTCGGATTTGTGGTGGTCATATGAACGACGTTGGATTCCACGCCTAAATGGCATAGAAACAACTTTCATTTAAATAAAAAATTAAATTTCTAACATACATTATGTTTTTATACAAAAAAACTAACAGGGACACCGTTTAATTGTTACTTGTTAACTTTAAATTCTAAAATCAGTGTATTATCGATTCAAAATAAGTGGATTGACTGTGACTTTGTATTGACAACTTTTTTGGTTACTAGTTTGCCGCTGCAAACGCAGCGAATGGGGATGTTAAACCCATTTTCACATTTATTACAAAACCACCCCGCAGGTTCTGCAAATATATGCGAAAATGAGTTAAACCTCCTATTCAAAATCTGCACAAAAAATTGAAAAATCAGAGTATTCGAAAATCGATTATGTTCTCAAAAGAAAAGGAGAAAATCGAAGAGACCCTAACAACGAGTGTTCATACCATGTGCCACTTTCAAAATCAATGTCCAAAGCACCTACCCAAACCGAAACACTAAGTCCATTGAATACAAAACATTCATGATCAGCACGAACATCGCCGTTCAACAAATATAAATAATCGATCATAAAAAGAAAGAACGAAATATCTGAAGCAGCAGATTGCAAAATCAATACAACTCCGCTTACCGGGCAAGTGGTGCACTAGATAAAGCTTCGGCACTTGGACCAGGAGGTACTGGGTTTAAATCCCAGCAGAGACAGGATGCAAAAACGAATTTTCGTCATTGATTACGATCGATGAAGTTAATAAACACAACTAAGATCCTCTGTTGGAGTGCAGAACTCAGCGCCCAACCATCGTCCATGTCAGTGCACAGATTGACATGGAGCTTGCAATGTGCAGATGGGATACTGTAGTTGTGTGTGTAGCTGAATGGGTGGGTGTGTTCGTGAATGGATTCAAACCCAGGGGTATTAATTGATCTTAAAAGGACATTAAATTAATTGGATAATTAATACCTTCTTTAAAAAAAAAAAACTTTTTAAGACTTAAAAAAAAATCAAGAAAGTCATACGTTCCAATGAATCAAACATGATAATCCCCCCTGCAACAAACGCTGGCCCAAATGGTGTTGCGGTTATTGTTGACTCTTCCACGGTTTTAACAGTATTTACAGAAAACGTAGAGTTAAAAGACATGGGTTCTGCAACCGAACCAGTGCATGAAAAGAGTTTATCTATAACCATAGGTTCTTCTAACATATATAGAACCAGTGCGAAGAATTAAGAGACCTATCGCTGGGTGGTGGAAGTGGAATTGGCAACCAGAAATATGATGCTAAACTGTTGAAGGCTGCCTGTGGCCTAAGCGTTTGAGACTTGTTATCACTGTACATAACATTTGCCGACTAGGGCAGTTGAGGCTTGCATGTTCTAGACCAGGAACGAGTAACAGAATAAAAAAGACGGGAACGGTTCGGGGCCGAACTCTTTAAGCATTTTTGTAGCCTATAAAGAACTTCTATGCCGTGTGATTTGCGTATTTTAAATATTACGACCACCCACTCCCACACCCACCTAACCCCATCTATACCCAGCCCAACCGATCCCAATCCACCATATCACTGACTCCAATCAACCACATACCACCACATCTAAACATTATTACCATCCCCCACCCACTATCCAATTAAAACCCCAAAACCCATCTCACCCGCACCACCCTATACCGCACCACCCATATTATCACCCTTTAACACCTCCATACCCACTTCCACGCACACACACACACCACCCACACAAACTCTCATCCACAAAATCCCAAATTCTCATACCAAACCCAAAACGCCTTGTCCCACCCCCTCCACCTCCCATACCATCACTCCTACCTCCACCATAACCACACCACCCACACAAACCTACATCCAGACGAGTTATATTTTTATTCCACATTCACATGCTCAATGAAATCAAAATAGAATAGAAAATAAAAAAAATCTATCAATTTTGAGGAGGGGGGTTAACAAAACACTACATATCTCCGAACACCCTACACACAAAAATGTCTAAATCAATAGGGATCATTCCCATGAATTGCTTGAACTTTCAATGAAAAAGTTAAGTTGATATCTCCATCCGTTCTCAAGTTATCGTGCACACAGACGGACAGACGGCAAACCGAAACCATATAGCATTTTTTTTAACAAAAATGCTTAAAAAAAAATTAAAAAGCAAACTAAAAACGAAATTACTCTAAATTTACAACAGAATCAGTCAACCGAAATTTGAGGAACGTGAATAAAGTTAATAATAACCTGGTGTTTCCACCCAGGAACGGTCGGATCTCCCCGAATTAGAGGCCGATGCCCAGCCACAAAGAAGCAGCATAATAGAGTAGGTGCGTTTCTTTAACAGGCAAAGCCTCTCTTCATCTGGAGAAAATTCTATAAGATCACCCACAATTCACACTTCGACAGCTTGAAACTGGCGGAGTGCCATGGGGAGACCGTGTAGGTTTTACGGTCGCCACCGAATGGGCGACACATATGCTCGACCTGCCACTCCGACCCTGTGGATCTCCTTCCAAGGAGATGAAGGGGAGTGACAAGCCCAGCCTGCAACTATGGAACCGACATGAAACGAGAGTCAGCCTCCCATCATACCGACTCGAAAATAAATTTAGTACTTCATCTGATTTGCAAAAGGAAATAAAATTCCAAAACAAAAGTTTAAGGGGAATGACGAAATAATCATGGAAAGAAATAGGCTGACCGAGAGGAAGGAAATTAAAAAATTCCGAAAATAATTTGCCATTCTGTTTTTATTCAAATCCAAAATGTTGTCCAACGGAAAATAAATCAGAAGCGGAAGGAGGGATAAAAACGAAGAAAAATAAATCAAACTAAAAATGGTGATTAATTTTGAGGGCGAAAAAAATAAATTGAAAAACAAAAATGGTCGCTGAATGTGATTAATTTGGAGGGCGAAACCAATGTGCACCAAGTTCGCATGCAAGACCACCGTCAGTCGGTGCTCGATCACAATGAAATCTTTTTAATAACAATCGAAAAATTGCAATTTGAAAATTAAATTGAAATTTAAATAAAAGAGAAAAATAAAAAACATTTAATTAAAAAAAATTAAATCAAAAATTGTACCTTTTTAACCTCGTGGAGGTTGACATTGACAGTTACAGCGTTCTCTCACCGTTACCAAATAAAGAAAACGTTGGGAGTCTTCCCGCCTTTAAATGAATTTGTTAATGAAAGGTTGGCCACCTATTGTAACTCGGTTGGGCGTGTTCCCACCTTTACAAGAACAACCTTTGGAAATAATATACCGTTGGACGACTTCCCGCCTTTGGTAAACCAATAACAATCGTTGGACGTTGTCTCGCCTTTACCCGTAGTAAACTCGTTGGGTGTCTTTTCGCCAAAACTGCAAAAATGTATCTCGCCAAAACCGCAGAAACTTGTTGGGCGTCTTTCCGCCAAAACCGCCAAAATATAGGGCGTTGTCTCCCCAAAAACCGCAGTCAGGAATGGCCCAACTGGCCATCCGTTAGAGTGCCCGTTAGTACTGTGGCACCAGTACCCGTTGAAATATGTGTTACAAAACGCCAAGGAGGTATCCGTTAGTAACGCGGTACCCTTTTAATGATTGCGACACCCGAAAAATGCGGCCTCTCCGTAAAAATTCAGCCATTCATACATCACAATAAAATATTTTCGAAATTATGTCGAATTCACAATCAATATTTACGGACTTTCTCACCAACAAATGAAAACTAAACTTTTCTTGTGCAAACGTCTTATAACTTTCGTGGGTTGAGATTTAAGTCTCCGTCAAACACACGCGGTTGTGTCATTCGCAACAAAAAAAATTCAAAATGTCTTCTCACAAATAGAATTAAATGATTTTTACGAGGGTTGCCTTTTATATTTCGGGATTGGACAACCCTAGTGTTGCAATCTGGCAACTGACAGCTCTATCGTAAAGTTTGACATTTTTGAGATTATACGTACTCAGAACGTTTTGACATTCGAGCGCTATTTGTGTTGTTTACAGTACTCATTAACTCAACATCTTGGCGAAAAAATGGAATTAAATCGTGAACACTTCCGTGCGATTATATTTTACAACTTTCGACGTGGATTAAGGCAGCAAGAGTGCATGGATGAACTTAATTCAATTTTTTGCGATAAAGCTCCATCAAGGACTAGTGTTTATCGATGGTATGGTGAATTCAATCGAGGTCGTAGTTCACTCCAAGACGAATTTCGTGAAGGCCGTCCAGAATCAGTTGTTGTTCCGGAAACCATTGATGCTGTGCGCGAACTGATATTGCAAAATCGTCATGTGACCTATCGTGAGATTGAGACAATCTTAGGCATTAGTGGGACCAGCATACATTCAATATTGCATAAACATTTGAATGTCAAAAAAATTTGTTCGTTTTTCGTTCGTTTATTTTTCATATTTTAATCTAATCAAAAAAAAAATGAAATAAATGGCCAAAGCCAAATCAAAAACTGATTGATTGAAAAAAAAACTCGAAAACGTACAAAAATAAATTTCTATACTTTTACTCGTCGCACACACGCACAAGGTGCACATTAGTCTCGCTCCATAATTTTCTCGACGTCTGCGTAATACAATAGGGGTTGGTAAAACAAAACAGCATATTAAGGCCCATGCACAATTAAAAACCTTAATGTCAATGCCACAGGGTAGATGGCAATGCCATAGTAAAATGCATTTATTATTTGATGGTAACGGAATTAAAAATTCAAAATCAAAACAACATATGAAACAATGTTATGACCACTCAAGTTGTCGTCGGTTGTCCAAATAAAGACAAAGCTGCCAGTTGCACAAGGTGCAAGGAAATGCAGATACCACAGGGTCGTGTTACGATGACCATGATGAAGCTTAGTCAGTTTTGTGATAGTCACTGCACATGGGTCTTTCAATTTCAATCGACCGTTGGTTTCTTTTACCTATTTTCAATATACGATCAATAAAATGAACCGATCGAGTACCGTCTGTACACAAATGCTCTTTATCGGGTCAACACCAACGAGTAATGATCTCTGGAGACTGCAATGCTATAAGTAAAATGAGGCTAGACGGGCATGCATTGATGAAAACGGACTTCGTGTCTAGAAGCAACCTTTTCATAATGAACAAGCATGGAAAGCCAAGTTTGGTACGATATTTGGCTGGATTGTGTATGAGAAAGTTTAATATCTATAGTGAACACAGAGTCATGACGTTCGTGATGGTAAACTCGTCACAGAAAAGTCCGCACGCAAGTAGCAAAAACTCCGAGATTTACGATTAAGATAACTGATTGGGATTTATTTGCTAGACACTTGGTCGACTTCTTGGCTACTGATCTCAACGCAATTAATCAGTGTTTGCAATAACTCAGTTTCAAGAAAAAGTGGAGCTCAGAAACGAAATAGTTGGTAGAACACTAGTCTACGTACATTTAGATGGTCTATATAAAAGCTCAGAAAGTCATACCACATGGAAAGAAACCAAAACATATAAGTTAAGTTTCTAACGGTATGTCACGGAACACGGTAATAAAGACCAATGGGTCTTGCATACAAATTTGCCGCCGACGAGCGAAACTGACTCATATTTGACTATGCGTGGAATCGGTTGCTATCAATATAGTTTGCATCCACGGTTGCTGAAGACAGCTCTTACGGGAAGGAATCACCAGTGTTCTAAAATGATTTACACGAAACATCCTATCATAGGACCCAGCATAATAAAATTATGAAACAGTTCCATGAAATTCAGGTAGTTCCCTAATTTGTTTGATATCCACAAATGAATGTGAAATGATTGTAATCAGGAAACCTGGCGATAGAGATCCGTTTCCTATAATGTGGCTAACTGTTATGCGGAAACTCCTAGAAAAGTTTCTAGCCAATCGCATTACAACGTGGATTGAGCAGATTGGACGGATTTGAAGTTAGTCCTAACTTTTCCTAAACCCAAAAACAACGTTTCCAATCAATAATAAAACTTAACAGTGTAAAATATATTATTTCGGGAAAATAAATATTATAATTTTGAACAGATAATATTCGGACAAATTTAAAAATTTAAATAAAATAAAATCAACGATGAAATCTGAAATGACAGCCCTAATTGAAAAATTACAAAACAATATAATTAATAGAAAAATAATTGAAATGATATAGAACTCGATAAACCGCAGGATTCAAAAGTTGTATAGGTAAAAGTCGAAGTAAACCCCTTTGTCCTAAGAGACTTCTAAGAGGTTACAACTTTGAGAGTAGGTGTTTTCAATTTGAACTAGACCCAATCCAACTAGAAAACAAGAGTTTTCTGAAAAATAGGGAAATACTGTACAAAAGTTGTAACCTCTTAGAAGTATCTTAGGACAAAGGGGTTTACTTCAACTTTTGAATATTAGACCCAGTGTTCCTCTGTTTTCTCGGGAAACTGATGTTTTCTAGTTGGATTGGGTCTATTTCAAAGAGAAAACGCCTACTCTCAAAGTTGTAAGCTCTTAGTAGTATCTTTGGACAAAGGGGTTTACTTCGACTTTCTCGATTTCGTTCCGTTTGGCCAACGGCCAAGGTCGAGGTTCTCTGGGAAGCCAGCCCTACGCAAATGGTTTAAAACTGTTTTGTGGTCGAACTTCAGCTCCTAAGCGATGCTACGGAAGCTCGCCGGTCTACTTCGAAAATTTCAATGATTTTATTGACATTTTCGACGACAGGCCTTCCAGTGTCTGGTGCATCTTTGATATCGAAATTACCGGGACTGAATTAACGAAACCAAAATTGCGCATGATTAGCTGTGACAGTATCGGAACCATAGACATCATTCACGATTTCAACTGCCTGACTTGCGTTTTCGCCTTTATCGAAACAAAATTCTAAAATATAGGAATTTTCTCTTTATCTACCTCCATTACTTGCGTGACACGCTGTAACTCACAACTGAATCGACCTGAATCGACGCTTTTGCACAACATTAAACATAAAGTATAATACAGCATAAAATTTGTTCTGTTATTTAAAATTAACAACATCGTTAAAACACTTTTAAGATTTCAAGATGAGAAAAGTGAAACTTTCTGTTAGATTATCAGTAAATCTGTACTTCCCATCAACGATAATACACTGAAAAGCGGTATACCAACTTATAACGAGAATATTAAACTTTTCTATTTAACCTGTGTCATAACCAAAGAAACTTTAGCGAACACAGCACAAAATATTGTACGTTTTGTATGTGTGTACTATAAAAATAATTACTATTCTTATTTACTGTTTAAAAAATATCTTCATGCTCGTATTATATGCTGGGACAGAAAGTTTATTTTGCCTGCAGCAATCACAACAATACGGCACTCCAATAATATATAAGTAAAAAAAAAGCTCATTTTCAATTTAAACTTTTCATGTTATTCTGTTTATGATAAAAACCAACGTTTTATACTTTATAATTTTCTTTCAACCGCTTTTCCAGTAATATTTTATGCATGTGCAAAGTGTTTTGTAATAATCAGATACATAACGAAAAATATAAATATGTAAAAGCAGCATATGGAATATGCAAACTACACAAAATAAAATTGCAGCAGCATAACGAAAATATTTTCTTCTCATAATATTTTTTGGCTTGTGCAGATGCGATCTCTACTACAGAAAGTCTCTTTAGATTTAGGATCATGACATAGAGTCTATAAGTTTTGGGTTTGAGATTTTTTATGTACTCTATTTTGTGTGTCTATGTTCACAAAATAAATTAATTTTTCTACGAACCACTAAAATTTTTTTTGTGTTCAGTCTGGTGTTGGTGGTTTATATATAAGAAAAACGTAAAGAAGACCTGATTTTTGGGGAGAGGGGGGTGCATAAATATAAAGCTCTTTACTTTTGGTATTTCCATTTCAAAAATATTAAGTATATTCTTAAAAATATAATTTGCATGACAAAACCGTACCAAATAATAACAAAACCAAAGAACTAGACTGGTATAGAGATTTATTTCAAACCAACGAACTTTTCGAAATGAGAATATTTTGCTACATATAAATATTTATTACTTGAGATAGTCGAATACCTACACCAATTATTATAACGGTTATTATTTTTTGTTCGTTACAATCCCATTTTCTATTAAATGTCAAACCAAACTTTTTATATTTTTACGAATAAATCCCGCTTAGTTAAATTAAAATGAAATCAATGCAAGAAGTAATGATAATATTGTCTTATGCAATAATAATAATCTTGTTAATGCTGCTGGTGGGTAGAAAAAATGCATTATATTATATCGAAAGATTTCGTCTTCTTAAATCAACCTGCGTTAGAGGTTAGATTAGATGTTTCTGTATTACAAATACGAAGTACTTCTGGCTGAAACCTATTTAATCAGAACTTTGGTATGGAAATTGACAAAGTCGTAAAATTCACTAGAAATTGGGAAACATCAGAAATTTCCAGTAAGATAGTTTGGTAAGAATTATATGTTTACATCAAGGTGAGGTTATCAACACGATGGAAGTTTGGTTCGAACTAATGAAAACATTGAATTTTTTGTATTAAAACATTCGGTTGTCTTATCAGACTGCAGTGACCAAAGTACAAAAATATTGAAAATACTTTGCACTAATCAAAGTATAATCACAATGCCTTAGCGAATTTTAATGATTCCCTACGCTACGCAATTGCCAACCCCTTGGTAACCTCGAATTTTATTGTATTTAACGCATACATGCGATATCTATATGAAATTTTGGGTTATTCTGGATTGATAGCCAGATAGTGCTTTTATCCAGAAAATTTCATATAGGATCTGTTATTAAATGAAATACAACTACGACCCCCTATCGGGGTGCAAAACTCATGGGCCGACTAGGACCTCATGCTGAGTGCTTCGGCCCCAGAACAGATGGTAGGTATTAAAATTGAATTTTCACCGCTAAATTTGTGTTTTGATTACAAATGAAAAAAGGACTAACAGGTGGCCCACCATGAATAACAAAGGAGTGATATGCCACCAGCACCAAAACGCTGAATTTGCGCAACAAATTGCTGATTATTTTTTTTTTCTTCGTTCAAAATCTTATAAACAATATGTCACATGATCATATCAGAATGAGAAAACATGCATCTGTAATCAGCGCCACAATGGTAATTAAGAGTACTAATATGTTTCAGATAATTTTGGGACATTCTTTAACACCTTTTCATTGACATATAACCCTCGTATATTCTAAATACATCAATAATTCGCTACCTGCATCAAAACGATGGATTTATCAACTAAAGCACTATTAACAGAATTTTTGCTTTTTGCAAAACTTTGCAATTGATATTCCACGTGATTGTATGGGAATTAGAAAAATTATAACTGCTGCCACCTCTTTAACGGTAGTTTTAAGCACTAAAAAACATTTTTATTCGATTTACTAGTTCGTATTATACGATATAAGTCACCTACAGAAATTTCAGGCGAATTTCTTCAACACCTTTTCAATGATATACGACAATTATCTATTCTATAATAACGGAAAAATTAGCTACCAGCACCAAACAGTTGATTTAAGAACTAAAATTGTATCGAAATTGTGGTCTGATCCAAGACCAACTTTTAAAATCTCTGAATTAAAATAAAAGAAGATTGACAAATTCGGAAATCCCGACTCATCCTTAAGACTACAGACAAAGTTAGCCAAAAGTTGCCTGCCGAAAGTGAAAAAATCGATAACGCAGATAGTGTCTCGACTTCCTCAGCCGGAAAGTTAGAAAAATTATATAATAAATTAAATTGACCCGCCGGAAAGTAACTAACCTAGAACATCAGCCGAAAATATGTATATATTCGTAACAAACAACAAATACTGCTAAAGTATGTACCGACATTAATTTATTAGCTTCATATGCATATACAATTTAGGGTAGACCTTATTTTCAAAAGTTCCAATATCGAAAAGACACCCCCTAGAAATTTGAGGATATGCTGAAAACTTAAAACGAGAAAATATTAAGTTAATCGAGGATCGTTTACAGGTCGCGAATGAGCGCAAAGTTTTATGAAAACGGTTTTTTTAAATGTTTTCTCTCAAACGAACAGAAGAATTATGAAATTTAAATGGAAATTGTGGTGAATAGACGAGATAATTACCTTTCCAGAACATCAAAGATATCGAAAGTCGGTTGACTAGCCACTTTATTGCCAAATTTCCAAAATACAAAAAAGAGGCCCAATTATTACTATTTTTTATGATATTATGAATTAATTTTTATGATGAAAATAATCAATCTAGGATGAAGTTGTACCCATTAAGGATGTATTGAAGACTTCTGTGTGTAGTCCTTTACGACTTGTAGTAAATATTGCATGTTATCTTCATTTTTTGTTAATTTGATATTATAACCTTGTACTAACACCACGTTCTGCGATATCATTTACGACTTTTATTTAACTGATAATTTTCATTCCGTTCTTGAAATAATAATCTTGAGGCCACATATGTTGCCGGATATGTATCTTTGTTTAAGAAATCTATGAAAATCTTGAACCGAAAATAGCTAGTGTTTGTTGTAACAAAATCTGCTACTTGTTTCGTAATGAATATTTTCCCATATTCAATTTTCAACTCGACGCACTTACTAGGCACTGATTAAATTCATTGCTGCACGATCAGTAATCTTTCACTTATTCAAAACTCACAATATTCTAGGAGTAATGGAACATTTGTTCCATTCACCTTTAGGGGCTCCTTCTGCGCTTAGAATGGGCAAATCATTATTTTCGAACCTCATTTCGTTATTAGATATCCTTTCGCTGTCACTCTCCGATGACGATAATAATGCGTGTGAGTCTATTGGAATTGATTTACGTTTTTCTTCAAGAGATCTTCGTTTACGATTTTTTTTTCCCTCCATACGTTTCGATTTCCGCTTTTCTTTTTCAATTTCATATTGTCTGGCTCCAGCCAAATATTCGCTACGCCCATTCTCACGCTGTGACAAGATTAATCGCTTGTCGTCTTCACTGGTCATCATGGACAAGGCATTGGTATGTGCGATATCGAAAATTTCATACAGTTTACTGTTCACGGCATCTTCTCTTTCACGGTAAACTTTTGAAGGTTTATTTTTATTTTCGTGCTTTTAACCAAAAAATAGACACTTCCTGGATTGTCAAAGCGGCACTTTCACGAATAGTCAATTTTACAGTACCGACCAGTACCCTTCCACCGACCTTAGCACCACTAATTTGACAGTACTCATGACCAAGAAGATAAATTTCTGAAGTGTACCGTAAATTAGCTGCCATATTGTCAACTTTACTGGCACTTTCTTAAAAATATTTATAAAACTGTTGAAAGGACACCCTATTAAAGTTAGCCGACCCCAACCGAAAAAATGTCGATAATGTAGATTCAAACTAATCAAACGAAAATGACAACCGATTTTGTCTCTAACATCCCAGCCGAAAAATGTCGATAATGCAGATACGAATTTAATGCCGGAATGAATTAATTTATATTACAAACGTTTATTTTGTTATTCATAAAAACCAACTAAAAAATGTAAAATAAATTTTCATTCGAAACAATTAAAACTGATATACCAATCCAAAATATTCTAAGTGCCGAATCAGATGTTTGGGGAGGTAAGGCGCGAAATACCTCTATAGTTACAAGTTTGGACAATATTTTAAACGGCACTTCATCTAATAAATATCATTTAAAAACGACAGGTCAATTTTCATGTGGAGAGTTCGGGAAAACTTGGTTGAATATATCGCACACACAAAATTTGAAAATTTCTAAAAATTGACCGTTTAAAGTGTCATGACTGAAAATAGATTCAAATGAAAGGTCTTATTGATGGTCATACCTGGAAAAAATTCAGGTCGATTTTCGGCTGGTGCTTTAATCGTTACAGCCGAATCTGCATTATGAACATTTTTCGTCTGGTATATTTTAATCATTACAGTTGAATCTGCATTATCGACATTATTCGGCTGGAGCGAGTCGGCTAACTTTAACAGTATTGAAAGGACTAGATTTAATTATTAAAAATTTGTGTCCTTTTCTCTAGAAATTAAAAATGAAATTAATTTCCATTTCTTTTGTGGCATATTGGCCATAGCAGGTTATAATTAGTGCGGTAGGCGAATTTAAAAACCACAACTAATGAGACGAATGATAATGACACCATAAAACACAACTAAGAAGTCCTTATGGCGCATACGGTATTTTATGACATCATGAAACATCCCTTTATCTAGTCGTTTCAGGATCTGAATAAAACCGTTTATTATTTCGATTTTTAGGTTGAGGAAAATCTAAAATCATTTTTCTATTTGTTTGAAAGTGAAAATAATATTACTTTTTACAATATTTGCCGTAAGTATTTGGCGAAATACACTTACACTTAATAAATACATTTTATTAATCTTTTTTGAATATTTTAATTAAAAAATTTTGTAATTATTCCGTTACAAAAAATATTTTTTATTTTTATTTTGTTTTTATTTATTTACAATGCAATCTGTTTTGGGGCTCAAGGGCCACCCTGCCCCAGTCAACTCGAGGACGTACGACTATACCACCGATTTAAAACCATCTGCACAATGCAAGCTCTATATAGATGTGTTAGATTTCACCACAGATCGTATTCTGTTTATGCAATTTCACTTTTCACACGCCAAAACTTTCACCACTGTGCCATTTAGTCGGTAATGTTATGCACGTGCAAATTTCTAAAATTTGTGTTGTTTCAGAATGGGTAAACTACAGTTGTAAAAATTTAAAGTTTTTTTTTTTTTTTTTTTTTTTTTTTAAAGGAAAGTATTAATTGTCCAATGGATTTAATGTCCTATTAAGGTCAATTAATACCCCCCTTGCATTCACGCACACACCACCCATTCACAAAATTACAGTATACCACCTGCACATTGCAAGCTCCATGTCAACCTGCACACTGACACGGACGGTGGGCCGGCGCTGAATTCTGCACTCCAACAGAGGCTCATAGTTGTGTTTATTAACATCACCGATCGTAATCGATGGTGAAAATTCGCTTTTCATCCTGCCTCTGGTGGGATTCGAACCCAGTACCTCCCGGTCCAAGCGCCGAAGCTTTAACCACTGCGCCACTTGTCCGGTGAAACTGTGAAAGTTTAAACTGTTATGTCTGTAAAAAGTCTCATTTAAATTTGTTTGTCGATGGTTATCGCTATAAAATGTGCAAGGCCAAGTTTCATGTTGGGAGTTCGGGAAAATTTGAAGGATGTAGGTGTTGACTATCATTAGATTATATAGCAGAGCAGGCCCAGTGATTCGCTTCTTGTTGGCATTTGGTGCAAGGCGTACGGATTATGAGGCGATGGTCTTTGTTACCCAAAACAATATGTTATCGTTTTGTAGTGTCTTTGGCTTGTTCTGATTTCGCAACGTTAGAGTATGTGCATTTACAAAAGAAATGTTGAAAAGACGTGTTTGCAAATGAGATTTTTTCTAGACATAACACTTTAAACGTTGTCTTTACAAATTTTTGAAGTTATTTGTACGTGTATTTCACTCCCCAAATTTTACCGAACTCACAACATGATACTTAACCTGAAAATTTTTCCATCGATAACCGTCGATGAACCGATTTAAATGACACCTTTTCAAGACATAAACATTTTAACATTTATTTGTTGTTTGTTACGAATATATGATCCCAATTGAAATACTCGTTTCGTGTCATTTTAGACGTCTATAGTCACGTCACTTAATGTTTACTATTATCAAGGTGGATTTACATATCTGATGATTTTTCGGCGAAGCTGCTTGCCGCACGTAATTCGGCGATCGCTGTATTATCGAAGATTTAGGTATTTGACGATTTTTCGGCACAGTTTTTGTGTATATGTGATATAACAATATTTTGACACATAATTTAACAAAAAAACAGATGACGTTAAAAAAAAAATTATTCTATGTTTGCTGTGTCGTCGCGCCAAAAAGATAAATTTTGTTCATATCTTCGCCGTGCCGAAAATTCGGCGAAAGAGTCCTTTCTGATTGGTTGAATATGTCACGTAATGTTCGGCGTATAAAATTCGTCGGATATGTAAATCCATCTTCATGGTCGTTTCTTACGCCTATAGTCATTTTAATCGACAAATGTCACTTAAAATGACATTCTTGTCATATCAATTTTACAAGTAAGAACGACGTCGTGTTCTATACCAATTTTGGCTCGACGTATTACGGCAATTGGGTTGGGGTGTATACATATTTTTCACTGATTTTGTAGATTAGTTACTTTCGGCTGGGTTAATTCAACTTATTACATACTTTTTTTAACTTTCGGCTGGAGAAATTGAGACACTCTGCATCATCGATTTTTTTCACTTTCTTGCTTTGTATTCGTCGTGTTGCTTTTTATCTTCGGTTTGGAATGCTCGAAATCGTGAGTGATGAGTTTGTGAAGTGATCTATTGGCAAAACGGGAGATTAGAACGTTTTGATTGCAATATTCTAACCGCCATATCTCCTCCTCCCAGATGAGCCACATTTTTATTCTGTTGGTAGTGATTGTTTTGCTTGTTGATGTTAGGCAGTAATTTGTATTCAATGTGGGCTTACGAGGCGCATAAGTCAGTGTATAACTCAAATTGAGTACCTGATCGGTCAGTAAATTGACAAACACTAAGCCAAAAATTAACTTTTATGGTGAAAGTATGAATTTGTTTGAGTTTTGTCAAGCCGAACGCGAGCGATTTTTTTCTCAGTTTGCTTGGTTGGATGTGTATGTGTCGAACTAACCGCGAGCTAGTTATTGTGATACCGAAGGATAGCAGTCGCTTGTGCCATCTAATCTCTCGAAATTGTTTCAATCGTATAGCTAGTCGATCGAGGATTGTTGCAAGGTTGTGAGAGAAAGAGGAAAGTTTCTAGTTGAAACTATAGAGACTCATGGCACCAGGTAATCCTGAAGTTCCGAATTTTTTCGATATGGAGGTTGGGATCACTGTAGAGGTGGGTGGTTATGCTAACTCGTAAACAGACTTTCGCTTATATGTACATACATATGAGGGAGATGGGTGATAAGTTAGCGATGAGTTTGTGAAATTATGTATTTGCGATACGTGCGATTAGAATATTTTGATTGTAATATTCTAACCGCTACTAGAATAACCTGGTGTGTTAGATTAAAGTTAATTTACAACAAAGGACCACTTATCCTATACTTAAGGTGGTTACCTATAAAAATTACACATGTCGTCTACGCTCCCTTCTCCAAGCAATGCAGCAACAAAATGACTGAACATTTTCTAGAATTCGACGCATTATTTTGTAGAAGCCAAGGTATGTGTTATTCACCGCTCATGGTTGTGATTCAAAATTTTGTTTCTCTCGTGTCATCGAACACATAACTTCTAATCCCAGAATTATTTTCTATTGCCTTGACTAGTCTGACAAAATGTATATAACTTCTCGTCCTTTAATCAAAAATTAGGATATTTGTTGGGGCGCGCCCATCAACTCCTTCTCCGATCTTCTGATACACCAGGTGGTATTGACTTGAATAAACTTCCCAGAACGAAACAATGCACCTGGTACATTTAACTTTTTCTTCCTGTGGTAGAGATCGAAGTCATACTGATGAATACACATGGAGACAACCTCCATGCAGCGTCTATCAGGTTCCTCAGCCAGACCGGTAAAACACTTCAGTTTACACTTTACATCGTATGACACAAGGCATACAATTTTCAAAGGCCAACACCACCACTCTATGGCCAGACACTTTCTTTGCTGGATATCAGTTGGTGAAAGAGGGGTTTGAGCAGGGGATCTATTCTATTCAAACTTCTTAATAACTGTCTCAATAGCCTGATCATTGATGCTATTTCCGTTGAAATATCTCGGAACCTCATTCCTGGCTGTTGCCCGTGTTTGTCACAAAGATTTATCAAAGGTACTTGTATCGCTGCCTCTTTCAAAATTTCTTGGGGTTTTTCGAATGTCCACTACATCACGATTATATCATTAAATTAACATAGGCCTTCGGCTTCAAATCGACTTCGAGAACCTTGTCCATTGTCCATCAACCAACAAAGAGTTTGTCTCTCATTACACTATCGTTCAATAAAATACTTCTTCCAGGTGTTTGATATTTTGGGTAGATTTCCTGCATTTAACTTAATTTGCCAGAGCGCGTCTAAAAAGTCCTGTTGATGTGGAATAAAGGGTAACTTTCTTCCAACCTAATTGAATTTTGGCTTAATGCTTCATTTGGGAGAACGCGCAGCATCCACCTTTCTCAACTATAGTATACGATAAAGTTTTTGATTTAAGGCCTTCTGAAGGTTTCTTCAACTATGATCGTCTCATATTACCCATCCTTCATTTTCAGGTTGAAAATGACTGAGATGAGCCAATAAACCCAATCAATTTTTTTGATTTTTTTTTGCCGATTTCATATCGGTCTCCCAAGATCCCACATAGTAAGGACTTCAATGGGAGATTAAGTATTAATCGATTCGATTTTTGCGCAAATTATTCACAATGATGTGGGACTCAAATTAAGCCGCAATCGCAAAATCTATGCATAAACCGTTTCATTCTCTGCGCGATGAATCGCCTATGTGCCTTTGTTATGTAAACAAAAATGAATCTGCAATCTGCATGCTTTATAGAGCTTCAATCTGTTAGTTTGTAGTTTACCCCACAGTTGATGAACGGAGATAATGGCGAGACTCGGTTCATTGGTAATATTACCTTGGTAACTTAGCAAACTGAAGTGATCTGGTTTCCTCCATGCAATGTTCTGTAGTGTATTCCCATTAAATGGTATACATTTACAATGTATATAAAGTTTCTTTCCAACTTTCATGTAATCCTCTGTTGTCTACAAACGGTGAACACTTGAATTGTTGCTTTCTAAGGTCATTGTAGTTGTATAATTTTAGACGAGACACATCTCTTCCTTATTTTTATTGGTTTGATTATGTCTATATGCCGCTAATCGTTGAGTCTCAGTAACGATGAAATTTATCAATGACGATTATAGACACCTAACAGTTGCGTGCGTATAACACGAATATTTCATTACCTTAGTATCTAGAGCTGATAATGACTTGTAACCCGCTGTAACTATAAGTAATCCGGTTATTGACCACTTTGGCTGATATACTCAGATTAGACCTTCCCGCTACATTATGTTGTTGATTAGTTTGCTTGAATTTAGCTGTTTTATGGCGCAGTATGCTGAATTTTAATTTTAGCTATACTTGCTGCTATTGGTTAGGATATGTGTGCCTGATTGAATCTGAGTTACCCTGCCACTCACGTTTGGTTGTTTTTGGCCATAATAAAATCGGTTCTGAGAACAAGTAATATTATTCATCCATATTGCAAACATTAAACTGAATGAGCTGTACAGATATGAACCTCCTAAATTAAATACTTATGTGCATTACACGACGAATCAACTATATTTTACAGTTTTCAAGTTTGGTCAATGAAAATTTAAATAAATTTTTAGAAATCTCATTAGTTCAAAATCAAGCTACCGGATGACCTCAAAGCTTCTAGCATAATTCATCATCACCCTATTTTCATTATTACTCGTACAAGTTACAAAATATTTTCTAAAATTCTGCAAACAGTAATTTTAATTTAAAACTAAAGTTTTACCAAGCCATATCAATAAAAGTACTGCGCTAGGTGTACATACAAACATAATGTTTTATGTGTGTATACTCGTATGCATGTATATAATTTTAATAAACACAGAACTGCAAATAAACTTTCAAATTAATTTGATTCTAGTTGAAATGATTTTTATTTTTAAAGCTAACACGAAGTTACGGTCAAAGTTATTTTTTTTTGTACTTTTTCGTAAACAGCAGATTTTTATTTTTCGTTTGTTCAAATTATTGTTTGTTGAGCTTTTTTTTTGTTTTATTATTTTGTTGAAATTAAAAAGAATTAAAATTAAAAAAGTTTTCGTGAGTTTTAAAAAATTGCTTTAATACAATTTTGTTCAAATGAAAACGTGTTGTTATTGTTTGTAGTATTTGATTTGAGACCAGCTTGAGTGCTTTCATTATATTACTAATTGTATTTAAAGATTTTGAACTTTTGCAGTCCGTTTTTATGAAAAAGCTACATCTCTTGATGTTTTAGCAGCAAGAATAGACATGCATTAGAATTATTAATACCATATACAGTCAGTACTGCTTAATCGGGATACATCGGGACTAGTAAAATTTGTCCCAATTAAGCCGGTGTCCTTAGTCGTTTGAATTTTTCACTGCAAACTGAGAAATTTACAGAAAAAATCTATTTAGAATTATCAGAATATATTTGTTTAAATCCCGCCTCACATGCTATTCACGAGCACTTGACAAATACCGCGAGATTCAATCTAATTTCGGCTAAAAACTGAGAAGTTTAATTTTTAAATAAGCTCAAACAGCTTTGAATTTGTACGAACATTCAATGTTGTTATTTACAAAACCTTCAAAGAAGTTGCAGCTGCACAGCGCCTTCTGGAAAATGATGATGAAAGGGATCACTGCTTAACAGAAGCAGCAGTATTTCAAATGCCAAAACAGCTTCGAGAGACTTTTGCTTATATTTGTTGCCTTTGTCAACCTTCAAAACCTCTTGATCTCTGGATGAAGTATGCAGATGACATGCCTCTCGATTACAACCGACACCATATTGAAAATGTAGCAAAAAGTTTGGCTCTCCACGATATCAACATAATTCTTATACAGCACGAACTTTCTTGCGCTATGATCGGCTTACCGAAGAAGCTGAATTACGAATTCAACTGCCAAACGAAAACCAGTTTGATTCATTTCATAAAATAACTGCTTTAGTGGATAATGAAAATGTCGCCAGCCGAAGTTTCTATCTTGATAAACCAGAAGGATCTGGCAAAAAGTTTTTATACGCAACATTGATGGTTTTCATCCTGGGAAAATGAAAAATTGTGCTTCCATTTGCAACAACGGGAATCGCAGCTACTTTGCTGAAGGATGGTCAAACAGTTCACAGTGGATTTAAATTACCAGTGCTGCTGATTGACACTTCTGTCTCTGCGATGCGATTGAAATCACCCGAAGCAAACATTTTGCGAGAAGCTTCACTTATTATTGTCGATGAGATTTCAATGCTGACAAAGCACGGACTCCGCTGCATTGACAAGCTGTTGCGTAAAATAATGGGTTGCGAAATGCCTTTTGGCGGAAAGGTTATCATTGTTGGTGGAGACTTTCGACAGACATTTCCAGTTGCTGTGAGAGGAACGCCAGCTGACATCATCGAGTGCTATATAACATAAAATCGAGCAATCTGTGGATAAACTTTCTTCAATTATCGGTTACGATAAAATAGCGAAGTGCAGGTTAAGAAGAGAACAACAACTGGTTGTTATAAGTTGGTATGGGCAATTTTCTTCTTATCAAAGTTACCAACAATGACTGCACAGTTCAAATTCCTCACCAAATGATCGAAACTGGAGATTTGGTTAACAGTATTTTTACCTCAAATATTTCTGAAATGTCTGTGCACCGACAAATCAACAGACTTTTAGGATGAATCGTCAAGTCAGGGACATGGTGCTAGGACAAGCTGAAATTTATTACAGTTCTGATTCGGTGATCTCAGAGGATCCAAATGATGTAAAAAATTATCCAACGGAGCTTCTGTCTTCTGAGAAATTTAAATCGAAAAAAGGAATGTGCAATGGCACTCGAATGATTGTTAAGAAGCTGCACCGAAACTTTATAACAGCTGAAACTTTTATCAGAGTGTAATCGTGGAGATATTGTCTTTATTCCGCGAACTGATTTGGCTCCAACAGACACTACATTGCTATTCATACTGAAGCGACCACAATTTCTGATCAGTCCTGCATACGCCATATCACAATCAATAAATCGCAAGGTCAAGCTTTCGATCGAAAAATTGATTTTAAATTTAGTCGAATAGTATTTATTTAATTTTTTGTATTTGACAGAATATTTCAAACCCAGCTTCATTCATTGTCTTGCTGTGTACTATTCTTGCTGAACGTTTTCTAGTTAAGTTTTAAATTGATGCGAAGAATTTATGACTTTACACTTAATTATCACTAACCTACAACCCACCTACCCAGCAACCACCTACCCAGCACCCACATACCCAGCACCCACCCACCTAACCACAACCACCTACCACCAACTTAAAACTATCTACCCTCCATTATTCACAATTATTTTTTTTCCAAGAGTACATTAATTTTGACGGGCGGCTTAGCCGCTCCCGAAACAGCTAGTGTTTCAGATTAGTAACCAAACATCAACCAATCCGGTGGTATATGGCAAGTACTCGTGAATCGGCTGTGAGGCGATATTTAAGCGACTATATTCAGATAGTTCCACTGATTTTTTTTTTTTTAAATTTGACCTTTTTATAAAATATTTTTTTTTATTATTAACAAAATTTAAAATCTAGGATCAATTCGAAAATTATTTAGTTTACAATTAAAGTATAGTTGTAATTTGCGTGTATTTTCTGTCATGACAGAAGTGGTACTTCCATATTTAAAAAATTTAAATTTCGGGCTGAAAATTCGAACTAGCTTCGTGGAGGTAGGTTAATCGTTTATGAAAATATCATCGGTTTCAGTACTGCAAACGTATCTCCTAGAAACGTTGATCAGGTGAGTATCTCTAAGAATTACATCGTTTAACAAAATGGACAACTGAAAATCTATATTTCAGTCGTACTGCTTAATGTCATCTTGATGAGAGATAAACTTTTAAAATTTTGGACAGAATTTTGTAAAAGTGTCCAAAATAATTTTTGTGGACAATATTTTTTGAAACCGATATTTGAGCGATACTACTTTTGATTTTTTAAAATATGGAAAAAAATGATTGTCGTAAAGTGATTAAAATACTTTCATTTAAAAGGTTTAAAACTAAACAAATCGTCGATAAGATCAAAACAGTTTTAGACGAACATGCACCTTCAAATGCAACCATATATATTTGGGTAAATGAATTTAAACCTGACTGCACAAGTGGTCAGCAATTGATGCTGAATGTTTATGGAGGTCATAAGAGGTAAGAACACCAGAAATGGTTCAAAATGTCTATGAAATCTGACTGAAATTTTGATCGAATGACCATTTTTAAGCAACGTTTGGAGGTGTTTCAGCGTAATCTTTGGATCCATCACTACACGCCAAAATCAAAGCAACGGGGAGAAGCTCAAGTGCTCAAAGAAAGCAAAGGTTGTTACATTAGCTGATAAGGTTATGGCCACTGTCCTTTGAGGCGAAACACAGCAACAATTGAATGAATTGGGCTTCAAATTGCTTCCTCATCCACCATATTCACCAGACCTAGCCCCATCACTATACGATCTCCCAATTGTTATCATAAATTGAAAGCTTTAGAAAGAAGTGTTTTTGAAAAAAAAGAAAGAAGTTTTACGACAAAGAATTTTTGTTAAAAAGCAGTTTTATTTTCGCTTAAATATTGGAAAAATAACCTGGGCTGATATTATCTCTGAATACATTTACAATATATTTGTTTTTAATGGTTTTTTCATGGAAATGATGTTCTTTCAAAATGTTTACTAAAAAACGAAAAAGCTCGTATGGAAGCTTCCACTTCCGTTGAACCAATATCAGCTTAGAATTACTGAGGTTCTCCAAAATATGGAAAAAAACTTAAGTATTAAGTTTTTAAGTTTCACCCCAATTAGTCGATCTGTCCGGGCGGTGGAGAAGCTACATGTTAGCTAGCTGTTTTTAACTGCGGTTACTTTACTACGTAAAATTAAATAAAAATGGAGATAGCTATCATAGAGCTACTGCTTATGGATTGAATTTGCCACTACTAAAAGCACCAATATATCAAAGCCAGCTTTGGTTTGGGAGCAGAAACAGCAACTCGGATGAAACTTTTCACTTATGGTTTTCTCATAAATTTGATGATGTCCATGACATTTGGTTGAAATCGGTCCATCAGAAGTGGAGGCCATAGAAGTTTTTTTGCTAATATTTTGAAAAGTATTTGTTAGTTACAAGAAAAACCATTATGAACTGCAAGGTTTTAAATAAATGTAACAACAATATCGGCCCAAAAAAGATTTTTAAAATTTAAGCGGGAATGACGATTTTGACAAAAAAATGTTTTTTTAAGAAAAATTTGACATCTCAACTTAAACGGATCGGCATGAAACTTCATACTTAAGTTTTACCATAAATTGGGAAATTCCATCGATTTTTGAACGAAATCGACCTGTAGTAGCAGCTTTTGCTAAAAAGTTACATCTTTTTTTACCAATATTATACATCTGTACAGTCCCGGCGGATTGATTATTCGAAAACTACGTACCTAAACTTTTTCCATTAAAAGGGAGATATTTGCGACATTTCTCGGAAATCTGTGTACCGGAAGTGGATAAGATTCAAATAAATTTAAAATTTTAATTTTTAACCAACAAGAGTTTACCTTAAGTCCGTATTTTGAAATTTAAAGAGGGGTAATGTTTTTTGAGTATACAAGACTTTTAACAAAAATCCGGTAAGTTCAATTTTTTGCTATACAAATCAGAAGTGTTGTATTCGCGATCTACGTTTACATTCATGGTAAAAGAAAGTGTGGTGTTGGCCACACGATATCCACTTCTCTATGTTTTTACAAAAAATTTCTATTTACACTGTTAACAAATGTGCACGCGCGCAAATGCCTATGTGAAAATTAAATTTTGTACAAAAACAATAAGTTTCTAAACTCGCGTAAATTTCTGTCCAAATTTGTAAAAGCCTCCAATAATTTAAAAGTGTCTAGAAAGTTCCTCTCGATTTGTTCGAGTTTTTCGATAAAGGCGGCATCGGGCGTATATCATCGAGTATCAATAGAATTTCTGTGATGCCCATCGAAGGCACGCTATCCACTGATGTAGAAAATGTGAGATTCTTCTTGATTTGGTTTGTTTTCAAATATGTTGAACATGGTACGATTGATTTGAATAATCAATGAAAAACATGAAGATGTGGATATCGTGTGGCCGCAACAGTTTCTGTTGTCAAACCATCGGAAAAAATGTTAACTTTGTCCATCGCCGCTAGTTTCCGTAAAACAACAATCTGGAACTATGAGTTCCGGCGACTTTGACGTTCGGTGTTTCGTGAGATTAGTTTTTTCTAAATTTTACACATGGCTGCCATTACTGCTAGTGTTCTTATGTGTGTGACAACTAGCTCCTAATAACTGGCTGTTGTTGAAACCACACATTTCGGAATTTATTCGTCGTCGGCGCAATTTTGAGGGGAAAACAGTTCCAGCATGTTTAAATAGAACTTTCAATTCACTGTAATATTGGAATCGGATGCACACGTTCTGAATACAAATTCACAAATGAATGTTTTGAGAATTTCCATACGACAAAATGGAAAGTCGCTAAAAAACAAGTAAATAGATAACAGTCTCAGTCGTCACATTATTAAAGACACTTTCAATGCCGAAGAATACTATTAAGAAGTATTCTTGCGAGTGTAGTGATTTTGTTACATGCGCATTAGGAAGCGAAAAGCTGTGTCTGTATCTTTCTCTTACAATGCGTTAGTTGAGGTTGGATCCTGCTACTAGGTTTATCTCTAGCGCAAAGATGTACATCGTACAACGGATATGTAACGAAATCCCGGTTTTCAAAATTGCGGTTTCTCAAAATCCCTGTTTTGATAAGAAAAATCCCGATTTTTAGGAAATCCCGGTTTGAATTTTTAAAATTTGACATGTGGGAAAAGGGACTCTTAAATGATTTTTTGACAAAATTCAGAAATGAGCTTACGATAAAGTTCTAGAAATGGCTAATAGAGATGGAATTTGGCCATTTCTTAACAGATTTTGTTGAAATTCGATACGTGCGATGGAAATATATTTCTAAAATGATTTTTTAATAAAGTTCTGAAATATGGCCATCGCTATGGAACTAGGCCATTTTTAACGGATTAAGTTAAAATTCGACATGTGGGTCCTCAATGGGATTCAAAAAATGCATTTTTGATAAAGTGCTGGAATAAGCCGGATAGAGATGAAACCTGGCCATTTCTTAACTGATTATGTCGAAAATCGACATGTAAGAGCTAAATGGGATTTTAAAAAGATGTTTAATAAAGTTCTGGAATTTTGTCATTATAGATGGAACTAGGCCATTTCTTGATCGATTATGTTGAAGTTCTTCACGTGCGATGGAAATGGGGTTCTTAAACGATTTTTTGATAAAGCTGTAGAATATGGTCAATAGAGATGGAACTTGGTCATTTATTAAATGATTATGTTTAGACTTGACACGATCTAAATGAGATTGAATCATTTATTTTTGGTTAAGCTCTGCGTATCTGGACAAAAAGGCGATAAAAATCATTTTAAAATCTTATCACACATGTCGAATTGTATCACAATCTGTCAAGAAATAGCGAAGTTCTTTCGTTAATGGCCATATCTAGAGTTTTAGCAAAAAAAAATTCTAGAATCCCACTTAGAACTTACTTGTAGAGTTTTAACATAATCAGTAAAGAAATGGTCAATCCCTATCGACCGTATTCTAGAACTGTACCAAAAAATTAGTTTTGAATTCGAATCATTCACTTAGAATATAATTAGTAAAACTGATCCTTTATTCCCTACATGTTTTGGAACCCCGCTCTATTGGCATTTTTTTGTAAAGGGTCTCGGAGGGCAAAACGGAGGAGCGATGTGACTTACCGAGTGCCCGCGAGGGTTATTGAAGCCTGTACAATTCGGTATGATATTAAAGGTTTCGACAGGTCGCATGCATCGAAGGGACAAATGTGTCAAAGGGGTTACATTTCGTGTATGGAAATATAATTTTTTTAATTTGTTTTAAGGAATATTTCGTATTTTTTTATCAAATAGTAATGAATTTGCTTAACAAAATTTTCCTTCACTAAAATGTATCACTGACTGGATACGTTGAATTTTGACATTCGGCTTCCGCCCTCAATTATATTCGAAAACAAATTCGAAAACAAACAAATTTTTCTAGTAAATTTTTGAGCAAGATATCTTATTTTTATGTTAAAATATTTATTAGTCCGGCCAACCCGAAATAATAAAAAATATTTTATTTCAAAATCAAGACTTTAGAGCTAGAAGAAAAGAAAACCGGGATTTTGAAACCGGGGTTTTGAAAACTGGGGTTTTGAAAACCGGGATTTCGTAGTACACCCCTACAACCTTTCCAGAGTTTTAACAAAACAACCGATGTGAAGTTTGTAATAACTTGTCCTAAAACGAACAACTAATGTTTATAATAAAATTTAACAGTGTAATTTTAGTGCACGTATTTGAGCAAAGAAAATTAAGTGGAATGGGTACTCCTATTAAAAGGTTCACCGATTTGTCATTGTTAATAGTTTCTGTACCCTGTTGGTCAATTTATGCCGAAACATATAGTTCCGACACGGGAAATGTATCGGTTCCGTTGAAAAATTGAAAAATTCTCCAACCTTAGGGTTTAAAAGATCCACAAATTATTTGATTACGATAAGTTCTGGAATCTTGTGGCATACAACTTATGAATATTACACCCAATGTTCCCCTAGATTTTCCGGAAAATTCAAGTTTTTTAATTGGACTGGATCCAATGAAAAATTTATGAAGTTATCACTTTGGACGGCAGTCCAAACGAGTGACGAAAGCACCTACTGTGCTGGAAGTCGAACGATATATTATACAGCAAGTTTCGAACTTTTTCACTTTGAGGCCGCCAGGGTCATGTTATATACCATAGGAAAGGTCTTGAAAAATAAACCTAAATAGTGTATAAAAACATGAATTTCTACCAACATTGAGTGGAGATATGACCTTCCAAAAATTGCCCCAAAAAATCAGTTTTTCGCGTATAACTGCCCCAAAAAATGCCCCAATTATTTTCTAACTGGCAAATTATGATTGTAGGCGTCAATACCAATTCAACGACCCCTCAAACGTCTAAAACGGTAGATTTTGACCAAAGTTATGACAAATTTAAATTTTTCTATGACGTCACCAAATAATCTTGCTTTGGTATATATGTTTGTTTGTCCGTACCTCTTTTATTTGATCTCATATTTTCAGGGCTTGTAGTACTTAAAAAACTAAGCAACTTTTGTTCTACAACTTTTTGATTTGGCCGCCATGTTGGCCGGGGCCGGCCTCTGAACGGCCATTTTTGGCCATTTTGCCACGTCCACAGTGCTGAATATATTCGACATACCCTGGACATATGCATATCGTTGGAAAGGTATTGACGCCAGCTATCAAATAGCAAAAAAAAGAATTCAAAAAATTAGGTTGGAGGGTCATTTTGGCCAAAAAACTGAAAAATGCGAAATCGGCCGGCCACATTAGGCCGAATTGCTAAAAAATGAGCCCAAGACTTTTGGTTCATATTTTCAGGATTGTTAGCCACAAATCTCACCTACAATATGACATCAAGGGTTTGTCCCAGAAAACTCGTATATTTTAGATATTGACCTCCATAACTTAAAAGCCACCTTAATTTTTTGCAAAATTTCATTTTTTGGCTCAAATGCACCCTAATATCGGTCCGTTGCGGTTCATAATGATAGTGAATCAACGTATTACAATGAAACAAATCGTCGCCTTAGTATTATCTTGTCGTAAGTCCAAATATGTCATTTTTGGGAAATTGAGTTTTAAGTTTGAAAGCTTATTTAGATGGTATAACATCGAGAAGTGTCTAATTTAATAGAATAATTCCAAACCTATCTTACCATATATTGATTACCACTTCCTACAATTTAGATAAATCCACTAGTTTTTCCGGAAAATCACGATCAGTTTTCCAATTTGTCGTATAATTTTCGAAGTTGTACCAAACAATGGACTTACGATAAAAAATTTGCTCATACGACAAACACCTTCTGACTAACAAATACATAAATCACAATAAAATTTATGGACTTACGATAAAATTTGTAAAAATCTTAGGAGACGTAAGATTATTTTATAAAAATGAACGTTTGACTGTTAATGGTACAAATTAGAAAGCAACTAAAACATTCGTAAACATCGTCTGAATGTATCTTTTATTTTCAAAAACAAATATTCAGTAGTTTCAAAATAAAATAACATATTAAAAAAAAAATCAAAATAAACAATAGGAAATAAAAAATAACCGCGATTTGCACCATTCAATAATAACCAGGACTGAATTAAAATTGCGATTAACCTTTATATATATTCCACTCACGTGGTGGAGTACTGTGATCTTATTGGTTTATTTTGTGACAGAAAAAAATTGGACGTATATCAAAATATTTGTTTATGCTGGACATACGACATTTGTATTATAAATGTGTGTTAGCGACTTTGTCGTATCTCCAGAATTTGTGACATACGATATAAATATAAACAGTTTATGATGTTGTGTGGATTTACGATAAATAAATTCTCTGTAACTCAGAAACCATATAACCTAGGATAAAATGGATTGGAGATTTAGAAAGAGGAAGAAAAACTAAAAATACTAGTATAAAAAACTGAAAAACGACTTTTTGGTACTTACGACAAGATAATACTGAGCCGACGAAATATAAATACATCATAAAAAAAATGAAAAAACTGACAAATTGATGTGATCGAAAAAATCACCAAAAACATTGAACATTTGAGTCTCCTTGCATAAAATCGATATTTTTTTATCATTATGATGATTTCTTTAAAAAATAGATCTTATCTCCCCTCCCATCGCATGAAGATGGAATATCAGCGAGAGGCTAGCTACCATTAATTTTTGTTTCCAACTAACACACTAAAATATGTATATTTTATTGTATTGTTTAAGGAATCAAAAATGAATGGTAGCCGCATGCAGTTAGTGACAAAACAGCAAGAAACATCCAAAAAAAATTGTTGAATTACTCAATCGAATTTCTACCAAAAACACATGCATCTGGTCTAAATTTTTACTACTCTGTAACATACACTAAAAACTAAACTACAAATGTTCAGCCGATAGCATACGAGAACCGGGTGTGTAATAAGATCACACCCGGCATGACCTGTTTGTGGCATGTGGTAAAGGATTCTGAAATAAAATCTACTAAAAGACTACAAAATGAAGATTGAAAAATTGCATGCAAAATAAAGAAATAGAATCGTCTTCCAGACACTAGAAACAGTACACCAGAACGTAGGTTATTGTGCTGAACATAATAAAAAAAACTACCTACCTGAACCTAATGATGAGACCTGACCCTACTTTTCAACATAAAAAAGATAATATAAGTCTTTACTATTTCGAGGCCAACAGCATGGTGAGATTACGCCATCATCTGCTCACTTTCCAATCATAAATCGTATTGAACCATTCGTCAATAGAAACAATTTCGTTCTATTGTTTTTCTATTTTTTTTATTGAAACAGTTTCGTTCTATTGTTTTACGTTCTATTGTGCCTCATACACAGATGCAGGCCACTGGAGTGACGAATATCGAGAGAAGAAGAATGAATCATGCACATTTCGTAACACACAGCCGACAGCTGTGTGAGAGTATGCGTAATTCATTCTTCGCCTCTCGCTATTCGTCATTTCAAAACTCACAACAATTAAAAGCCCTGAACAAAGTCTGAAACGCAGATACCAATATGCAAGAAACTACAGAAGATTGTATTGGTTACACTAACAATCCCATGTTAATTTTTTTCTTTCGTACCACTACTTATTAAACTAGTGCCCACATACGATGTACACATATACATATTCTAATACAACTATCTATAGTGTAGTTTTTTCTGTATTTGTTGCATTAGCATGGCTTTGTTGTTCGTTTTGGTCATTTCAATGCCACGCATCTGTGTATGAGGCACAATACACGGCCACTTGTGTGCTATCGTGTGTGTGTGTGAACTCAAACTCGAAGTCAAAACGACTGACAACAATAAAACGAATCGCAATTCAATTCATTTTCAATTAGCCTTGCCAAAATCATTGATATCAAATAAAAAACCTCTTAACGAGGTAAATGTTCGAGTGACGAAAGCCGAATTCAATTCACAAAATTTCTGATATCAAATTTGTGCCGAAAAAAACAATTGTATTCGATTTGTCAACGATTTTTCGGAATGTTAGTGCATTCGACGCGTTTGTTTACATTTTTCTTTCTAGCTGTCAAAAACAACAACTTGTCAACGGTTTTTTGAATGTTAAACAACAACGCGCTGAATGCACTAACATTCCGAAAAATCGTTGACAAATCGAATACAATTGTTTTTTTCGGCACAAATTTGATATCAGAAATTTTGTGAATTGAATTCGGCTTTCGTCACTCGAACATTTACCTCGTTAAGAGGTTTTTTATTTGATTCGTTATTCACATAATTATAGAAAATTTTTGATATTACATATTTATTTTAAAATGTAATGTAGTTGATCTTCTTGATGTAAATTGAACTGATAATATAATTTAATAATAATTTACACTGTTAAATTACGTTTAAAATTAAATTTTGTGTTTAAGACAGTTTAGGACAAATTTCACGTGATTATATAGTCGTATGAAGTTTGTCCTAAAATTTTTTGTTGCTTTATTGCAAAGTTATAACAAATAGAAAATAGGACGATAGAGTTGTTGGTCTTATTTTCCCAAAAACAAATCCCGGCTAAAGTTTACTTTACGTTTACAGTATGTTTAACAAGAGCGTGTACGGCATAACTGTACTTAAAACTACAGGATCAAATATGAGCGAGGCTTACATCGGGTTTCTATTGATTCCTCTTGGACGCTCTAAAACAAACATTAATTTAACTGCAACTGTTTATAGCGGATAACATATCTGAAAGAAATGAGTACGATTTAATTTGAAGCGATGTTTTAAAGTGCACAGCCCCTAGGCCCATAAATGCCGGTTGCAAGTGCAGCAAAATATATAAAAAAGTCGAAAACATAAAAATATAGTATAAAAATGTTTACAATTTGCGAGTTAGAGGCAAAATCCGACCCACTACAAAAAAAGAGGGTGAGGCCATCATACAGTTATTTGCTGAAAATTCTTTGTTCACACTGGCTGCAGCTGTGGTAAAGTTGGCAGAAAAGAATATTATTATACCAAAAACAACCATACGAAATATAATTATGGAACATGGGTACGCATATGGAAATACTTTGGTCAAACCACTGGTAACTCAAAAATACATGAAAAGGCGACTACAGTGGGCGAATGAACATAAAAACGAGGATTTTACGAATGTTGTGTTTACAGATGAGTCATCCTTTTGGGGTTTTAATGTTAGAATGCGTGTTTGGCCAACTAAGCAAAAAAAAGGCTTGTCCGAACTTTGAAGCACCCGCCCTAGCTCCATGTATGGGGATGCTTCACCAAACAAGGTTTTGGTAAATTAATCGTTTCCACACGGAACCTAAACACACTTTTCATGAATAAAATTTATGCACGAGGTTTGACACCACCTGTCCTTAAATGGTTTGGAGCGGGGAACTCTAATTGGATCTTGCAAGAAGACAACGATCCAAAACACCATATCCTACTCTGTTCGAAATTTAAACTTAAAAAGGGCATCACAACATTTGATCAGCCGTCTTAGTCACCTAATTCCAATCCGATCAAAATTTATGGGCACTCATGAAGATTAAGCTGAAAATGTACCACAAAAAACATTTGTGCGCTCTAGCGCGAGTTGTTAGGAAGATATGGAAAAATGAATTACCACAGTATGCAGAAAATTTGGTTTATAGTATGGACAAAAGGAGCCAGGCAATTATTACCAGCAATGGTGACTTTACTACTACGTTGATAGTGCCCAAGAAAATACAACAAACGGGATGATCAATTATCCGGGATGAGTGGGACTTCCCGGATAATCAAAAATCCCGGTTAATCGAAATATTTTTACTAGAACTAAAAAAATACCCGTTAATCAGATGAAATTCAGGTTAACCAAGAAACTAAAAAATCCCGGATAATCGAGGTTTAGGAGGGGAAAGCTATATTTTTCCGGAAAATTTCCACATTTTCCGGGAAAATTTTCACTTAAAAAAAATTGCGTATTATTTTGTTCAATGTATTTTGAAAAATTATTATAAAAATTACAAATGTGTAATTTTTATAATAATTTTGATATTACGATTATATCTTAACAGTTTTTCGACAGTATGTACAAATAATTTTTACGGGAAAATTTTGGGAAATTTTTTTGAATTTTTTTTTATTTACTTAGTCTAAAATTATAAATAAAATTTGACACTTGAAGAATTGTATAAATTCTGAAAAAGCGGGGTTTGGGGGTGGCAGCCTCCATCCTCTAAGGCAGGCATGTAAACAGGCGGCCCTCCGACTAGTCGTATACGGCCAGCCGACATCTAATATGCGACATGCTAGAATTCTTAACAATCTTATTTAACAGTCACAATTGTGGTCTTACTTTGGAAAATATTATTCCAATTCGAATAGGAATGTAATTTGTGCCCAAAGTAAGAGCCAAGCAATTTATTTTATAATTTTATCGGTTGGTACAAAAATCTAATAAAATCAAACGAAGCATGCGTTATACTTTTATGTCATAACAAATATTTATGAAAATATAAAATGCGTTTTCGTCGTAAATGTGTCTTATTTTTCAGATTAATTTAGCATCGGAGATAATTTTTTGTATCGTTGATTTATATCGTTTGGTTCTTAAAAAATTTATTTTATTGTTGACAAATTTAAAATTGACTTTTTCTTGTCAAGACGCCATCCCATAAAACAATAATTTTCGAAAAAGTTGTTCTAGTGGTCAATAGGTTAACTTTGCGTAGAATAATTTTATTTCTATTCCATCAAAAACTTGGAATGAAACTATTCTGGTTGGAATGAAATGTATGGCATTGTTGTTGTAAAATTCTCAAAGTAAGGCGCTAAATGTATTAAAATTATATTGACAAAAAATATTCAAAAAAGCATAAAATAAAATACATCGGGGAAATCCCTTAATATAAACATTGGAGAATTCTCATTTTAGGAAAAACTCTTATTAAGTGAATCAAGAAATAACGCTATTAATCTCTCTGTCAACATGAGCAACGAACAACTTCTCCTCAACACGACATACCCATATTATAATACACATATGCTTACTCCATATTTTTTAACAAAGAGATAGGGTAGAAACTCCTGACAATGTTCCTCACATACTAATTTAAGACAATAGTGACATGCCTTTCTGGCGGGTCGTCGTTTCGTGATTTTCAGTCATATAAAACAATTATTCCTTTTATGTTTCAGGCGACCTGTTTTCTATCTTCTAGTACCAGAACAAGAACTATTGAGACGGACTGGAACCAGAAGATGGGGATAGAAATAATTTAGATACCTCTCCTATTTTCCGCATCAACATTGCTTAGTCCGTTTCGTGTGTTAAATTTTCGATATATAAATGACGTTGCTGCTCGTTTTTCAATTGAAGGCATTGCAAGCGATTTACCTAACTTCTGCAAATATTTTCTCCTTGAAAAGGTCGATTTTGACAACTCAGGGTTGTTAGTTGAATAAATTATATCCGTAGCTAATGCAGCGACATCCAACATCGTATCCACTGCTCCTTTCGTTGCATTATAATTATTTATAATATCAGGCTTTTTTCTACACCACTTACATTTTTGTCATAATGAAGCGTGGATAAGAGAACCACAGCTTTGTTTTTTTGAAGTAAAACTTCTTTAGTCACGCTTGACTTGGAGGGCAAATGCGTTACGAAAAGTGTAATCGAACGAAATCATTTTCCTTTAGTATCAGGATGTGCCATGACAATTCAGGTGGAACATTAGTTGATACCATTTTATTTTAATAAATGGTTAAAAAAATTGGAAAATAAAAAATAAGAAAATTGGTAAATGGAAAATTTTAAAATTATAAAAATTGGAAATTTCGAAATTTGTAAAATTTGAAAATTTGTAAATTGGAAAATTATAAAATTGGAAAATTGGAAAATGGGTAAATGGAAAATTGGAAAATATGAAAATTGGAAATTTGGAAAATTGGTAAATTGGAAAACTGGTAAATCGAAAAATTGGAAAATAGGAAAACAAAAAAATACGAAAATAGGAAATTTTAAAGTTGGTAAATTGGAAAATTTGAAAATTGGAAAATTGAAAACTGGAAAATTGGAAAGTCATAATATAGACTTCTATGTCACTGACTGACTCACTCGAGAACGCACAGGGTGACCAACATTTTTTTTCTTCTATATTATAACATCTATGTCACTCACTCACTTAGTCACTCCAGAACGCACAGGGTGACAAAAAAAATTCGTCCGTGTGATATATTTTATATAATATGTATTTTTTTCTATACTATAGCTCCATTCCACACGAGTTATCACAGAAATCGATTTTTTCTTCGTTTCTTTCCCCGTTTGCCTATGATGCAGGTTTTAATGCGACTTAAACAAATTTTCGATGTAACCACACTACACAAACATAAATGAAATAAAAAATATTTCTAGGACATTTTTACTATGCGAAGAGATTTCAAAAATGATTTTTTGTCCATTTTGTTACATACACATAAACATTATCTATTACGACTAGTTGGCCTTGAAAAAGTTACCAAGTTACAAGGTTACCTCTTGTGGCATCAGATATAAACGGCTAGGTGACACTACTTCAGTAGTGTGGTCTAAAGCACACTTAATGTTTTTTAGGTATGTAAACCACATTGTCAGGTTTTAATGGAAGCATAATTCCGTAGTTATTTCATCAAGTCAGATGTTCTACGTGTTTGGGCTGTGTTATGGGTTTTACCACATCTTTTATGTGTTCTTTAAATCTTTATAAGTGCACGAAAATAATAGAATTCGCGAATATCTATTTCAAATGTCGATCGTATTCAAGTATCATAATAATAGTAAGCAAAAAAATAAGATTTCTAATTATTGTATAATAGGGAATATCACAATAATTTTATAATGATTTCTATTATTCTAATGTGGTAAATGCAAAATGAATACAAATTACAGTTGAAGTTTGTCTTGCAACTGATAGTGCTCCTGCTATGACTGGTGTTCTTAAAGGATTTGTTACAAAATTAAAAGAAAAACGCAAAGAGCGAGGTAATGATTTTCTTCCACATTTCCATTGCATTATTCATCAGGAAACGCTGTTTAGTGAAAAATTTCACTAAAATTGTAAATTGCATTCGCGAGGCCTTAATCATCGCCAGTTTATTAAATTTCTCGAAGACATAGAAAGTGAATACACCGACCTACCTTATTACATACAAATTCGATGGCTTCCTAGCCATAAATTATTAAAGCGATTTTTTGACTTGTGGGACGAGATCGCCATTTTTTTGGAATTGAAAAACTATGAATGTGGATTATTACAAGATGATCAATGGATAAAGAGCCTGACTTTCTCAGTTGACATTAGAAATCATATTAGTCAACTTAATCGTAAACTGCAAGGCAAACATCATGTGGTTACCATGTTATTTGACAATATTAACGTTTTTAAGTAAAAATTATTACTTTGAAAAAAAAGCAGCTTCAAAATGAAAATCCATCTCATTTTGAATGCTGTCATTCATTATTACAAAGCTCACCGCGAATGAAATTTGCAGAGTATGATGCTAAAATTAAATAATCAGTAGAGGAGTTCGAACGAAGATTTTTGGATCTCAAAAAATGTCAAAATCTATTTCACCTATTTACTTATCCTCTTTCAGTTGATGTAGAAACCGTTGATGATAATTTACAAATGGAATCGATTGAAATTCAGTATGATTCCGAATTGAAAGAAAAATATATGGAAGTTGGGAGTCCAAATTTCTATAACTATTTATCTGTTGACCGATTTCCAAATGTATTATGTGTAATTAGGCATATTTTGGCTACGTTCGGTAGCACATATTTGTGCGAACAACTCTTTTCCACTTTAAAAAATAATAAAACTGCGAAAAGATCAAAATTAACAGACCAGCATGTACAATGAATTTCATTGAATTTCAATTCAACCAAATTTTGAAGATTTGGTTAATGAAAAACGTTGTTGCCAAGTTTCTTCAAAAAATAATGTTAACTTGACAAAATATCTTTGTATAACTTATAAAGTATATTTTCAAATGGTTGAATTTCTGAATATTTTATTTTGTATGGATTGCTAGAGAATGTTAATAAAAATAAATACGATTTTTCTTAATTTTGTTTTTTTTCTGTAATGCGGCCCGCGACTTGATGTTTAATGTTTAACTTGGCCGTAGGTGACAAACGAGTTTGACATGCCTGCTCTAAAGTATACATACAATGAATTAAAAAAACATTAAATAAATTTTATATTTACAAAAGTTGTTTTTTTTAACATTTGTGGCACTTTCAGAAGAAACGATGAAACCTCTTTGATGTGTGTCTGCAAGGTTGACGAAGTAATTATTATTAATAAAAATTAAAAATGTTCCGGAAAATCCCAAAAATTTGAGGATAAATTTAGCTTCCCTCTCCTAAAAACTGATAGAAAACAATCTTGCATTTAAAAATTTTAAAAATGTATACAGCCTGATTTTCTCGATCTCCTTTGGAGCAGAATTAATTGGATAAAGACAGTTCCAGTTCCATTACATACTACAAAACAAATACCATTTCACCACTAGCAATAATTGTATAAATAATTTATTCGTGTGTTTGTTTCCTTATCATTTTTATATCGAGGAACAAACAAACGAAAACAATATAATCATAATCCTTTAAGATTATTGATTGGGATTACATAAAACAAACAAAACACATACAAATAGCATTACAACAAATCAGGAACAAAAAAAAAATAATCTTCGTGCGCTTATATTTGCTATTCCAAGAGTAATTGGAAATGTTTGTACAATTTGCCATTATACATTTTTCCAGAAAATTGGGTAAAACAAAATAAATATGGAAAACGTTAGGAAAAGGATTAGGTATGGAAAAATTGTATATTTTATTTTTACCTAATTAATAATATTCAATTTTTTGTTTGTTGGGTTTGCTTGTCTTCTGGAATTTCTTAAGAATTAAAATTTGGGACATAGTGAATTTTTCAATTGGGGATTTTATGGTAATTTCAATGCTCATTGTGTATTTAGTGATACCAACATAATTTAATTTTATGATTTAATTTCTTTGTTTGTAATAAAAACATTTTGGTTGGTACGTTGATCTACATAGAGAGATTACTATTAAAACACATAAATATTGGGTGTTGGTAGTTTTTTAGCACGGGTTTTCGATATTACATGCTTACATGAATAGGTTAGTACAAATTGATATAAATTACTTGTGGATACCTAACCACAAGCATATTGTTCAAATTTATATCCTTTTTCTAAATATTTATAAACATGGAGCGTTCGGTTATGCTATATCCATTCGTTTGGATGATAAAATCGTTGAAAATACCTACCACAGAATATGTAATAATAACACATATAGGTAAGGTAAATTTCGGTTCTACTTGCTATATAGAAATTATACATATTTTTCGTGTACATGAGATACGGTGGATGAAATCGGAATATGAAAGTGTAAGCATATTTTTCATGTAGCATTATTAATGCGAGAGTCCACATGTTCGATATTTAACATAATGAATCAACGTGCGGTTAGTAAACTATGCATGTGTGCTCAGTGGATATGTGTTGGTCTTATTAAATTTAACTGTCCATTATTTGTACTTTAGTATAGATATTTTGCATCATATTTCATAATTAAGGTAAGAATAAAGCTACAGTAAGTTAAATTTTTTAAAACACCAAGGAAAAATTTTCGCCTCAAGTTTTTACGATGATATAATTGTGATCTGGGTTTAAGAGGAACTATACCAAATAGGTAGTAGTGATTGGATTCTGCTTTGAATTTTAAGCAAAAATTTATTCCAATTTGAAATAGTTGGAGATCTGTGGAAATTTGAATTCCCTTTGTAAAAGATGCCGCACTTTAAATGCGTTCTCGTAAAGTGCAAGAATATTTACGCAGGATACCAATCGCAACATCATCCGCAAGGACATTAAAGCCGCACCCTTCTAGTTTGAAAAAACAGGTAATTTATGATCAAGTACCAAAGAGGATGTGTAACGATTCCGAACGGCATCGCTAGAAGTTTTTTTTAATTAATGCATTTGAATTTTTTTTATGCGAATCGCCTGAATGACGTTGGGTGTAAAGCAGCAATTTGCATTTGAAATTCGATATTTGAATTTTCATTGATAAGCCCTAAATGTTGACTACGATATTGTGTAGTTCGAACCATTAATTGAGAGTGATCGGAAAGTAAAATTATCGTTTGATCGAGATAATTTAAGTCGATCAATTTTGAAAAAAATATCGAGTGGTCAATACAGCAGATACAAGTAAATTAACAAAATTAAGACTTTAGGCGCAATTGTTTTTTGCTGGATTTTTTTTTTAGAAAAAAAAATTGAAGAATTATAAGATAAAGTGAGAGAATTGAAGAGAAGAATTATAAGATAAAGTGAATGAAATTAGATAATTTAAGTTAAAAATCGAAAATTGTGTAAAAGATAATTAACCTGTAGTTCATAATTGGTATAGTTAAGTGATTATTAATTCTAGTTAATGTGTTAAAAAATATTAAAAGAATCGTTTTTTTGTGCTGAGTGACAAAAAGTGAACATATACAATTTATACGCCATTTGTGCGACAGACCATTTTTGTTTGAGTGAGAAAAAGAAAAACGATAACTAAAATTAAAGGTAAAGAACAATATAAAATTAATTCACATGATAGATGTATGATGAGTGTCCGAGAAACAAAAATACTTAGAATACCGACATTTTTTTTTGGAGCGTTGCACAAAACAAAATTTAAGTTGAAAATCTATTAAGAAGAGATTTACCACACTTTAAATTAAAAAAATTAAAAACCAATTCCCTCAAATAAAATAGATTAAAAATTTTTGAACGACATTAAAGTTTCGGTTCACAGAGCTGATTTAATATAAACCATCCCGAAGAAAACATTTTAATATAAATTTTTCATCTTCGCTTAATTAAAAAAGACTTTCAGCCCGAAAAATAATACAAAATAACAGAAAATTAGAATCCATCCCAATAAATATATATAAAGTTTTGCTTTGGATCCCTAAAGTTTGATCTTCTAATTTTTAAACTAAGTATGCAGTATGTGGATTAATAAAAATTCTATAATTGCTATAATAAATTCCAAACATAAAACATCCTTCATAGTTCGACAAATATATCTCAGTTTAAATGGCCACAAATGTGGCATGTTTAATAAGACACACAATAAAACAGATTCACAAGGCCATAACCATACCATGGGGAAAAGGTGCCATGTGATGTATCTCTGTTCAGGTTTACAAATATAACGGAATATGTTAATGGCTTGGTAAGGCCATCAGCAAAACATATTCGCAAGGCCATTACCATACCATGGGATAAGTGTCATATACAAGCAATTTGCTATCCAAAGATTTTGACTACGCCCCATGGTTATATCCGTAAACCTCTGTGAACGGAGATACACATGTTGAAAAATGGCCGTTTTTATTCATGGCGCAGTCAAAATCTTTGGATAGCAAATTGCTTGTATATGACAATTTCCCCATGGTATGGTAATGGCCTTGCGGATGTGTTTTGCTGATGGCCTTATCAAGCTACTAACGTATTCCGTTATATCCGTAAACCTCTGTGAGCGGAGATGTACATGTTGAAACATGGCCGTTTTCATACATGGCGCAGTTAAAATCTTTGGATAGCAAATTGCTTGTATATGACAATTTCGCCATGGTATGGTAATGGCCTTGCGAATGTGTTTTGCTGATGGCATTATCAAGGAAATAACATATTCCTTTATATCCGTAAACCTCTTTGAACAGAGATACATCACATGGCACCTTTTCCCCATGGTATGGTTATGGTCTTGTAAATCTGTTTTATTGTGTGTCTTATTAAACATATGCCACATTTGTGGTATGTGTAGGCCATTTAAACTGAGATACATTTGTCGAAATATGAAGGATGTTTTATGTTTGGAATTTATTATAGCAATTATAGAATTTTTATTAATCCACATATTACATACTTAGTTTAAAAATTAGAGGATCAAACTTTAGGGATCCAGAGCAAAACTTTATATATATATTTATTGGGATGGATTCTAATTTTCTGTTATTTTGCATTATTTTTCGGGCTGAAAGGCTTTTTTAATTAAGCGAAGACGCAAAATTTATACTAAAATGTTTTCTTCGGGATGGTTTATATTAAATCAGCTGGGGAGGCCCTCTTCTCCGCTGTAACTTAGTGAGCATTTGTGTGCTTAATGCTGATGGTCATTGTATTAACTGGGAATATACCGTTATATCTGCCAAGCTCTGTGAACCGAAACTTTAACGTCGTTCAAAAATTTTTAATCTATTTTATTTGAGGGAATTGGTTTTTAAATTTTTTAATTTAAAGTGTGGTAAATCTCTTCTTAATAGATTTTCAACTTAAATTTTGTTTTGTGTACGTGAGATTGTTTTTATTTTTTCGGGATGGAAATTGATTTTCTCCATATATTTTTTTGATTTTTCGGGCTGAAGAGTCTTTTAATGAATTTAGCGGAGAAACGCACCTAAATTGTAAAGGCGTTTTTCGGGATGGTTTTCGGGCCAACTTCACATACGTTATTCGAGTTATGGTTGTACAAAATAATGTAATACGCGCCAAAAGGCATTACACCAAATTAACGAAAAGCGGATCATCTTTATTTAAATAAAAGTCAAAAATCGAGCTCACGGCGGTACTTTAATATCGAGTATTCTTCCACGAGTTCTGATAACGTCTAGCATCCTTTTTGGCATACTGTGCACGATGTTTGCAATACACTCCTGAGGTATCATTTCCAATTCTTGCTGCAGAGATGATTGAAGATGACCTTGGATTTCTGGAACGACTTATTTTTGACTTAAACGACACTCTAGCATATCCCACTCGTGCTGAATGGGATTAAGGTGAGGCCTGCGCACCGGCCAAACAATTCGATCAATTCCCGTCTCATCCAAATAATTATTGACATCATTTGGGGTCTGGCGTTGTCAATGTCATGCATTAATAATTGAAGTGTCCGAAATTGTTTGACGAGCAGGGTACATATATTCAGCACTCAGCAAAACGCTGAATTATAACCATGTTAATTAAGTATATATTGGTCTGTAGATAGACTGTAGTATTAATTTACACTATAAGTTGTTATAATCTGGACCAAACAACCATTCACACGAATTTTGATCCACATATAAAAAGTATGCATCCATCGCTGATCTCGATATAATCCTCCGTCTATACGAGTGATGATGAGTTGTGAAATAAAGGGTTTTTCAAAGTTACGCGTAGATGTCACTAGTAAATAATTTCTAAGCGTAACATTTTTTTTATTTCATCTTCGGCATTTGTGAAGTAGACAGATGTACAATTTTAACGATAGGTGTTTATACACGCTAGAGAAACGCATTAAATTTATTCAAACTTATTATGAAAATCATCGATCTTTAAAAAATACGTATCGTAAAATTTGTGATTTTTATGTGTCCAAATGAGTCAACAATTCAAAGGTTAGTGAACAAATTTGAAGAGACTGGTTCTGCCGAGGATCGAAAAAGGTCTAGCAGTCCAAAAAGTGGACTTTCTAGTGAAAACATTGCTTCTGTGTCCAAAATTGTAGCGAAGGAACCTTCAACGTCGATATCACGCATTCAGCTATCGGCTGTTTCGCGAATTTTTAGATAGATTTAGAATAGATTTACATTTGCATCCTTACACAATTCAATTAACACAAAAATTAAAACAAACAGATCCATTATCAACGCATTTTTTTCGTCAATTGGTTGTTAGAACATGGTGATGGTTTTCACAGAATTGGATGGTTTCATCAACAAACAAAATTGTCGTATATATGTCGAATCTGATAAAAATCATTACACCCACCAAAATGGGGTGATGATGTAGTTTTTGGGCTGGCCAAATCATTGGTTCACTTTTCTTCGAAGATGCAAATGAAAGAGCTGTTACTGTCAATGGGGAGCGCTATAGACAAATAATTGAAAATTTTTTGTGGCCTCAACTTGAACAAACAGACACAGAGTCTTGTTACTTTCAACAGCATGGAGTTACGAACGACACAACACTTGAAAACAGTCAACTATTGCGGCCTAAGTTTCCAGATCGATTAATTTCACGTAATGGTGACATAAACTGGCCACCTAGATCATACGATTTAACGCCATTAGATTACTTTCTGTGGGATTTCTTGTAAAGTAAAGTTTATGTGAATAAACCAACAATAATTGCATAGCTGAAAAACAACATTCGGACCGAAGTTGATGAACTTAAGCCGGTAATGTATGAGCAAGTTCTGAAAATTTTGATTTTCGTATAAAAGCCAGCCTGTTGTAGGTGTACTAGTGGTGGACATTTAAATAATGTCATTTTTCACATATAATTGTTAAAAGCCTTATGTTTGCAAAAAATGAAAAACACCAGAGAAAATCTAAGTATTTCCATGTTTTATATTTAAAAAAACATTTAGGCGCGACTTTTGAAAGAACTTTTAGCATCCCAAATTAAATTATCTTCATGTCGGGTGGTATCTGTTACTGGATTAAAATTGAGAATTGATTAGAAAGTATTTTTCATTTTCGCGTAAATTTTTTATCTACCGACAACCAAACTATAAAAATACCGCACCAGTAAACTTATTTTTTTTATTTTATCTATGTATAGTACTCCCGTTTGAACTTATTTTATTTCGTCGAACTCGATATATCCCCAAAAACGCTATTTCAATTTGATTTCATTTTTCTACTCAAAATATTTATATTTTTTGCTAACTCAAAATCGCACCATGTCTGCCTATTTACTATCGATCTATCCAATCCATCTCCCGGTTCTTCGACGTTGTGTGTTGTATTCATTATGTTGAAATCAATTTTCAAATTGAAATGAAAAAAAATAAGAAATATATTTGGATATACCCAAAGGTTAGGTGAAAATTGAAAACTATGGCAAGCAAACCGATTTGCGTTTTATGTTATTAATTTACCTAATGAAAACCACCTTTCGATTCGCGTGTTATCAACACCGGCATACAGTTTTAATAAATTCTAATCGGAAGTAGAGCGGCGAAATCATAAATACTTATAACGAAACAATTTCCGAAATAAAATAAATTAAATAGCTTTTGGATGTGAAAGTTCACCACAAATAAAAAAGTTTAAGTATTTCTTCTACGTATTCTTGTTTACCGTCTTCGTTGTCTTTGCACATGGTAAAATTTTCCAATGGAGCGTACTATTCTTACGCGGTGATGAATGAATATTAACATTACGTACCGTAAGTATAAGTGGGGTGTTTGTTTTACATGTGTGCGGGGCGGAGGGGCAAATAAGTAAAATTCAAAATACTAAACTTTTATTTGCTTGGGAAAAAATAATTTTCCATCATTAATTTTAAATGCTCTTCGCTTAGTTTCTACTTTATTTTGCTCTCTCTGTGATTGTTCGTTAAAATTAATTTTCTTTTCTTAAATTGCAAGGTAGTTAGCGATTTTTTGCTTCTTATTGGATAAGTTAAATGTTGTATATAGCATGAAAAAATAATGTTGATATTTTTTATTTCGTGGTAGGTATTTAGCAATGATGCGGTGATGAAACAAATTTTGAATATTTCTTGTACAAATCGATTACGTAAGTGGATTTTAGCCAACGTCATTTATCGGAGGGTGTATAGAAGACCAAAACAAAAAGCGAAATAAATGTGCGAATCATTTACATAAATCTTTTAGTAAATTGTACTAAAATCTAGATTTAATACAGTGTTTGGCTTGACGAATCAAAGATTACGGAAAATGTTCAGAAACCTCCGAGATACATTTTTCCGCACCCCTAATGTCCCATTCATTATATGGTACATAAACTATTTTTATAACCAATAGTCAATAATTATCGTTTCACAATCCAAAAAATCGGCGCTAGCTTCTAAAAATGTAGGTAAAAACAACAGAATCCTTCGAGCAGAAAACTAACAGTGAACAATTATAGGTTAATTAAATGCACCATTAAAAAATGTTGGGCTCCAAGTGCAGTAATTATGAAACTTCTTGACCTCGAAATTTGCAAATTTGTATAGCGGTGTTACCGTGTTTTACTAATGATTAAATAACACACACTATATGTTTAGTTATACACTATTTATTTATTATTTATTATAAAATATTATTTTTATAGTAGTTCACAAAATGGTGTGTGAACGATTGTTCTGCACTTTTCACTTTTTATTATATTATTATTTTGAGACTGTGTCTCCTTGAATTTCTAAACGCGACTCTCCTTTTTCGTTTCTGATTTCCGGATCGTCGATAAATATCTCGATATTTATCGATCGTCGATAAATATCGAGATTCGCGGAATTACTTTTGTAGTTGGTGAAATAGCTCTATTCAGCAAAACGAGCAATGCCTCGTAATTAAGCGGCGCGGTGATTAAATAGTTTTGCTACGAAGAGTGCCATGAAGTGAAAAGGATTTTTAATGATTTTTGAGCCGCTACATTTGCCATTTGTTATTTTACTAAGGCCCGAAAAAAGGGTTTTTAAAAAATTCTCTATGTGTCTAATGTTCTGTGGGTCTGTAACCTTCTGCGTTTTTTTGGTTGCTAAAGAACATACTGCTGGATTTTTACCACAAAAATGTCTCTCCAATATCCAGTGCCATACACACCTCGCGGGAAAGATCGCTAAATATTATGTCGCCATAGCAAAAGCTTCTCGGTCGTAGTTTTGCACCATAAGGTTTTGTTTTGCTCCGCTTGTATTCGGCATTATTCCAGAAAGTGCATTGCTAATGAACGTTACAGTGCTTCTAAAAGTATGGGATTACCATGAATATTAATCGTTGGTGGTGGGGTAATATCGTTTACATGTTGGTGTTGAAAATAACTTAGACAATAGTACATTTATTTATTGTACATATTTCCATTTTGAAAGCTTAGATCAAAACATATACACTAACATTCTGATTTGCGTCCTAGATCGGTTCCAAAATAATTGCACGCAAACAGAAACAACGCAAACCGAAACACTTTTATGTAATCCATATATATAAGGGTCTTACAATAAGCACGCTCGAAATTTGTCAGGTTATAGCAGCCATGTTGTTTAAGCAGCATCTGTCAATTTTGTTGTGAATTGTAAAGGGTTACCTCCTGTCAGAGTGCAGAACTCATGGGCCGATACATTTTTCATGTCAGTGCTATAGGCTCTCATGGAACTATGGAATGTGCAAATGGTTCTACGAAAATCGAACCTAAAGGTCTATGTCCTGGATTGGCTACTGCGTAAAGCAGGTTAGGTTAGGTTAGGTTAGGTTAGAGTGGCTGCTATCGCACACTTAGGCCAATAATGGCTATTGTGATACCACAGGATCCAATCTCCCCTTACTCCCGCTGAAACCAACAGCTACTGATGTAGCGTAAAATATCTCGCACCCCAAAGTCCGCGAGTTCAGAAAGGCTGTCCATGGTGTACACACCCAAGTACTTACGCCTTTTGTATGATAGTGCTGGACACGAGCATAGGAAGTGAACTAACGTCTCTTCCTCCTCTTCGTCCATATAACTTCTACAAAAGTCATTCGTCTCTAGACCCAGCCTTCTCGCATGTTCCCCAAAAAGGCAGTGTCCTGTCAGTATCCCTACGACCAATCCTACATCTCGTTTTCCCAGGGATACAAGTGCCTTGGAGCGCCGCAGGTCCAGTTTTGGTCAAATCTGTTTTGCTACCCTGCACGTAAGAGTGTTGGTCCACCTCTCATCTGTCAAGGCGATTGCCTTTTTACTGAGCGTCAATTTGAGCGCTGCTATAGGCCTCCCCAGACCGGCCCTTTCCGGTTGCATCTGGAGAGTCGTACCGTAACTAGCTAGTTCGTCTGCCCTGCAGTTTCCCGTGACGTCCGAGTGACCAGGGACCCAGATTATCTGGATACTGAAATACTCGCTCATCTCATTAAGAGATGATCGGCAATCCAGCGCCACCCGTGACTTCAGGGAAACCGCCTCTAGTGACCTGAGTGCCGCTTGACTGTCCACATAAATCGCGATATCCTTAACAGATACCACGTTATGCTTCAACCATGTCACGACTTCCCCTATCACCACCACTTCAGCCTGGTACACGCTGCAGTAGTCAGGGAGACGAACAGAAATATTAACATTGAGCTTCTCACAGAAGACTCCGGCTCCAAATTTGCTGTCTAGCTTAGAGCCGTCCGTGAAAAATTTCAGTGCCTCGTTTTCCAGTATTGATCCATTCCTCCAGGATTCCCTAGAAGGACAGATGATCCGGAAACCTATATCGAAGCACAACGTTGGTTTAATATAATCTAGATTTACCAGTTCCTCCCCTAGTGATCTAACTATCATCGAGTGTCCCGCCTGAAGACACTTCCACTGAGAGACAGCCGAGAGCCTTGTAGCCACATTGGCTGCCATCTGCTTACCAAAAAATTCGATTGGAATAAGATGGAACATAACCTCTAAAGCGCGTGTAGGTGTTGTCCTAAGCGCCCCGCTTATAAGCATACAGGCCGTTCTTTGCACCTTCTCCAACATTCTTATGTAGGTTACCTTTTCCAGAGCTGGCCACCACACGCTCACCCCGTACATCAGCACAGGCCTTACCACTGCGGTATAGAGCCAGTGTACCAGCTCTGGTTTCAAACCCCATTTCTTACCTATGGCTTTTCTACACGAGTAAATGGCTACATTAGCCTTATTTACCCTTTCTACAATGTTAGGCTTCCAGCTGAGCTTACTGTCCAAGATTATGCCCAAAAATCTCGCTCTGTCAGCAAAAGCCAGTCTAATGCCGTTCACGGTAGGAGGGCTAACTACCGGAATTTTATATTTCTTAGTAAATAGTACCAGCTCTGTCTTGGAGGGGTTGATCCCTAATCCACATTTGCTGGCCCATTTCGTAACGATCAGGAGTGCATTCTGCATAACATCCCTAATCGTATCCGTATACTTACCTGAGATAGCTGTCGCTACATCATTTGCATACGCTCTACAACCCCTATCCCCTCTTTCTCCAGTTCCAACAGCAATCCATTCACCACTGCACTCCAGAGAAAAGGGGACATTACTCCTCCCTGCGGAGTTCCTCTAACCACCCGCCTTCTAATGGTAGACTCCCCAGTTCCGAGATAATAATCCTGCTTACCAGCATCTGATTTATCAACCTACTTATAGGATAATCCACCTTCAAAAATGACAATCCTTCCATGATCGCCTCCGTTTTTACATTATTATAGGCACCATCAATGTCGAGAAATGCTACCATACAATACTCTTGCGAGTAAATTGACTTCTCAATCATGCGTACTAGATCGTGCAGAGCTGTGTCCACCGACTTTCCCTTACAGTACGCATGCTGCGACATTGCCCAATTCCTTGGCTCAACTTTTGTTCGAATAAGTACGTCTATCAATCTTTCCAAGGTTTTCAACATAAAGGATGATAGAGTTATAGGCCTCAAGGCCTTTGGATAAGCCTGTGAGCTTTTTCCCGATTTCGGGATAAAAACTACTCTGACTTCCGTAAATTTCCTGGGAATATAGACCAATTGCAGACATCACCTGAAGATAACCTCCAGCCAGGGGAGGATAACTGCAGAGTTCCTTTGGATCTCTGCTGGTATAATCCGATCCGGGCCCGCCGATTAATAAGGCTTAAAACCGTTCAGCGCCCACAGGATTCGTTTCCTGTCCACGATGCCATCCACATCTGCTAAAGGTGTTCCTCGATGAGCTTTAGGCTCCATCGAGTCATCAATGCTTCCCGGAAAATGGGTCTCAATGAGAAGCTCAAATGATTCCGCACATGAAGCTGTCCATAACCCGTCCGGCCTAATTAAGTAACTAGGACTGGTTGGGTTAGTAGATAGAATTTTCCTTAGGCGAGAAGTCTCAGAGGCTTCCTCCATTCTACAACAGAAGAGTCTCCAAGACCCCCTTTGTGCCTTGCTCAACTCTTTTTTGTATTTTCTCAGGTCTTCCTTATAGGAATCCCAATCCCGACTTTCCCTGGTGTTCTTAGCCGTATTAAAGGCTGTCCTACACGCTCTCCGATAGGTTCCCAACTCCGTGGTCCACCATGTCGGTTTCTGCCTCCTCCTAGGTTTTATCAGGGGACACGCAGCATTAAATGACAGATTGCATGCTTTTGTGACAATGTCAACCATGCCATCTAATTCCTCTACTGTCGCCGGAAGTCCAGGAACCTCCAGCGGCAATAGTTCCTTCAACACCTCCCCATATTTGTTCCAGTTTGTCCTTCTGGGATTCCTAAAGGCTTTCCGGATCAGTTCCCTCAGATTATCCGGTGGAACCTCCTTCTCACGATCCATATAGGCTGAGGCTAGCCATATTTTTTCACAGCCTACCTCAGCGCTCACCGTTGTAACGTCTCCGCTACTAAATTGTGGAAGAAGAAAAATATTCAAATTATTTTTCGCTAAGATACACGATCTGATCTTTTCAGAGTTGCTTGAGTATAATAATTTATACCCTTTCATTCTGAGGCCACAGATCCTGTTATTGTTAATCCAAGGTTCTTGGATTAACACCAAGTCCTCATCTGACTTAGTCAGTCTGAGCACGAGAGCTGCCGAGGCAGCCTTCGTGTGATGTAGGTTTATTTGTACAATGCTAACCATTGTAATCCACCTTACTCACCACTTCATGCACTCCCTGCATCAGGATAGTGTCACCTGGCTCGTTGGTTTGGTTGCCAACCCCCTCTCGTCGTGTGTTCGACGGGTTGCCCCCATCGGACTTAAGAGAAAGGAGGCTGCCTCCCATCACCAACTTCTCTTCATCCGAAATATCGGAACGGCTACCCTGGTCGTCCTCAGCCCGCCTGACCGTTTCCTGCCGGGTCCGTTTGCCGACGCCCCCAGGCTGGTGATCGACCCAAAACCGAAGTTGATCACTCCCTTAGATCTAGCAAGGGAAACCAAGGATTCCTTATTGATCAGCATGATTGTCAATCTAAAGCCCCCCTGGCCTCCTCCTGCTTCACAATCCTCCATCCTTCCGTTGGAAGATCGGGATTACTGGCCCGGATAATCTCAATGATCTTCTCTGGCTTATCCGGCTCAGTTGGTAACCAGACGCGTGCCCTCGGCCTGATTTCCCTTCTGCTGACTGCTTCAAGCCTCGCGCCCGGCCACACCTCGCCTACCTCGGACACTGCCCTTTTATAGAGATTGACCGATCTCTAGTCCGAGCACGCAGTTTGCTTAACGTGCCCTTGGTGCCATCTTGCATCTCTGCAGGACGGGGGGGATGCCCCCGCACTCCTAAAATGGAGTTTAGTGCATTATACACTACTCTCCACTTTTCCGATGTGATGCTCCCATCTTCCTGACCTTTGTCAATAACGGCTAGCACCAGCACGTGCTCCTTCAGGATTTCACTGAATAATTTCAGTTTCTGCTTCTTAGGAGCACCCGTCGTCATGTCTGCTTGCACTTTGGCCCGCTTACTGCCTTCTGCTTCAAGCTCATCCTGGGACCTCTGTCTTTTAGACACAAGGACCCTCTCCGAGCTATTGCAGCCGACACTTTTCTTAGCCCATGCTACAGATTCCTTCTGCGCAACTGTAAGCTGCCCCTAAGGGGTCGCAGCCAGTTTCTCCAGAATTCTAAACGCCGACCGTCTCTCTCTGTACCGTCGCTTTGCTGGGGGGATCTCTTTCGGTCCCCCGCTCTTCTGTTTGGCGGTTCCGCTTTGATGCCATGGTGTTGCTTACCCCTGCCTCAGAGGAGGGAGCTCCACCTTTCTGGTTAGAGTTACTCCCCTCTATAGTACTTTCCGGTTTTTGGTGGGTACCGGTCCTCTTGTTTTTATTATTTTTCCTAAAATCTTCAATTTATTCCCACGAGTATCGGAGAAATACGTCCACCTGCGCAGAGATCCGTATACGCAGGTAAGGCTAAATACAACTGGAGGTCGCCAGGTATCCAGAGGGCTCCGTTCACGACTGGGCTTTGTTAAATGGGGCCCCAGTCTAGTCGATCATCAGCACGGGTCGCGTAACACCTTAATCCAGCCCATTGGCTCACCGAGTACCCCACCCCCACGCCCCGCCCCTCCAACATCCACCCACTCATTCATCCATCTATATGAATATCCCAAACAAATGGGACCCATTTCATTCAGGGGATTCCCGTTTATAGGGTTCCCTACTCACCTACTCACTACTTGGAGGCTCGAGAGCGCAGGGAAACGTGACGCTCAGTTCACCGTGGTTGTGGTCGATGGTTTTATGGCGCCATCAGTTCACCTTTCCCTACTGGGTATCATAGGCACTCAGAACTTAGTGAACAGAGGTTAACCATTCCCCCGTTCTCTGAGACTCTCCTTCCAGCAGAGCTGTGGTTGGGGACGGCTTATTTAATTCATCGCTAACCTATCTATCGATAGGCCGTTCACAATCCACCACCTGTGACCCCTCGATAGCTGCAGCTCGCCACGGGCTGCGTAAAGTAGGAGTAAATTAAAATAAATTTATAGCGTTTAACTAATTAATTTATTTCCCGATAGATGTCTGAAACCCAACTTTGGCCATTAAACAATTATTTTTAAAAAATTTAAATATTCACGAACTGCATCTACGATCAAAATTAAATATCTTACGAAATTTGATTAAAAACGGAAATAATTTGCAGGACTATTATGAAGAATGTAAAATAAATGTTTATGTTTGGTAATACAAAGCGGTCTAGCTAGTTTTTCGTTCATGTTACACGCTGCGATAAATGCGTTGATTACGTGACATTTTAACTTAAAATGTTATACAGAAAACCGATTTAACAGACTAATTGGGGAGTCCGTTAAAATCGATTGTTCGTTAAATCCGAATGTTTTTAAATAAAATCTATTCGATCGAATTTTATGGGGCGGAACTCAATCATTTCTTTGCCGAGTGTATTGGGATTGGGTATGTTGGATGGAAATGGGTTTCTTAAATGAGTTTTGGAAGAATTTCTGGAATATCTCCACCTGGGACGGAACTTGTTCAATTCTTAGCCGATTATGATGGAATTGGGTATGTTGGATGGAAGTGGAATTCTTAAATGATTTTTGGAAGACGTTCTCGAACTTGATCAATTCTTAACCGATTGATTGTGATGGGATTGGGTATGTTAGATCAAAATGGGTTTCTTAAATGGTTTTTGGAAAAATTTCTGGAATATGGCCACGAGGGATGTAACTCGGTCAATGTTTAACCGATTATGATGGGATTTGGTATGCTGGATGGAAACGGGATTCTTAAATGATTTTTAAAAGAAGAATTGGAATATGTGGCCATGAGGGTTGGAACTCGATTAATTCTTAGCCGATTATGATCGGACTGAGTATGCTTGATGGAAATGAGATTCTTAATTGATTTTTGGAGAAGTTCTAGAATATCGCCGCCTGGAATGGAATTCGATAATTTCTTAACTATTAGCGGTCTTTCTTAAAGTAAGCGGCTCGTGATGTTAACATGTTTCTGATAAAGCTGAAGGTCTTAAGAACTATCACCAGTACGTGACCCACTCATGTAATTAATGGGTTGAGCAGCAGGCCAACTACTTACTCTCACAAAAAATCACGTTATGAACCCTACACAAAGGGCTCGGATAAATTTATAGTATTCTTAACAACAACGATCTTGAAAACTGTTCATGGGAACATGGAATAAGATGTCTTCTAAGGCCTTTTCCAGAACATTTTGAACCAAGCGGAAATTTTACTTTTCAGATACTCACAATACAAGAGCATAAATGGTCTGGGAGTTAATTCCATAAAACAACCAATAATTACACTCTCCACTACAGCAATAGTCAGTAAAGAGGAAAATTATGATTCACTTTCTCATCCTCTGGTGATTACAGCAATTTATCATTTTATAATCCCTTATACATATATCCAACGTGCCGAATTCCATCATTATCGCTTAAGTAATAGCCGTATCCGGTTCCAGGTGGCCATATTAAAAAATTTCTTCTATAATTAATGAATCTCATTTCCATTCAACGAATCCAATGCCATCATAATCGGTTAAAAACTGCCTGAGTTCTGCCTAAAGTAGCCATATTCCAGAACTCCTTAATAAAATCATTTAAGAATCCCATTTCCATCCAGCATACCTAATCCCATCCATCCATCATAATCGGTAACCGAAAAACGGAAAATAAAAAATTATCCGTTAAATCGGGGGTCTGTTAAATCGGGGTCCATTAAATCGAGGTTTTACTGCATACCGTTAAAAACAATTTCAAATTTTTCCATCACCTCCAGAATCACACTCCTAAAATGCGCGAACTCAGCAAGAAACTGCAGTGTTTGGTAACCATCGAATTCTTGTAATTAGCGATGTAATACGTGCTTTTTAATTTTTGACCTTATGTTTTACGAAACATTTGCGGTTCAGGTGCAGTTTGAACCCCGTTCGTTTTGTTGAGTTTATTTTCTAGTTTTCTACAAGAATTTTTATAGCAGTGTATTTACTAATAAGTACTTGTTTATTTTTGTTATTTAGGACATATTTCATTATCTTTCGATATTAAATTTCCTTGAAATTTCTGCCCATAATCTATCTTGGCTCTTTACATCAAAGTAATTTTTATTTACTTTGTAATATAGCTATGGAAAGCGTTTATTTTTTCAATGAATTCCTCAATTTTAAATTCCATTTTAAAATAACGTTATTTTTGTCATCGTTAATATTGAAAATAAGTTTGTTGTATGACTGTCAAACAATTTTTAAGGATATGTTGAAAGAACGAAAAAGTAGGAAGTTCGTCTATCTTTTTCACACGTACCGTTTCGCGCCGACCATTGTGTTTACCTATTCGTTTTACGTTTTAAATTATATGTAATGTGACATTTTCTACTTTGACAGATTAATGAAACGTAGCGGGGCGGTATCATATATATTCCAATCAAACAAATTCTGGTTGCAAAATTTTTCTGTAATATTAAATGTAAAACGCTATATTAATAATTTTTGCCAACGTTACGGAATTGTATCGTGTGGTACGCCCACTTATCCACTTTTACAAGGAAATATTTGCATTAAATTTAAAAACCTCTATAAGTCGCTTAATACGATAACTGATGAGTATAAGCACGTACACATTCTTTGATCCTTCCCGATTCACTTTTAAACATTTCAATTATATCCTTTTCATACACGATGACAATCCTTATACAATAAAATTTCTCAGAATATTTATTTAATGTAAATAAAATGAAGAAAAGGAAAAAAAATCCAACCCCATCACAACAAAAATATTTTTATTCGTTCGCTTAATGTATTTTTATTAACTAATTAAGTTTATTATTAGAGATGAAGATTTTTGTTATTCCATTGGTTTTACATAAAATATTAATCAAAAACACAGTTAAAATATGAAATAATTACAAGCAACCTCAAAATGAATAATGAAGAAATCAACCCAAACCAAAACGTCCCCCCTTTGTGTTTGTGTTTGATATACACACATGGCAGGGCCTACGGAATAATATAATCATTAACTTTTTAATGGTAATGTTAAAATAAAATCTCATATAATTAGTAAACATGTAAGATACAATATTTCTTGTCTTGATATACAGTTGGTTAAAAATTACCTGGCATTTGGAACGAGTACGCAGCTGACGTACGAATTTTTTACTTAACTACTGTAAATTATATATGGTAGAAAACCCCAAAAAGGGTTTCCTTTTTATTTTTCGTACGTTTCCCGTCTTACCTTACATATGGAATTTTCTTTATTGTTTCCTTCTTCTTATCACGAGAGTGTGTGTGTAAACATATGTGTGAATATTACGGAAAATAATTGAAATAATAAAGTCTTTAATAATTATAACAGTAATAATTAAAACAAATATATGCTGGCACAAAAAATGTTAAGCATGAGGGTAGTCCCAGCATCATCGAGTTTTCATATCCTATTTACGTATAATATACATAAATCAGAGTTCTGAAATTTTTGATATATAAACATACGTGTGGTGTGTGTATGTCGCATTATTATGTTCCAAATGATAACACACAACGACACAACAAAAAAAAATGTTTTATTTTATTTAAATAAATTGTTCCTAATATACGATACAATTTATTTACAAAATCATTAATCAGATTTTTCTTCTTCAGTCAGTCAACAGGAAAAATATACGGATTTTTCCATACTCGTCGTATGTATGTACCCATATTACGTACATACGTGTGTGACTTAAAATTATTCATGTAATGAAAAAATAAAAAAAATAAGAGATTTCGTTCGTATTTATGTGAGTCTGGGAAACGTATTTGTTTGTCTTATCAATTTAAGAACAGTCTCTGTCATATTTATAAATTATAATTTGTGTTTATTTATATAAATTTCTATGTAATTTGAATTATGATTTTATGGAGTAGTATGTGTACGAAAGCTTAAAGGTTTTGACATAATCGTATTTTTATTTTAAGTAAAAGCTTTGTGCGTTTACGTAGAGCCATCTAGATTTTTCTACAAAGCTACAAATTTGATTTGAGAACATACAAAAAATTAAATTCAGAGAATATATATTTTTTCTTGTTAAAAAATATTTAAATAGTCGACTCATAAAATTGTTTCAATTTACTTGTAAACCCTTTAATGCTTAAGCAAAAATCATAAAGATTCACAATGTTGTTAAAACTCGTGCAATTTGTCCTTTGTTTATTCACTTGGAGAAATTCAGAATTTGTTAAGCTTCTGTTCGGTGCTTTTATCCCAATAAACTCAGTGGGAGCTGAGTTTTCGTATTATGGTTTTCGCCTTTATTTTGGCGAGTGCACATCTAGTAATACTAGGGGAATAATAATTTTTATAACAATTTTTTTTTGACATTTGTGGTTTTTGTCAATAGTTTTGTTGTTGTAATCATATATTATTCAAATTTTGTGTTTATAAATTACGGTTTTTTTTTTATTAATCTGGAATCAGTTAAAAATCATGTTGTCTAGTGTCGACCTATCTTTTTCTGATAAACAACATGGAAATATTAACGTGGTACGGATGCGAAAATATCGAGATTTTTCTCCATCACTTCCGTTAATTTCGAAAATTGGCTGGCATTTGTTGTTTTCTTCATGTTATAAAAATTTTTTTATTTTGACTGTGAAATGAAAACACAAAACCAATTTTATGAGATTCGCCTACAAAAAGATTGCGAATCATTTTGACAGTTCAGCTCGTTTATGTAAAAATCGTAATACCAAAAATGTGAATTGGATTCGCCGGGAATGTCAAATGCGAAAACCATCGTACCAAATTGTACGTTTGACGAGTTGCATTCGCCGGGAATGTAAAATGCGAAAACCATAATAGGGGTATGTACTAGTATATTCTTGCCTTGAAATGGCCAACGTTAATGACAGTCCAGCATCCTTATTTTCCATGTGAACGGAATGTATTAATTATCGGCTGAGTTGTGATTTGGCATGTAAAATTATGGGGTGCTTAGTGGAACATGATATATATCTATTCCAAACGACCACCAACGCGAAGAACTTCGAATTTGTCTAAAAATGGATTCGTCGTTTTGATAATGCTGGTTTTTTTCAATTTCCTTGCCGGCTCGCAACTGATCCATTTCCTCAGGATAACATTTCCATTGTTCACGTTTGTCTCGAGTTAATCCTATGGTGCACGTGGTCCTTTTTCTTTGGTTCGATATGTATCTTAACACGTATGAGAGAACAGATTTAAGTTTCGTTATCGTTGAATATCGCAAGAGCAACTAATCTAACAGGTGGGGGGTTTATATAGTGGTATTGTTTTCTTCTTCAGCGAAGTCGTACTCGCTTTGCTGCTAAGGCCAATGCTCGATCTATTGATGCAACCAAACTGGACCACGCCACCATAATTGATGATGCGCGAGTTCTCTCGGTGGTAGGCCTCTTGCGGCACTATCGGCGGGATTATCGTAAGAGGAGATATATGCCACTGCTTGCGTGTTATTATAGCTAGAATTTCGGAGGTACGGTTGCCCATGAATGTGCTCCATCGCTTCGGGTGACTGGATTGCCAATATTGTACGATTCGAGAATCAGTCCATGCGTAGACTTGATTTATTATGATGCGGGTTTCTCTCATGACTGAATTGATCAAATTTGTCAGCATGACGGCAGCGCATAGTTAAAGCCTGGGAAGGCTCACTTGTCGAATAATAGCTATTTTTGTTTTTTCCGATATTAAGTGAACGCTTATCTTTCCCTCGGATGTCGTTATTCTCTTATATAACACTGCACCGTATGCGTTTTGGCTTGCATCAGCGAATCCATGAATATCGACAATACATTTCGTGTCCACCTGCAATGAACGAGGTATAGAGATTAGGTTAACGTTCTCCAACTGACTTCGGATTTGTTGCTATTTATCTGAGGCATCATTAGACACAACTTCGTCGCCCACAGCTTCTGAACGAATATTTTGACGGCGATGACGATAGACACCAACCAGCCAAGACGATCGAGCATTACTTCCTTCTAGATTAGTTGTGAACGTTAACTGATCCGTTGCCGGATTTCAATTAAGACCCAATATTTTAATTGATTGTGTATCATCTGGGTGGCTATCACTATAATCAGCTTCATGACCTCCTTGGATTCATCCTTTTCGTTCGACAAATGGATGTTGAATATGACATCCACTTCCCAAGATTGAACCCGTGTCGTAACAGCAAGTTGTTGATGTCCTCTGTTAATTGGATGGTTTCGAGAACAATATCGGCCCCTGTCATCAAATCATCGACGTATATATCGTGGCGAATTGCGTTAGTTACGCGCGTATTAGAACTTTCATATTTGTCAGCAATTTCCTTCAGTATCCTCGTTGACATTAACGATGATGATGCTAGTCCGTAACTGACGGTTGTCAGCCGGAAATGGCTAATTGGTTGGGATGAATGATCGTGCCATAATATTTTTTGGTAGCAAGTGTTATTCGAATCAACTTTTACCTGGCGATACATTTTCTTGATATCAGCAGATACAACAAATTTATGTTCTCGAAATCTGAGAATTATCGAATAGAGCGTTCTTTGTACGGTCGGACCAATTGCGAGACAATCGTTCAGAGATATTCCCGTTGTCGTGTGTGTTGACCCATCGAAAACAACTCCTAATTTTGTCGTAGTACTAGAATGTTTGAGCACTCCGTGATGGGGTAAATGGCGATATTGGCTTCTTGAGGTTGCTGAGTTTCTCCCGCTCTAGATACTACTGCATAAACTTTTGGTAATGCCTTTGAAATTAGGGGTCTCGCGCGAAACGTCGTTCCATAGCTCCCAATCTCTGTACCGCATTTTGTAAAGATTTACCCAAGCATTCTATGGATTTTTTAAAGGGTAATTTTACTGTGAATCGTCCGTCGTTGTCTATTTTCGCATGGGAGACGAAGTGGTTCTCGCAAAGTGTTTCTTCTGGGGATAAAATGGGCGTAATGCTTGGAACTGATTGCATTTCCCAGAATCAACGCAACGTTTTATCCAAGTTCACGTTCGTTGGTATGGCGAACATAGAAATTATGCTCTTGGTTTTTCTCGCCCAACTTTCGGAGACAGTTCAACCCAGTACCGTTTTTTGCAATATGATATCACTATCATTAATTTTCATTTGTTCAGGCTCCAACAAACCGAAGAAATAATCAGCACCGATCAAAACGTCTATGCGGGATGATTTATGAAATTGAGGGTCAGCCAACTGAACTTTCGGCCGATAGTCTATCTATCGAAACGTCTTTCAAAGAATGATGGGGTAGGTTGGAGGTGATTTTTGAAACGATTAGTGCTTCATTCAGCTTTTCTGGATGATAGTTTGGTCGAACAACGATTGCCACCTTTTCCGTCGTAAACCAAGCACTAGAACTGCCTAATCCTGTTATGGATAATCCTGCGTTAGTTTTCTTTAATCCTAGACGCTGCACACATGATTCCGAAATAAAGGTGGATTGACCAAGTTTAATAGCGCACAGCAGACTAAAGGGCGCGAATTGCAATCCAAAATTGTAATCATAGCTGTTGGTGATACAGTGCACTTAGATGAATTTTGCAAGCAATGGGATATGGTTAACTCGGTTGTTACTGATAGTTCGATGTCAAAACTGAAGTCAGTGCGGACGTAAAATAATTACCAAACAAAAAATAAAAATAAAAATAAAATTTAAATTAATTTAAGTAAAACTAGTATATTTAAATATTCCCAAGATTATAAAAGTTATCATAATATCATAAAAGTTTAGTTTATATTGATTTATATCTAAAAACTAGTTTATATACTCGTAAAGTGAAACAAAAAAATAAATAAATAAAAAGAACAAAAAAAATATTTCGCGCCAAGTGGATTTTGGTTGTCATAAAAATGCCTTTTTACGAAAACGCGGAGGAGTCTCATAATTTCCATCTAAACTCGGTTTGTTCTGCATCCTCATGCAAGAAGGTGATATCACAAAAACAATCGGTTGTGATGTGCGGCTACTGCCAGAAAATGTACCACCCACCATGTAAGGGTATTATTGGAGCAGCTAAAATAAAAAAAGCAGCTGAATCTAATTGGGCTTGTTCTCCTGAATGTGCTAAGTTATTCACCTCCAATCGTGAGCCTTCAGCAACATCATCGACAGAAACAGTGAAAACATCTGATGAAAAATTTGAAGATGCAATCAGGACCCTGATGATGCATATAGATACACAATTCGCGGAAGTAAAATCATTGATCTCTGACATCCAAAAATCTCAGGTGTTCATCTGTAACGAGTTTGATGCAATTAAAATCGAATTCAAAACTATTGCTGCAAATAATGGAATCTTAGCTGAAAAATATAATTTGATACAACAAAATTATACTAAGCAAGAAGAGCGCATTAATATATTGGAGGCACAACTTGATGTCGCTTCACAGAAAGAAATTGTGAACAATATTGTTATTGGTGGTTTGCCTATGGATGTTCCCAATATCCCCAAATTCATCTCAGAAGCCATACGACATATTAATTGTGAAGCGGAGATAACTGAAATAAAAAAAATGTATCATACTCCTAACTCGACATCAAAGTTAAAAAATTCATACATAATTACCTTAAATTCTGTTGAGATTAAGAATGATATCTTAACTAAATTTAAAATGCATCGTCGTTCATCTACCTCGGCTACACAAACAGGATATTATGTTATGCAGCACTTCACTAAATTTCAATCGAAATTATATAATGAAACAAAGAAACTGCAACGTGCACACAACTACAAGTATTTATGGGCCAAAGATGGGAAAATATTTCTACGAAAGACAGTTGAATCGACAATCCACCATATTTTTAGTCTCAATGATATTTTTCGGCTGGATAAGCAGACAACACATCATGATTCTCCAAATGGTTCATCATCCAGTAAAGGAACCTGAAGCACTGGTCACATTCACATCATCATCATTCACACTCTTGAATCACAGTAATTATAGTTTTATATTCACTTTTATTAGAATTAGATCATTTACATTTCTGTTTATTATTAATATTTTATTCATACTACACATCAACTATATTTCCAACTTTTTATCCACTGTATATTATTATTATTGTCATTGTTGTTGTTGTTTACATGTTTTCTATGTATTATTATTATTTTCTCTTTTGACATCAAATAATTTTGTTTTGTCTTGTTGTCATACTGGAATTGAATTAAAACCTTATAAATGTCATTTTGGCATTTGTCTAAAGGCTCAACTACACTACAATATTTTTTACCACTACATGGTCGGTTTATTTGATCGATATTTTTATTTTGATGAATGGCTCGGTAGTCTTACCAATTTAATTAAGCGGCGCGAAATAATTTTATTTATTATGAATGGTTACATTAATTTGATTATTATTAATTTCAATGGGCAGCTCAATGAACTTTAATCTTGTTTACCAAAACATACGTAGTATAAGGAAAAATTTAGATAAGCTGCTTGTATACATAGGCTCCGGTAATCTACAGCCTCAAATTATTGGTTTGTCTGAAATTTGGATTTACGACAATGAAGTCGCGAATTATGGTGTAAAGGGGTACGATCTATTCACTTCTTGCCTGCATGATAAACGTTCGGGAGGTGTTGCTGTTTATGCCCATAGCAGTCTAAATTGCAAACAATTTAATCTACTTTTCCAAACTTTCAACGCGGTCGGTCTGACTTTCTTTATAAATTCTAAATTAGTTTGTATTATTTGTATTTATCGTCTGGGATATACAGATATCTCCAGTTTTATTGATGAATTCAGTGGGCTTTTGGAAGGTCTATCCCACTCTAACTTAATTATCATGGGTGATTTTAATATCGACTTCCTCAAGCAGAACGCAATGCTTGATAGGCTGCTAATTTTATTATCGGAACATGGTTTGGATAATATTCTTGAACCAACACGAATTACAAATACCACAGCTACTTGTATTGATAATGTACTCCATAGATTTGATCAAAGGTATTTTCCGGTAGTCTCTTACAGTGTATTAGACCTAAAAATTTCAGATCACTGTTTAATTGAAATTAAAATAACAGGTACCTTTAACATTAAATCTAATTCTCGGCGAACCTTTGAAGTTTTACAGATTGATTTCAATAAGCTAAAGGAACTACTATTGTATGAAGTATGGACTGATGTTTATTCTTGCCTAGATGCTTCTAAGGCCTACGATAATTTTATTAAAATCTTTAAAGGTCATATTAAAAAAAGCACTTCCATTAAGTTGTTTGCCAATAGGTCAACGAAGCTAAAGCCATGGATGTCTGATGATCTATTGAGACTTATACGTAAAAGAAATAATATTTGTCGCCTTGCAAAAAAACATAACAGCAACCGTAGATTGAAACAATATAGCTTGACGCTGTGTGACTCTGTTAACCTACAAATTGATATAGCCAAAAAAAGCTTTTATTCTCAAAAGTTCAGCAACAATGGTAGTGATGCTCGTAAAAATTGGAAAACAGTCAATGAAATAATTAACGGACAGCCTGATTCAGCTGAAATTAAAGAAATTGTTAATCAAAGAGGCTGCAAAATATCTGGTCCAGTGCAGATTGCAAATGAATTTAACGAGTTCTTTACTAGTGTTGGTGATGCAAATGCTGCCAGTCTCCTCTTGAATGATGACAAAAATAGAATAATATGTCAGTATTACCAATCTATAGATAGTTGCGTTTTTTCGGAAATTTCATCTGGAGAAGTGTATTTTACAATTCTTTCGCTAAAAAATAATTCAACTCCTGGTTTGGATGGGATTTCAAATAATGTTGTCAAAAAAATGTCCTGGTTCTTAGTTGATGTCTTATCTTTTATTTTCAATTTAAGCTTGGTAACTGGAACTTTTCCTACATCGTTAAAGCGAGCCTTAGTTGTTCCGATCTTTAAAAATAATGATAAAACAAGTATGAACAACTATAGACCAATCTCTCTACTTTCGGTCTTCTCGAAAATATTTGAAAAAGTCATAAAAAGTAGAATCGTTTTCTTCCTAGAAAAAAGAGACTTTTTCTCTCCTGACCAATATGGTTTTAGGAAAAATAAAAATACTGAACAAGCTATTGTATCTTTCCTAGAACAAGTAACTGAACATATTGATAAAGGGTCCAAGGTATCTACTCTATTTATAGACTTAACAAAGGCTTTTGACAGAGTTCAACATAGCACATTGTTAAAAAAGCTATATTGTTGTGGATTCAGAGGGATAACCCGGGATTGGTTGTCCTCGTATTTGCATGGGCGAACGCAATTGGTTAGAGTAAATGGACAATTAAGTAAAGAGTTACCGATAAATGTGGGAGTCCCACAGGGTTCTGTCTTAGGACCTTTATTATTTTTAGTGTATGTAAACGGTATCTTTCGACTACAATTTCGAGGGTCTCCAACTGCTTTTGCTGACGATTTCTCGTTTACATATGCTAGTCCAAGTTATCAAGAAAATATGATGCTCATAGATCATGATTTAAAAAGTTTGTCTATTTGGTTGGAAGCACATAATTTTGTTTTGAGTCACAAAACGAAATTATTACATTTTAGGGATACCTCATCGTTGTATCTTGAGACAACGTATCATACTTTCAAATGCAGCAGAAACAATAACACGCAATGCCCTCCTAATGACTGCTTCTTAGTGAACACTGTTGATGAATTTCGATATCTAGGTATTATTATTGATCGAGATTTAAATTGGAAAGCGCACACACAAGGACTGAAAACTAGACTATCATTGGTCTCCAGAAAAATGTATGTCTTACGGCTATTTTGTCCGCAATATTTACTTAGGACGATTTACTTTGCATTAGCGGACTCAATACTGCAATATGGTTTATCATGTTGGGGTAGTGCTTGCAATGCTACACTACGTCCTGTCTACGTGCGACAAAAGCAGTTAATCAGAATAATGTGCTTTAAACCATCTTTTTCGCCTTCGTGGCCATTATTTGAAAATCTCAGCATACTTCCTCTACGTCACATATTCGTCTTCAAGGTACTTAGAATATTCTATGTTAAAAGTGGGAATAATTTTGTGACTCATGCAGGGTATAATCTCAGATCAAATCATACTTTCTTGAAACATATTCCTAAGTTTAGATTAGATCTACGGAGAAACTTTATTAATATCGTTGCACCAATCATTTTTAACAATTTACCGTTGGATATTCGTAAGTGCGGCAACTTCTCTAGTTTTTCAATATACCTTAAAGAATGGCTTCATCAAACTAAAAATATTGACCATCTTTTTCAACTATTGGTTTAAAATATTATTGTTTTTGTTTTTATTGGTTTTAAAATTATATATGTTAAAATTAAATGGTGTAGTTTAAGAGGTTTTAATATATTCATGTGTAGTAATTAAGATGTAGTTATAATTTTATTATATAATTTTTGTTTCTCTCAATTTTAACTGTAAAATAATTTGACTTTAAATTGATTTTAATTTTGTAAATAGAATTCAAATATTTTTTTGTGGCTTAGAATCAGGGGACCAGTCACGTGATCTATTTGATCCAATGGTTCTCTTATCTTACCTTCTTAATCTTGTTAGTTTTAATAATGTTTTACACACAATGTATTTTATTTATAATGATTAAGCTGGTAATGAAATAAAATAAATAAAATAAAAGTTGTTGAGAGTTATTTATCGTGTCTTCTTGCGTGTGGAGCAGGATATGGTGCTTTTTACGACAAATCTGACCGCTTCCTTTCGATGCACAATCCTTTATTAAGTGGCCTCGGCTGAGACAATTGAAACACCTGTTCTTAGATATTACCCAATCCTTTCGTTGTACAAGTTTCATTTCGTTAAACTGTTTACATGAGAATAACGAATGATCGCTTTCACCGCACAATACACAATCATAGATAACTTTTTCCGTATACTGATATGGCTTTTAACTTTGCCTTGGGAGATATGTTTCTTAGGTGAGTTTCTAAAGTATCGATTCGTCTCGATAAGAATTCCAAAAACTGTGAAAATCGTGAATTTTCTAGGTCGGTAACCTATTCTACCCATAATACTTTGGATTTATCGTTCAGTTTCTGAACCAATAAAAAAATTAGCCAATGATCCCGAGCTTCAGCGCTTTCACCAATGAGTTCAAGCCACGGATAACCTCGTTGGAAGTATCCATGAGTTGCTTTACGTTATTTGGATTGGCTGTGGTAATTGCTGGCTGTTCGCTGAAGGTACGCAAAATTACATTTATTATGTGCCTCTTACGATCGTATCAAGTTTATTAAGGGCACCGATGAAATTGCTTTCAGCTATGCTAATGTGCCTGTCAGATATTGGAACTTCTGTACCGGGCATAATGTTGTAGACTCGTGTATCGTGGAACAAAACATGTCGTAAAACGATTGCCATTCTTTATAATCGCCCGAGAATGGAGGTAATGGAGTTTTGGCAATTTGACTTCGTGATATATCCCGTTATTTATTAGGTTAAATGAAATATCTGGGGATTGGTTTCCCGCGGCATGGGCTTTGGATCTAATCCAGGTATTGAGGACCGATACGGCCGTGTTATAATTCTCTCCATATTGAAAGTCCGACTCCTCCTCAATAGGTGTGTCGCCGGTAGCTAGTTCTTACATAGTTTATAATATTTGTTAATCGACCTTTATTTGAAGCACGCTGCTTCTTAAGAGCAGATATATCTATTCTCTCTCTCTCTCTCTCTCTTTGGCACTATATCCCATCAAGGGATTTAGCCGCCTCAAATGAGGTTTCATAATCATATTTTCATTTCGGATAATGAGTGATTAATTCATTTATAGCACGCACGAATGGTGCGAATTATTTAACTGGCGATGATTTGTAGCGGATAATAAATTTGCACACGGCTTGTGACAACGAAAATTTTATACGGCGTTCCAAAATGGCTGCACGGTGAGAGCAATTACTAATAACAAATTTAGTTCAAATATGAGCTTGTTAAATGCACTGCTGATTCATACACTAGATAATATTGGTTAAAATTGGATGACTGATGATTATTCATGAAGCACTTAAAACCAATATTTACACACGAATTTGGTGCGATGCGTTTTGCCAAGCGTCCAAAATGACCGTCAATACAATTTTGCATGCGCGAATGATGATTGATAACTAATTTCTCGTTCGGCTGCGATCGCGTAATTAATACTAGATATTACACTGGATTTTTGATGATAACTTTCGCTCGACCGGACGAGCGCTGATAAAACACTTGATATCAATGCACGTCTCAAGATGGCTACCCGTATAATTGGCACGTGCGGACGATGCAATTCGTGGTTAAAAATTTTCGCTTGAATGCGATGATAACGTACTTGATTTCGATACAGCAAGAGGCCTTGCGAGTCTTTTCCTGTTGTGGTGTATTTGCACTTTTAAATAATAAACTTTATTATTTTTAATTAAATTTTATTTACGTTTATAAAATATGTTTTTAAGTTGAAGCGCACCGAAAGACTGACTACAAAAATGTTTCCATTCGTCCATTTGTCAAAATTTCATGTTGGTACGCATGTTTACCAAGAATTACGAACTCGTCTCACAAGACATGAATGTATGCAACCAAATTTTTTGGTGCATTGGTGTTTTGGTTTACTGTGTCGCGATAAATATGACATTTCGAACAAAATGGATGAATGTTTACATATTTTGATGAAGTAAGTATAAATTAGAAATTATATAAACTAAATTGCGATAATTGGATGATGAAAAGTAATTACATAAATTATTTAACTTTAGGAATAAATTTAGATACGAGAAAAATGGTAAGTTAATACGTATTGAAAATATTTAATTACATAAATTAATCTTGTTCTTAGTTTGCTGGTTGTTTTTTTTTATTTGTTACAGGGTGAGACACAGGATGCAGGTAGGTATTTTTCTTTTGTGTACAGAATCCCGAACATAAACATATTTGTATAACATTAGGGATTGCAAGGACAAGTGACCTTCACATTATATAATTTTTTTATTTAACTATTTTTTATAAGTAAATTCATTAAATCAACAGATTCACAAAGATTCTATCCGTTGGTCGTGCGTTCCTTTCTTGCTTTGATACGAGTACTACAATATTTGGTGATTACTGGATTCGATTTATTTTAATTTAATTTAATTTGTTTTAAGAGAACCAAATTAATTTAGTTAATACTAATCATAACATTTATTGTATACGTGTTATCATCTGAATAATCCCAATTAAGCCCGGGGGGATTGAAATCACCCACAGCAAAGATGTCATCTTGAGGATTCATCAGGTCAATGACGAAGTCAACAACATTAGTAAGAAGCTGATAGCTTACAATCTGACTTAGTGGGCGAATATAGCAACATAAAATAAAAACATTATTTTTATTATTTTTAATTTTGACACACATTAGCTCGATATTGTCTGTGTTGGGAATGATAACAATTTGACTATCAAAATTGATGTGGACTGCAACAAGACTATCACAACCCCACTACCGGTTAAATTCGTGGCTGAACAATAAAAACCATCTTTCCGGAAGACGTTAAAATCCGAGGTAAAAAATTCGTTACTGTTGAAATCACTGTTCAAATTGGCCTCAGTGAGTGCAAAATCATCAAATAGAAGTCTTTGAATTGCTAAAAAGACATCGCGAGATTTGGTTTTGGTAGTAGAGGGACAGGCATTTAAGTTTTTTGGTACTGCCATGTTATTAAAATTATTTCGGAATTCGACAAATTCTTTGAGATAAGTGGTTTCGGGCCATGACTCTGGGGGGAAAGTAATAGGCCAAATATAGCTTCTGGAATGGTTAACTTAAATGACGCAACTTGTCCATTGAAGTGGGATATATTTTTACATTTGACATTTTGTTCTTGGATGTTGTGCTGATTTAATATAAAATTAACGTGTGATATAACATCGGCGTTAGTTATATTGGTACACAACCGGGATACAAATATAATTTTCGGTTTAGTGACAGTTTTAAGGATGTGTGGAGGATTAATATTGCTGCTGCTGTGTTGAGAGTTGCTGCAGTTGGTATCAATGTTAGCAGGAAACACTTCAGATGAACGGGCAAGGCTGCTATTTAAATGATTGATAGCTGTGGCAGGAAAAAGTTCCTGGTGAAGACTCAGAATATTGGCGCGATCTGTAATTAAAGCTGGTTTGTGAATGAAAAGGGAGGTCGTTAGTTCATGGCAAGCATCCCTGGTAGCTTTCAATTCCTTCTCGAGTTGCACGATTAGGGAGTCATCATTGGTTTTACTCAACCTGGTATCTGCAGTAGTGCATGCTGAACTAAGAGAATTAATATCGTTTGATCAACTCATGATTAATTTAGTATTTGATGCAAGATATTTATTGATATTGTTGTTGATTGTTGTGTTGGATTTTGATCAAGTTGTTCTTAATACCAGAAACAACTGATTTAATCTTAATACTGACCGCTTCATTAATGATTGAATCAAAGTTATCGATAAACTTAGTAATTTTCATGAAATATTTTTCGTTGCCTAAATTAGAAAGCGCGATTGATTTGGTATTAGCGGAAATGCAGTCTTCGGTACGATGAAAGGAAGAAGAAATTTCGTCTAAATTGTTGCACAACAAATTTAACTTTTTCTCCAAATTAAATATTCGATTACAGTTTTCATTATACCCAGTTTTATAATCATCAAAGCTGCGGTAATTACATCCATTGATTCATTTAACAATAAAAGTTGTGCGTTAACATTATTACTTTTACAATCCATACAAATAAAATCAGATTTTTTTATAAAATTGGCGTCAATACGCAATAACGGAACACGTTCGGATGTATGATTGGATGACGTATTACAAAAACAACATTTGATTAGTGAGTTCATTGTCAATAAAATTAGAAACCTTGCACAAGCAAAACAAATACGAAAAAAAATGTTAAGCGGCACAGGTTTCAGTTAAGTTTAGCTTAAATAGGATAACAAAGCACTTCACAATGTTCCCGTTAACAACCAATGTGTACGTATTATTGTGTATTAATTACGGCACAAGATAAAAATAAATAAATGAGTGAGTGAGATAATTGAAAAAAATGTATATTATATATATTGATTTGTATATATAAATCATATATAATTTTAAAAAAACTGACAAATTAGAGCTAAACTAAAAACATGCAAATATACTTATCAGATACACGTTTTACGTCACGCTCGTTATAGGACGTGACCGTTAGTTATCCAATTGTAATCTCCGTTAAAAAATATTTATTGGATTAGAGTATAATCACTTCGCTGCTAAGGGAGACTGTTTAAAACTTTTAACACGAAATCACGAAATATTCACTTTACACAGCACAGCTCAAAGCGCAAACAACAAAATACATTTATGACACTGAAACTACAGAATCGCGGTGACGCGCTATTAAATAATTTTAATGCACGTAAAAAAAGCACTAAGTTACATAACGGTGGCACTGGTATAATTAATATTATCTGAAGGTTTGTTAAATTTAAAACACCTAAATTATAACTTAACAAAAAAAAAAAAACAGTAATTTAAAGTCATTTTTATATAATCAGAACCATTTTGTAAAAATAAAAAAAATTGTTTTATTGAGACAAGCACAAAAATAAAAATTGAACTGATCTCAACGAGGGTTGTAGATAGAATGATAATACTAATCATAACATTACATTTATTTTATTGAAGTATAATTGAATTCATAATAATGACATTTTATTTCAATAAATTTACTGCTACTTAATTATATTTTTGTTAGAATGCTGATTGCTGGATATATCTAACCGTCTTATATTACAATTCAACTAACAATTTACTAACTATTGCCTAGTTAGGTGTCTGAAATCGGGTCAATTTCCATAATAATTAACTCCTATCCCTCCATCTTGGTATATGTGAAAGAGTGTGCGGATGGGCACGGCGTCAACCGGGAATCTTACTTAGGTTTGTTCGCACATCCAATCAATCAATTAATCAAATGAAAATTTGAATTGTAATAACTTTGTACTTTTTTATACTGAGAATAGATTTTTAACAGGAACATGTTTCAGTTAAATCGATAACACTAACGGATTTATGAATTAGATGAAAATTTATGGAAGCACTTTAATTCCAGAGGTTTTCGAAATCCAGTCTATATGATAACCGACACGTGAAAATACATTTGGTAACCCCAAATTACAATTACTGCCTCGGCCAAACGAATTGATACCAACAATTGTGGGAACGTTATCAATTTGTATTACTGCGCCACCACCAGAATCACCATTACAAGTACTGTCTAATTTGCCTTGTTGACCGACTACACATATATTCTGTTCGCTGATATCACCTTCTGAAAAATAGGTTTTGCAATTGTCGTTGTGCATTACTCTTAAATTGACGTATTTAAGGGTTTTAGGCAAATTTCGTTCTTAAACATAATAATAATAATTATGTTAAAATCTTAAAGTGTTTTGTTACAACATATGTTTTTCTTACCATAATCTCGCCCAAATCCACAAGTCGTAACTTGTTCTCCGGTGAACCATTTCTTACTTTGGGTTAAAGTTGGTAGCGCAACAGGTTTTACATGTGCATCCATCACGAGTGGTACGTCAAATGTTATCAGACCTACGTCATAATTAAGAGTAGTTATGTCAAATTTTGGGTGTATGTATAATTTCGTAGTATTTTGTATTTGTGTCTGCTTGGAAAGGCGAGTCGATCCTACGGCAATTTCATATATTCTTTCGGTTACAAGACAATGACTCGCTGTTATAATCCATGTTGCTGAAACTATGCTTCCACCACACGATAAGTGTTTGCCCCATTCTGGATTAAACGCATTTAGTACTACATTCCACGGAAATTGGCCTGAAGACGCATCACTACCGTGCACTATACGAGTTTGTGGTTTTTGTTTTTGCTTTGGTTTTTTTTTGCATTTAAACGGCATAATCGGATAGTTTTCGTTCTCTTTTTTTACAAGTTCAGACGTTTGTTGAATTATTATGATTAATATAAAAATACAATATAACAATTTCATGTTGTAGCAAATATTTTGGTGACTTAATTGATTGTAGGTGTTCTGTAAACAATTTATACTCGCAGAATTACTACGTCGAATCGATTCGAGTTGCTAGAAATAAGTCGTGTATTACTTTAATGTGTGAAATTATCATTTTAACAGGATTTTATTCGCTTTTGGGTTCTTACTCGATTAGATAAATTATTTTAAACCATTTCTATGAAACCGGCGACAATTTGTAATAATAGGAAACGAGAAATCAAACGTTATTAAAGTTATATCTGATGCTGTATAAGATAGCGAAATTTTGACAGCGGAAAATAAGAGATTACGCTACTCACCGCAAGTGGCAGCACTATCACTAAAGAGAATATATTTTGTAATGTATGTAATTACCAGCGGAAATTTTTTATTCATTATGTATATATTTTTGCACTAAATAAAACATCTCAGCAGAATAAAATATTCGAAGTGATCCTCAATATGGCAAATTGATTGATCTCAGAAGTAAAGGAATTCGGTAAATGAAATGTTTAACAATATTCCTTCTTTCCGGCATTTCTTCCACTAGTAACCGATACTTTCGGTTAATTTTCTAATAGAGGTCATCCAGAGACTACATGGAAAATTTGGGGAAAATTCATGGACTAGAATTTTCATAAGAATTTTTTGATTTTCTGCGGCCATATAAGTTATTTACACTTTTTGGCCAATATCTCAAAAACTTCTACTAGTAACCAATACTTTCGGTTAATTTTCTAATAGCTTAGGTCATACTGAGACTATATAGAAAATTTGGGGAAAATTCATGGACTAGAATTTTCACTAGAATTTTTTGATTTTCTGCGGCCATATAAGTTATTTTCAGTTTCTGGCCAAAGTCCCAAAAACTTCCACTAGTAACCAATAGTTTCGGTTGTTTTTCTAATAGCATAGATCATACAGAGACTATTTGAAAACTATATGGTCTCAGTATGACCTATTAGAAAATTAACCAAAAGTATTAGTACTAGTGGAAATTTTGGAGATATTGGCCAGAATCTGAAAATAACTATATGGCCGCAGAAAATCAAAAAATTCTAGTGAAAATTCCAGTACATGAATTTTCCTCAAATTTTCCATATAGTCTCAGTATGGCCTCAGCTATTAGAAAATTAACCAAAACAATTGGTTACTAGTGGAAGTTTTTGAGATATCCGCCAGAAACTAAAAATAGTTTATATGGCCGCAGAAAATCAAAAAATTCTAGTGAATATTCTAGTCCATGAATTTTCCCCAAATTTTCCATATAGTCTCAGTATGACTTAAGCTATTAGAAAATTAACCGAAAGTATTGGTTACTAGTGGAAGAAATGTCGGAAAGACGGAATATTGTTAAATTTCAACATTTCATATACCGAGTTCCTTTACTTCTGAGATCAATCAATTTGCCATTTTAAGGATCACTTGTAATATTTTATTCCGCTGAGATGTTTTATTTAGTGAAAAAATATATACATAATGCACAATAAATTTCCGCTTTTAATTACATTACAAAATAAATCCTCTTTAGATATAGTGCTGCCACTTGCGGCGAGTAGCGTAACCTCTTATTTTCCGCTGTCAAAATTCCGCTATCTTATACAGCATTTATATCGGTAGCATTTATATAGTTCCCCAATGGTTTTTATTGTATTGATAGACCGAATAACCGAGATAATCAAAAACTCAGATTTTGCAGATGACGTGAAAATTTTTCATACTTTTAATGGAATCCCATTTACAGAGAAACTTCAAGATGACATCGAAAGATTAAGTGAGTGGTGTGATCGAAACTCACTATACTTAAATATTAAGAAATGCAGAATTATCCGTTAATCACTTCAGACACAGTCTACAGTGAAGTATTGCAAAGAGTGACTGAGATTATGGATTAAGGTATTACATTTGTCGAAAACGCCAGTTCCAATAGGCATATAGACAATTGTATTGCGAAGCCGAATGTCGTGTTTGGATTTGTAAAATGATGGGCAAATTAATTCAAAGATATTCAAACCTTAGGTTCACTCTATTTCGCTTATGTTCGATCTCAAATGGAATACGCTGTAATGGCCTAGAATCCATACTATGCTGTGCACATAAAAGAATCGAAAGCATTCAAAAAATTCCTGATTTTTTTGTTAAAAAAAAATGACTTGGATTATGATCAAAATTTACCATTCCATGAAAATGTAGCTCGGTTACCTCCATACTCAATAAGATGCAGACGGATTATAAAATATGCAAGCTTGAAAATAGACGGGTTTTTTGGCCGCGGCTTTTATTAGTAACGTTTTGCCTGGCTGGTCTCGTTGATTCAGCTTACATCTTGGAAAACATATCAGAACATTTAGAAACCACGAGTTTTTAGCACTTCAACAAAATTCTACAAACAATGGAGAAAACAACCCCATTAATAGGTTGTCTAAATCATTCAACATCTTTGATGACCTATTTGAAAGGATAATTTCAAAAAAATCCTGATGAATTTTTTTTTTTAACATTTAAAGTTAAATTAAATTAAAATTTGATTTTTTTTTGTTGTTTAGTTGTTTAGGTTTAACCTTTTTTAAATTTTTATCTTTAATTTAATTTTTGTTGTAACCTAAATGTTTGCTTTTAATCTGAAGTCATACATGTACTCACAGAACAAATTTCTTACGAAAGAAAGAAATAAATTTTAATTTTACAAATTGAAATGTACCAATCGAATGCACTACTGTAAAGAATTATCAATTAATTATATCTGCATTTTCACATTAATAAAATTAATTAAATAAATAAAAATTATTTCATTGCGTAAGAGATTTATTAAGCATGAACAATTTATATTTCGTGTTGGTTCGTGTCGGGTCACATTTTTAAAACCACCCCAAGTTACATTTTAAAAATTAAAATTTCATTCATTATGATAAATAAATCCAATTTGTTACAAATTAACTATACAACGTGACCCAAATAACCATTTTTATTTTTAAGTGCTAATTTTATTAAAAAGTTGATAACATTATTTACAAATATTTACAGTAAATTCTGAAAATGAACAACGTTACCTGTTAATAAAATACATAGTTTTGTTTTCATAAAAAATTGAATGTTAATTATTAATTATGTAATCTGTGAACTTAAACGTGAGTTAGTTAAAATTTATTAAAGAATGAATCATCATAGCTCTAGTGAATATGTGAATATAGTATGCGGTTTGTACGAAGCTAATACCATCAGTTAACACTTTGGTTAATGCGGACCAAAATTTGCGAAAAAGGCTATTTTTTTAAATAATCGGAGAGATATACCAAGACGTACATCAACATCACAGTATATGTAATACTGGAAGAGTGCTGTGTGAAGTTTATAATAATCCAATGACTAGCTTTCGGAAAACGCAATTTCCACATTAAACTCTCCCCCGTCCTTCAGGCGCTGAGGGCTTGTCTGTATTACAGTCGAATACTATTGCTAAACTAGTGGCACCACCACCGTAGTCGTCATAGGATACGGTTCAATATGTAAAATGATAATTTCACAGATTAAAGTAATAAACGAGACTTATTTTTAGCAATTCGAATCGATTCTGTGAGTATAAATGGTTTACAGAACACCTACAAACAATTAAGTCGCCAAAGTATTTGCTACAACATGAAATGGGTGAATTTTATTGTTATACTAATCATAATAATTCAACAAACGTCTGAACTTGAACAAAATGGGAACAAAAACAATTCGGTTAAGCTGTTTAAATGCAAAAAAAAGCAAAAACAAAACCAAAATCCACAAAATCTTATAGTGCTCGGTAGTGATGCGTCTTCAGGCCAATTTCCGTGGCATGTAGTAATAGACATGTACAATCCAAAAACATACTGTGGTGGAAGCATACTTTCAGCAACATGGGTTTTAACGGCGTGCCATTGTCTTGAAAACCACGAAATATTTCAAATAGCCGTAGGATCGACTCAGTTATACAAGCAGACACAAATACAGAATACTACGAAAGTATTCAGACACCCAAAATATGACACAATTACTCTTAATTATGACGTAGGTCTGATAACATTTGACGTACCACTTGTTATGGATGCACATGTAAAACCTGTTGCGCTACCAACTTTAACTCAAAGTAAGAAATTGTTTACAGGTGCGAAAGTTACGACTTGTGGATTTGGGCGAGATTATGGTAAGTAAAACATATTTAGTACCAGAAAAAATTTAAAATTTTAACATGATAATTATAATTATGTTTAAGCACTGAATAACCCTGAAAAGCTTCAATACGTCAATTTAAAAGTTATTCAAAACGACGATTGTAAACTCCATTTTCTAGAAGGAGAAGTTAAAGACGAGACAATGTGTGCAGTCGGTCAACAACACAAATTAGCAAGTGTTTGTTATGGTGATTCCGGTGGTGGCGCAGTAATACAAATTGATAACGTTCCCATAATTATTGGTATCGGCTCGTTTGTAGGGGGCGATTGTAATTTGGGGTTAAGTGGTTTTTCACGTGTCGGTTATCATATCGACTGGATTTCGAAAACCTCTGGAATTAAAGTACTACCATAAAAACATATTCATGCTGAAAATTAATTCACATTATAAAAAAAATTTACGATTCATAATAATAATAATAATAAATCATAAAATTTGGTTATATAAAAAACTATCCTTCCTATCTAATGAAGTACAAATAATTGAAAATGTAAGTTTTTGACGTTGTAAAATTTTACGGTTTACAACAGTACTGGTAATTTATACTGTTTCCGGTATATTTCTGAAAATATTATGTTTTTACTCTTTCACGTTCCGTATCTCCTGAATGACTCACTAAGACTTATTGTATTCATTTTACTCGGATTTATATACCGATCGAATATTCAAGACTCGCCTAGACTTAGTATAAAAGTAATATTCTAGGAGGTTATTTTCTAAACTAGTTTACCAAAACTGTTATAACACTCTATTGGTAATAGCACTAAAGGTAGTGTATAACAGTTTTGCTATACTAGTTTGGATGAGAATATCCTAGAATATTACTTAGTATAAATCTAGGCGAGTCTAAAATATTCGATCGGCATATAAATACGAGTAAAACGAATACAACAAGTATTCGTGAGTCATAAAGGAGATACAAAACGCGAGAGATTAAAAACAAACTAGGCAAGAGAGCTGTAAACAACAAATTTTGAACAACACAAATTTATATTAAAATCAATAAAATTTAAGTTTATAACGATTGACAAAAAATCAATTTGTTTTTATCATTTTCTCAATAATTTGGAGACACATTCGTCCGAAATAATCCGGAAGAATTCCGGAAGTAGTTTAAGCTACGAGTATTGATGTAAACCGGCAAACTCAATAATAATGATGTGGTACTTTATTAGGCATTTATACTTCAATCGATTAACGAAACATAGTTTTTATATAAACTAAATTTGATGAGTCCTTAAATTTTTCGTAAAATGTATTTTGGTATTATGAAAATTTCATTAGAATTATGAATTTTACACTTTTTTAAAAGATAAATCGTTGACACAAACGGATTTATGAAGTGGATGAAATTTTATGCTAGTACTTTAATGCCAGAGGTTTTCGAAATCCAGTCGATATGATAACCGATACGTGAAAATCCACTTGGTATCCCCAAATTACAATTTCTCCCTTGTATAAACGAGACAACACCAATAATTATGGGAACGTTATCAATTTGTGTTACTGCGCCACCACCGGAATCACCACGACAAACACTTCCTAATTTGTGTTCGTTACCGTCGGCACACATTGTGTGTTCGTTTATTGCTCCATCCCCAAAATGGGGTTTACAATCATCATTTTGCAAAATTTTTAAATTGACGTATTGAAGGTTGTCTGTTTTATTTAATGCTTAAACATAATTATAATTATCATGATGAAATTTTAAAGTTTTTCTGTTACTACATATATTTTACTTACCATAATCTCGCCCAAATCCACATACCGTAATTTTCACTCCGACAAACAAGTTCCTACTTTGAGTTAAAATTGGTAGAGCAATAGGTTTTACATGTGCATCCATAACGAGTGGTCTGTCAAATGTTATCAAACCCACGCCATAATGCATAAAATGAGGACTAGTTTTCTCATATTTTGGGTGTCTGAATGCTTCCGTAGTATATATTTTGTATTTGTGTCTGCTTACATTTCTGAGTCGATCCTACTGCAATTTCAAATATTTCTTGGTCTTCCATACAATGACACGCTGTTAAAACCCACGTTGCTGAAATTATGCTTGCACCACAGATTGCGTATGTATTGAACAGAGCCAGTATAGAAATGGCCATGACAACATAAAAAAAAACATCGTTGAGCTGGTGTTAGTGACAGGCAAGCGCGCGTACACATCTTCATAGTAAAAAAAAGGTCGATTACATGGGATTTTTTGACAGGCAAGTTTTATTTCGCTCGTATTTCCTTAAATACTTAAGTTTTTATTATGATTTTTCAATGACATAATCATAGTTGATCAAAGTACAGTTTCAGACTATTTTTAATCTAAATTTAAAAACGTTTATTTTAAAATTTCATTATTTTCTAAAAGTTTACCCTATTTCCGCGGCATTTGTATTATGTTTTCTTTTTTTTTTGTTTTGATTTTTTGTTGCGTTTTGATTTGTGCAGCGCTAGTCACATGAACCAATTAGATCTTTGTTTACGTTTTTTTTTGCATATGCATAGGGTGGTTAAATAATAATTTTTATATTTTTATCTTTTTCTCATCTCTTCGTTTTCAGTTTGAGCACACGTTTAATGGTGGCATGACGTGTGTAGGAATGCACATACTTTGTGGCCTGACGTCCATTTTAATATGGAAACTAAAAATTCAATATTTGCTACTATGTAGCTATTTGTCAACGTGTTAGTTATTAATTTATTATATTGTTAATTAGGAAATAATTAGTATGTGTAGATGTGACTTGCGCACATGTTATTAGTGAAATTAGTCAACATGTAATTAGTGAAATATGTAATTACATTCGTATCACACTTGGATATAAAGTTGCTTCAAAATGAGATTTTTGTTGATCCGATATTTAATGTGGTCAACTATTTGCATAGCGATAATGATAAGATTGCGGTTATTAACAAGTTATAAAATGACATTATTACGTATTGGATCGTATACCATAAGACTTAGCCATCCGATTTGTAATGAGGCGTACGCTGGAAATTTATTGTCTCAGGATGTTAAACAGTGTTCTATTATTTTGACAAAACTGATCGATTATAGGTTAATTGAGGGAATAATGGAAATACTCTTGCAGCCGCTAAATAGTGATGCGAATAAAACTAAAACCTATATAACAGTAATGAAAGTCTGGATCTGAGTAATATCCAGTTATGTCCAACGAAATTTTAAACGATTTACTCAAGCAGACTATATTTTTGGTCAATACATTATGATGAAAGTGTTGGGGTACGTGATTGAGAATAAAATCGTGGAAATTGAAAAAAACCTCTTACGATTCTTACGATTGAAACCTTCTTAATTCATTCGCAAAACAGTTAAATGAAAATCACAAAATAATGATGTTTATTGAGGGTTTTACATTAAAAGCAAACGAGTTGCGTAACTCGAAACCAGTCGGATTGTATACTTGATAATGTGGCAGAATCCACATTTAAGATTCGGCCGATCATTGCGCGCTGGATCAAGTCGCATAAACACGAAGTGATATTTTGGATGTCTCTATTCCGTACAAGGCCGGTAAATTTGTTAAAAAATCTCGACACTAAAATGGTTTTACGACAAATATGCCTGCTCTTACTCGTAAATGGTGGCACGATTTAACACCACAACAATTCTCGTTCGTTTAAAAGGTTACGATTAACTTCATTTCAAAACCGTTGAGCCAACTTGAGCTACGATGCGTCCTAGAGAAACGAACTAAAGAGGATAACATGCAGATAAAAGTAACAAGCTCAAGTACTAGCGAAGTGGTGGAAACATATTCAATCAATGAAACGAAAATGGAACTAATGATTAAATTGCCCATCAATCATCTTCTCGGCCAAGTGACGATACAGTGTAATCGACAGATGGGGGGACTATTACAAAATCGCGATGTTTCTCTCTTTCTATCTGGCACTACATCCCATCAAGGGATTTGGCCACCTCAAATGAGGTTTCATAATCATGTTTTCATTTTGGATAATGAGTGATTAATTCATTGATCCTAAACCAGCCGTGAAATTTTTTCCTTGTCACCACCAGGAATCGAACCCGGGACCTCCGGTCACTGGAGCAAGCATGCTGACCACTTTGCCACCGGGGCACAAATCGCGATGTTGCTAAACCATAGTATTTTTAACATACCAAAATGGCTCGATATGGGACGTACTCTCCATATGGAAACGTAATTTGCATTGAAAATTCGAAGGTGTTGAAGTATGATATGTTTGCTACAGTGTTATCCATCGGGATACGTGCCAATTACCAAAATTATCGTGTAAAACGTGCAAAAAGAAATATGGGCCCTGTTTCGTAAGTATCTTGCAAACTATTTTATGTATACAAGATCCTAATTGTTGTTTGTATTTTCAGTACAAATGGTTTAATCATCAACATGTCCAATCTGTCGGAATATATTTTAACTAAGAATACCTGATTTTTATTTTGAATAAAATGTAATTTTATCATTTCATCAAACGTATCTACTATTTTTGGAAATAAATTAATGATGAAGCAAATTATAAAAAATTAAAACCGAACTTTTTGATACTGAATATATTAATATCGTTGACTAATGCAAATCGAGTGCGCAAATCAAGTTTGTGCCATCTCAAGATACACCTAACACAAAAGCAGCAAATTGCTTTGATTGGCTTACATCGCTAGTCGACTTGTTTGTCATTTTAAGTGACTTATTCACTATGAAATCAAAGTCGGCTGCCTTGCAAAACTTATTAATATGTACATTATCGTAGTCACTTACACGGTGTATTTTATGCCTTTTCAAGCCACCTAAAAATTTCACTCGACTCAAAAATGAGTTTTTAATGGTTTCTTTCGTCGTTTTTTGCAGTCCAATTGAAATATCCAGAAATAAATTCATACATTGTAAGTACGGGGGGAGTATCGATGGATCATTTTTGGCTCAAATAGAATTTGGGTCGCGTGATGGTTTTGTCGGGAAATTGAAACAATTAAATTTTTTACAATTGTTTATTTATTTATAAATAATGATGAATGGTTAAAATTAACTTTGGCTATTAATTTAATATTTGTCTCTTGGCTATATTATTATTATTATTTATTTGCACTGCACAAGAGCACAACAGAACTAATGAGAGAAAAAGAGTCAGAGAGAACTAAACGTCATCAACTATAAACATCAAAATAAAACATTACTACCCTATAACAAACAAGCAAAACAAAAATAAAATCAAACAATTTAATTGGTTCGTTTCATTTCGGTAAACGAATTTATAAAAGCAACAAAAAAAATCCATGTAAAATTTTAAAGTAGTATGCGTACAGGCAAGACTAATACTGTGTTAAAATAACGTGTCATGGCCAGTATGTATAGGTTCATGCCAAGGAAATTGACCTGCAGACACCGCTTTATCTTGCACTTTACGCTTTTTTGGTTTTGGTTTTTGTTTATTTTCGCCTTTAAGCAGCATAACCGAACTGTTTTCGTTCTCATTTTCAGCAAGTTCAGACGTTTGTTGAATTATTATGATTAATATAACAATAAAATTCACCATTTCATGCTGTAGCAAATACTTTGGCGACTTAATTGATTGATTGTAGATGTTCTAGAAACAGTTTACAATCGCAGAATTACTACGTCGAATCAATTCGAATTGCTAGAAATAAGTCGTATATTTCTTTAATACGTGAAAGTTTCATTTTAAATATTAATCAGTACTCGTGACGACTACGGTGTTGACTGCTGCCACTTGTTTAGCAATAGTTTTCAGCGGTATTATACGCTGCGTACGTATTCGATTTTTTTTTCTTCACTCATTTTAAATGAGATCACTCACGGAACAAAATCTACATACTGTTTTAAAAAGCCGAGTTATAATCGATTGCATTTTTTATCGTTAGAATGGAACTAAACGCATTTCTGTAAGCCGGGGTGAAGTGAACCCGAATGAACTGAACGTTTGAAGATTTGTCCTTAGCTTGGTGCACCATTTGGCTTTGCCATACCTAAACAAAGGTAGAAATATCACAATGGATTATTTTTTACAAGTTGCCAAGCTGCGAACACCGATTCTTGGAACAATAACACCAAATAAACCCGATCTACCTGCTCAATTCACAAAAATCGACGAAATAAAACGTTACTACGTTACACAACAATACCACAATCGATGAAACCACTGGTAAACCGAACATCATACTCGATTATAACCAAACTAAAGGCGGTGTGGATACTTTTGATAAATTGGTTAAAACATGTACTCGTATGTGCAAGAGAAAAATTACAAGATGGCCACTCTTCTTCAAGAAGTTAGATGCAGAACGAAAAGAAGTTATCAAAAAACTGACATTGGGGCTGGTGGATAATAAACTCAAGAAGCGTCTTGCCACTCCCGCAGTGCCTTGAAAAAAGCATAAAAATAGCAATGAGCCAAATAGGATACAATGTTGTGGAATTGAGGTTAGCACGTGCTGACGTGAAAACAAATGTAACTTGCAACTTGTGCGATAATCCAGCCCACAAAAGGTATTGTCAAACCGTGTGTGATGATTGCATTATTTTTTGAAATAGTTGATCAAATTGAGCAACACGAAGAAGTTGATAACTCTTCTTTTTAATAATTTGATTAATAAAAATTTAATGAATTAATTATAAGTATGTTTTGCTAAACATTAAAGGAAGTCGGAATCTTATACATTTTTGTATTGTTTATAAATTAGAAGTAAACTAAATTTTAATTTTTGTTATAGAAAATAATTTTTAAGAGTAAAATACATTGGGGTACCTTTTTACCCCATATATGGATAATGTTCCTGTGTACTATACACAGAGTGAAGGTTAAATGAGTACAACCTAAACGATTACGAGTGGAGCACGGGAAACTCACAATAATTCTAAACCACATAGCACTAAGTTCGGGTGTAAACTGGTATTGATTATTATTAAGAGTCGGTTCCTTACAATCTAATTCCTCTACTAGAGCTAGTACTAAACCAAACAGATTCTGCAATTTGTTTATTTTTCCTTGATAATGGGGCAGATACTCGATCGGTTAACTAGCAAGCAATAGGCTAGTTGAAATGGTGTCTTCTCAAACAATTTTGCCAAGGAAATTTGAATTTGAAATTTTTGTGTTGTTTTACTGTGCAATTGTAAAAATAAATAAAAAATTTATGAAAATATCCAGTGTTAAGAAAAGTTGGTAGTTGGTAGTTGGCGAAATTTAACGTGGAATTTTTCTATAAACTTTCAGACCCAGATCCCAAAACATTGATATTTGTAACACTGTCGAGTAATCATCTGTACGGTGTACCTCCGACAACCACTTCTGCGTAAGGACGATTTTCTTCTCCTTCTGGATTAGGTGAATTTAGGTGAAATAACGATTTTTTTAAATCAAAACTCGTCATAACGGTATAATATATTAAATGATTTGAACTATCTTTTTTTGAAATTTTTTATTTAATTTGCAATCCTTTTGTATTCCAAATAATCCAAAATGAATCTTGAAACTAAATTTCATAAGGATTGGTTCTGAAATTAAAAGCCAAGTATAGCCCAAATCCTAGAATTTGGTTCAAAACTCACTTAAGAATCCTAAATACAACCAAATTTCATCGTAATTTTTTAATAAATGGCGGAGAAAGGCGGAACATTGAAAAATTTCAAGATTTTATATACCGAGCTCCTTTAATTCGGAGATCAATCAATTTGTCATTTTAAGGAACACTTTTAATAATTTTTCCGCTAGAATGTTCTAAGTTGAGAAAAACGAGATACAAAATGAATAAAAAATCTCCTTAATAGAAATACTCTTTTGTGATAGTGCTGCCACTTAAGGCGAGTAGCGCAATCTTTTATTTTCCGCTGGAAAATATCGCCAGTCTTATACAGCAGTCTTATACTGGGTTGTATATTGCAACACTTTTACTCAGGACCGCAACTAAACTAGAACGTGGCATGCCATGCTCCATCAATAAAAACATGTGATTACTGGTTTCGCTGGTTTAAAAGTGGCGATTTTGACAAAAGTGAAAAAGAACGCAAAGGGAGACCAGTAAAGATTGCAGACCCTGAGTTGGACGCGTTGTTTAACCAAGATTCATGCCAAAATAAAGAAGAGCTGGCGAAAACTTTGGGAGTGACTAAATAAGCGATACAAAACCATCTGGAAACCATGAGCATTGCAGCTCAAATGCCCACAATATGCAAAGTGATCTTTCAGCACGACAACACTCGGCCACATTTTGCAAGAGTCGCAAAGGAAGCTTTTCACGCACTCCAACGGGATTGTCCTACCCCCCCCCCCCCCCCCCCCCCGTCATATTCTCCAGGCATTGCTCCTTCCGACTACCACTTGTTCCGGTGTTCCGGTCGATGGCTCATGGCCGTCGATTCTTAGATCCAACATTTTTTCGAAACACGCGGATTCTGTGCCGCCTGAAAGATGTGAAAAAGTCATAGCTAATGATGGAAAATCCTTTGAATAAAACACATAAAACACATTGTACCAATTTCTATGAATGAAGCTTCGAAGTTAAGAAAAACAACTTATTTATACAATAATTATTTGACATTTGGTAACTAATATAAAAATCATAAGTGATCCATTTAAATTATTCAAACTTAGAATGAATTCTAAATTCTAATTTTAGGGTAGCCTTTACAAAATGCTATGACAAAAAGATAATTATATCTTAAATCTTAAAGTAGTATGCAGCTGCGCGCACCTCTTCTTATCATATCTTTTTAACTAAAAACTAAGTTTATTTTTTGAATTTTAAATATTTTTCTGACTTCCTAATAGTCGGTGTAAATGTCTATTAGTTCCTATATAATTAGAACTACAATCAGTATAACTATCTCTACATAATCCTCTTATTGCGATAAACCTTCTTAACGCAGTCAGGTATGTTTTGATTGGTCGGAAGCACAATATGAACTGCTTGTGTAAAGGTGCAGACAAACAGGCAATGGAATGTCTTTCACTTTTTTCTCGGAAGTGGTTTAGCCAGCATTTCCTAATCGCCTTGAGGTTAGCATTTCCTATATTCCTGCCTTTTATTAGCAAGAATTGTTGCCTAAACATGGTTAACACTGATTGTTAACACTGATTGTCGATTATTGACTTTGACAATCTAGATACTGGTATGATTGATTGAATGCCGTGTTTCGCATGATATATTTGATTTTTGGATTCGATGCTCCGATTGTCAGTATCCCATGGCCATCAATAAACAAATTTAAAAATTTTAGTGAATTTTTAATGGGTTAACATTGATCCATGGTCCATTTTTCAACACATTATAAGTAACGCTTTCATTTCTGCAACTCTAATTGGTTCATAGCGCTAAGAGTTTGTCAAACAATTTATTAAGAAATATATTTTTATATATTTCGATTAATAGCGATAAGCCGTAGTTGTTGTGCTCTTCTTCTGTGCCAACGTAGTCTCGTTTAAGGAACATGTCTCCACCTAGCTCTCGTTACTACTTCTAATATCTGCGTCGATCGGTTACTAACAAAGGTTTGCCATGGAACGTCCGATAACCAATCCAAAACAATTGTAGAGTCTGTGTAACAAACTATATTTGAAATCCCCATTGACTTAAATAGTGCTATTAAAAGGAGGACTGTGCAAAATTCGAGTCTAGCGAGAGATACCGGCTATCAGGCTGCACTGATATAGTTCAGCGTCAATCGACTGTCGCATGTATACCACAGCTGTGTAAGCTCGTTTACTTGCGTCATAAAACCCTTGAAGTTTGGTTTCTTGTGTAGGTAGATACAACCATCAGAATATTCGGATTTCCTCCAATCTAACGCAATCAACCACAGTGTTTGGAATAATATTTAAATTTTGATTATTACCAGAGATAACCATAACCAAGGCTGGTGTAATCGTACTCAGATCGACACGGTAAGAGAAAACGTCTAATTTTGGATTTCACCTTAATCCTAAGACCTTTGATATCTTTAATTGACACAGCTCTACCGTGAATTGCAGCATTGCTTGCATGCATTCAGCAGAATTAGGCACATATTTTCTAAGACTTCTGCCGGCACCGAGGAAGGTCACAATAGTAACAAGAGTTTTCTTCTACTCCAACGCTTCTTTCACTGTATCTGCGCCCGTCATAACTGTTCGATATTCGTTGAAACTTGATCGTTTGAATCTCTCGTCGCAAAATAAGGAGCAGCTGCAGTTCCATACATCAATCAATCATTCCATACATCATTCAATCGCTGGCAAGACGAAACGTAGTTGTAGGGCGTAAAATATTGGTTGAATGGTTAGTCCGACTAATAGTAAATTGTTCACGGAAACGCCGGTTGATGTTATGATGCAAAAGCATCGAAGACGATGCAAAACTTTTATGTTGGTGGATTTTTCTTCAATAAACCATGATGCAATATCTGCTTCGCTACCTATTACTTCCTCCATGTACTTGAGTTGCAGATATTCTTGCATATAGTGTTACTTGAACAGCGGATTCTTTTGAAATTTGAACTCCATTGTTCGGTGGCGACACATTGCTAAAGGAACTGAGCAGCTTTAGCGATAATTGTACAGCAAAACAAATCTACCGTCATAACTTCTGTGTGCATTTTTAGTTAGTGGTTTTTAGTGAGTTTGATTCTTTACTTTATTTTAAGCTGTATCCATCATATTTGGTTACTAGATGTTACCCCAAACTTATCAGTTTTCAGTTCACTGCCTAAGACCCAGTCAAACATAGATTCTAAAGCAATAATATTATTTCCTTGTTTGATTCTCTCATTCAGTATTATGTTGAACAGGCACTTTACATCTAAAATGATATCAATAAAATGACTGGGCGATCAACTTTGAACACAACTTCGCCAAAACTAAAACTTCAACATGAAATTGTCTTTGGTTGCTTGCCCAAAATTTCAGTGTGAGCTACAATAATTACAGTAAGATTTTTGTTCCTGGCGATTCTCAATACGTTGCACAGATTTTCGATATAAAAGAGGGCATATATGGATACTGAATCCTGGAATATTCTACACTCATGTTCAAAACCATTTCGATCAACAACGAGAATATTGTCAGTGGATACGGTTGGAACTACACTCGTTATTTCTGGTTGCTTAGTCTGTGATTTATCATGCTCATTGAACTCGTTTAGATGTAAAAGCGTGTATGTTTCTTTTCACAATCCAGACATCTTGGTGTTGAGAGGCAGCTAAAAACTTGGTAATTAATTCGTAAATAGTTGAAACATCGGTTTCCAGCTTTGATACGTTGTCTTCGCTCCATGGCTGAGCACTGCTTAAAAGTTTGTCATTCCATTAAAGAATGTTCGACATTGTATACCGGACACTTATTTACTTCTGCTGATACGCACGTTTTCGTTGGATGATTTTTTATTAAGTCCATGTTTTGGAGCAATTGGCTTACTGACTGTAATGCATCAGTCAGCGTGGGGGCTTTTACGTCTTTACCAAGAGTTGAAGGCTGTGATGAGAGGTCTCTAATTACATCATTCGGTATCAAGTAACTTCCTCATGTTTTTTGAAGATGCTGGATGAATTGTTGCTTGGCTCCATGAAACTTGTGATAAAGGATTTTATGGTATATTTTTTCCTATCATACCTAGCACACAACTTTCGGAAGGCTCCGAAATAGTTAGTTTCTGTGATATGCATATTCTTTAGCAGGTTAAATGCGTCACCTTGTACGAAGGTAATAAATTTACGTTTTCATGTATGGTTTTTACGTAAAGGCCATAATACGACGGTCATGCGGTGTAGTTGCTAGAAAACGGGTTGGATAGTTATTTTTTGGAGTCTTACCTCGACGTGATACAATATTCTCGTGAATGAATTTATCGATTGAGATTAGGATATACTACATAAAACTGCTCTCTCAAATCGGTGATCTGGATCAATCTGAAAAATGTAATCCTCAATATCCTCAAATTGCTTGATTAACATTTTACGGGCAAGCTTAGGCAGAAAGCCATCAGCATCTCGTTTGTCGACAGCGCCTAGCATACAGTTTTGCAACATTGTTATTTGTCCTTTGACGAAGCCATGCGTGCTCTTCAGTAATCTTGTAGTACACAAACAACTTGTTCGAAATTAATAAATTCAGTTTACACAACAAATACATTATTCACTAAAACTGAGAAAGTATTTCCCTCAAGATATAGGATTTAATACCAAAACGCGAAATATTACTGCGAATTAGCGGAAATCAAAATTTTATAGTCCGCTTACCACAAAATTCAAAAACAAAATATAAAGATGAACGTTAGTTAAATTTCTACTTCTTCCATCTAATCTGATTTTTTACGATGATGAAAAATAAATTTTTTAAGGACAAATCTTTAGAAAATCAAAGATAATCTGTGGTTGCGTTTTCCAGGTTATCAGTCCTTAATACTGTTTTAGGCCCCCTTTACTGATTTTGAACCTAGATTATAGTTTGCGAATTTCACCATGAACTCAATAACTTGGTCCTACACACCGAAGTTAAAAAAACATTTGCAGTTAGGCATAGCACCATTTTCAACTCATTACATTGTTTTAATTATGTTATCAGTGTACAAATACTGTTTCTATATAGATAGAGTTAAAACCCTGACGATAACCAATTTAGTTCAAAAAATTTGTTCGACATATACACAACGAAATAATGCGTAATCTCAAATTCATAATTATTTTTACAACGATTTTAATTGAGTACGCATTTGGGTTTGGATATTTGTCAGAATACGATCCAGACTACGCACACAAGAAAATGATTCAAACAAGAAATATGCAAAGAGTTGATAAAGTGCTGGAAGAAATTCGCAACGATCCCCATAAATATTCATTTCGTACATCGTTAAGTTTTATGTCGCAAGTAAGTAAAATCGATATGACAAGGCCTGATGCACTAGACGGCCTGAGAATAATCACCAAGAATAGTTTGTATCGTTATCGAGTAAATCGAGAGGTGTTAGAGTCAGTACAATACAGATTGAAAAATATGAGAAACAAAAGTTATAACATGTATGGAGTTTTAAATGAATTTCGTAGAAAATTGCATCGGAAATTAAGGAAAATAATGAGTAACACTTTGAATAGATCATACATAGTGACAAATTCTGTTCTTAGACCGCCGGTAAGAAACATAAACACTTGCGTAAATTTTAGCAAAAGTTTAAATTGATTTTTTATTCATTCCAGATTCGATTTAGTTAATCTTTCTGCGTCACTATCTAAAGACAATATTATTATGACAATAGTCTTATCTCAAATGTTGCCACATAATACAAGAATAATTATGATCTGTAACGTAACTAACCTTAAACTTTAAATGACGTTTATCATTAAACATTATAATTTATAAATAAAATAAAATTCTTTTGTAATTTAAATTTGGAATCAAAAATTTATAAAGTAGAAATTAAAATTAATTTGTAAATTAACGTTAAGGCTGATACGGGTCGTGCCAACCCTTCCCAAGTATGGTGAACTAATTTGTGCAAATGGTGTATCTTTATCCAATCCATTTTTACAACTTACTATTTTGCCCTTTTGGTGGGCATAATTTGGAGGCATTAAACTTCCTTGAAACTATTCTCAATAAACAAGGCTTTTAATAAGCAAAAATGAATAATCCGAAATAAATTAATTTTTATTAACTAAAATATAAGTTGTTGATAACAAAAGATTTGGATGTACTAGAACTGAAACATAACGGTCCTTAAGAGCGAAGCACGGCGTAGCGCGGATTGGTAATCTTCTTAAAAATGCTAATTTGTACTCTCAATTTGTGTGACTTTTCAACTATCTCATCCTCATGGTCCAAAGCGTCATCCCATTAAAATTTCAATCTCCTTAAATCATGATAAAAAATCTTAGCCAACATAATTACAAAACATGCAAAGTCTAATGGGTCGAATAGGCTAACATTCTTGGGTCTATTTTTGAATGCAACGCGTGCCGATAGTGCGCTTCCAAGCCGTGTATACTCAGTTCCTCATATTTTACTCTAAAATAAATTTCTTAAGTATAGTGTGCAGTGTTGTGCCGTATTGTCTACACTGAGTTGGTAATTAGTATTCTATGTGTGTGACAATGTGTGAAAGCATGTGAATTTAGCCTAATTGCTCCTCCCAGAAAAAAAATCCTTAAACAATACTGTTTCATCTCATCCCAGTTTTTTCTATTTAATAAACTTGTAGAAGGCGGAAATTTTTTTATTTCTTTTTTTCTCAACAACAAAATATCCATCCCAGATTTTTTCATTCAATTGTTGTTTTTGTACTCTGCGTATATGAATAAATAATTAAAAATAGTTTTTCTAAGTAAACTGATTTATAGGTAATAATTGTATGTTTTGATTAAAGATGCGAACAATATCAGTCACTATATTTTTCAAGTTGGTAATAGTAAAAGCTTACAATAACTAAGAGACAGTACCAGCCGTAAACTAGTATTGCCGCAAGTGGCCAAGTTCCATATGGCCCTACATAAGAATATCAGAAAATCGAGCCATTCTCCTAGATATATGATTTGCCGGAAATGTTTTTTTATGCTTTGAATAACTTATGGTACGGACTAACTGTAGCCACTCGGACAGTAGCAGCCATATGGTAGGATTCGCGCAATCCATAAGGCCCAATATAAGAATTAATAATTGAAATTCTCCTAGCAACATGATTTGCCAGAAATGATTGATACTGTTTTGAGTTGGTAAATTTAAGGGCTTACAATGACTAAGAGGGCAGCACCAGCCATATTGTAGTATTTGCATCAAAAACATCAAGAGCCCTGTTCGGAATTTATTTATTTTTCAATGAAACTATGAATTTATTTTATTTTATAGAGGTTTTTATGCCTAATGGAGGCTAATAAAATATATCGATTTGAATTTCTTCCGCTTCCATATGGCTTTCCTGATGAAATGATAATATGAATTTTTTCGTTTTACGATTCGATTTTATTTTTTAACTTATTTGATTTACACGTTTTTCTATACTAATGCTTATACTCTAAATTTTTATTTATTTATACTAAGATTCCCCACCACCTATTTTAAACAGAAAGGATTCTTAACCTAAATATATTATATATGCGCTTATATATTTATATTTTTAACCAATAAAAAAATAGAGATGAAGAAAAAGATAATGCACTTATGTATATTTTATTTTTAAAATGGTTTTACCTAATTTACCATAATACGCCATAGTTTTGGGAATTTTCCTATTATAAATGTGGTTGCCATATGTTGTTTTCGGAATTTTGCTAGGATGATTGTATGTCGTTCTGCTATGATTATTAATATTATATCAATCTGATCTATTTGTCCATAACTGCCGGGGTTGAAGATTTATCTTCAATATTTTCCAATGGCAAAGGACAGATTTTTGATATGGCACGACGTACAATGCCATGTGATGTTTTTATATCACATACTCTAACGATGCCATCTGCACCGGGATACAATTGAGTTGACCAATGAAGCGGTGGTAATTTTCATCTCTAAGTAATACTAGTGTGCCGATAGCGATATTGTTGTTTTGTTTATTCCATTTATAACGTTTTTGGAGAGAAGGTAAATACTCATCAGAAAATCTTTTCCAAAAATGTTGTTTTAGTTGTGTAACTCGATTCCAACGAGACAACCTGTTGTAATTGTGTTGAGTAACATCTGGTTCTGGTATATCATTGAGTGATGCTCCAATTAGGAAGTGTCTTGCTGTTAGTACCCCCATATCATCTGGACTATCACAAATCGGAGTAAGAGGTCTTGAGTTGATTACAGCCTCAATCTGGACTAATATTGTTGAAAGTTCCTCAAAAGTGAGATGTGTGTTTTCCAAAATCCTATAAAGATGCCATTTAACACTTTTTACAGAAGATTCCCACAATTTTCCAAAATTTGGCGAATAAGCAGGAATGAAATGCAATTTTATTCCCTTATGGGAGGTATTATCAATTATTTGTGTCTGATTTCGTTGATCATACAACATCTTATGAAGCTCTTTTAGATGATGGTTTGCGCCATTAAAATTTGAACCGTTATCACTAAATACATCTGATGGTTTCCCACGACGTCCAATGAATCGTTGAAATGCTGCTATAAATCCTGCTGTACTTAGGCTGCTGAAAAATTCAAGATGAACCGCTTTCGTTGACATGCAAATGAAGAGCGCTATATATGCTTTGTCCAATATAGGCGAGCGACCGTATATCCTTTTTACCATTATCAGTCCTGCATAATCTACACCTGTTACTAAGAACGGACGCTCAAACTTTAATCTCACAGGTGGTAAGTTTCCCATTAAATTAGAGATTCCTTTAGGTTTGTTGCGGAAACAGGTTGAATGTTGATATACTGATTTGGCTATGTCTATTCCTCTTATAGGCCAGTATTGTTGTCTCACTGCTGCTAGTAGCCCTTGTGACCCCACATGGAGATTTATGGAATGATAATATTCGAATACCAGACGTGTGAAATGATGCTTTGCAGGTAATATTATTTGATGTTTCTTGTCATATGGAAACTGAGCTTTTTCCAGATAACCACCAACACGAAGTATTTTTTCTTCATCCAGGTATGGATGTAATAGAAATAGAACGCTTTTTCGATCAACCGTAGGTCGGTGTGTTGCTGTGCTTGATAACTGTTGAATTTCCTTGTGAAAACATGCAGACTGAATCAGTTTAATTAAGCATGAATTCGCCTTTTTAATTTCACACACGTTCAAAGGTGGTATTTCTGCGACACGAGAATTTGTTTTGTTTCTACGTTCTCTAAGTCTATTTTTTAGTTTATCAATAAACCGAAGTATAAATGCTGTTGTTCGTTGAAGTTTAGTAAGACAACTAAATGGTTCGATTATATTATCAGCTTCTCGTGAGTGGTATGTGGTTGGCATAGTAATTGTCTTCTGCTTTATCTCCTTTTGATCTGGCAAATGTATATTCATTGGGCTTTTTGGCCAAAATTCCTTTTCTCTATTTAAAAAATCAGGTCCGTTCCACCGTAATTGATTTTCTCTAAGGTCGTTTGGTAATAAGCCGCGTGATACTAAATCTGCCGGATTGGCCTTCGAACCCACATGCCACCATTCTGCATCTTTCGTTAAACTTTGCAATTCTATTTGCCACAAATTGTTTAAGGTTGGATGATTCCATTTTAAGCCAGCATAACACAATTGTGGGATCAGTCCACATGTAGATATTATTAAATTTAATCTCCATCGATGATTTTACTATATCTACTAGATTGGCCAGCAGAAGTGCTCCACAAAGTTCTATTCGTCGAATTGTTTGTGACTTTACCGGGGCTACTTTTGATTTTGAACAAAGCAGCTGAGAACAATGAGTGCCTTCCGTTGTTCCGATCATCCGTTGTTCTTATATAAACTGCTGCTCCATAAGCTGCTTCTGATCCATCACTAAATCCATGTATGTAGTTCAATATATTTGTACGGTATAGCTGGTACCACAAGCCGTTTAATGTTTAATTTCTGTATGTCACACATTTGATTTTGATATACTAGCCATTTTTTGATGATATCTAAAGGCAATTTTTCATCCCAATCTATTTTCAGCTTCCACAAATCACGCATTATTAATTTTGCAATGAGAACTACGGGACCAAGTAATCTTATTGGATCGAAAAGCTTAGCTATAGACGATAGAATTGAGCGCTTTGTTATGATATTTGATGTTGACTGGAATTTATATTTAAAACATCATCGCATGGATTCCAAACCAGTACAAGATCTTTTATGTGTGGTGATTCTTTAATAGACATGTCTATTGATTTCTCTTCTTGGTTTATTATCAATTTTTTGTTGTTTGCGTTCCATTTATGCAATTCAACACCACCGAGGTGACATAGCTTTTCGACTTCTTCCTTCAGAACTATAGCTTGATTTAAATCGTCGGTACCTGTCATGAGGTCATCTACGTAGAAGTCTCTTTCAATTATTCTTGCTGCTTCCGGGAATCTATTATTTTCGTCAACTGCTAATTGCTTTAATACTCTTGTGGCTAAAAAGCTGGAACATGCCAATCCATAGGTTACTGTTTGTAACGAAAATGTTTTAATTTCCTCCTCATGGCTTGATCTCCAGTATATTTGTTGTAATGATTGCTGTGATTTATCAATCCAAATTTGGCGATACATCTTTTTTATGTGACTAGTGAACCCGTATTTATGTTGTCTGAATCTCCAGATGATTTTGTTGTAACTGCATCAGGTTTCACCACCGCATGATGTGGAATAAAATATTGTGGCTTGAATTCATCGATAGTGAGTTCTCGCATATGTCCCAATGATTGATACTCATCCATAAAACTAATATATTGTAACTTGAGCTCATTGTCACGTTGCAGTTTGGTTTCCAAACTTAGAAATCGTCGTAAATCTGTTTCCTTAGAATTGCCCAATTTTTTTATATTTGGTTTAGTCGGTAACTTTACGATAAATTTTTCATCCTTGTCTCTTTTATACGTATTTGTAAAATGCTCTTCACAATAGGTTTCTTCGACAAAAAATAATTTTCCATGGCTTTCACAATTTTCGATTCTCCAGAATTGTTGCAATAATTGATCAAGACTGTCATCTGTTGATAAATGGCAATGGTTTATGGTAGTTTGTGGAATTATAGTTGAGCCAAATACGATATAACCGAACTCACTGTTACGTAATGCTGGGAAGTGAATTGATTGACGAATAATGTTCTCCTTGATAATGTTGTGGTAGTATTCTGCTCCGATTAAAAGGTCTATCTTTCCTGGACAATTAAAATTTGGATCTGCTAGTTGTATATTATTTGGTTTCGATAAATTCGCAAACTCTATTTTATGGGTTGGTATTAGACCAGTGATTTTTTCAATTACAAGACAAGGTGTATATTGAATGATGTGCACTTGGACTTGATTTTTACACAAGCCTTTTGACGAATATTTGTGTTTGATTCATGAATTCCCGAAACTGTTGTGTTGATTTTGATTGTTTTGACTCCTAATTGTTGCCTGGCCTGTCGTCGTTAGGAAGTTAGACTGGCTACCGGAATCCAAGAGACATCTGTAGGTTTGAAAGTTTCCAAATTGGTCTTCTATATCCACCAATGCGGTTGCTAACCAAATATGACTATTCTGTTTTTGACTAACTAAAGAACTCGAACAAGACGTTGATTTCGATTCAGTAGTTTGCGACACTTGTTGAACTTCCGGTGCTGATGTTGATGATGTTGAACTGCAAGTTATAGGTTCTTTGGTTTTATTAATATGCAGCAGAGTATTATGCTTTCGATTGCATATTTTACATCCAGCAGCTAAACAGTTTCTAATTTGATGATTCGTTCGTAAACAGTTATAGCACATTTTTTTGTTTTTCACAAGGTTGCATCTTTCTTCCGGAGTTAATTTTTGAAAAATGGGGCACTGGTATGATGATTTTGGTTTTACTTTTGACGATGTATTTGCCAATGTCTCTAGTATACTTCTTCGAACTTTGAGAATGTTGATAAATTTGTCCAGAGTCAGTACATGATTTTGTGGATTTTTTATTTCAATTTCTTTTCTTGTTGCTAAATCCAATTTTTTTGATAAGATGTATATGAAAATGATGTCCCAATGTTCGACTGGAGTATCCATGGCCTGGCTTCGTAATGGCAGAGAAATGTGTCTATAAATTTTTGCAGTGATGATGCGGATTCAGATTCCGGCATTTTTAAATTATCAATTTGCTGGAGGTGACTGTTGATAATGATTTTTTCATTTTGATATGTTTCCTTTAATAACCTCCAGGCAATGGTGAAGTCTTCGTCCCGGCCTTCTAATCCATTTATAGTTAGTGCTGCTTTGCCTGTTAGCGATCCCTTCAAGTACTCCAGCCTATCACTATTATTGGTTACATGCTGCAATACTCGTGATTCGAATTGTGCCTTAAAACTCATCCACTGCGTGTAGGTTCCATCGAAAATGGGTAGTTTTAGTTTGGGAAGTTTTATATAACGCTGTTGATTGTCTGATGAACGAAACAAATAGCACTCGAAAAATGTGAAGCAGATTTTTCAACCAATTGCGACGGTCACAATTGGTTGAAAAATCTGCTTCACATTTTTCGAGTGCTATCGACAAAGTTTTTAAACTATGAATTCCACTGGTAGATTGATCATACGTATCTATTGAATTCTTAATGATGTTTGCATTGCTGTATATCGTTGCTAACTGGTTAGATAGATGTATTTCTTCTAGCATAATTTCTATTTCATTCATACTGCTATTCTACATGATATCAAGTATCAACGTCGTATACATAGTCCGCATTTTCCGCTACAATGTCTTCCAAATTAGCTGGATTAATTTCTAACTGCGCATTCTCTACTGCCTGCTGGCTTTCTCTAAAACGTTCAATGTTAACGAATTTTGAAGTGTTTTTACTGTCGCTGTTATGGCCTTCTGATGCATCGAAAGGCATTTGAATATTTTCCACTTTTTTACTGGCTTTTGTTATTTGTGCTTTCCAAACATTTCTGCTTTTTTTTTGCTCTGTTAATGAACCCATCTTTTATTAACACTTTGTTTTAACACTTTATTTTTAGTATGATAGTACACTATTTTTTTTATTCGGCTACGAAGGACCAAAAATTGTTATGATGAAATGATAATATGAATTTTTTCGTTTTACGATTCGATTTTATTTTTTAACTTATTTGATTTACACGTTTTTCTATACTAATGCTTATACTCTAAATTTTTATTTATTTATACTAAGATTCCCCACCACCTATTTTAAACAGAAAGGATTCTTAACCTAAATATATTATATATGCGCTTATATATTTATATTTTTAACCAATAACAAAATAGAGATGAAGATAAAGATAATGCACTTATGTATATTTTATTTTTAAAATGGTTTTACCTAATTTACCATAATACGCCATAGTTTTGGGAATTTTCCTATTATAAATGTGGTTGCCATATGTTGTTTTCGGAATTTTGCTAGGATGATTGTATGTCGTTCTGCTATGATTATTAATATTATATCAATCTGATCTATTTGTCCATTTCCCTCTAAGAAAAATATAATATAAAACATAAATATGTAGTTAAAAAAAATTATTTATGATTATGGTTTCCAACAGGAAAATTTTTCTGATTGCAAAAAAAGGATTAAACTTTACAAAGACCAACTCAACTGTTAACAATAAGCTCCGGCAAATCATGTTCCTACGAGTATGATATTCTTTTATTATTCTTATGTCTTTTAAGGCCACATGAAACTTGGAATTCTTACCATACGTCTAGTATAGTCAGGACGGCTCACTTAGTAAACCTAATTGTAATAACCAACTCAAACCAGTATCAATCATTTCCGGCAAATCATAATGCTAGGAAAATGTCAATTATTAATTTTTATATTGGGCCATATGGAAGCTGGCTGATTGCGCGAATACTACAATACAGCTGCTACTGTCCGACTACCTATACAGTTAGTCTATACCATAGTTTATTCAAAACATAAAGAATCAATTAGAGGGCAAATCATATTTCTAGGAGAATGGCTCGATTTTCTGATATTATTATACGGGCCACATGGAACATGGTCATTTGCGCCATTACTACCATACGGCTGGTACTGCCCACTTAGTCATTGTATGCCCTTACTATTACCTACTTCAAACAATAAAGCGACTGTTATTGTTCTCATCTTTAATCAAAACAAACATACCCAAAAATCATTTTACTTAGAAAAACTATTTTTAATCATTTATTCATAACAGAGAAAAAATACAACATTTCAATGAAAAAATCTGGGATAGATATTTTGTTGTTGAGAAAAAAAAATAAAAAAAAAATCCGTCTTATACAAGTTTAAATAGAAAATCTGGGATGACATGAAATAGTATTTGTTTAAGGATTTTTTTTATCTGGGATGAAAAACTGGGCTAACTTCACATGCTTGATAATGTAGACATTATGTCGACAATGTGGAAAATTATTATTTCTGTTAGCATTTAGCCTAATTCTATGAATCTTATTGTTAATGGAACCATTTTAGAATGGAGAACTTTACTCATACTCCATGTTTGATAAACCTTTAGCTGTTTTAAAGCTAAACTAAAGATATTTTCGAGTATACGTAAATAGAACTAAGAAGAACTTTATACACCAATAAGATTTTAAACCAATCACAGAGCCTATCAAACTGTTAACGAACTACAATTGCCATGAAATAAAATCGTGAAATAGAAAAAAGTTTTCCAGGCAGGGAAATATTAAATGACCTAACAAGTTAATAATCCTTGAAATCGCGATAGTTTGGCCAAATGTTCAAAAAAATGGGACATTCAGGTAATATAATTCAAGTGATAAATCAGTGTTGGTCAGGAGCTAGTAATGTTAACCCGTGTATTGCGCACCGATACCCATATTGGGTATTAAACTATTTTTTATGTTCCACACACTTCGTATACTGACTGTTCAATCACGGGTTTGAACATGTCATAACTTATTATATATTAATGATTTAATGACAACTTGCACTTTTTATTATATATATGCAACGACCGTGGCATTAATTGCATTAACTATATAGGCAATTTTTATATGTAATACTTATTCTTAAACGCTTACTATGCAATATATTTGTATAAAAGATGAACATATTTGTATAATAAAGCAGAAGTTAATTAACCACGTAAAACACTCTTCTCATTACTATCTACTAGACATCACCAGTGGTAATCTAGTAGGTAGCCAAAAAACATTAAATTATCCAAAACCAAATTTACACCTTGGCCAAACCTTGGAGATTTAACACTGGCATTCATGTTACAATAAAATTTCTCGAACCGAGTATACAGGGTATAAACACAGTCCTCAAGGAAAAACGCAGTGTGCAGAGTTAAATGTCGCAGGCTAAACTTGTAGGAATTTTGGTATGAATTGCTTGTATAATCAAAAAATATTATCCCTGCTTAAATTGCAGACAAGCAATAAGGTCAACCCTTGCTGGTTGAAAATTTAATCTTTTAATTTATTAAAATTGTTTAATTAAGTTGAAAAAGTTCTTAGGAAGCTGTTACTTCCGGTACAAACATTTGCTCCAAATTTCTGAAGGATCTTCCAATTTGAAAAGCTTAAGTATGAAGTTTCATTCCGAATAGTAAATCCTCCTAAAATACAGAGAGATAAGAAATTTTAGTGAAAAAAGATTTTAGCCGAAACTCGCCCCCCTTTCCGATTATAATTAAAAAATTATCAAAACAAATCTTATTTGAAAATAAATTAAATTTTTTTTTGTTTTGAAATGCAAAAATGTGTTAAAAATATTTGCAAAAGATTTGAAAGTTTCTATGAAAGCTACTACTTTTATGGCACTATTCTGGCTTTCCCTGGAAATACGGAATTGTGAAAAATATTTTCATAGCATTTTTGTCTAAATTATATTTTTCTGGCCTACGGTTGGAATTAGTTGGGTGTAAATATTTTCGTAGTAAAGCTGTTTGGGAAACTTTTGTTCCACAAAATTGTTATAGGGAAAAATAATTCCCCATATATCTTTGTTTCAAAAATATTTACACTCAACTAATTCCAACAGTAGGCCAGAAAAAAATAATTAAATAAAAAATGCTATCAAAATGTTTTTCCCAATTCCCTATTCCCAGGGAAAGCCAGAATAGTGTCACTGGGGGATTTTGGTCAAAAATCACTGGAGTTTCCCAATTTTTGAAAAAAAAAGTTTAAGTATTCAAGTTTTAAGCCGATCAGCCAATCCGTCTGCACTGAACAGATGCTGAATTTTGTTGAAAATCACTATTTAGTCAAAAATCATGGTTTCCGCTTAAATTTGAAAACCTGATCAGGAATGATATTGTTGCACAATTAATTTTGATTCTTTTAGTTTATGATTGTTTTTGTTTTGTTTATGCCCCGTGGAAACTGTCACTTCCGGTGGACCGATTTTGACCAAAAATCACGTGAATTATCCAATTTATTGAAACGGTTTGAGTATAACCGTTTCACCCCGATCAGGAAATTCGTCTGAGCAGAGGAGACACAGCCATTTAGTTTACGCAGTACCACACACGCACACAGATTTTGTAAAAACTATTTTTATATTTTCGGCAGTAGTATTTTAGGTAAAATAAACGGTTGCTGTGGCAACTTAGATATCGGTCTAAAGAGGATTTTATTAACATAACTAGTTCTGATCTGGTCATTAAAGTTGTGGGCAGTGTCGTTGAGCAGGTAAACTACATTTAATAATTTACTGTTATTTACGTGTGTCGAATAACTTTTTAACGAGCAAATTTTTAATAACAAAATGTAAAAATCTAGAACTGATCTTATTTTTAGCCGCGCGTCGTCAACCGCTTCAAATAAATCTCGTTTTTGAAAAAAAATAATTTAGTTGTAATTAATTGATATTTTATGTTTGGTAAACCATTTATGGGACTAATTTTGGGTTCATGTTACACGCTGCGTTAAATACTATGTTATGTTAAATGTTGCGTTAAATTGTTGCGCTGATTACGTGACATTTTAACGTAACAATCCGAATGTTTTTAAATTTAATCTATTCGACCGAATTTAACCTGGGATGGAACTAAGGCATTTCTTAGTCGATTATGTTGGGATCGAGTATGTTGGTTGAAAGTGGGATTCTTAAATGATTTTTGGAAGAAGTTCTTCAATATGGCCAACTGGGACGGGACTCGATCAATTATTAACTTATTATGTTGGGATTGGATATGTTGGATGAAAATGGGAGTCTAATTACTGGAATAGGGCCACCTGGGACGGAAATGAGGAAATATTGGATGGAAATGAGATTGTTAAATGATTTTGGGATGGAGTTCTGGAATATGGTCACCTGGGACGGAACTCGATCAATTATTTACAGATTATAATGGGATTGGGTACGTTGGATGGAAATTATGATGGGATTGGGGTATGCTAGATGGAAATGTGATTCTTAAATGGTTTTGGGAAGGAATTCTGGAATATGGCCACCTGAGACGGAAATCGATCCATTGTTAACCGATTATGATGGGATTTGGTATGTTGGGTGGAAATAGGATTCCTAAAAAAACCATTATGAGAAAGACCATATATTTTTCCCCCAAATATTTGCGGATCAGGTGGAGTTTGGACCCCGTTTGTTTTTTAATTAGTTTTAAATTAATGACATGCTATTAATTCAGGAAGCGCACTTATTATTATTAATATTTTTTAAATATTAAAAAGTATTTTTTATCGTGGATGGCACTGTATTTCCATATTTTTTACATTATTATCCTTAATTACGTTATTTACAACTATATTACTTCTATTTACGTAGAAAAAATTAATTTTTTCTATTCTTCAAATTTGTACAACACCGATTGTGGGTAAAATATAAAGATCCTGTTGTCCTCAAGACTCGGAGTAATTAAAATCAGGAAGGTCTTGGAGAGGTAACTCTCTCTTGGCATCGTTATATTTTCTTTTCCTTAATATTAGATAAATCCAATATTATGTACTCTAAAAACCCTAGTCACTTCGACTTTCGTAATGAAGATCAATTAGTATGATGGAGTGAAAAAGGCAGTTGTTGAGTTCCAAAAAACCATAAGCAGCCCCTATCAGGAGAGCTGCCGTCTTAGTAAACCAAACGAACTGGGACACTTTGCTGGATTAGTGAGGTGAATAAACTGAGAACGCATACTAGAAAGCTTCTAAATAAAATGTTAACCAGTGGTGAAACTGAATTATGGGATAGATCGCTCTCAAAGAGAGTATAAAACATTTATCACCCCCGTTTCTGAAGAAGTAGGGATACAAAATACTAGAAGAAAATCTACGCATCCATCAGAAACTACGACCCATAAACTGCCAAACTGCATATATGGAACTGTAGAAAGACTAGCAAGAAGCTTCTTTCTCCACGTTCAAAACACCAAGCCTAAATGCAAATATTGTTTTTCCTGCGGTCTTCTACAGAACGACTGGAACATACCATTATTGACATGTATTTTGAGCCAGCTTGGCTTTAGGATACGTTTCACAAGCGTGAGAAAAATCTTAAACCCTTAAAGGGTGAAATCGGAAGTATAAAATCATCGTAAACAACAAGTATATCAAAAGAAATTTCTGTTTCGCAGAAAAGTCATAGGGCGGATTAAAAATTGGCCGAACAATAAAAAGGGTATTTGACAATAGATCGTGGCAACGTGGTGTCATGCTTTAGTTTTGGAAAAAACATTGCTTGCGACTACTGAGACTGCTCGTAAGGGATGTATGCAGATCTGTCTGCTCAGATATAGTGCATTGTCGTTAATTCATCACGGATATACCAAGGTAAAGATGGTAAAGAACATAATTATGACCTAGGTTTGTGAAAGTAATTTATCAGTGAATTCTAAGAAGACTTGTATGGTTTTTTTTCACGAGACGAGAGACTTTTGGAAATTTGATTCCAATCTCTTCGGATACCAAGTATTTTGGGGTTGGAAGCAGGCTACGTTCACTTGAAACGTAGAAATACATTCGGTAAATCATCGGGATAGAAATAAAAATACGTATATTTGCTGGCAGTATTTCGCGGAACTCTGACCTATTATATCCTTTGCTAACTTGGTATGGTGGCCTATGGTTGAAGCGTGGATTAAAGGAAACTACTGGTTCAGTTCCTAAAAATTGTATACTTAGAAATCATGAGGGTTTTGCATACCACACCGACTACTGCACTCGAGATTGACTTGAATTTCCCACCTTTTGACCTCTTGATTAGGAGGTGTGCAGCATTCACAGATTAATAAATAGTATTGCTGAAAATAATACGAACGTACCACAGTCGTCGAACATAACCACTTAGACCAACACACCAAACAACAGCCATCGGACAACATCACTCACTAGTCAGTAGTAACAAACAATTGAACCTTATAAAAGTTTGCTTGCTAAAAATTTCTGTTGGAGAAATTTCGATAACGCAGATTCAAATTATTCAACCGTAAATGACAGCCGATAAATAACAAAATATCCACCGAAATACGTTCTACTGAAGATACCCGAAAAACCCTTGCATTATCGACATATTTTGTATCAGCTGATAGTACAAAATTCTGTTGATATTAGCCGAAAATTACTTGTTATTGAATTTAGCAGTAAATTTTCTCCGAAAAAAATTTGAAAAATCAATATCACATAATTCGAATGTTTAAAGGTAATATGTGATCTCGGGTGAAGTAAGACCAATTCGTGAATTGCTGGATAAAATATTTATAATTTGTCATATAGGGGGGCAATAAGTTTGAGTTGTGGCACTAACAGTGAACCTTTGTGAAAATAATCACGCCATATTTTATGTAGCATCATAATGAAATAAATTATAAGCTGGACGCTATGCTTTTACTTTTATGTTGGTTTTGCCATGAGTGGAACAGTAATATGTAGTATTAAAAATCGTATAATGAGGAATACAGAAAATGGGTGCTTAATGAAATGTTAGAGTGAAGATGAGATGGCATTGGACTAAGCCTTTTCGTATTGATAAAAAAAGCTTAAAAAATAAGATTTATATTGTCACTTCCAGCGTGACATACGAGTGCAAAAGGTTAAAGTTATTGCTTACAAGTATGTTGCATAAAGTAAAATTAATTAAAAATTGAACGCATGTTTACCCATAATAAGAACTGGGTGAAGTAACAATTCACTGGAGCAAAGAATTTGAGTTATGGCAGTAACATTGATCACATGTACCAAAAATGCGTTACACCATTTCGTAAATTGTTGCAGTTAGTTGGCCAGGATCCATCAATTAACGAATTGGTCTAACTCCAGCCAGTCCGCATATTACCTTTAAACATGTCACTTTTGTGAACTCAATTTTTATTGATAAGCGAAATTTAGTCTCGGCGTAAAAGTTCTGCTAACTTCAGTAGTATGTTATAAACGTAAGAAGATGATCCATCATTTGAATAATAAAGCGTTTCCCTGTTTGCTGCCATTTTTAAATTATGTATTATCATCTTTTGTGCCATATTCTTCCTCTATGGCAACTTCGTAAGTATCTAAAACACTTCTTTCTTGTCGTATACGCCTGTAATGAAGCAAACATTTGAACAATACTGGTTTTTAGGTAAAACTAAAATTTCGAGCCTCGAACATATTTTCGTCCCTCATAAATTAGTTTTACAAAGTTTTAATAATTTTTGTAAACATTTTCAAAATGGTACTCCCTTTTGTATAACTTTGCCGTATGTAGTAATGTAATTATTTAATTGCGCTACAAAAAATAGTTTTTGTAATTTTTCTGACAAATATTTATAAATAATTTATAAAATTATATAAACAAATAAACTTTTGTTCGGGTTCTGTGTGGCGGTATACAGAAAACCTTAATCTATCTTCATTATGCAAAACAAAGGACTTTTTTTATTTTTCGTGTTGACCAACACTGTAGCAACAAAAAAGCTATATGGAGACGAGATACCAAACAGACGAAAGCTCTGTTATACGATTTCCTCATCAGACAAAAACTAATAAAACTACTGTAATAACAAAAACTTGGCAAAGCAAAAAACAACGACCATTCAAATTGGATTGAAAACATTTTTTGTTAAATTTTCATTTTGTCACCTCATTTATCTTCCAGGTTTTACTATAGCAACGATCCTTTTACACAACACACGGTCTATTCTTGAGCTTTTTTGTTTTTGGTGTATATTATTTAATAGTTTTTCTATTTTCCACCTTTACATACTACGAGTATGAGTACGTACGGTGCACATAATGTTGTAGTTTAAGCTTGGTTCTCTTACACCGTAACACCGTTGTTGTTTCACTTTATATTGTGTTATTTTTACATTCTTTTGTTATAAATTAAAAGTTTCGAAGAAATAAATTTTATAGAAATTGTGAACGAAATAATATAGAAAAAGTAATTTTAAAGCAATGCTTTGTTTTAGCAAAATACCGTAGTGTTCTTATGCAACCGACGGTTACACTGGAATTGGATAGAACAATGTTAGAGGAACATGTGGCTTTTTCGTTTTACTGATGACATAACAGTGAAACTTTATTAGATGTAGAAAATTAGAAATAACGTGTACCGCTAAATGGAAAAAATAATAATTAAAAAAATTATGTTTGGGAGCGATAGGATTATTTTGAAGTATTTTGATAGTTTGAGTCGTTTTGTTTTTAATTTACATAAAAATTGGAAAATTGCCTTTGTTGTATCAAGTGTAACTTAAAATATTACATTTCTCATTAGAAACACAGCCACACTTTGTATTCGGATTCTGTTAGAGGAAAGTTTTTTTAGCACGACAAATAGCTACGCGTAAATTTCATCGAATGAAAAATATCGATATGTATATAATTTTTAAAAAATTGTAGTAGGCTTTTAATTTCTGTATGATCGAACAGCCTAAACACGATATAGTTCCACTACCACATTCAAATAATCAGATTTCCCTAAAAATCTGTCACGAGCTATATAATTTTACTCCGTTTGTAATAATTCTATTACGTATAAATTATAATAAATTCCGAAATTTTCAGAACTAGTAAATTAATAAAATGTTCGGTAACTTTTGAGTTACCCACTTGCTCATCGATCCTACTATGGCCATCAGAAGATATCAAAAAAGAATCTTCTGTTTAAACTATTTTGTAAAATTTGAATAGGTCTTAATTCTAGGTAAAGTCATGCAGAGTTTGGAGGGTCGTTATTTATTGAAAAGTCTGAAATTTTCTAAACTAATTAATAAAATGTACTACTAATTTCAGATAACTCAATTGCTTATCTATATTTCCGTGATCGATGGGTTGTTTCTTACGGTTGCCTGGTTGGGGTTTTTCGGTAAACAATGATAGCGAACGGTAGCGCGAATTGATCAAGCACTCTCCAATCGGATTTGTGCCATCGAATGAACCAGCGTCGGATTTAACATGTAACTCTTCCTTCTTCGTTCTCCTATCGGGCCTCGATCTTAGAATTCCGTTCCCACCTGTAAGACTCGTCTGTTGACAAATAAATAAGGTCGCTATGATACTAATTGATTGTTGTGGCTAAAGAATGCAATTGGATGGATCCAATTTTGTTTATGGTCCAACACTAAAAGATCATAAAACAATAAAATTGTTAAATTTTACTTTGGCTTTTTATGATCAATAAAATCGAACGAGCACCCATCATAAATGATGAAAGGCGTTGTGTTCGAGCAGCACAACATCTAGGCGAGTAAAGAATTAAAATCGTTAAAAAAAATCCACGCGATCATCAAGAGGGGGAATAAGATATCGTTGAGAAAATATTTTGAGAAATATAAGATGAATTTTCGGACATGGGTGGCGGATCGGAAAGAAGTCAATGCAGACAATTTACGGTGTTACAGATTAGAGTTTTTTCTCTTTTGAGTCGAAAAATAACAGTAGAGTAAATAAATGTTGTAAAAAGTTAGATATTGAGTTTTATGAGAATAAAGCATCGAAACTAATGCAGAATAAACAACAAATTGAGTGATTTATTGAACGAAAGTGATATGTTTGATTTGTTGTGTGAGGCGAACAAGGTGCCACCATTGTTATATAACGTATTGGAATTTCGAAGTATCTTAGTATCAGATGGGTCGCTATATAAGCAGCAAGCGACCAAAAACTAAGATGTCGATGATCTCACCGCGACCATTCAAAATTGCATTCCGGTACAGTGGTTTTCCTTCAAATCGGTTACACAGTTATCAACCAGGATGAAGTAGTCAACTTTCAAACAGAATTCTTGAATTCACTAGAATTGCCCGGATTACCACCTCACGATTTACAATTAAAAATTTTCATATCATCATCATATTGCGTAACATCAACCTTGACTGTGGATTGAAACGAGACTGGCTGTGACACGAGCTTTTCACAACAATGAAGGAGAGGATGTTATAGTTCCGTGAATTTCGACAGTCAATAAATCAAAAGGCCAGTCGTTGGGAGTTTCCAGAATTAATTTTGAGTTTCGGAGTTGGCGTATGGACAACTGAAGGTCGCGTGTTCGCGTGCCAGCCAGCCATGATCTTTATTTGCTTTCGTGCCAGAAAACACAACGGAAAACGTAATTTACCACAACGCTTTGCATTGAATATTAACCTATAACGGCCAATATTTCCGATCACAATGAATTGGGGTTGAAAAGTTGACTGCGCTTAATAATCGCGTATGAAGAGTTAAAATCAGATCAATTTTAGGTAGTACGAAGTTCTCCGGGCCATCTACTTATTAATAATTTGATTAGGTAAAATGTCCGGAAATCTAAATTAAAATACATCATTCAATCCTGTTTGACGTAATTACAAATGATTGTCGACGTTGTCTGTGAGTATTCGACGTTTTTCTTAGAGCAGTCGACGTTGCCGACGACTAGTCAACGTTGCCGACGACTAGTCAACGTTGCCTAAATTAGTATCTGCCGCGTAAACGACCATCTTTTATGCACCAATGGAGCATCATAGCAAAAAACACGTTTAGGACAGCGAAGGAACCCAATTAAAAAATCACTTTTTTTTTGTAGTGCTACTAGATCACATAAATCCGAAAACACCTCAAGTTTAACTAAATTTGGGGATTTTTTTTTAATCCCTGCAATCTGTTCTGGGACCGAAGCACTCGCAACTCTTTCGCGGTTTGCTTTTCCAGTCCTACCTTACACAGTTCTGCCAAATCGAAGACGTACGGCTATAGGTCCGATTTATGTTACCATTTGCGCATTGCATTGCTCCATGCCAGCATGGAAGCTGGGTCGACCCATGAGTTTTGCACGCCGAAAGGGGGTCGAAGTTGCGATCACAGATCGTAATCTGTTGATGAAAATTTCCTTTTGCATCCTACCCCTATCGGGATTCGAACCTGGTACCGCCCGCTCAAAACGCTGAAGCCTTAACCACTGTGCCATTTAGTCGGTAAATTAGGGTGCTTACACACTTAAAAATTTTGCAGCGGTTTTCGATGTAACACTTGCATCGAGGCGTATCGAAGGAATCGTGTAACACATTTAGAAGCAAAGCATGCATTGAAAATATTCACGATGCAGTTGCGTCTAAAACATGTAACACGTGTGTCGGAAGGACATTTCTATATAACCTGGGGTTAACAAATGTTTAGCGAATTTATAATAATTCGCTAAGACATTGTGTATATCCTTTCATTATAAGCTTAAAATATTTTTCATATATTTGTAGTTTGGTGTATGATGAACAAACATATAAAGAGGTGAAATATTCCCATGTTTCATTTTCGTCTTTTTGTGCGCATTACGTCACTTGTATCCAACAAAACGGAAATTTACATTGAATTTGTCGATTTTTCGATTAATTATTTAAATAAATCTGCAATAAACGTATTTTTTTTAAACGACTTTTTTAATTTTGATAATTACAGTTTAACTAAATACTTTTTTATGGTTTACCTTTTATGTTTCATTTTATGACCGAAATATTTGTGGAAATAATCCGTCGAGATATATTTTTCAAGCCGACGGCAAAATAAGAATAGAATAATTTGAGTATATAACATAAAACTATAGAATTGTTAATACATATGTTTACTAACAAAATATTATGTACCTGACTGAAGCTATTATGAAATAATTGTTAAGTGGTTTTGATTGTAACGAATTTATTTACTGTGACCTGTTGTGTTTTTTTTTCGCATTGTTAATAAAATAGTAAGGTCGTTCAATTTTAACAAAATAAACACATTTGCGTACAAGAAATGAAAATGCAATCTTGCAACCTCGGAAAATGTACATTTGTTTTCCGTAGTGCTTGTGCATTTTCATTTCCTCAAAATTTTAGTATATAAGACATTTTAGTTTTAAGATATATATATATATATATATATATATATACATATATATATATATATATATATATATATATATATATATATATATATATATATATATATATATATATATATATACATATATATATATATATATATATATATATATATATATATATATATATATATATATATATATATATATATATATATATATATATATATATATATATATATATATATATATATATATATATATATATATATATATATATATATATATATATATATATATATATAGTTATAAAGTATTAGTCAGAGCAGTAATCAACAAAAATTATTTTAAGTGTAACTATAATGTGAAGTTAATTTTAATAAATAAAATGTAGTCGCAGTTCTTCACTGTTAGAAGATGATGTTTTTTAAAATATTGTTGTTTTGTATGAAGTGTTCCGGGATGATTGTGAGATTTGGTTTCACTTGGTTGATTTGGTTTTACATTGCATGTTTGATCAGCCTATTATTGTGAACTGTAACGTTCTTTTGGTTAATTTTGATGGTTGTGTAGACTGGTGATTTTATATCAATTACTTTATAAGGTCCAAGCCATAGTGGATCTTGTTTTGTTCTTCTATTTTCATTTTTTAAATAGATATAATCGTCTATGTGGAATTCTATGGGGTTTTGCGTTTTATCGTATTGAAGTTTGGTTTTGTGTTTGTGGCTTATGATGTTTCGTCTTGCGATTTCATGGGCTATTTGTAGTTTGGATTTGAGTTCGGTGACGTAGTCGTCAAAATTGTATATGGGTTCTGGTTCTCCTTTTATGGCACTAGGGACGAGAGCTGGTCGTCCGTAGACGAGTTCGTGAGGTGTATAATTTGTTGAACAATGGGGTGTTGTATTATATACGAATGTGGCGTAGTGGCACATTTCGTCCCAATTGTTTCTGGTTACATCCGTGAAAGATCGTAAGTATTCTTTGAGAGTGTTGTGAGATTTCTCGAGAGCTCCATTAGTCTCTGGGTGATATGCTGTTGTGGTTATATGTTTAAGTTTGAGAAGTTTGCACAGTTCTTTGAACGTGTTGCTCATAAAGTTACTGCCCTGATCTGTAAGTATTTTTTCTGGTATGCGATGTTTGGTTATATAGTGTTCGCATAAGGCTTTTGCAACGGTATTAGCAGTTTGATCTGGTATTGGGATGGCTCCCGAAAATTTCGATAAACCATCTTGAAAAGTTAGAAGGTAGTTGTTACCAATTTCTGTTGTAGGTAATGGTCCTACGATATCGAATGCAACTCTTTGAAATGGATGATCTGATGTACTTGTAAATTGTAGAGGGGCTTTGGTTTTTCTGTGAGATTTGTTTCGTTTACATAAGTGGCATTTACGGATGAATTTGTTTATGTCTAGAAGCATTTTGGGCCAATAATATAACATACGTATACGTTTATATGTACGCCAAGTGCCAGCGTGACCGCCTAAAGGTATAAGTTGTGGTATTCTTCGAGTATTTGTTGTTGTTCGCTGGGATCAATTATAACTTCGATTTTTTGGTTATTTTTGGGATTAGTGTTATGTGTTAAGTTTTGCTGGTTTGATGTTGCTGGTTCATTGGATGTGTCATTTTTGTCTATGTTAGTTTTCGTTTTCGTATTATTGTCTGTGATTAATTTTGCTGCAGCTCTGGTTAATGCGTTTATCTGGTTGTCGTTTATTTGGTTATCATTGATCTGGTTGTCATTTATTTGGCTATGTTTTATTCGGCTTAATGCGTCGGCATTGGTGTTGGATTTACCGTATTTATGTATTATCTCAAAGTTATATTCCGAAAGTTTGAGATTCCATTTTAATATACGGTTTGGTGTTTTGATTAGGTTGAAGGCTAATGGTTTATGATCTGTAATTATAGTAAACTTTCGACCATATAAATAGGGTCTAAAATTTTTAACTTCCCAGTAAATTGCGAGCATTTCCTTTTCTATAGTACTGTAGTTTCGTTCGGATTTTCCTAGTGATCTACTTGCGTACGCTATTGGAAATTCACCTGATGGGTATAACTGAGATGATAGTACAGCGCCGAGGCTGTAATCGCTTGCATCAGTTGTTAATACAAATGGTCTATCCATATCGGGGTATTTTAGATTTAGGTGGTTGTGTTAACCGATGTTTTAGAGTATTTAGTGCTTGTGTACATTGTTCTGAAAATATAAAGGGGGTGCCTTTTCTAGTTAATTTGGTAAGAGGTTCTGCAATTTCGGTGAAATTTGGGTATGAACCTTCTATAGTAATTCGCAAGGCCTAAGAATGATTGGGTTTCTCTGATGTTTTTCGGTGTAGGGAAATCTTGAACTGCCTTGATTGTTAATGGATTTGGTTTAATGCCTCCTGGGGTTATTAAGTGACCTAAAAATGTAATTTCTTTTCGTAAGAATTGGCATTTGGTGCTTTGAAGTTTGAGGTTGTTTTGTCTGCAAATATCGAATACTTCTTGAAGTTTGGTATTATGGTCTCTTAAATTTTTACCATGAATTATGATGTCGTCCAAGTATATGAATCCTTTGATGCCTTGGAAACCTCGTAAAATGTGGTTTATGGTTCGTTGGAAGGTTGCTTGTGAGTTTTTGAGACCGAATGGCATTCTCGTGAACTCAAAGTGACCGTAATCGGTACTGAAAGCGGTTTTATGTGAATCGTGTGGATTCATTTCAATCTGATGATATCCACTAGCCATATCTAAGGTCGAAAAGTATCGAGCGCGTCCAAGTTGGTCTAAGATATCGTTGATATTTGGTAATGGGAATGAGTCGCCTATCGTGATATCGTTAAGTTTTCTGAAATTTACAACTACGCGCCATTTAGGTTTACCGTCTGGTCCTGGTTTTTTAGGTACGGCTAGAAGTGGGCTGTTAAATGGGCTTGTGCTTGGTTGTATTTTTCTGTCAGCGAGCATTTCTTTAACTTGTTTGTTTATTTCATCCTTATGTGTTTGAGGGAGTCTATATCTTTGAATATGAATAGGTTTAGAATCGGTGTAAAGGTTGATGTTGTGTTGAACGAATTTTATGCTGGTTAATCTATCACCTTCTATAAAGAAGATGTCTTCATATTGTAGGCATAAAGTGAGTATCGACATGTTTTCTTCAACGTTATTGGATGGGTCTAAACTTTTAGAGATTGTTTGGACGATTTGGCTTTGTCTATCTGAGTTATATGTTTGTTCGGGATAGCACTCGAAATTGCTTGGTACTGGCTCTAATGTTGGTTCGAAGTGGGTTAATGTTGCATCTTCCGTTAAGGTATTTGCAATCATTATTTTGGCTTTCATGTTATGGGGTTGTAGTAATATGTGAGGTGTGAAAATTCCGGTTTTAATTTCAGTTGCGAGGCATATATAAGGTTCGTTTGAGGGGGTTTGGATTTCGACGATGGTTTCACTACGCGCTGGAAGGGTAATTTGTTTTGGCGTTTGATTTGAAAAAGGAATAAGTGAGTCTAAGATTCTTATTTTATTAATGCTGTAAAGTATGTCTATTTTGAATTTAGTGAAGAAATCTCTTCCAATTATTCCGTCTTCAGTTATGGGAAAATCGTTTGGTACGGTGTAAAATTTATGTTTGATGATTAATTTATCGTGTAGTTCGAATTCTAAGTTTAAAGATCCGTTTGTTTGTATGGAGCCTTTACCTATACCCATGAGTTTGATTTTGTCTTGGGTGTTAATGTCGAGATTTTCTACGTATTTTAATTTTACCAATTAACAATTGAAATGAATTTCTTAGTTGATGTGGATTTCGAGATTGTTGAATTATTTATATAAGTTAGAATAATTTTGATTGTAACTGAAAATCAGAAAATAATTAAAAAATTCAACTATCTTATCAAACTTAAATAAGCTTTTTATTAAAAAAAAAAATACATTTATTATCCACTTATTTAAAAAAAAAATAAAAAACCCCGAAATCATATGTTTTGTAGATATAAGTGACATCACATTAGCATATGCGCAATATTCCACCTTGTTCTCTTTTCATCATGGTTTGGTGTCTGGTGAGCGCAGTATGCTGAGTGCTGACTTGACGCGACATCTGAATTTTTGATATAGAGATTTTAAAATCTCATGAAGCATAAAATATAATTCAACGGCTTTTTTTATAACAAAATTCGTAAATTTCTTTTAGTAAATTTCTGTAAAATCTTTTTTACAGTAAAAGCAGACAAAATCTAATTCAAAAAACACGTGCTTCACCTTTCTTTTTTCAATGTAATTAGTATCAAAATAATTTACGACACATTTTGTTTGCATTGAATTCCACTCCCATTACGATACAACTGTATCGATACAGTTTCAATGTACCGCAGCTCTACAATTAGACATAAGTTGCATCAATTCGTTTTAAAAGTAATTTATTTACGCATTAAAATATGCAAACTATAACGCTTCTGTTAAGATGCATAGCTTACTTCTAAAAACGATATAATTTTGCGCTGGAATCATATACGGAATTATTTACATCGCATATCAAACTTTTTTTGGAGTGTGTATGACAGCAAAATTTACATCGACCCTTTATAAATCACTTATACGAATTTCCTAAGTTTTCTCTGAAAATCCTAGGAACCTAACCTTGTAATAAATAACAACCCCGAAGTAATAAAACAGTTTAGCAATCTATCCATTACGTGCGGTTTTCATTTTCTAAAATAAAATTAATGTTGACACCTCTTGTCTTTACAGACTCTTTACTTTCCTTACAGTTACAAATATTTAGCTTTAATAAACAGATTTTCAAAAAATGCTACTGTGACTAGGTGTGTTAATAACAAGTATTTTGACGGGTGGGTGGTCTCACTATAAATAGGACGTATTTTTATATAATCAATATTTATATTTTCCAAAGTAATGGAGATTATAAATTTCATTAACCACCATCGATTTGGTCGTAATTTAATTGCTGAAACCGTGGTTGTGCGGTTAGAATAATTACGAATGCAGAAATAAACTTTTAAGAGTTGGTTGTTATAAAAAAGCGAATTACACAGAATTTGTTTTGCTTCGAACCAAACCAAAGCCAATCTAAATAAATCAAACCTGCATATTAAATCGCACTTTCAAATACGGGATATAAAACATAAACAAAAAACTAACTTTTCATGTATTTTGTATGGGAGTTAGCATTACAATTGATAAATAAAACATGGATTAAAAATATTGTAAAATTGATTTCTTTTTACATAAATCGATGACATATATAATAGATTTCATCTCATTGGAATCACGCAATCAGTAGGCTTCTCGTTTTCCTCAACATAATAAAGAAAATATAAGGGGATTTTGCTGTACAACAACAACAGCAACAACTGAAAAATACGGAAATTGATAACGTCATGATATTGTCATTTAAAACTAGTTATTAGAGAAAAATAGTAAATAAAATTTCATAAGAAAATAAGAAAGACAACGATGTGTTTTCAAAAAAAATGAGATCAAATAGAAACGACTATATGAACTATGAAATCAAAAACAACGAAGAGTGCAATCATCGTAATTCAATGGTCAAAATAAAGTAAACCGTATAATATCCGAAATAAAATAAAATAGTTAAGGTTCAAACAAAATGTATCCGTTCTGTCCGCTCCATTTTATGAGAACTGTCAATTTATATGAAAAAACGAAAATATGAACACAATGAACGGAGGAGAAAAAAAACGGAGCGGACACTAAACCCAATTTCAAATTTTTGCGGACGGCATAACATAGTATTTGACATATCAGAAAAAATTTTAAACGAGAAGTTTTTACAATAAAAGAGGTACTAAATTTTCTTAATTTTATTAATCTCTTCTAATAATCTCCCACAAATTAAAATTTCCAAAATATTATATATAGTTAATAACTATTTTTGACAAGCGGAACGGATATGTTGTGTTTTAGGAAATCAAACGGACCGAGCGGAAACGAAATGAACGGAACGGAGCGGATCTATTCTGTTTGAACCTTTACCTAACCGTCCGTTTGTTTACTTTATTTAAAATAGTAGCCGTTTGTAGTTCAACAAGATTGCACGTCGTTTCTGTCCTAATTTCAAATACGAACAAAAATCGTAAATATTTGAATCGAAATATTATCCTTTATGGATTGATTAACGTTTTTATAATGTTAAGGTCGTTTATCAACTTTTATGGGATCATCCTTCAATCTTCAAACAGCTTCAGTATAATTCTATTAGAAACAATTAAAACATTAAAAATTACTTGTTTCATACTTTTGTCTGTGTGGAACGGTTGTTGAAAAATTAAGCTCGATTTTCGATTCTGAGTAGTTTTGTTCTTCTATTTCGATATGATCATGTAAGGATGACCGCCTCATATCAATATCTTCCAGATTTCAAAACATATTGAATTTTGATCCCGGTCTTGGGGTCTGTTGTGAAAATTTGCTTTCATAATTTTGGATTTCGGAACGCAATTTTCAAACGGTTCATTTCATCGCTGTATTTTGTGTTATTCCCCTTTTTAAATTTCTGTTATAAGACTTAAATGTTGAGTCTAAAATTAAAGCTTCTGCTCGAGAATCGTAAAACAATTCCGTTTTAAAATATTTAAAATCGAAATGTAAATTTATTGCAAAACTCGCAGAGATTGATTATGAATTAGAATTATATAATACGTAAGGTACCGCTAAAGTACGAAATTCGTTTAACTGGAACATAATTTATGAAATGGAAGTAGTACAGAGCTAGTATCGTAGCTACGCGGAATGGTAGCCGCAATTAACTTTCACGAGTATGCGGAAAGTAACTCCGCTTCTCGTTTCGTTTAGCCGCGTGATAATAAATGAAACTACAGAGGAGTCCAAGATGTGGCGGGGGTCGGGAAATGGTACCTCTTTACAACTGATATTTAAGCGTGTAAACGTAACATATGCTACTGTGGGCAAAAAATAGTAAGGCTTTGTTCATAATTTTAAAATTCTTTATTTATTTCTCCAAATCTATTTCGTCCCCCTCAAAGTAATCCTCCCCGGCCTCAATACACTTGTGCCAACGTTTTTTCTAATCCTCGAAACAGTTGTTAAAGTCAATTTCCGGAATAGCCTCCAATGCGCGTAGCGATTCACGTTTAATGTCTTCAATTGACTCAAAACCTTCCTTGGTTTCCTCGGAGCGGTCTTTTGAGTTTGCTGAACAGCCAGAAGTCATACGGAGCGAAATCAGGCGAATACGGTGGTTGCGGAACGATATGGGTGGAATTTTTGGCGAAAACGTAAAACCAATGCGACCAATGAGAAGGTGAATAGCTTTGTGCAAACGACGCGTAGCACTCAAACAGTATTCATGGTTGATAGTTTGGCCAGTCGGAAGGAATTCGTAGTGCACCACACCTCGATAATCGAAGAAAACTGTTAACATCACCTTGATTTTTGACTTGCTTTGACGTTGTTTTCCGGCTTCGTCTCACCTTTGGCACGATATTCTGAACGTTTCGGCACCACAAAATTGATTCCGCACACAAAATTTAATGGAGCTTCCTTGTTGAATAATTTCACTCATTGTAAAAATCGACGAAAGCACTTTTTGTACTTCAGAAAGACAAGCGTATACTAAACACTAATGATTATTTTGATGTGATATTTTGCACAGATATCACTGACAGTCATACTAACATAGAAAAACAAATATTTCGACGAATGGTTTTCCGCGGGAAATTTAAATTAAAAAGTCTTACTACTTTTTGCCCACAGTAGTACATCAATATTATTAGAATACTGTTTAAAAATTTTTTTATTAGACGCTGTTGTGGGCAAGAATCAAAAAATTTATGATCTATCGAAAAACTGAATCTAAAGCGATTTTTAACACGAACCGGAACCGGAGCACAAATATAAATTTAAATCGAAACCTACTTTATCAGAACCTAAATTGAAGTGCTTGAAGAGTAACCGCTTACCGGAACGTAAGTAATTTTGGTTTGACTCTGCCCACATGTCCTCTGAGATCACACCATCCGTAATCAAACTATAAATTATCATACGATACTACTATAATGTTATATAGATCACCTAATGGATTCGTAAAAGGTTCACTAGATTCCATTATATCTAAAATAGTTGACTTGCCGTTATCAATGATGCTGTGTTTTATAACAACGTTGTATATATTCGGCGAATTATAGGCAATTAACATGTTTTGAAAATATTTCTGGAGGTGGTCCGGTCCGAAAGAACTATAGACCGACAACAAGTCTGTTTATATGATCGATAAATAAATTTCTTGTGTGGCGTATAATTGATCTGACGTACGTGGCACTCGTTGCCACTGTTGAAAATATATTAGATTCCGTAACTAATATCCTGTTTGTGGTTAGAACTAGAACATATCTAGGCTTAGATTCTATATATTTTTAAAATAATTCAAAAAGTATGTGCATCTTTCTGAATTATGCATGTTTTATGATGGACTTCAATTTCAGCTGTTATTTGCACAATTTTGATATGACCGCCATCAATTTTGAATTTAAGTATCATAAAAATGTGCCGATTTTGATGCTGTTAATAATCGCATGCCCTAGCGAATTTGATGAGAATTCGATTCACATAGCAAAACATAAGATATGATGGCTAGATGGCTCTGACTTAACCTTGTAAATAACAACCCCGAAGTAATAAAGCAGTTTAGCAATCTATTTACAATCTACCCATTACGTGCGGTTTCCATTTTCAGCTCAAAATAAAAATAATGTTGACACCTCTTGTCTTTACAGACTCTTTACTTTCCTTACAGTTACAAATATTTAGATTTAATAAACAGATTTTCAAAGAAATGCCACTGTGACTATGTGTGTTAATAACAAGTATTTTGACGGGTGGGTGGTCTCACTATAAATAGGACGTATTTTTATGTAACCAACATTTATATTTTCCAAGTAATGGAGATTATAAATTTCATTAACCACCATCGATTTGATCGTAATTTAATTGCTGAAACCGCGGTTGTGCGGTTTGAATAATTACGAATGCAGAAATAAACTTTTAAAGTTGGTTGTTATAAAAAAGCGAATTACTCAGATTTTGTTTTGTTTCGAGCCAAACACACAAAATTACGAAGCTTTCTTTTGTATTTATTTCCTGCAGTAGAATATACGTTAGAGTGGTTTTTATTATTATTGTGTTGGAAATAAAATAAAAGAAAATTGAAAATATAAATTTAAGTTTTTCTACGTCCTATCCTATACCATGCATTATCAAGAATGTGTCTGGTATGGTTTTATAATAAGTATATATATATTTATTTTGTACAAGAAAAATCGTGGAAAACTGGAAAATTATGTACAAAGGCGAAACATAAACCAATATAGAGCTTTTCAGACTCACACACACAAATACAATAGAAGAGAAAATCTTTTTTTTGCTGTCAGTTTTTTTTATTCTCGGAAGTATATTTTTTATTCATTTTCCTTTATGCTCAGTACCAAGTGAAAATTTAATTTAAATTTTCTTTTTCGTGTTATCATTAAAATAATAAAGTTTATTTATATTTTCGTTGTGATAAATTTGTTTTTATTTATATATTTTTTCATCTTAAATAAAAAAAAATTGAATTTTTATTTACAGAAAAATATTTAAAAATTTTGTTGCTGCTGTTTGTTGACTTTGAATGCCATTCGTTTGTGTAAGCTTTTAGACTTTTTCATTAAAAATGACAAAACGATAAAGTTTTTGAACAGAAAATATATATTTTATGTAAATAATTATGATATGCAGGACATTTATTCAAATCATCAGAATTTTAATTTTGAATTTTGTAAAGTACGTACTCGTATTATAAAATATGAAATATTAGTAGACAGACAATAATTGTCACAATACGATTACACTACATTGAAATTAATCTCTAGTCTCATATTGAATAAGGTCGCTGCTGGTATAATGAATACGAAGTTGACCCGAAATTTCCATCCCGAACAGGTTTTTTTTTTCATAAAGTGTGTGTCTTTGCTAAATCACATAAAAATAATTCCATACCGAAAATTTGTAATACATATTTATGATAACGCGGTAGAGTCGCGGTGTTGATAGATTTGGACGGTCCAATTATTGTACATGCGGAAATTTCATGCACATGTACTTGCAGTTCTACACTTCACAAATGGAATAAAATAAGACTTGGATTCTAAAAAAATCTACGTGCTAGTCAGTTTAAACAGAGTAGTGGGAGAAGAACAAAAATAAAACAACGGAGGACGAGTCATCATTACTACGATAAGCAATACAATCCTGTTTTAACAATAATTATATTTATATAAATAAGTACTACAAACAAAAACAATAAAACTTGTTAATGATACAATTAGAGTAGCAACAATTAATTTTAAAACCTATTAAGACGCGGGGCTAGTAAATCGTTCCCTTTAAATTAAATACCCAATAATTACAATTGTTAGACTGAAATTAGCGATGCACGAAAATTCCATGTGAGATGTCAAATCGTACCAAATAGCTAAACAGCAACTTTATGAGACCGGTACGTAAAATAAAAATAAAATAATGAGAAAATTTAGCTTTAATGCTTTTTCGTAGATTGTCGACGTTGTCTACATTATCGACGTCAGGAACGTAATAAACGCTATGTAATCTACATAATAGATTACGTATCGACAATCGCGTATTATACTTAGATACTTAGTTTCTTAGAAACCCTAAGAAACTGTACAATTGTTTTTCAGACAAAACTGTGGTGTGTTTCGGTTTGATGTGGGCTAGTAGGACCTCAACATATAAGTCATTTTTATATTGGTTCATAGTACTTTCCCAGGAAAACCGGTCCTAAGCAATTCAATCTCCCAATTTTTTTTTTCAAAATTTAAGTATTTTACGGGTTGATGTGGGCTAATAGGAGGCTATCAATATATAAGTCATTTTGATGTTGAGTTTATTGGATTTTCCCAGAAAACTTAGGAAAACGAAATGCTTTTGTTGTTGTTTAAGACAGGTTTAGGAAAGTTTTTATCTACATCATATTTCGTAACCCTAAAGAAATAATGTATATATGGTTAACTTCTGTTACTTGATTATGTAATAGAGAAAAACCTCAAATTAAGTATCCTTTCTTTCTGCTGTGATGATCAAAAGGGTTGAATGTCGTGGTTGTGTTATAGAAATGGGTATAATCAAAAAAGAAAAACAAGAAAATTTTAAATTTATTATGTCAACAAACAAATCTTGTGGATAATTCGAAATGAATGACATTTTTCCGTTATCCACATACATACATTCTCGTCGTGTCTTTGTTGTTCTCTCATCAATTTCTCTGTGTGACATGAAAAATCATTGAAATTAATGTTGGTAGCAGACGATTTTCCTTAAACAGGAAAATAAATATTATGGGAAAGGAAATTGAGGTGGATTCGGTTTTTTTTCTATACGCTGTGTTGCTCTTCGTTATTTAAAATTTATTTTATTATTTTTATTTTATAAATAATCATTTTTGTTGTATTATAAGAAAATTAAACTCGATATGAAATGAACGTATACACATACACACACACACGTATAGTAAAAAAAAATAAAAGAAAAATGATGATTTTCTTGGTATTTCCCATTTCAATTTACGTAAATTGAAATCAATTTAATTTTTTATATATAAATAAATAATAAATATCAATATTTTGTTTTTATCTGGAAATGAATTTAATTAATTTTTGTTGTATGTTTTAGTTGAGTTCCACACCCCTGCATTGTTATGATCAATTTTTTTTATCCATTCCAACATCACAAATTAAATTAAGTAGTTCTACTGTAGTGGTATGAAAGCTCTTTTTTGTTAACTTATTAAACTTTAACGAAAAGTTTTCATTTATTTATTTCCCATTGTGTACGTTTCTATTTTGATTGTGGAAAAACATCAAAAAGCTTAAGCAAAAAAATAACAAAAACATTTGCTTTTCGTTTTTATTTATTTTTAATGAAAAGTTTACTTATTGTTTAATTTCCCTTATACATATTTGGGCTTTTTGATTGTTGCTGTTCTGTTGTGTCGTTTCCCTTTACACTGCTTATTACATTTTCATCTGCTTAATATTGTCTTTGTATTTTTTTTTCATTCGTTTGTTTTTCGTTGAAATTAATAGAGCTTTTGATTAAGAAAATTATATTTCAAAATTAATTAGGGAAAATAAAAGTTAAATGTCTTGAGGATACTATAATGGCTTTCAATTTGGTATATCTGTGTAGTACTTGTATTTCATAGGAGAGAAAACATCGTCTATATATAAATATTGGGGGAAATGGCTGGAAGCTAAGGAAATAGGAAAGTAATATCGATACAGGATACGATTAATAGATTAATTTGTTTTTCATAATTGTACCAATTTGAAATGAGATTTAGTTAAAAAAGTGATATATAGAAAATTAAAATTGAAACCTATTTGAGGTTCTATTAAACATGTAAATTTGTGCGTCTTACCTTGTCCTTTGTGTTCTTGACTCTAAATCATAATCGGGCATTTCTTTAACAAGAAGTTTGCTGACTTTTAAGTCTAATTCTAGTCTTGTCGAACATCAAGGCTAGTTACAAAATTACTTGTTTTATATTTAGGTCGCTTAAGGCCGCATACGTTAAGTTTATAATATACTAATTGAATTCTGCATTCCACCAAACGAAAAAAAATAGGTTAAGCAATAGTTATTATACTTTCGGTGGTCTTAACGCGAAGCTGTCTGGAGGAATCAAGTTGGTACTTGAGTCAGCTCCCAGCGATGATCATCGGATAACTAGTTCTCTAGTTTATTAGCTCTAGAGGTGCTAATCATACCGTGTTAATAACCCGGCCAGTCTTTAATGGTGTAAATGTATACCCAATACCCTCCGAATCCAACTGCTTTGTCTGTATACTGCGGATCTCTGCACAGACGGACAGCCTTTAAGGGCATAGTTAACCAACGTAACTCCAAGGCATAGTTAACCAACGTAGGAATTTGGTCATTAGGCCTAGTTCGCAAAACGTACGAATAAAACAGAAACAACATAGAACTTTAAACATCAAGCCTGGCCCTCAAGAAGTGCCGAGAAAACAAGACACAGGCATCACTTCTTTTATACTCAAAATATTTTGAGTAGAAAAGGAGGGATTTTTTAAATATCGGTGTTATTCATATTCGTCTACCCGACTGAGATTTACATTTGAGCGGTAGATTTACCATTTGTATTTTTTACTTTTGACACTATTTGCCGTAGGCACTTGGCGAAACACACTTACACTTATAAAACACATTTTATTCAACACTTGATTTTTATTTCGCAAAATTAGATTTTTGAATATTTTAATTGAAAAATTTGTTCAAAAAGTTTAAAAAATCACTAAAAAATGTCGTAGTGCGATATAAGATCGAAAAGGGATACATTGAGATATTAAAATAAGTAAGCCCTATCTCGATATGATGATCAATGCTCTTGTATCGAATTTTTAAAGCTTTAATACATGGGCTGAAAAGTCCCGGGTCTAACAAAGAAAACACGTTTTTTCTTGTTAAAAATTTCCTTTATTCCTCAACGTAATCTCCATCAAGAGCAACACAATCATTCCAGCGCCGCTCTAACATTTCAATAACACTTTTGTAGAACGATTTATCTTTTGTCTCAAAATAGGCCTCAGTTTCAGCGATAACCTCTTCATTCGAGCAAAATTTCTTACCGGAGAGCATATTTTTGAGGTCTGCGAATAGCCAGTAGTCGCTGGAATCTATCTGGCAAATACGGTGGATGTGGGAGCAATTCGAAGTTCAATTCATGTAGTTTTGCCATTGTTTTGATTGACCTGTGACTCGGTGCGTTGTTTTGAAACTAACAAAAGTAGCGTCATTCTTAGCACAATAACTCACAAAGTAATGAATAGAATATAATGAAATTTTGACAGCTGTCTTTTGAAGGTTTTTACCAACTGAACAAAACAAATTGAGCAAAAAAAACGTGTTTTCTTACTATGTGTTACTACCGCAGCGAGTATTGCATAGTTATCCACGGATTAGCTTCCATCAACGTCAACGAAATTGGGAACAAAATTAAGGGACAAAATTGGGGATAAAATAAAGGACAACATTGGGGAGACAAAGATGGGGTCAAAATTGGGGACAAAATTGAGGATTCAGGTGGGGATAAAATTGGTGACACATTTGGGGGCAAAATTGGGGACAAAATTGGGGACAAAGTTGGGGACAAAATTGGAGATATAGTTGGGGACCAAATTGGGGACAAAATTGGTGACAGAATTGGGGACAAAATTGATGGACAAAATTGGGGACAAAATTAGGGACAAAATTTGAAACAGAATTGGGGATAAAATTGGGGACCAAATTGGGGACAGAATTCAGGACAAAGTTGGGGCGTAGTTGGGGACAAAATTGGGGACAGAATTGGGATAAAATTGGTGAAAAATGGTGACAAATTTGGGGACAAAGTTGGGGACAAAAATGGGGGCAAAATTAGGGAGAAAATTGGGGGTAAAATTGGGGACAGAATTGGGGACAAAATTGGGGATAAAGTTGGGGACACGATTGGGTTCAAAGAAACGAACAAAATTGGGGACAAAATTGGGGACGAAATTTTGTACAACATTGGCGACAAAATTGGAGATAAAATTAGGGACAAGATTGAAGCGCAAAATGGGGATAGAATTGGGACACAATTGAGGACATATTTGGGGTAAAAATTGGGGAAATAATTGGGGACAAAATTAGGGACAAATTTGGGGACAAAGTTGTGGACAAAATTGGAGACAAAGTTGGGAACAGAATTGGGGACAACATTGGAGACAAAACTGGAGACATAATTGGGGACAAAATTGGGGACAACGTTAGGAACAAAATTGGGCAAAAATTTGGGGACAGATTTGGAGACAAAATTTGGGACAAAATTGGGAACAAAATTAGGTATAAAATTAGGTACAGAATTAGGGGAAATGGGGCACAGATTTGGGGAAAAAATTGGCGTCAGGATTGAGGACAAAGTTAGGGACAAAATTGGTAACAGAATTACGACAAAATTGGGAACCAAGTTGGGGACAAAATTGGAGAGAAAATAGGGGAAAAAATTGGAGACAAAATTGAGAACAAAGATGGGGACAAAATTAGGGACACAATTGGGGACAAAATTTAGGACAAAATTGGGGACAAATGTGGGGCAAAGTTGAGGACAAAATTGAGGACAAAAATGGGGACAAAGTTAAGGGACAAATATGGGGGGAAAATTGGTTACAGAATTGGGGACACAATTAGTGACAGAATTGGAACAAAATTGAGGGCCTAGTTAGGGACAATATTGGGGACAAATTTGCTGTCAAAGTTGGGGAAAAAATTGAAGACAATAGTGGGGGAAAAGCTGGAGACTAAATTTGTTTCAAAATTGTGGACAAAATTGGGGACAAAATTAGAGACAAAGCTGGGGATAAAATTGGGGACAAAAATTGGAGACAAAAGCGGGGTCAGAATTAGGTTCAAAATTGGTGGCAAAATTTAAAACAGAATTGGGGACAAAATTAGGGGCTGAATTGGGGACAAAATTGAGGACAAAGATTGAGACAAAATTGGGAAGAAGGTTAGAGAAACATAGGGGTCAAAATTGGGGTTAAAAATTGTGGACAAAATTAGGGACAAAGTTGACGACAAATTAAGGGACCAATATGAGGACAAAATTGGGGACAGAATTGGGGACAAAATTAGGGACAGAATTGGGACAAGATTCGGGGCCGAGTTGGGGGAAAATGGAGTACAAAATTGGGATCAAATTTGAGGACAAAATTTCGGACAAAATTATGGGCAAAGTTGGGGAAAAGATTTGGTTCAAAATTGGGGATAAAATTTGGGGTAGAACTAGTAACAAAATTGGAGACAAAATTGGGGTAAAAATTTGGGACAAACTTGGGGACAAAATTGGGGATTAATTTGGGGATAAAATTGGGGATAAAATTTGGGACAAAAAAAGGGTCAAAATTGGGGACAAAATTGGGGACAGAATTAGGGACAAAGTTAACGACAGGATTAGGGGCAAAAATGGTGACAAAATTTGGGACAAAATTGGAGACAAATTTGTGGACAAAATTGAGGACAAAATTTAAGTTAGAATTGGGGACAAAATTGGTGACATAATTCGGGACATAAGTGGGGACAAAACTGAGGACAAAGTTATTAACAAAATTGGGACAAAATTGGGGACAGAGTTGGAGACAAAATTTGGGACAAAATTGAGTATGAAATTAGGGACAGAATTGGGGCATAATTGGAGCTTGATTGGGGGAAAAATTAGGGACAGAATTGGGGACAAGTTTTTGGACAAAATTGGGGGCAAAATTGGGGATAAAATTGGTAACAAAATTGGGAACGGATTTGCGGACACAAGGTTGGGGAAAAAATTGTGGTCAAAATTGGGGATAAAATGAGGGACAAAATTGTGGACAAAATTGGGGAAAGAAAGAGATAAATTTAGGGACAGAATTGGAACAAAGTTGAAGGCTGAGTTGGGGAGAAAGTTGGGGACAAAATTAGGGTCAAAATTAGGGACAGAATGAGGGACTAAATTAGGGACAAAACTCAGGGCAAAGTTGGAGACCAAATTTGGTTCAAAATTGGGGATAATATTGGGGACTAAATTAAGGACAAAATTGGGTTCAAAATTAGGGAGAAAAATGGGGTAAAAATTTGGGACCAAGTTGGGGAGAAAATTGGGGACACAATTTTGGACAAAACAGGCGGTCACCATTGGGGACAGAATTGAGGACAAAACTGAGGCCAAAATTGGGGACAAGATTGAGGACAGATTTAGGTTTAAAATTGGGGGCAAAGTAGGGGGACAGAATTGGGGACAAAAATAGGGACAGAATTGGAGACAAAATGGGGGGCCAAATTGGGTACAAAATTGGTAACAGAATTGTGGACTAAATTGGGGATACAATTAGGGACAAAGTTGGGGAGAAAATTAGGGGAAAAATTGGGGACAAAATTGGGGGCATGATTAGAGACAAAATTATGGACAAAATTGGCGACAAAACTGAGGACAAATTTGGGGGCAGAATTGAGGACAAAGTTGGGGACCAAATTAAGGACAAAGTTGGGGACAAAATTTGGGTCTCAATTTTGAATTGAGGTAAAATAGGGGTCAAAATTGGGGACAAAATTGGGTACAAAATTTGGGACAGAATTGAGGACAAACTTGGGGACAAAATTGGAGCATAATTGGGGACAAAATTGGGGACAAAGTTGGGGACAAATTTAGGGACAAAGTTAGAGACAAAATTGGGGACTAAGTTGGGGGCGAAATTGGGGAGAGAATTGATGCCAAAATTGGGGAAAAACTTAGGGACAAAATTGGGGAAAAATTCGGGTTATTCATTTGTCGAGTTGGTACTGTTTCACTGACCAAAATTTGCTTTGCATCCTGCCCCTGCTGGGATTCAAACTCAGTACCTCCTGGTCCAAGTGCCGAAGTTCTATCGGTGTGAAGTTCTTGGACAAAAAATTATGCGAGTGTTTATCGTGAAGTTTTTGTCTGCAATTTTGTCCCCAATTTTGTCCCCAATTTTATCCCCAACTCTGTCCCCAATTTTATTTGATAGAGTTTAAGAAGAAGTTTGGAAACAATAATTATAATAAATATTGATAAAATAAACAATTTCTTTTATTTTATCAATATTTATTGTAATTATTGTTTTGAATTATTTAAATATAAAATAAATACACTGTTAAAATTCCACACTTCCATAAATTTTTGTCCAAGATATTGTGTCCAAAAACTGTTCATTGTGAAGTTTAAATAAATTTTGCATAATTTTTTTTCCAAAAACTGGGAACAAAAATAATAGTTGTGAAAAAATGCACTAATACCGCAATTATCGGATGGTAAGAAAAAAAATAAAGAAAATTGGATGATTTTATTTTATAGTTTACTCACCTCTTAACATTTTATATCCAAAAATTATTGATTTAACATAGGTTCATGGACGCTTTATTTAAATCAACGTTTTTTTTGCAAAAAAAAATAATATTTGTAAATAAACAAAATCACAAATTCAATTAAAATTAATTAATTAAAAATTAATAAAATCACAAAATAATACGAACATTTAATACTTCGTTGTATACCTCTTGTTTCTCAACAGTGCTTCGCATCTTTTATGCATCGAATCTACCAATTTCTGGCACGTTTCGACTGGAATGGTTTTCCACGCCTCTTTTGTAGAACACCATAATGCTTGTTTATTTTAATGTTTTCTGTTCACGATAGTCGTCTTAACGTCATGCCAAAAGGTTTTGAATGGGGATTAAGTCCGGCGATTGTGACGGTTACTCCATTAGGTTGACCTTGTTAAATATGTTAAACCTTTGTTTTGCTCTCTTTGAGGTGTGTTTAGGATCATTGTAGTGTTGGTAACTCCAAGAAGAGGGCATATTTACACTTGCATAGGGGAGCATAATATTATTTAGTATATCGATGTACACATCTTGTGTCATAATCGTTTTTATCCAATAAACCAAACCTACAACGTACCAAGAAAAATATTCCCATACCATGATGCTTCCACCTCTACGCTTAATAGTTTTTTGGTATGTTTTGGGATGAACTCCTGATTTGTTGGTAATGTAGACTCCAAACATTAATAATTTATTTTTGATTCGTCACTCCAAAGTACACTGCGCCGATTTTTTACCGAGCCAATACGCTTTGTAAAACTTCGTAAACTTTATTCGATTGTCCACTTTTTTCTTACTGAAGTGTGGTACTCTTCTGGCAGACCGCGCTACTAAAATTTTCCTTCGTAATTTACTCATATAGTTTACTTCGTCACGTCCAGTTTTTTTTAAATTTCTATTAATGTTACAAACAGGTCCGTTTTGACTATTCTTACCACCATTATGTCGTCAATAAGAGTAGTTTTCATTTTTCCTCCTTGGTGTAATAGATTTTTGCGGTTTTAAGGCATTTGTGATCGTATTTTGAGAACAATTTAGTATCTTGGATATTTCTTTGTATGTTTTGCTCTCCTTCCGAAACTGGATGATTCCTCTTTTTTCTAGCGTGCAGTGCTTGCCACGTCCGATTTTACAGCTGTAACAAGGTTTTCTCTATAACTACAAAGAAACTGGTATTTTTTATTTATTTAAAAATAACATCTTTTATATTTACAAAACCTTACGTTACTGTACTAGAAAATAATAATTTACACTAGATTTCACTAATGTTTTAATACACACCTAGTATTTGTTTACTCTTTTGTTTTATTCTATATAGCATTTCGTGGAATTTCCCCAAAAATAAATTAAACAAATGCATGCAAAATATAGATTATTGAAATACCCTTAACAACAAATATATTATCGGAATGGTAGAAGATCTATAACGTTATGTGAATATTTAAAAAAGGTTGGTCTACTTATTTTTGATAAAATATAGGTTTTCTATCATTTTTTAGGTAGCACAAAAAAAATTAAAAAACATGACGGCAAATCCAATTTAGAATGCAGTTCAAGATCTGACGAAGAGGTAATTAAAGGCTCCTTATATTTCCTATCAAAAAATGTTGGCTTCACCTGTTCTTAACATATCTATTATTGAAGCACAACCGAAAATCGAGGAGAAAACCCAGGGAAATCTCCGGGAAAAATCCAGGGGAAATCCCCGACGAAAATCTAGTGGAAAATCCAGCAAATGGCAGCGTTCAATTTTCTGTTAATACCATTCACGATATATTTCATTAATGCCTAATATCGTCAGTATGAATATCTAAGCAGCACTTCGAGTTCTCTGTGGCTCTGGCTCGTGACAAGGACCTCGCCCAACCGACATCACTTAGCTGGTAAATGTGCTGAAGTCACTGTTATAAGAGTCATAGAGATAATCTGTTAACGAAAGAACAGTTCAACCTTTTGTTCAAGCCTCCGTTACAATACAGCGTTAACAGTAAAAAATTTGATTCAAATGTTTTAAAAACTCACGTAAATGTCATTTATAATTTATTTTTACCAATACATTGTCTTTCTATTTTTATTCGATGGCTTAGGATCAATTTAAATCTAACTTCAAAAGGGTGCAAAGGCGAGTGAAGTTTGTGCTAAACTGCATTGCATAGACTGCAATATGGCCACAAAAAAGTAAGTAGTGTAAATAATACTCCCGCATTAATTGTAGTTATTATTTTATCCAAATATTTGTCAATCTCCACGATATTCATCAAGACGCGCAGTAAATAAGAGATATAAAAATCTCATTCATCGTAAATTTCCTGGTAAAAATTTTAATTATCGAGCAATCAAGTTAATTTTCTTTTTCTTCGTTTCATCTTCTTGTTCGAGTCTTTTATATTTTAAGTTATCTTAATTATGTTCAATTATAAAATACCACTATACATACCAACAATACCAGCGTTGAGACGAAATTTACAAATTTGTTTTTGGTCTATGTCATTACAAAGTAATGATAGGGATTTGTTTCGTATTGAAAATTCCATTAACGCGCAAATTTATTTAACCGCACACAAAACACAACATCCACTTAAAAACACACAGTCTAAAACAAAAAGAAAAAGCTAAAAGTTTTAGTCTATATACAAACTTTCTACTTATTTAGCTCATTTATTTTTGAAATTGAATTGAAAATGGGAAATATTTTTAAACTTTTCCTCTTTAATGAAACCACCTTGTTAGTACGAGACGAACGGTACGGTATATACTCGTAAGGTAAAACTCTGTATAGTATGATCGAAACATAACATAAACTTTTTGAATTGTTGAGTGTAAAACTTTTTCATGTGGCTGGCATATTTTATTGTTACGTTTTTCTTTGTGTGCACTTAAATTTAAATTTGAATCTAACAATTTTTTAGTTTTAGTTTCTATCAAAAATTGCACATTGGTATACCCCAAATGTATTATCACCCTCACAAATAAAATACTAAACAGAAAATTTAACAAAACCTAAATTTTCAGTTCACCCGCAATCAGCCATAAAGTACCAAAATTGGATACACATAGCGCCATATAATTTTACTGTTATTGTTCTCTTATTTATTTTCAATAGATGCTCGACTCAATCGGCTTCCTCTCATACCACCCACATCCTACGCACGATAGATTTATATGGATATAGATGCCACAGACCCAAAATACAAAATTATCGTAATTTTATCTTATTTGAACTAAACACACTCAACACATAAGAGATAGAAATTTCGTTAGATAAACAAAATAATGTTGCGGGCGCACAAACAACAACAAACGGCAATAAAAATAGCAAAATGAAAACGCGACACTCAATGTTTTTCATGGTCCTGGCTTTCTATAGTTTAAACGCATTTGACTTGCTTGCTGACTTTCGAAGAGGGCGCATCGCAGAGAGACACAGCATGAAATCAACTTAACCAACAATGTGTAACAGGGTTGACTACGAAATCTCGGTTTTCAAAATCTCGGTTTTCAAAATCTCGGTTTTCAAAATCTCGGTTTTCAAAATCCCGATTTTCAAAATCCCGATTTTGAAAAGCCCGGTTTCAAAATCTCGGTTTTCAAAATCCCGGTTTCCAAAATCCCGTTTTCAAAATCTCGGTTTTCAAAATCCCGGTTTTCAAAATTCCGGTTTTCAAAATCCCGGTTTTCAAAATCCTGGTTTTCTAGCCTTTCCTGGTTCTAATTGCACAAAATAATTAATAAAGTGTTTTAATTGCAAGATTTGGTACTAGCAACATTTTGTAGTTGCAAGATTAATAAAAAGTGTAATATTTTGTAAATACAACATTTTGAAATGCAACAATTGTAGAGGCTGACAGCTTCGATAACTCTCACAGCCCTACATCTAAATTCCATCCCTATTAGCTATTTTCTAGAACTTTACCGCAAACTCATTTTTGAATTTTGTCAAAAAATCATTTAAGAGTCCCATTTTCCCACATGCCAATCCTAAAAATTGTTTTTTTTATACAAAACCAGAATTTTGAAATCCAGGATTTTGAAAACCGAGATTTTGAAAACCGAGATTTAGAAAAAAACCGAAATTTTGAAAACCTAGATTTCGTTACACATCTCTGTGTAGCAACCGTTGCTTGAGTTACTACACATTTTGGTAGCCGCATAGGAACTGAATATGTAACTGGAAAATGTTATTGTAGAAGTGGAAGGGAACGAGATCACCGCGAGACTGTGATTTAACACAGTGGGGTTTGCGTTTTGTATATACAGTAAGGTGTCTAAAAAGGAGCGAGAACGTGCTCAGTTTAATCTTTAACATAATTTAGTTTTCGTGTTCGATGTGTTAAAGACGGCCGGAGGTTCATTGTGATGGTTGGTTAGTAAAGCAATCTTTTCCCCGAAATGTCTACACTTGGTGCTATCAATCACCAACCATTTGAGAAAAGCTGCCAGTAATAATTTTGAATGGACTTCTGCTGCTCAAATTGGCGTACACTCGTTTGAACACATTTTTTGTGTCTGCTCCAATTTTTGTAAATTTAGACATTGGGAAGATGTTTATCATTCAAACAGATGCAACTGATAATGGAATAGGTGCTGTTTTGAGACAAGAAGAAAATTATATGTACGGTTTATGTGTGCTCGAATTTATATTTCTTATTCGATTATTTTCGGTATAACAATCGTTCGTTTTTAATTATTTCTTGCGATATGTGGGCGATTTGCACCTGTCGATGTTTCGTAGTATATTTCGATTCCGGGCAATTTAAAAATCTCTAGTTTATAAGTCAAACCAGCCTGACATGTCGCACCAAAAGGTAAATTCTGAAATCGTAGGTCTGCTTCTTTTGCCTTTATTATTTTCTCATAGTTGAAGTTCGTATCGATTGTCGTTGTTTGTTCGATGTTGTTCAGTTTTAGACTGAATTGCTCTAGTCAGAGCTTAATCGAGACGTGAGTAATTCTCTATCGAATGCAGAACATTTTCGTTCGGTATTCGTGAGTTTTTTTCGAAATGAATCCCCACGGGTCCCAACAGTCGTTATTGTGTTGCTGTAACACTGCTCCGACAGTATTGTTCGACGCACCTCCGTCGTAATACTGAACTCCGCGTCGTTCAGCGGATGTGTCAATAACTTGACTGTACCCAGATCCGTTTTTAATTTCGTAAATGCGTCTTGGCATTCGTCGGGCTAAGAGAAGTTTTTCGGTGTCTTGGGCTTCTTTAGTAGAGCAGACAAGTGTTCGTGGATTGGAGACTAGTTTTAGTATAAAGCGATGCTATAGAAATTTACCATGCCGATAAATTGCTGAATACGTTTGATCGTGGTTGCGGGTGGGTATTTCGTAATGGCATTAATTCGTTCTTTTGACGGCAGAATACCATTTGGCATGATCGTGTGGCTGAGGAAATCGAGAGAGTTCGAACCAAAAACGCATTTAGAACTCTTGATATTGACACCAAACTCATCGAGTCGTTTAAAAAGTTGCTCGAAATGTAGTTTGTATTGTTCCTCATTTTTCAATGCCATGAGGATGTTCGTCGATGTACGTAAAAACGAAGTCTAAATCACGTGTGACTTAGTTGATAAATCGTTGAAACGTTTGAGCGGCGTTTCTTAAACCAAATGGCATACGAATAAATTCGTAAAGGCCAAACGGAGTCGTAATTCTGGTCTTGTGTAAATCCTCGGGTGCCACGGGAATTAAATGATGCTTTGATGATATCGATTTTGGAGAATTTCGAACGTCTATATAAATTCATCGAGAAATTTTGGATGTGTGGTAAGATCCGATATCATTACAGAATTGCTCCACATGGCCTCCAGTCGTTATCTTTCTTTCGTACCATGTGAACAGGCAAGAATCGGATTTAGTCTTCGTGGTCGAGATACAGGTCAATGACCTGTCGTTACGATATGATAAAGCATGGAATGTTTGACGGGTAAATTGTAGTTTGGTTCGGCTGTTAGGGAAGGAAACTTTTTTAGTAGCCGACCATACTCGTCGGAGTGGGCGTATCGACTCTAATCGATGTGACATTGATTGAGAGCTGCGTCGCTCGATCAATCAGCCGTTTTCTTTTAATGTCTTCTACTAAAAGAGCGAATTTACCGAAAAAATCAGGGCCAATGATCGGACGATTTACATCAGCTAAAACGAAAGCATGAGTAAATGGGCGTTTGAGTCTGATATTAACCTTGAACAATTTGCTGTAGGTATTGGTTTTCGAGCCATTAACGGCTGATAGAACTAGATTATTAGATTTAAAATATTTTAAAAACAATGACGTATCGTAACGTCTGACAGAGACACCGAAAAGTCAGCTCTCGTGTCTATTAAAAATTCAGGTTATTTTTTGTGTCATATATAAAAAATCGGCTATTCGTATTGTTTAATACATTAGTAGCCGACGCAACCGTGCAACTTAGTCGTTTTTTGATTTTTTGTTTTGTGATTGTGTGGACGTTGACGCGCTGTATTTACAAGGCGGGCGATATTTTCGGGGTTTACTGTAATTCGAGTGCTACTAGCATTCGCGTGATACCAGCATTTCGACGTTCTGTGATTGAGAATTACGTCGTGAGCGCTGATCATCGCATGATCGTGAGTGAGGTCGTGTTCGTGGCCTGGATTGTTGCGTTGCGAACCTACTATTTCGATATGGTGAAACGCAGTCTACGGAATATCATTTCTCGTATCACTGTCTCGAGTCTGTTATTTCGGTCCTCGAGTGATGGTGCAGCTGTGGACGATGACCGTGTCAGTTATCGGTCGGAATTCCTTTGTCTGGTTAGAATTGGCCTATATGCTCGATTCTATTGAAATCCGGTTGGGCCGCGATTGCTATGCGGGTTACGTCCGTCTTTTTTCGCGTCTACAGCGATCATACAATTTTGTCCGTAAAATTAATTCCCCATTAAGGATCAGAGCGACCTTGCGGAGAAAAAAAATTTTGTGGAAATCGGTTGGGGCGGGTGAAAATATTTACAATAGTTTATAAAAAAACTTAAATTTGTATATCTACGGTTTTTTTTTTGCATCCATTATATTTTGTTGGGATGGTGGCCTCTGAGGTAACCTGTTTCCCCACATGGGTGTGGCGGCTTCGGCGCATAGCGCTCACACAAAATATGTTCGCCGTCGTTGGTGTGGTGCCGACTGCACTCACACGATTCTCGAAACCCTCGTTGGTGTGGTATCGACTGTAGTCACACAATTTTCCATTATAATAATAACTAAATAATCCGCTGACGGAACACGGATGCGGTCTCTATGTCCCTTTTCAAATTATTTGTCGATATATTAAATAAATTTCGTTTTAAAGCTTTCGAAAATTGTTCACGATACTAAAAAAAGTACGTAAAAGTATAACTCGGTACAAAAAAAATATATCCACGCAGTTTTGATATTTAAGATGGCGTTACCGATAAAAACTGGTGTCGGTGGTCACCACTGTACGGTATAAATATGTATTGTAGTATAAATATTGTCATTCTGTTCAATATGTTGTTGCGTACAGCTGAAAGAGGAAGCTGTTTGTTTCTGGGTCAGACAGGGTGTCAGTTATACATGCTAACCATGGTAGTCGTTTTTTTACTGGCCGAAAATTGCTGTTGATGAGGAATTATGTTAAAGTTTTTGAAAAATGTCAGCTTAATAAGCTTTCAGTGTCCATAGGCGAGCCACGTCAGGAAAATATTTTCCTAGTGTTTGGCGTACCCCCTACTCTAATTTCAGACAATGACAGCAAGTTTCTTTTAAGAAAGTTCATGGATTTTTTGTAATGATATGATGTACAACACTGGGTGAATGCGCACATGTGATGAAAACATCGATAATGCACGAATCATCAGAGTTTACGCCATTAAGCGTATGACCAAAACGTAAAGCGATATAATTTGCATACTCGTCCAATGCAGTTTCAAGTAGGATTATGCTTAAAAAATTATTTAGACAATCGAAGGCTGATAAAGGCTACAATTTAAAATTCGACTCCCCATACGAGTGCCGTATTATTCAACAGTTTAACAACAATGTTTATGAATTAACAAATTTGAATGCGATATTGATAGATTTCATGCTAATGACTTACAGATATTTCACAGGTAGATGTGTTACATTGATGAATTATTGCTATTTATCAAAATTTCTTTGGATGGTGATGCATGACGAATCGGAATCACTCGTGTAGAGCTTGAAAACGTTAGTAGTAACAAGTGATAATCTTGTATGAGTTGCATATTGAAAATGGTTTTATACTCGGCGGCGAATGAGTCAGAATTGTTTTTGCACTGATTTCTAAAATGCGGAATACATTTATTCAAGAGATGTTTTATTTATTTATTAAAATAATGTGACGTGCAATCTATGAAAAATCTAAGAATTTCATGCCTATCAAATACAAAAAAAAAATAACAAATTTTCATATACGTATACGCTACATATGTATTGGTTAGTTATTTCCCTAAATGTTGCTCTTAGGTAAAAAAATAAATTAGAGTACAATTAGGCGAATACAAATAAAATTGTGTAACACAATCAGCTGCGTTTCTCTGAAAATAATCGAGTTGAGCTCGAAATAGTTTTTCCAAATTTGCCCAATTTAAAATTAAAAAATTATTTTTTTTAAATTAAATAATTTAGATGTAATAATCCTCTAAGTATACCCGAAAAAATCCATCCATTATAAAAGTTGTATTGTTTCCTTGTAATATCGCTGTTCTGCATAGTTCTGAACTACTCCGTTATTATACAGAACTATACAGAACAACGATATTACAAGCAAACTACACAACTTTTATGGTGGATTTTTTAGGTTATACTTAGAAGTCTAAATTATTTAATTAAAACAAAATATTTTTTTAATTAAATTGGGCAAATTTGGAAAAACTATCGTGAACTCAACTCGATTATTTTCAGGAAAACGCAGCTAATCGAAACATTCATTTGAAAGTAAGGCTTTAATGTGCTGAATATGCACAACGTAAAAAGAACGTGTTTGTAATTTAAAGCATAACATAGTCTCAAGAATAAAAATGCTAAATAGTCGGTCCCATATACGTAATGTCAAAAATGCTAACTGGTTGGTTCATATAAATAACAAGCAATAACTGCAACAGTTGTTGCACGAAGCTTCTATGAAACATTTTGTTCTACAGAAGTCAAAAGTCCCACATATAGTCATGATTTTTTATTATTGCCTTAGTATGCACTTTAGTACGAGAATGCCAACTGGTCGGTCCCATAACAAGCGATAACTCCAACAGCTGTTGCATGAAACTTCTATGAACAATTTTGTTCTGCAGAAGTCAAAAGTCCCATACAAAAACATGGTTTTTTTCTGATGGCACTTTAATACAAAAATGGTCGGTCACTAGGGTCGGTCAAATGAATAACAAGCAATGACTGCAACAGTTGTTGCACGAAAATTCAATGCACAATTTTGTTCCGCAGAAGTCAAAAGTACCATATATAAACATGGTTTTTTTATAATGGCCTTGGTATGCACTTTAATACAAAAATGTCAAATGGTCAGTCCCTGAGGTCGGTCATATCAAGAACAAAAAAAAACTGCAACAGTTGTTGCATGAAACTTCAATCAAAAATTTTGTTCTACAGAAGTCAAAAGTCCCATATAAAAACATGCTTTTTTATGATGACCTTAGAATGTACTTTAATACAAAAATGCCAAATGGTCGGTCCTTGGGGTCGGTCAGATGAATAACAAGCAATGACTGCAACAGTTGTTGCATGAAACTTCAATGAACAATTTTGTTGCTGCAGTTACTGCTTGTTATTCATATGACCGAACAAAGGATCCGACCATTTGGCATTTTTGTATTAAAGTTTCAAGGCCATCATAAAAAATCATGTTTTTCTAAATATATGGGACTGTTTACTCAATTAATTTTAATTATTTATTTGATTTTTATCACACAACAATTGTTGCCAGTATTTCTCAAAAAATGTATACTATCTGTATATTCGCACACATGTATAGTTTTTGTTATTTGGTAGAATTTTGACTTCGGTAGAATTTCGTCTTTTTTGTCTTGAGTTGCTGCTTCTGTGTAAAATATACGTTGTGTTGTGATGGTGGTTTTGATTTTATTTTACGGTAATCCCTTAATTATTTAGCCAACCGTCTAAGCTGTACACAATTTTCGTATAGACTCCAACGAGCGGGGATGCAAAACTTCCACCAATATATATATTCCAACATATATACACAAAAAATAAAGATAAATTAAAAGCAAAATACAAAATATAAAAAATTTAATATTAAAGATTTCAAAAATACTAAAAAGACACAAACAACAACGCTCGACATGAAAGTCCAATTGCTATAAGCCTGGCGCGTATAAACAATTGACGAACAATTGTTTCCAACAGGGGCTAGGTGCCGCTTCACTCAATATATTACTGAAAGTCAGAAGCAAATATCTTATAAATGGTCTCGCAAATTCGTCGTTCTCAAACTTATGGATCCATATTTAGGCTGCCGATGAAATGTAACCACTGACAGTTTTTTACGAGCCTACCACTTGCAATCAAATTACTTGCGAAAAAAACAACTCTCGTTGGGAATATACGTGCAAATACAAAAGAATTGCCTACCAACCGCAAAAGCTAATAAAGGTAATATGCAGCAATTCTCTACGCTACTTTATACAATCCGAAAACTGTGTTCTCACAGTTTACAAGAGGAAACCGAAGAAGAAGATACTTCTCAATTCAAAAGATAAGTTTATAAAAAATGAAGAAAATTTTAAAGTACTCCGGAGACAATTGCATTTTATCATAACACCAAATAAAGAGTGGATGTTGTTGGCCAAATGGCACGAAATTATAGTGTAAAAGTTGGGTCCCATAGATAGCCTCTTCAAGTCTTCTACAACATATTGAGTTTAGCCGCCGTCAATGCGTGGATATCGTATAAGAAGACCAGAGGAGTAAATATAACAAGAAAATACTTCATTTCTTAATTGGCTGAAGAACTAGCACTGAGCACATGATAATAAAGCTACTTCACCGAAAAAAATGATTCGTGCACACAATTTTTATAATTTATTGTAAATTTAAAAGTATTTATTTATTTTCTTTACGTATTCTACGTAATCATTTTAATTTGATTTTAATTAATTTATAATTATCTGGAAATTGTGCACTGCATCGCCCGTTACTAAATGTGTTTTAATAATTTAATTCAATTTTCGTTTCTTCGCCTTTTTCATTCACCTGCCAATTAAATTTTATATTGATTAATTTATTGAAATTGTATTTCGATAAAAAATCGCATTTTTTTGTTGAGATGCGCCGCTTTAACATGAATAAAATTGTGTTATGTGTCATATACGTTATGTGCCTACGTATAATATACATAATCGTATGCCCTTTGTATCTAATTTTTACGAATATTTATATTTTTATAGGGATAGGGTTACACAAAGAAACTTCAAAAATTTCAATTTTGTTGTTAAGAAATTTTTAATTATTACACTTTAAGTAATTTAAAACGATTTGTTTATTAAGAAAATTATTTTACACTACAGAACCGAGTGGGTTTTCTTTATACGACAATAAGATGAATACGAGTATTTAAAAAAAATGTCGCAAATTCGAGATAAATTAAAATTTGGTGGTAAACAGAATAGATTTATTTTTCTTAAGTAACTCAATATTTATAGAATGGTATACCTCTTCTTCGTAACCTCACGGAAAAATCAATTAATTTATACAAGCTGCTTTACATAAAATCACTTGATTACCATTCATAAAATTCAGGTCTAAGGCCCTTTCCGAAACGACTACTTATTCCGCATATATCTAATGACCTATAATTCGACTTCTTAAAAGTATACAAAACCACCCGAATTGAATTTGCTTACTTATTATTGAGAAATGTGCAAATCGAGATGTCCACAAGATCTGACTAATATTCTATAATATAGCGTCGACAACGTACTCACCAGTTGTACTAAATGTTATCTCTTCTAAAAAATTCTTTAACATATGGCAAGTCAAAGATATCCCATTTATCATCATGTCGCTAATAAGAACACAACCACGAATTTTATTTGTCCAAATTTATTATGAAAATAATAAAACAAACCGTTTTGAACAAACTGGTTCAGCGGAAGGTCGTAGACCATATCAACATGTTCGTCCAGTTCGTACTCTACTCCTGGTGCAGTGGCAGCTGTTAGTGAAAGTGTTGGTAATGAACCAAACCGGGCGTCGTTCACAAGAACTAAACATTTTATGAACCACATTACGGCGCATTTTGAATGTTGATCTACATTCAAATTCAACTAACTCAAAAATTGAAGGTTCCAAACCATTTTGATCGTCGTCGTTTTGTTGCTTGGATGCTTGAACAAAATGAAAGTGTTTCATCAAAAATCATCTTTAGCAATGGAACTCATTTTCATCTTAATGGATACGTCAATAACAATATTGTCGAATTTGGGGAGCGGAGAATCCGCATGTTATTCACAAAGCAGAAGTTCATCTTCCAAGGGTCACTGCTTGGTGTGGTTTATATAGGTTGGTTGCATAATTGGGCCGTTTTTCTTTGAAAACGAACAAAGTGCCTTACAGTAAATGTGGAACGTTATCGCAACATGTTAACTAGATTGTATTGATGAAGTATCGCCAATAATTAAGAGAATGGAAAGAAGAAAAGCCGTTCGGAATGCCTGCGAAAACTTATTCCAATTGCCAAATATTTAATGCCAAATACTTATTCCAATTGCAAAAGTTACAATTATTAAACTCCTGGCCTGGCATAGTTATGTGCGTAGAGGGTACGCAATTGTAATGATGCCCCATTACCAGAAATGGAGGAGCACGATGATTTCAGCCACGTAGTACAGAAGATCAAGAAGATCAACTGTACTTGTCCGAGGCAAAGAATTTTCGCAACCAAATATTGTTAACCCTAATGTGAGTGACGTGGGTACCCGGGTACCTTTTATCCTTTTAGACGTCTATTTTTGTATGTTTTACTTTCAATAAAAACTTTAAATTTCTAGTTCAATTGGAATAGTTTACGATCATACTTAAAAATGAGAAATGTTACAACTTGGACGAACGTGGAAAAAATAAGTTAATCACTCAAATTAATATATTTTTTCTTCACTCACATAAGGGTTAAATTTCTGAAATCGAAATAAAGAGACAACTTTGATCTTAAATTTTCGATGAAGTTTTGTAACAGAAGTAATATCCAACTTTGATCTTTTAATGGTTTACTTTTTTTTTAATCATTCAAAATTAGCCTTTTCTAGCCCTATTACTAATTTTTTTTTCTAAATCTTATTCTTCTCAAAAGCCAACTGCTCCTTTCTTTGGTTATGGCGCTTGGTCTCTTCTAACTGGGCTTTCAATATTTGAATAGCCTCTTTTTGATGGTCACTGAGTTTTTCAACTGCCCTATATATCCATCCCTATATATCATATAACTTTTGTTGTATGTCGATTTGCCTTTCCAAAAGTTTCAGCTGTTTTGGCCCTTTAGTTTGCGGCATTTCGGTGGCTGTTTTAATGTTTCCAATTTCGACTTCGAAATCATTTTCAACTAACGACGATGCCTCTCCAACCAATCCATCAGCGGTTGGCAAATTTTCGATTTGCATGCAAACTTACACTATTTGCAACGTGTATTGTCCGCTGTCGGGGAAGTCCGAACGTATTTGTGTTCGATAAACTGTGAACAGCATCCCTTAATGCAACTAGCTCTATTACTTCTTTATCTAGTGGCGAAAATACAACTAGGGTATTTGTACCGCCTACCGTGGGTCTCGCTTATTGTGATCCAGTTTACGATACGTTTATGTTACGATTGTCCCAAATCGATGCTGTTCAGATAATTTCTGATTTATAAATTCAAACTTATTTGCACTCAAAAACGGCTTTGGCTGTTCCTGGTTGTTAGCATCAAAGATTCGCTACTAAAAGCTACTACTGGTCTGTACAGTGCCTGTAAATATTTAATTTTTTTTTTTGCGCCATATATTGCGAAATGACTTAAAAATATAAGTATAATGTTTGATCACCTGATGCGGCCCGCGATGTTATAATTGCAGACTGAATTTTGCACATTAATCGTTGATGCCTTCTGGCAATAGTCATTTATGTGTCCCTTGCTTCGATGATATAGGAGCTGATTTGTAGACACGATTTTACGACCCAGGATGCATATATGTTGCCTGCGTAGGCTAATATTTTTGCTTGATAGAGTATCCTTGTCACTGACCTGATATTATTTCGAAAGTATCCGAGAGCTTGCCTTCGTATTAAAACCAAAAATGGTTGTCATTTTTGAAGGATTACCCAAATGTAATAAGACAATTCTTAGGCCCGTAAGTTTGAACGAAGATTAATCCACAACCGAGGATTTACCCTCGGTTTGGTAAGTTTAAACGAGGATTATTTGATCCATGGTTATTTTAAAAATCCACCGATTTCGTTGTATTATTTTTATTTTTCTATGAATTTTTCGTCCGAATTTTTTTTCGAATTTTCGAATTGTCATTGTCAAATTAACTTGATTTTTGTATTTTATTTTACAAAATGTTATTGTTTTTCTCGAGGAAGCACCTAAATTCTACTATGTCCAATTCTTTATGTCAAATTTACTATTTTATTTACATAATTTTAGGAAAGCCACGTTTCATTGCCGTTCGAATGGAAATGTATGTCCCAATAATATAAATTGGGGGTGCGGGAATCGTAGTTTCCGTGAATTGGATTATGATAAATTTGTTCGAAAAGCAAAAATGTTTATCTTTTGAATTGTGGGATAAAATTAATACAAAGCTTTGTTGGTTTTGGTCAATTATATGTCTACCTAGATTTCCGTTGTGCGATACCTGTTTATATAATGATATTTGCTCATCCAGAGAGCACAAAATAAAATAACCAAAGAAAAATAAGTTCTTTTTCTTTCAGAGTAGTTTTATTAATTGTCTTACTTTATAAAAAATACAAATTTTAAAATACACATTTTACTTTTACTATTTGATTCGTCCAAATATCGTAATCGATCGTATTTGTTTGATCGATAATGGTGGCCCATCTTCAATTACCTCGCGAGTAAAATCTTGAATAGGTTGAAATAGTCGTGGAGATCGTCCCCCTCTTTGTAAATGTAAATCTGTTGGCTTATCTAGTGGTAAATTTAATCCGTCGAATGATTTTCGGGACAAAAACCGCGCCGCAAATCCCGCGTATGCAATCAGAATTAATTCGTCAACAGTGAATGGCATTATTTTACTGGTTGCTCCTGGCTCGACGTCTTCTTGGAAACATTCACCATCGTGTAGCATTGATATGAGATGGTATACGGGAATAGAATGTTACCAAGATTGGTATATCTTGATTGAAATTTACTGGCGGCACAAAATAATTTTATTAATAAATTCTTTCGACAATTATCCAATTTTACTTACAAATTGCAAATCCTTTGGCCAGCATCGAGATTGGAGACGAAAATTCATTTTGATCAAAATGTTTTGATGAAGGTTGGCTGTCAACATAAATAGTAATCTAAAGTAAAACAAAATTGTTTAGTTAAAAACTTTACCATTTGATTATTGAAAGACTTACTTGTATTCATAAACCACTACTCGATCGTATCATCAAATTATGACAAATCCTTCACAGGCAATGCATGGAATCCGGTTCCACCTTATAACCAGTCGAAATTCTGATTCGCATCGTCTACCTGAATCAGGTATTTCCATTCTGCTCGAACAACAGAGCCCCGCCTCTGCACGAGCATTTATTAAAGCAGCATCGTTAAAATTATCCGACAATTTAACAATGGCTTCATAATTAATTTCACCATGTTTGACGATAGGTTGGACATGAATTTTTAAAACATGCCTGTTCATTATGAAGCAGAATTTCCATTTTACGTTCTAAGCGCCCGGGATGTCATAATGCCGGATATAGCGTATTCGGACAGTTTGTAGCCATAATCATTTTAAACTTTTCCAACGAATCCGTTGAATTTCATGATCGGCTGATGTGCCTTCGGAAAAACGATGACCTCCAATTGCATCAATTTCATTCATAAATATAAAATATAATGCACGGTTGATGATCACGAGCGTAGTTTTTCACACATTTAACATTTCACGTGTTATAAACGAGCACTTCATATATCAGGAGCTACACTAGTTCGTGCCTTTAATTTTGTCTTCTCTAATTGACGTCGACATCCAATAACATATTCTGGCCCGTTTGTTGCCTTCACAATAACTGTAAAAATATAGATAAACATAAATTATCGTTTCATTGACATATTTGAGGTAGGTACTTACATTTATCCTCAGTCAATTGTTTGAGTACCTCCCCGATAATTTATCCAACACTTTTAAATCATTTTCTGATTTATAAATTTTTTTCGGTAGATCTTTTAACTGTTCTCGCAGTGAAAATAAACATATAAAATACCAATTTGATACATTGGCTTACAGTCGGAATGATTCTGCTATTTTCCATTTCACTGTTGTTATTATCCGGTTTCAATGACACATTTTACAAATATTTTGATACAAATATTTTGACGACTGGTTTTTATATTAGGATTTTGTTTTATTTATTTTTCATAAAATAGAGGTTATCCGTTTTTCCCTATTGAAAACACAATTATTTACAATTATTGCTTTTGTTTTACGTATATCAAAATGAAATCAGAAATTTAGTAACTTTTTCTTTTTTCGAGCATTTTTTTCGGCAACCATGTATGCGATGTTCGAAAAAAAAAATCGCCGATTAATCGTCGTTTAAACTTACCAATTTTAACCATGGTAAAATCCATGGATTTTTTTACCCACGGATTTTTCGAAAAATTTTCCTTGTTCAAACTTACGGGCCTTAGTGTTTTTTTTTTTTTTAACTTTGCTTCTTTGAAGCAGCTTCATCTTCGTCTCTGTCCCCGTTTACCTATGAAATCGGTTTTAGTTGCGACTCATTTTTCAACCAACATTTTTCCGGTAAGGCAGCACTAACACAAACAGAAGTGAAATTAAAAAATTTAAGGCCATTGCTTTTGGTGAGAGCAGTAACAAAGAGAAGTTTGCGCCAAAATATAAAATAAGGTTTTAAAGTAGTAATAAAAAAATTTCTAGTACATTTTTCGCATGTAATTTATTATTTTATTTTTCAAGTGTATAGTAATAAAACATCAAAAAAAATTGGGGTGATTTGTGATATACATAATAAATAAAAAATAAACGTTTCAAAGTCGTAAAACTTTTCAAGTACATTTTTGGCTCCTATATTATGTGCCCATTTGGTCGTTTGTTAACATACATTTGTGTAAATTATTTTCGATAAATTATATCGCATACGATGCAAACTATGCGAAGACATTTCAAAAATGATTTTTTTGACAACTTTTTTCCACATACATAGACATTTATCTACGACGACTTATTTGGAAGCAAGAAGCGGTGCTTCAAAGAAGCGCAGTGTGGAACAGGCCAGCCCATTTATTATATTATCGAGTAATTAGAATATAGTAAATAGCTGACGAAGAGAGAACTCTCGAAACTAGTACAAACTAAAAAATAAAATAAAAAAATTATTACAAAAAGAAAAAACAATATTCTCACTTTAAAGTAAAAATTTTAGGAAAATTTAAAAATTAAAGGCGTGAACAGTGCGAGCCTTAGTGCCGCACTCTTTTGCTCAGTATATATTTTTGACGGTTTGATTGTAAAAATGTTCATTCATGTTCTTGTTTCAATTAGTTTTAAATTTTATAAGTTTAAATATATACGTATTCATTGTGCTTACTGCCTTGCTAATTGAGAAAGTTTCTGTTTTCGTGCGCGGAATGATTTTTTGAACTCAAGCTAGATAATTCACACCCAAGCATGGGTTTTTAGGTTTTGGTGTTTTTTACCTAGATCTGTCGATGAAGCATTTCTTAGCATCAATTTTAGTATATGTTCCAGTGTTCTTCCACAGAATGGTGGTTGGCTGTCCAGATTTTCTGATATGTTAGCATCGAAGTTGGCCTGGGCAAATTAATTGTTTAATGCTTCGGTATACGTAAGACTCGTTGGAATTGGCTATTAAACGAACGAATTTAACGAAGAAGAACTGTATATAACGAACCTAACAGAAAGTGGTTAGAATCGACGTTGGCGCTGCATTTGGTCTTAATGTCCTTGTTGGTATAGTGACTCTAAGTCAATAGTATAGCAATGAATATTGCGTGCATTGCAGATTTGTGCGAAGAAATGACCCAAACTATTCTTTACATTATGTTGTGAAATTTTATTTAAAACACTTTTGAGGTGGTCTTAGAAAGTGTCTTTAGCATGTTCTAATTTCATCTCCGTATCTAAAACCTATCAAAGTTATGGTTCTGGCGGTTTAAGATGAGTACATTACATATTCCAAAATTTAAATCGTCGTCGTTGCTCAAATTTCGAGTCTGAGATCATTGTTGCAAATCTATGGCTTTAGTTGAATTTTGTTTTTTCTTGAGGTTGTTAGGCGAGTGCAAACCCCCTATAGAAAAACCACAGCCCTCACATACTTAGCCGACCCCAGTTACAGGGTAGATACCGTTACAACCGCAAGAAGGTGGTGTGAGCACTTGGCGGGGTGAGGCAACCCGTCTGTCTGCATAACTAGTTGTGACTAGTTGAGATATGCGAAAGCTAGAAATTACAACTTTTAATAGAAAAATTAAGGTGTAAATACGTTGTGATCAGCACTCGACTTTCTGTTACTTTTTGATTTTTGGGGCGTCAAATTAAACTTACAGGACTATTGGCGAACCTGTCTTTCCGTAGAAGCTACAGGGTCAACACTTATTATTTGAAAATTTATTATTTAAATTTCTATTTCTAATGCTAAACTTTTCTACATCACTGCAATAATTTAAAAAAGCTCCAAATGAGACTGCTCTCTCCGGTACACAGGTTTACACCAAACTTTGTGAGGATCTTCCACTTTATGAAAAATATTAAGTATGAAGTTTAATTCCGAATAGTCAATCCGCTTGGACAGTACAGACAGATGCCAAATATTGGTGCAACAATTTTTTTTTTAGCAAAACTCGTTATTTCCGGTAAAATTTAAAAGCTTATCTGAACAACTAGTTAGGTTTGAAATGCTATATACTTTTCAAATTAATTGCAAAAAACGAAAAAGCTTCTATGAAAGATGCCACTTCCGGTGAACCGATTTCGGTCAAAAATCACTGGGTACTTGTAAAACAAAAAGGAAGTTTCGTCCCGATCAATCAATCCGTCTGAGCTGTACAGGGTCGATTTGTAAATTTAAATAAAAATCTTTTAGTTCATAATAGTTTTTCTCGTAAATGTAAATTTTCTCGTAACTTTTCAAAATATTTCCAAAAAATCGGAGAAGCTTCTATGGAATTTGCTATATCCCGTGGACCGATTTCGATCAAAAATCATAGGAATCTTCCAATGTATGAGAAAAGCTTAAGTATCAAGAGACCTTCAAATCAATTGTTTCATTTAATTATTGTGCGAGATTTAATGAATCATGTTTTGAAAATTTAAAAAGCTTGAAAATATTAAACAGCGTGCTGTCTTCGAGAATCACCTAATAGTAATTTCGAATGAAAGAACTTTCAAATTAAAATTACAGCACAATGTTCAATATTTTCGACTTTGGACGGTAGACTCAATAAGGGAATTACGAAAACGAGATAAAAAAATTCTATAACCGGTATTTCAGAAACAAGTGATGGATTGCCATGCCATTCGAACCAAATTTTTCCAATTTGCGCCTGAAATATAAAGAGAGTATAACTCGTCGCAATTGACTATGATTTCCGGACAAATTCTGTCAAAAGCAAAGCGACTGAACAATTTATGGGCATTCCAGTCCAGCATTAGTATTTAGGCGTCGCTACTATTTTTTTTTTGTTATTTTCTTGTGTAAAAGTTTGGTTTCATGCGAGTGGCAATAAACACTCATCTAATAACAGAAAAATATTAGCTAGACTGTGTAACATTGTATTTTGCCAATATCTTTGAGATCGTCGAATATAATTAAAACTCTAACCGTATTCAACCTTTGTTTCAATTTATGCTAAAATTTTTAACTAACTCTCATTATACCGCATATAAATTTTAGTCACTCCAGTGAAGAATTTCGTTGTAGTTGTTGATTAAAATATTTTTAATTATGAGCGATAAGGATTTTCTAGAGCAGCGGCAGTAGCATCATTATATAATGACTCTCTAATGATAAGGAGCAAGAAAATTATGTGTAGAAGGCGTGGAGTGGGGAAAAAAGGTGGGAACCGTAATATTATTTATACACAAAAACACTAATAGTAGCAACAAGAGTATAAGCATGGAGGAAGAAACACAAGAAGTCCTTGTGTGCTTAATTTATGTTTTATGTAATTAATTTTTGTTCATTTGAGACATGATTTCTTGTTATGTACATACATATAACAATTTTTTCAGCACTTAACTCTGAATTTTTGAGATTTTTTTTTCTTTGTGTTTTGTGTGGTGGTTTATGGGATAACCTTTCTTCAAATGAATTACTTTTATTCGCACATAGGGTATATGTGTATACAATGTGTGTATATGTATTAAATCTAAGTAGATATAAGCGCTTTTATTCAGCTGAGCATTTTTTTTTATTTGGGAGGAAAACGCAAAAAGACATAAAGCTCAAAACATTTATCTAGTTTAACCAGCCAAAGAGACCAAAAAAAAAATAAAAAAAGGAAACCAAACTATGTACACAGTACACAGAGGAAGATTTTCTTTTATAACATTTTGGTTTTATTTCTTTTTCGGTTCAAGACTTTTTGTGTTGAGTTTTTATTTTCTCCGGCTAAAGATAACAGCACAGAAGAAAAACTCAAAGTAATAAAGACGAAAGCAAGATTGTTTTCGTCCCTTTGTTTATGGTTTGCTCTTATAATTTAGCCGTTTTAACAAGATAAACAATTGTATAGCTTTTTGGTGACGTACCAAAATAGACGCAATTTAACTCTATCTAAAATCTGGCATTCAGCATATGTGTGATAAATTATTTTGTAGATTTGACAGGTAAGCTTAATATTCGTAAATCATTAAAATTTCTCAAATTCTTGGCGTGTTTAGTAAACACTTTCCAATTCTCGCCTAATTGTGCTAAATGTTGTTTCAAAGTGATTTAGGTCACTGAAAATTTATAAAATAAGAGCTCAAGGAATAGTAAGAAGAACATCCTTCTCATGTGAATATACTAATTAATTTTTAAATTTCATGATCACAAAGACTTCACTAAAAACTTAAATTCGCAGTGAGATCGCTCGCAACACCCAAGGGACCTAACACCCGACTTTCATTTACCATAAAAGTATACAATCATATAGATTTCGATTAGACTGCCATTTCCTGTATACAAATTTCCAAATCTCGTAATAATCTCCCAATTTATGAAAAAAGCTTAAGTTGACGTTTCATTCCGTATAATTAATCCAATTGGACTGTACAGATGCCGAATTTAATTTTGCTGAAATAAAGATAATAATGTTTATAAATGTTATATATTTTTGCCAAAATTCGTCATTTCTGCTTAAATTTTGGAAAACTGTACTATTACAAAGTTAATTTAGAATCTTTTAGTTTATAACAGGTTTTCTCTTCAATGATATACTTTTCAAAATACATAAAAGAAGCTAAAAAGCTCCTATGGAAGCTAGAGCTTCCGGTGAACCGATTTAGGCCAAAATCACTGTCAGCTAAAGCTCAGTCAGGGATGTATGCTTGGGTTTGTAGACATGATGCTCTATTTGAATAAACCGTGATTCGAAAACCAGAATTAATTAATCAAGCTTTGAGGATAGGAAAAAACTAATCATAAACCAAGTAAGCTCAGCCATCCAGAGTGTGGAAATCCAAAGTGTCGAATAACGAAATTGAAATTATATAGAGTAGAAATGGAAAACTAGTCATACAACTAATAGAAAACTAACAACTGGGAATTCCGAATATGTAAATCAGATCGTGTAAAGAAGAAGAATGAAAAATAATAAACAATAAAACTACAACAACCAAAAATCATCCTCCAACTTAAAAAAATTGTTGTGTAAACTCATTTATTAGTCTTAGGCCCTCAAGATCATCAATCGTAAGAACATATAACCGCCACGAGACAAACTATTCTATGACGATACAAACGTTCTATTATGTACTTCGTTTCTAGCAACATGTAGTTGAGCACATACATACGATCGTTCTAAAATTACGCCGACAAGAATAAGAGCAGAAAAATACGCAGTGTAACAACATGTATGATTCCTAAATTATTGACTTTAAACTCACATAAATTTTGAATTCTACTTTAAACTAAACTTAAATTCAAAAAAAATTAGCTTTGTTTCGTGCTCAAGGTTTCGCGAGGTATGGGGTATATATACAAAATAGAGGTTGGGCACCAGTCTACCTGAACATTAAAGGCTATACTCAGAAATGAGCAGGTCGGCACGAGCTCGGTTTAACATCACAAGATATCCCGCTCTTCGAAAACCCGCGAATTATCACTTTAGTATTGCAACCCGCAATTGTGTCACACCCGGGAGGAAAAGCAGAATAAAACGCCAACATTTAATTTATGATAAAGAAATAAGACTAACCTGTACACTGTAGTCAAACCTTTGTTAGGTTTTTCTCGTCTGCGCTCCTCTTTAGTCACCTTACGTCTATTGCTCTATCTATTTTCACGACCTGTTCCACTTCATCTCACAAGTGATGGCCATTTCTGCTTCACACATTCGTACTCTTTGTAACACATAACTTTTTTCAAAATTTCACATGTTATGGCCAGGATTTCATTTCAAATGTTGCTTGTAGCTCGTTTAGCAAGGACATCGATGGTTTATTGACGTACACTTTTTCTTTTAAATAATGCCAAAGAAAACAGTGGAGCGGCTAAATCTGGTGAACTTGCCAGCTGAAATCGCTTCTGTTCGAACTGATTTGTGGTCGCAAAATGTCTCATAATATAATCATTGTGTCCCTTGTAGTATGAAGTGTAGCTCAATATTGTCGGAACCACAGCTCTGGACGATTTTGTATCGACTTTCATATTGATCACCATTGAGGATAACTGCTGCGCCTACTTCATTTTCGGAAATTTTTGGCTAATGACCTTTTCAGACGATACTCCGCATCAAATAGTACACAAACTTGCTGTAATTGTCCCTGACGGATTGATCTTGGATTTTCGGTTGGCAAAACCTACAGTTTTGCTTGTTTTCGAAGCAATTTATTTGAAAATAGGCTTCATCGCTCATTATTGTATTGTGAATGAAATCGTAATTTTTCCTTGTATATAGCGAAATGGGGAAATCAATCCGTTCTTGATAATCTGTCGGTATTAATTCTTGCACAAACTGAATTTTATATTAGAACATTCTTAATGTGGCCAATGTTGACGTTTTTGGACTATTCTGCACATTCTCCAATACTTGGTATCCTTTTCCCATATCATGTGCAATGTGATACCTATTTTCTCGCTTTTTTTCAATTCATATACGATGCCACATGCGAATTTTCTAAGTTTCAAAGTAAGAGAAAAAACAATCGACTGCCATTCGTTCAAATCCATTCACACGCATAACCTTGTGTACATGCTTTGCAAAAGTCGTATGGCAGTCTTGCTAGAAAGAGATAGCAAAATATAAATTGGCCTCACTCACAAAGCAGTTGAAGAAAGAAGCAAGAAGAAAACAGTGCTTTCAGAACAAAAAACTGCTAATATAATGAACCCACCAATTTGACGGTATCCGGAAAATCAGGTATACAGATAGTGGAAATTTGAGGGCCTTGGAAGAAAACAAATTCAAATAAATACACGTTTGACTTAACAATCAATATATGTCTGATACAAAACATTTATGCTTCCTGTTAAACGGCACTTGTTACTAACAAAATTTTATTATATTATTTTTATGACCTGGCATAATATACAATTTCGCCTAAATGTATTATTACGAATATCGGGCGTTTGAAATGGATTCGTACTCGATTTTGCAAGCGATTTAAGTTACAAACTTTCTTTCCCAACACTTATAATTCCTGTAGCAATTCACTAACTTCATCCGTTCACTATTCACTAATTCGGTTTTACTGTTCCATTACTTGTTCGCACTGTTTAACTTTTACATTTTAACTTGAACTATTCACTGGTTAAATTACAACTGTCTTTGCGTCACATATTGCTCACGCTTGCCAATCGTTGTTTGAGATTATTCATTTTATTGTGCATCTGGCTACTACTTTCATTTGGTTGTATTCGTGAACATGCACGTCATCAATTATCACGTCTCGATGGTTATCGCCGCCGTTTACCACGCAGTTTATTGAAGTGGATAACTCACTCTTTAATCCGGTTCTCATCAGTAGTGGAATACTACTTGTTGCAGTAACATCACTTGATGTTAAGAATAATAATTGCTTAATAAAATTATAGTCCCATCTGAGTTCGTACTCACGACGTTTGGGTCCAAGCCCCAAGGCCTCGAGATGACCTCTAAGTGAGATCAGAATCCATCGCATCGATGTCTGGTACTCGAAACATCCTCTCAGCAATTTATTAAAAACCATGCGAGCCTAAAAAAAATTAAAAAAACGGACCCGGGCCCACCAGACGACATTCAACTCATTTGAAGCGGAAGAATATTTGAGACTGGGCCAAGTTCGTAACATTATTTAGATAGTTTAGATGTTGGAACTCAATATTGTTACTCATAAAAACAACATCGCAAGACGCCATTAATAAAAACATACAGCATATCGTCAGCATCAGCATAATGTAATGCAACAAGCCCAATATGGTGCAACATTCCTCAATATGATGAAACATAACGCCAGACATTTAATTAATGCAAGACCCAACGCGAAGCAACTTGACCCAACATAGTGCAACATTATACGCAGCATATAGCAACATCACGCAACATCCTACAACACTATGATAACACGTGCTGAGTGTAGAGTAGAAATTGTAACATTATGCTTAATGCATATCCCTTTATCTACAAAAAAAAAAAAATTGGTCCTATTTAAGTCCAATCAAATGTGTGAGTAGAAAATCGTGGTATGTCATGGCGTTTTTGATATAAAATTTTGCTTGATTTAAAGTAAAACCAACACAATTGTGTGAATAGATGTGTGAATAGAATGACGTCATCTAGTCCAAAATTAAAACATACTTCGCTGCCATTATCGCATTTACTTAAGAGTCTTATTGGCAGTCAACTAAAGATGGAGTAACACAAATATTCTTCAGCATATAAGTGCAGCTGCCTATACCCCGAACAACCAAAACAAGCTTTGGCTACGGCATGAATGAGATGCAGATATCGCCAAATTAGAAGAACTGTGAGCAGAACAAAACGTCACATGAATGATCAAAATCAATCTGCAGAAATTCAACATCAAGAGGTTAAAAACACTGAAACAGGAAAATCTTAAACGAAACGTTACAGATCCATCTCCAAAACGACGAAACCTGTTGGTCGAAAATGGGAACAAATAGAAGAAGTATATGACAAAACTGCTGCAACGTGTTCGGGTACCAAAACTACACTAGAAGACAGATAGATAGATGAGAAATAGATGTAATTTGGAAGAAATTTGAGAAACGAATTGAGGAAACTACAGTGCCGTTTTTTGACAAAAAACTGTTTTTCAACAAAAATTCGGCCCTGTACTGAAACTTCATATTAAGGCTTTTTACCAGAAAAATAAATTTCATCGGGTAACACTAAAACTACAATGTTATTCCAGCCCAAGATTTCGTTCAATCTCGAAATTTTATTCTAGTCCAGAATTTTTTTCAAATTTTAAATATTAAAATTAAAAATTAAGTAAAAATTATAATTCTGGGATTTTATAAAATAACGAAGAGCTATTTATTGTGTTATAAAAACATGATCAATGAAATTGAAACTTGAGATGGTAAATACGACCACGTTTCGTATAAAATACATTCCATTACTGGCCTTTGATGCACTAAGACATGCCAGGCCGAAACTGTTTGGACATTATGTCAACTCGATACAATATTCTGAACCAAGCCATTGAAATTAAAACTAGAACAACATTAAAACTAGAATTCAGCCAATGGCCTTTTCTTGATCATGTTTTTATAGCACAACAAATAGCTCTTCGTTATTTTACAAAATCCTAGAATTATAGTTTTTACTTAATTTTTAATTTTGATTTTAATATTTAAAATTTAAAAAAAAAATCTGAGGTAGAATAAAATTTCGAGTTTGAACGAAATTACTATATTAAATTCTGGGCTGGAATACCATTACAGTTTTAGTGTTACCCGATGATTTTTTTTTTCTATTTATCGGGGATGAAATCTTCGGGCTAACTTCAGATATTTTCCTTTTTCGTTAAATTTGGAGATCCCAGAGGGGTTTGACCGAAAAATGTTCACCGAAAATGATAGTTATAAATTAACAGATTCTAAATTCACTTTGTAACATTACCGGTTCAAATAAGTTTTCCACAAAACTGTTTTCAGTGAAAAATTGGTCTTTGAATAGCCGCGGTGGATTGTTTTATAGGGGTGAAACTTCATAAGTTTTTCCCTAATTTGGGCGATCCCAGTAATTTATGGTCGAGATCGGTCCATCGGAAATGGCAGGTTCCATAGGATCTATTACAAATATTTTGAAAACAATTATGTGAAAATCGGCTATCAACTAAAACATTCTAAATTGAAATAATTTCCAGCCGGTTCAGTTGAATCTTTTAAAATTTAAGCGGAAAGGTTTTTCATTAAATCCTTGTGTCCTTTCTACAGCTCGCAGACTTTTATATATTGCGGATTAGAACTTGAGATTCTCTTAATTTTTAGAATTTAATATTTGTACAGCCACGCCACTATTATCTGGAAAAGAACACACAAACTGTATATTTTTTTTATTTTTTTCGAAAATAAAAAAAAGTGCCTATGGCAATACTATTTAATTCTATTTATACTATTACGACATTTCATTATAATTATAGCTCTCTCCTTATACTCTCTCCATAACATTATAATATTTATACGTCGAAAACCTAATAAATAATAATTTAAGAACCCTTTCAAAAATTTCTATAAATAAAACTAGACCCATCATTCAAAACATGTAAAAAATTCTGGCCCCTAAATAAATTACCGTGAACAAAAAATTTACTTCAACTATCCTAACATAGTACATAACTTTAGTATATGATAAACAAAAGAGCTCTATGCTTATTTGAATTTTTAATAAGTTCTGGGTGGCATGTTTACCATCACTATTTTCGACTTAGTTTATGTCTTAATTTTCAGGAATTATTTAACATTCTATTTCACGTAAACAATTTGTGTTTTATATCGCGATTTCTACCTCTTGATATAATTGTGAGCTTTCTCTGTTTTCTACATAAAACATTTTTTTGATGATAAATAGAGTCGATTAATCTAGTAGTCTTACAAACCATTGAAAAGAAATAGAGTAACGTTTTACTCGAGCAAGCTGAGAACACATTAGAATATTCGTGATTATCGAAGTGAAATAGATTGCCATTTTACTCGTGAAAAATGATACATAAACTAAGTCGGAAGTCGAAAATAGTGATGATACAACATGCCGCCCTTCAGAGATGTCCATAGAATTCAGAAACTATTCATTGGCCTAAATAGCGGTGCACATCGTTTGATTGCAAGATTATTATTAGAATTTTTCTATGCATAAGAACTGAGATATAGTCCTTAGAAGTCAGGAACTATTCGTTGGCTCAATTGTGCATGCTCTCCTATACATAGAAAAATTGTGCCAGTGAAGTATGTCTTAACTGTGTCCTAGATGGCGTAGTTATAGTTAGGACAATTTTAGGACAAACTTCATTCGCTTATATAAGGTAATAAAGTTTTTCCTAAAAAAAAATAGTTTAACTACATTTAGGCGAAATTATTTTTTGTGAAAGTAATAAGAATTATATTTGTAAAATTTTGTTAATAACAATTATTGATTAATAACAAAATCACATAATGCACCGATAAAATAAACGAGAACACATTGGTGGGTTAGGAATTTATTGGCCTTGTTTCATTCTCTTACCTAGGATCCGTGATTTGAACTATGCAACCGACCAGGTATTTTCGGGGAAATTGCAAAGACATTAATGAACACTGATAAGCGAAGATTTTTCACGTGGAACAAACAGTATAAAATGTGTGCCCCATCCATGAGAACGAAGCGTTCCACATTTCGCTATATTTGAATATTACGGTAGCTTGATAGACAAATTAATTATTAGAGTTTTATTATAAGTTTTATTTATTTGCCTCATATTTATAGAGAATATTGACTACACTAATTTAAATGTTATTAGGTATAATATTTTAATTTATGCGCCTGAATGTTTACATAATAATATGTTTTATTTACTAACACATTTGTAATGCAAGAAAATCTAGTACAACTTGGGACAAACTTCAAAATCGCAGAAAAATTCTAAAAAATATGGTTCAGAATCGAGCCCATGTTCTTTAAACATTCAGCTTTCAAACGATGTACATCGCTAGTTTCTGACTTCTATGGACACTCTCAACTTCAATGCATAGAAATATTTCTGTTATAGTGTTATCGAGAGACACATTTAAAAGAAGGTGTTTTTTAAGTATTATTCCTACTCTCAGCCCCGAAAATTTCGAGTGTCATGACATTTTCTAACTATCGTGGTAACAAGTTTTATTAGGTCTAAGAGTTATGGGCTAGTTATATAGCCGAGAACGAAACGGACCGAAACTAAACGAACGATTCAATTCAATTCCCAGCCAACAAACGCTGATAGCAGAATGAAATAGATGGAAACATTTGCACACGTTGAAGCGAGAAAACAAATAAATTTACTTCGGTTTCTTCTATGCACTGCATTTTTACCCCCACCTAATCTCTTGGTTATCAATTTCGTTTCAAAAATTGTTATTTTATTTCTATTTCTATCATATTATTGCCGTGGTTTCCATTTATAACTAAATGTTCGTTGTATTAACCTTATTAAAACCACAAATTAAGTTTAAAGCAGTTTTTACTATTAAAACTAATTTTATTTTTACTAAATAAACGTTTTCGATCACTGAGTGATCATCTTCCGATTTCATTTACAACTGAGTGTAAATACAACTGATAAGATACGGATAAGATGCAAAGAGATATGCGACGAGATTTCAATAATTATTTTTTTTTTGTAAATTTTGTTACACATACATATACATTTTCTATTACGATTAGTTGGCCTTGAAAAAAAATACCAGATACCAAAAACCCTATGTGTAATTAGGCAATAACCAATTCGAAATCTTTGACATAAGTTCGTGTACGACAAATCCCCTTTGTTCTGTTTCAATTTTTGTACATTTGGATTTATAAATTTTTTGTTATTTATGTAAACGAAGGCATTGCTTGGATTTAAGGCCGCTTCAGTGTTGCGTGCATTTGTTCATTCATTCATTCAAATAATTTTTTTCGACCAATCATCTCTTGTGAAAAAATGCGGAAAAGAAAAATCGTCATTTTGGAGCAGACTTATCGATTGAAAAAAATTGTTTGAATGAATGAATGACGTATGTGAAGTTATCCCCGGATTCTATCCCCGAAATTAAAAAAAAATTAATCAGGCATTACTAACATAATTATATCCCTCTAACTCTTGTGTGAAGTTAGCCCCGCCCCATTTTATATTATATTTTAATCCAACTACACTTTATATGTGAAGTTTTCCCCGAATTTTATTATATGAAAAATAAAAATGTTTATTAAAATTATTTTAATTCGGAAAACACACAAAATAAATGTAATAATTTAATAAAATGAAGTAAAATAATTTTTAAATTGGCTCATAAATTTGTCAGATTATAACAATAAGACAACATACATATCTCACATTTAGGAAAACACAAAAAAATCGTACCGTTGCAACCTAGCGAAATTAGGCTTCGAGCAAAATATTTCCATATAATTTATTTTGAACCAAAAGTAATATTTTAATATTATTTTTTGAGATGGTCAGACCCTTACGTCACTTTTTGCAAAATATGAACAAAATCGTGACAAAATCGGAAGTGAGATCATCTATGACTTGACATTTTACAATTGACAGTGTTGCCGGAATATAAAATTAAGGTTTTAGTCCAACCAATTGTAAGTGAATTTGTGTATTTAATGTATTTTTAATGGCTGCCTGTTCGATAAAGTCGAGTATGACTGATTATTTGTTTTTGTCGGGTTCACAATTGTAAATTAGGACGCAATCGATGAGACAGTTTCGTCCGCAATCTGCTCCAAAGAAGACGAAGATAGTTTTCTCACCGGGAAAGGCCACCACAATTTTTTGGATCCAAAAGGCAGCATCTTCACCAACTATTTGAAGAAGAGAAGAATAATCGTGTGGTAGTACTATGCTGATTTATCAGGCCGATGTTTGTATTTATTTAGCCTTATCAAGGTGCTAAATTTAATAATTGCGTCAAACTAGGTTCAGTATTTTCTCTTGGATTTAAGGAGTCCTTGAAAGCTTTAACTCGAAATAGAAAGCGCAGCTTTAGAATGGTTTTGTTATAGGGGAAACGAATCTTGAATTAGCATTATAATCTGTATCATGTGGGTAAAAAAGGGTTATGATAAATTTTCTTTGATAAATCTCTAAGGAGCGAAAAATAAAAATAATTCTAGATAAGCTTTTAAGTAGAAGCAAACGCTTCGTGCGACTTGGGTAATAAAATAAATAAAATAAAGCTGCTACCCTCAAAACCAAAACCAACTAAAAACAGCTAACAAATTTGTTAATTCAATCATCCTATCTAGTTGATATTAAGCTTTTTACAGCATATAGAGAAAATATAAATTTCGTTATCTGTGTTTTTATGTTGGTTTGATAAAAACAACAAGAAGAACCGCACCACCATGGAAAATATATGTTTTTATAAAATTCAAAAACATGACAACCGCACATTTTTTGTTTTTATTATCTCAAATCACATATCAACTACGCCAACAAAAAAATAAATGTGCCACATACAAAATTTATGTGGGGACTTCCGATCATATCGCACAACGAACGTATTTAGCATACAATTTGATTTTCATTCCCAGAAGCATGAGTATATTGAGGAGATAAATATTTTCTCGATATTTGCGTTATGGGACGAATATATGCAGACATGTACGAGTATATAGGGAATACCGCAAATAACACTATACATCACCGAATAATTTGTTCAACAAACAATACTGTAAAAAAAATTAAAACTGTTACAAAATATACGAGTAGGAAAAAAAACTTTCAGCAAACAAATAAAAATATCAAAATGTCACTCCATGAACACACTCAATCGAAACCCCACAAAAATCCAATAACAACAGCTACATTCGACCGAAAAAATTGGAATTTTTTAAACCAACTACAAAATAAAAGCAACAAAAAACGAGTTGAAAATAACTACAAGATAAAATGGAAAATTGGGAAAACCAGTAAAACATACCAATGTAACACAAAAAAATAAATTTAATCAAAATAAAACCGAACAGTATTGAATCCCGTAAAAAGGGGTTCAGCTGAACGGAATATCGAACACATAAAAAAAAAAACTTTCAATATTGAAACAATAAATTGTGAGTTCAATGTGATGTACGGCAGGCGTGGGCAAAATTGTTGTTTTCTCGTTACATGTAAACTTTATGGGTTGTTGCGAAATAAAATTTTAAGGATGTATATTATGTGGTGTGCACCCCCTATCAATGTATTTTGACAACTCTCTAAAACTTTACTAAGTTTAGAAACTTGTGTTTTGAGAATAGTTTTGGTGAAAGATTAGCTGTACCTCATTCATATAAAGCGAAAAAACAAATTCATATTCCAAATGTATTCGTGTCTTTTGTGAATTTGCAATCCGATTAAGATCAATATTTGCAAAATACAGTGTTAACTTGGAAATGGAATGTTATAAAACTTATATGTAAATTTAATCATTCAAGTGGTTCAAGTAATGTTATTAAAGTTAGTTATTACCGTAAGCCAATTACTAAAACCGAGAATCGTTTCATTCACTAAACAGTGGTTGTCAACTTAATAATACTTACTGAGTGCCCTATGAAGGTGATAAAAACATTTTGGTTGCTGGTTTCATTAAACAAACCGAGTTCATCATAACCGGGCTTTAAAGAAGGATTTCCTAAACAGGTTTTCCTGCAATCAGGATTTGAAAAGTAAGATTTGCATGAATTTAAAAGCCTGCTCACTAAATTTAAAAATTTAGGCCTGAATTTAAAAATAGCACATGGGCTCCACTGCAGGACCCCTAAATAAATGTTCCCAAAATTAGGACTAATTGAAATCAATTCCTGGTATTCGGAACACATTTTCATTAATTTTGGTAACCATTGGTAAGAATAATAAGTGGTTTGTAATGCATGTAACGGTTAAGGAAGTAAAATTGCAATTGGAACAGCGCAATTTACAAAAGAACTCTATCCCAGTTCAGTTCATGCTTTAAGAAACAACGTACTTGTAATGTCACCGCTTAAGGGATTTCAAATCATATTGGTGATCTATAAAACAAAATGTTAACCTCGTTTTCCATATAAAAATTAAACAAATCCAGGGGTGGGCTTTTTTAACATCATATTTTTCGCTAGTATTGAAATTTACATCTCTTTCATCTCGAATAAAATTAAACGTTTTTTTCATTTTTCGATTATGTTGTTTCTATTGCGATCTCAGCAAGCTCGAATAGAATATTATGCATCTCTACTCTGTTTCTGTCATCTAAATATGATGTTAAAATTTTTTTTTCACTGTCACGTTTTTGATTTAGTTTTTAAATTTTAGATTTTTGGAATTTTAATTTTAATTTTCAATTTGTTTATTCAATATTATTATCTCGACTCTCCGGATGCAACGGTATTTGCCAGAGTGCGTCTTTTAGGTCTATACTTGATACTTTTTACAATAAAATTTTTTAAACAACAAAAATTATTTATACATCCATTTTGTAATACTGTAAAAACCGCTAATGGAGCGACTCAACCTGCTATACGAGTAGGATACATCAATTCACTAGTTTCTTACCAGAAAAAAATCACATCAAATGGAGGTTTTTATAATTCCTGGTTTACAGCAAGAATTGTATTTTGGGTGCGATTTCTGGAGAACTTTTGGATTGAAACCCGTAATGGTTGAAGAACTTAACAATCTTTCCGCGACTTTTTAGGTTATCATCAGGAGTATCTACTGATTTGTAAAAGTAAAAGTTTTGTTATATATAGTAGAAAAAAAAATAAAAAAATAAATAAAAGAAGGAGGGACAAAAAATAGGTATTAAATTTAATCCATTGATCGTCCCAACCATCTGTTATTCATACGGAGAAATTAACAAAAAAGGGGGAGGAGGATAGCAGGTAGGCGATTAGTGATCGGCTGAGTAACAAATCAGATCAATATACCTTGACTAACTGCCTAGTTTCTACTCCCCCCCCCTTTTACAAATCAGTAGATACTCCTGATGATGACCTAAAAGTCGAAATCTATCGAGTGACTTTTTAAACAAATTTTTTAATTAAAATATTCAAAAATCTAGTTTTTGCGAAATAAAAAAAATGTGTTTATTAAGTCTATACTTGACATAAACTGGGCTTGATCCAACCGACTTAGCAAACCTTCAATCAGCGGAAGAGGGTAGGTATCTTTTAGAGTGACTTCATTTAATTTTCTGGCATCCAAGCACAACCTCGTTTTGCCGTTTGATTTCTTTACCCCAACCATAGGAGAACACCACGGGCTTTGGCTTTCCTCAATCACTCCGAGCTGTATCATTCTGTCTAATTCTAAATAAATTTCTTGCTGAACTGCGGGGGATACCGAATAACACAGCTGTTTCACGGGCGGAGCCGACGTTAATATGTTGGTTTACTAGTGAAGTTCGACCGACACCTAATTTTTCGAAGTTGGGGAATTGCTTGACAACAGCTGCGAGGTGTCATTTCTGAATCTCTTGGTTGTACTTGGAGTGGAAAGATTGTTAAGTTCTTCAACCATTACGGGTCTCAATCCAAAATTGCTCCAGAAATCGCACTCCAAATACAGTTCTTGCTGTAAACCAGGAATTATAAAAACCTGCATTTGATGTGATTTTCCCTGGTAAGAAACTAGTGAATTGATGTATCCTATAGCAGGTTGAGTCGCTCCATTAGCGGTTTGTACAGTATTACGAAGTGGATACATAAATAAGTTTTGTTGTTTAATAAATTTTTTCGAATTTTTACCTAAGGCACTTATCTCAGCTCCACTGTCCAACAATCCAAGAAACGGTACATCTGACACAGTTACGTTAACAAAGATTCGGTTATCTTCTGTACCACCATCTTCCAATACAGCCGCTAAGATAGAATTTGAAAGAGTTTGGTTAATTTTTCGCTTCTTTAGAAAATATTTACGGACTCTCTCTGCTTATGTCAGATGAAGGTATATGGTAAGTAGACGGCATAATATTAGACAGTACATTCGTACTAGGTGGGTTTATGTGAATTTATCTTCAATTTTCAATTCCAGATCCGTGTTGGTGGCTGAGTCCATCCGATTCGGTCTGGGTTGCGGTGGTGTGTGGCCGGAAACGATGGAATCCAGGAGCTCTCATTCCCGGGGTCAAGATTTCCGATTGCAGTTTTGGCAGTTAGGTTTTAATACGTTTGAAGTCCGTAACATAATAATGGTTGAAGCAGGTTGGAACAGTTCATGAAATTATCCCCGATAACGACAGTTCCAACATACAGACGCTGCACCTTTAACGAGTGTGTTTCTTAAGGGGGGATGGCCCGGAAATTTCAGGTTATTAGAAAAGGCTTCAATATTGTTTGGATGGATGTTTTTTGCGATAAAAGCTGCGACCGAACCGAAATGATCTCCAGCTAAATGTGATTTTAATACAGGACGCATGTTTTTTCGAAGGACTGCTAAATTAACGATATCATAGTAAAAATTTATGTAGGTTTCCTTTTGATACTTCTGTTTTCTACTGACGAATTAGATTCGAACGTCGTAGTCCGTTCTCCTGTACTCGAACTGATGAATAAATGACTCTTTCAGTTCATTCCAACTACACGCTCCATTTCCCTCTAATATTGTCCAATAGTGCTTGCGAGGTACCCCTTTCAACAAAAATCCCAAATCGTGCACTAACTGCGTTGACTTACGTAGGAGATGCTTCGTTTAGTGATATTAGAGGGTTGGCTAAACTTATTCACAGGTGCTGCAACATAAGCGGTATTGAAATTGGGTTGCGCTCCGGTGGCATTTTGATCAGTTGCAAAATGTGAAGTTGACATTGGTATGTGGGGAATGTTGTTAGATTGCATTCCAATGGCATAAATTGGAAGCTTGTCCCCGAAATTTGGGTGATTACCATACATCGCGGTAGGCACCTTTGATAAGTACTAAGTCGGATTCACGGCTGGATGTGTTGGTTGATGGTACTCTACAGGTGTGATTCGAATTTTGATTGCATTTGAGGTGGATAATAAGGCATCAGAATACCATTCGACACTGCATATGGCGTATGTTGTATGATTGGTTGTTGGGCATTGGGTTTCGGTTATCAGTGGATTACTGATATTATCAAACATTACCCTATTTTGAAGTTGTTGAGGTGGAAGAATAGCTTGATTCGACATTGTAGATGCCTGAGAATTTATAGCAGTTCTATTTAAATTGGCCAGATGATGATCGGAGGATACAGTGCACGATGAACCTGCTGCATCCAAGGAATGAATTGTAGAAACTGCATTTGCGTAAACTGATTGGAAGGAAGGTGGTTTGCATTTTTTCCAATGTCCTCCGAACTGTCGTTGACCTTCGGGTGTTCTTCAGTTTCGTTCGTCCAAGGTTTTTCTTGATATTTTCATACAGTGGAATTCGTTTCGCTATCTGATTCGGAATCCTCCACATCTTCAATAAGAATAATGGATGGGGTAGTGGTCATTCTCTTAACGAGATCGAGTAAGGTACCGCATGATGTTAAAAGATTTTCGGCTGCGACTTGTACTGTTTTCGACTGAGAAATACGCTGTTAGCGAAAACGTAGGTGGCATAGCCAAGCAATCGTGGAATTATAATCATAGTTCTCCGGATTTTCCGTGAACGTCTCTTGCAACGTGGTTTGAATTTCTTTTGATTTATTAGAACAAATAGATATTTCTCGACGAGGAGACTTCAAGGCCACTGTATGCGAGCGTTTCGGAATTAGTGTAACATCTGCTAGTTCCTGTGCAAAACAATTATCAAGTTTAGCTATTTGTGAATGAAATGGACCCTTAATATTCCGAATTTCACATTCAACAAGGAACTCATCTGATTCCAAATATCGACTTTGCAATATATAATCCATAATTATTACCAAGGTACAAATTTTTGGTTTCCAATATTATAAAAGTTTGTAAAATAACTTCACAAAAGAGAAACAAAAAAAATTAAACCGAAATAAGAAATTAAAATTTGGAATATGAGTGAAAAGTACTCAGACATGAGGTTAAACGAAAGGAAAAATAATAATTAAATTAAATTAGGACGAAATTTGAAAATATGTAATTAAAGTTAATACCATAACTGACATTCACAGATCTCCTAATAATATTAGGATATAAATGCGGGTAGGAACTGTAATAACATGTAGACATGTGGAATAGTCCAGAATACCAAATACTATTAGATTGGGTATTGGAAATCAAAATAAGTAACAGTATTTGTTATTCTGTGGCCCTATTCTGGCTTTCCCGGGGAATTGGGAAAATATTTTAAATTTTGTAGCAGTTTTATTCCCTTTTCCCCAAAGTGTATTCTGGCTATTGGGAAAGAATGTTAGTTGGGGAAAAATTATTCCCAATTATAGCAGTTTTAACGTTTATTATTCCATACCTACTTTACGATAGATTTAGCTGGGAATAAGTTTAAACGTAAAGTAACTCGTTAATTTAAATATAAAAAAGATATTAATTTTAATAATAATTATAAACATAAAATTAAAATGACTACATCGACGTCTCGGGTAAGAATATAAAATATAAATATAAAATATAAGCAATTTTTTTTTTAATTTTACATCTATCATTTAGGGGAAAAGTGCGTCGAAAGAACCAAAAATGCTTCTTGTAAGTTTAATGGAGGAAAATATTGATAGTGCAAATGATCGGTAAATTATAAATAAATATATTGGTATACTATAATTGCAACGTTTTCCTTATTGTTTTTTCAGATTTGTTGGAATGGATGGCAAGGGTAATAATAAAGCTCATTGGAATAAAGTGGCAACCCAATTAAATTCGATAGGTGGTACCAATAAAGAGGGCGACAAATGGCGCCGTGCCTGGATCGACATGAAGTAGTTATAATGTTTTTAATTGTAAAATAATAATTTTTAAATATGTGTACCTTTGTCTGTTTTTAGAAAATACGTTTGTGCACAGTGGACTTCCCTAAAGGAATTTGATAATCGCACAGGGCTGGGGCTAGTCGCAACATCAAAAATACCGAGCCCATTGAATGCCTTGGGTGAGAGAATTTTGAAAATAATCACCACAGAAGCGTAACCTTCACACGTGTTTCACCTCCACACATGTTGCGACTAGCCCCAGCCCTGTGCGATTATCAAATTCCAAACATTATTGATGGTGGGTTTGAATTGTCAACGCAGCAGGTATTGTACATTTCTAAATATTTAGCTAAATATTTTTGTTCGTAGAATAATAATAAAATTCATTTATATCACAGCTCAATACAAGCGATCTAGACGAACGAGCTGACAATTTAATGCCTGAAAGCAATGTAGTTGACGTTACGGAAATGAATGGCTCTATGGCGGAGAAAACAACTAGGCCAATAAGAACTAAGCGAATTCGAGATTCGTGTATTTAACTGTTATCCGTGTATAAGTCGTTCTTAAAACTAACGGAAAACGATAATCTTTGAAATTGTTTTATTGTGATTTTAGGTTCCGCTTATACCAGGGATAAGCTCTTAGAAGCCAAAAAGTTATGGCATTCAACAGAATTGCTGCGGCCAATGAAGTGAAAGCAGCTGCTTTAAATCGGCAAGCCGATGCTTTGGAGGAAAAAAATAAAATTTTAAAATTAATACTTCAAAGGTAATTTCTTATGTTTATATTGATTAATTTCACCATATAATAATCTAGAACAATTGAAGCTTTAATATCTTGGCCCGATCAGCTACCCATGATGTTATATTGTCTTCCATGTTCATCTGCTGGATTGTGAATCAGTGTCATCGATCACGGAAGGGTGGATAACCACTGCCCCTTAGATAATATAAACATTTACAAATGAAATTTATATTTTTACCTGCACTAAATATTATTAATATTTTTAGGCACATAAATGCAGAGCCCAATGTGTTTTAGACAACAATGCATTATCCATGCGTGGGTCTCCGGAGTATTTTAACACGGTTTATCTCGAGGATTAATTTTTTTTTTTTTTTATTTATTTAATTTTTTCCAAATGAATAATTTTTACTGAAATGTGATATTATCCTAATAAAGGGCTACAAAATGCCAGTGAATTTATACATTACTCAATATACGGTTGTGAATTTAAATCAAAAGTTTATAACTATAAAATAAATTAATATGTATACCTAACAACCATGTGTTTGATAACTGTTACTTGGAATTAATTATGAAGAATTGCTTTCGCCAAACTTATCCACCGAATGGTAGCATCATGGATAAAACAACTAAATGAACCATGAAACCACTATAGTTATTAAATCATAAAATAATCAGATTTATCGTAAATGTTGATTTTTAATGAAAAAATTTCTTTCGGCTACGAACTGTACATTCTTGGGGTAATTGATGCCAATTTAAATTAACTTGCTCAACACATGAGTGTAATCGATGCATCCCACTGTTCCCGGAAAACGGATTGCATAAAATACTTACTATAATTTAACTTTTCTTCTCGGACAACATTTGTATCATTTAATAAGTTTACTTGGTAATTAAATAATCATTGACGATGCTATACAAAACTCGCCTGTCGATTAGCCTGTCGATTGCGACAAACAGGACAAAATTCCTGGACCAAATTTATTTTATTTCTTTCGGTACATCCTTCGGATACATGCCTATCCATAAGTATTAAAAGGTTTTAAAAATACTCATTTTATTTCTAATACTAAAGTAGCATCTGTTAAAAGCGCTTATCAATAATACATGTACATATAAGTGATTTTATCATTTTATTGTTTTGATTATTATTTATATTTAAAAATATGCACTAGCAATATTAGTTCTGATTTGACGGGCCACCGATAGTAGCCGCTCTGCTGTGGTATCAGAATCTGTTACATCCTGTTCCGATGGGTGTTCTAAATCATTATCATTGTTCATCAAAATTATGCAATGTTGCACATGTGTTTATGATTTGTCCCATCATAAACGGGAAATATTTTATACATCGATCTTTTGCCAAGCATCGGAATCTCGATTTCAAAACACCATTGCATCGTTCAATGCAATTTCGAGCCGACCGGTGAACCATATTGTACCGCTCTTCTGACTCATTTGTCGTATTCTCAATCGGGGTCATCAACCTTGGTTGTAGTGGATAACCACTATCACCTTAAATGGTAGAAGAAACGTAATTTAATTATATTTTTTGAATGTTAGATATATATATATATATATATATATATATATATATATATATATATATATATATATATATATATATATATATATATATATATATATATATATATATATATATATATATATATATATATATATATATATATATATATGAAAAAATATATATATATATGAAAAAAAAAAAAAAATATATATATATATATATATATATATATATATATATATATATATATATATATATATATATATATATATATATATATATATATATATATATATACATATATATATATATATATATATATATATATATATATATATATATATATATATATATATATATATATATATATATATATATATATATATATATATATATATATATATATATATATATATATATATATATATATATATATATATATATATATATACAGTAAAACTTCTATAAATCGAACTTCTATTAGTCGAATTATTCCTTAAATCGAACGTGTATTTATGGCAGGAGCATTTTTAGCATATTTTCTGTGTAATTTTTTCTCCGTAATTCGAATTTCCCTATTTCGAATTTTTCTACTACTCGAACAAAAAATTTAAAAGAAATTGAACTTTTTATTTCTCTTACTCGAATTTTTTTATTTTTTATTACTTTTGTTTTGGTTTTTTATTTTTGGTTGATATTTTTTATCTTTGCTCTCTTCGCTTCGACTACTGTTGCCCATAGATAATGCTATGTTGAAAAAAGATGTAGCAATTAAATTTGGTATACCGAGAAGTACCGTTTCAACCATATTGAAAAACAGGGAAAAAATTACAAGTGTTAGTGCATTTAGTTTAACGAAAACAAGAAAAAGAATTAAAGTTTGTAAATTCCATCAAGTAGATAATGCCGTTTTAACTTGGATACATCAAGTGAGATATCAAAATTTACCCATAAGTGGACCGTTAATCAGAAAAAAGGCTCTTGAATTCGCAAAAAATTAACATTTCGAACTTCGGCGCAAGGACTGAGTGGTTTGATAAATTTAAGGCACGTCATAATATTGTGTTCAACGTCGTAAGCGGAGAGAGTGCTTCTGTAAACTCGAATATTTGTGAAGAGTGGAAAAATATTGTACTGCCACGCTTAATAAAAAATTATAAGAAAAATGACAATTTTAACTGTGATTTTAACTGTGTGACTGGTTTATTTTTCCAGTGTTTACCCTATAAGTCCTACGCGTTTAAAGGCGACAAATGTCATGGTGGTAAACATAGTAAAAACCGGATTACGTGTTTAGTGGGTTCAAATATGTCTGGCACCGAAAAATTAAAACTCTTGATAATAGGCAAGAGCAAAAATCCGAGATGTTTTCGTGGCATCAAGTCGCTCGGCGTAGATTATTATAATAATCAAAAAGCATGGATGACAAGTTCCATATGGGAGGACTGGTTGACAAAACTTGATGTCCATTTTGGTCGCCAGAAACGGAATGTGCTCCTATTTGCCGATAATTGTCCGTCACACCCTAAAGTGGTTCAATCTAAATTAAAATTTATAAAGTTAGAGGATTTTCCAGCAAATACCACGTCAGAGCTGCAACCAATGGATATGGGAATAATCCAAAACCTCAAAACCCATTATAGAACAAAAATTTTGAGTAAAACACTCGATAGAATAGAAGACGGTCAACCAATTTGCATAAGTTTACTTGATGCTGTTAGAGTAATATCATCGGCTTGGATGGTGGATGTATCACCGACTACTATCAAAAATTGTTTTCGTAAGGCTGGATTTACGGAAAATGAAGAGTGGGATGACGAAGATTTAGTACCTTTGGCTGAAATTAGAGATCGAGTTGAGAAAGAGGAATCAGACTATGACGAGTATCGAGTGGTTTGGGATGAGTGGGTGGAAAAATCGGGTTTTCAATCTACAAACATATCACCCGAAGAATATTTAAACATGGACGAAAATGTTAATGTCACATCATATCTCGACGATCAGGCGATTGTAGAAGAACTGATGTCACAGGTTAATGATGATATGTCGGACCAAGAAGTTGAAGAAATTCAGTATGAAAAACCAACGAGTCAACAAATACGAAAATCATTTGAAGTGATACGCACTGCTGTTGAGATGCAAGCAGCTACACTTGATTCGATGCACTACTGCATTCAGAAAATAGAGAAATTTCTCGATAGCCGATCATCCTGTAATAAACAAACTAAAATAACTGATTTTTGTTAATCTTCACAAACAGAATCTTAGTTACAATGCATATGTATAGTAATTCTACGTACATAAAATTACCTATGGCATCTACATTCTACAATTATGTAATTACATAATGTATATGTATATTTGTATGTACATATGAATATTCTATTTTATTGAAATCTGTGTTTGGCATTTAGAATTCAGTTTATCTTATTTATTATTTTGATAGTATTATATTTATTTTGAATAAAAGTGGGATTGGAATAAAATTGACATGTTTTATTTGGATTTTCTATTTCTCGAATTTTCTCTTACTCGAACAAATTGTTATGGCAAATGGTGATTCGACTTATAGAAGTTTTACTGTATATATATATATATATATATATATATATATATATTATATATATATATATATATATATATATATATATATATATATATATATATATATATATATATATATATGTATATATATATATATATATATATATATATATATATATATATATATATATATATATATATATATATATATATATATATATATATATATATATATATATATATATATATATATATATATATATATATATATATATATATATATATATATATATATATATATATATATATATATATATATATATATATATATATATATATATATATATATATATATATATATATATATATATATATATATATATATATATATATATATATATATATATATATATATATATATATATATATATATATATATATATATATATATATATATATATATATATATATATATATATATATATATATATATATATATATATATATATATATATATATATATATATATATATATATATATATATATATATATATATATATATATATATATATATATATATATATATATATATATATATATATATATATATATATATATATATATATATATATATATATATATATATATATATATATATATATATATATATATATATATATATATATATATATATATATATATATATATATATATATATATATATCTAAGGATAACATTATATTTGGTTAAATATATTAATACCAATATTTTCTGTTCTTTAAATTCGAAGCGTCTGAATTACCGGAATATTTAATTTAAACCACAGGTTTTCAACAAATATTTAATACAAGACTTGAACTATAACTGAATTACTGCTGTATGTAGGGCGTGAATTAAAGGTTTATTTTTAAGTAAGTATTATAGTTATATCTATAATAAAAGAATTTATACCTAAGAGCCATGTGTTTGCCAATTTCCCCGCGTCATATTTATTGTGTAGAAAAGCTTTCGCAACCGACTTTCTCCAAATTGTTGCATCGTGGTTAGAGCCTCCATAATAAGCGTTAACATTTATGATTCGTAGGTTAAAGTCACAAATCTGTAAATAATGTAAATATATATGTAAATAGTTAAGTGTAAAATGTATAAACTTGCTTTATTACCAATTGAACATTTTTTGAATGACAATGATGACGATTCAAATAAACGTGTTCAATTCATTCAGCTGGTCTATGCATAGACACATGGGTACAATCAATACATCCTATTATCTCCGGCCAGTTAAATTTTTCATAAAATCTGTAAATATTAAAAAATTATTGTTTACAAATTTAAATATCGGATATACAAATTAAACTTACTGGAATTTTATTTGATTCATCTCGGATGTTGTTTTTAAAAACTTGATGAATCGATGCATCAAATGATTGTTAATAATTGAACAAAATTCTTTCATTGCGCGACTGATGGATGATTGTGACATACACGAGAATAGAACAATGACAAAATAAATACTTTCTGCTAGAAAACTAAGTGCCGCAAACATTCTTAATTCCTTTGGAATTAACGTATCCATCATGTGGGGCGCAACCATTTCCTTTAAAATTAATGCCAGTTCGGGTGGCATACGATAATTTTTTACAAACTCTGGCTCATACAGATCAAATGGATTGTTTGAATATCTTAAACGTAGACGTTGAATCCTAAGATTGTGTCGTCTTTCCTCCTCGTCATCTTGAAAATAAATGTTTCTTATATGTGACATTTTTCTGACGCCTTAAATATATGTATATAATATTATATAAATAAATATACGTTTTATACTAAGCGTTATCCAGAAAAACGCTTGTTGTTATGACAGATCGCAATTGAGATATTGCGATTTCGTGGTAAACATTTTAACTAAAACATATTTTCCGGGGAAAATATTCCCAATTGAACCAGAACGCACTTTTGGGAAGTGGGGCAAAAACTTTAGGGAAAAACTGAACTGGGGAATAACTGCGGTAAAAAAAACTTATTCTCCGTTCCCCGGGAAAGCCAGAATAGGGCCACTGGACTATTCCACATGTCCACATGTTATTACTAGAGGGGATTGGGGGTTTGATTTGAAATTCGGGGGACGTAGGAGCCGGTATCAGCAAACATGTCGCACTACACGTAGGAGCGGATTATATAGAATCTATTAATGACACCTACTAAAAAGAAAAATAATTGCACCATTTTCTTATACGAGATTTTGTAGTTGTAACATTTTGAAGTATTTAAATTTAAAAAGTATTTTATAAATCATTTTATAAAATATGTTATTGAAATAAAAAAACTATTTATTAATTTGTAAAAATCTCATTTAATTTCAAAAAAATACTTTTTAAATTCAAAAAAATTTATAACTTTTAAAAATTAAAAACTTCGTTTTTTAATTTTACAAACCAAAATTTTTCTCAGTGTGCTTATTTAAAATCCCAACAATTACGTTAGCAACATACCCATTACATCCGTCGTTTGGTATGTGTCTCCTGCTTTATTTTATTTATAATTTTATTGTATGCCAGAGGAAGATAATTTTTTCTTAAGGTGGATTCATGAGGATTTTTTTTTACCTGTATGGTTTCTAAAAACTTAACAAATACTAGATTTTCAAGTTGCCAAAATGGGATATCTATTGAAAGAAGTGCTTCGCAAACTTGTAAGTTAAATTGTGATTTTCAAATTAATTAATTCTCGTTTACTGAATTTTTTTGATAACTGTCTCTCGTGAAGCTTTGTTTTAAGATGTTGTTCGACTTGGTATTTGGTATCTGATCCAACTTTTTTGTTGCACAATGTACACAATAACACTTTTCCATCAGTTTTCAAAACACCGTTCCCAATATCCCTAGCAAACATATTAAGCTGATTAAACGTATTTGTCATTTCTTTCGGCATTTTTACACTATAATTTTAAAGTTTTTATTTTAGTAAAAGTAAATGCAACCGTTTATATGGAACGTCAAATTAATTGTGATTCCCCAAACAACAAAAACCTATAAAAAGTGTTATACGATGGTCGATGAATAGAAATTAAAACCCAGAAAACAAGTTTTCATTAATTTCATTTCGGAAAAAACGAAAGGAAAGGAGTAAAAAGGGGAGTTCGCTCGAAATTAACTATTCGGAAACTTTAAAAAAGTGAGAAATATGTACATAAATCATAAACACTATAATATATGCAATTTAGGAGCAAATATGCATTTATATGAAAAATCCGGGCTCTAATATGAATATCATATTCATTTAATCTTGTTCCCTTTAATATTAAAATATCAAGTTTTTGTGAAATTCGTTTTCAAAGAGTTTGTTGAGGCTTTCCGTGCAATTTAAGTTGAGTGTAAAGAGAAGTAGAACATTTCCGTTTCGATTATTTAATTTTAAAATAGTCATCTTTAATTCGTTTTTCACTAACCCTTTTAGTAGTATATACTATATTTGGAATTCAATTTTCATCCAAACATCCCTAATCCTATCATAATCGGAAGAGATAGCCAGGTTCCACCCCAGGTGATTATATTCCGGAACTTTGCCAATCCCATCATAATCATTTAAGCAATAGTCGAGTTTTGTTGCAGGTGGCTATATTCCAGAACTTCTTCTTAAAACCATCCACCACCAACCAACCACCACCAACCAAATTATTTTTGAACCCATTTCCGTCCAGCGCAATAACCTATTTAATCTCTTCTCGGCCACATCTCTCAAAAATTTAAATTGTATTATAACGGGTGGGCCATTTAAATGTTTCTTTTTAAAAATGCTCTAAAATGAGTATTATCTTTATGAAATTTTGGGTTATTCTGGATTGATAGCCAGATAGTATTTTTACATCAAGGTGAGGTTATCAAGACGATGGAAGTCTGGTTTCGAACTAATGAAAACATTGAATTTTTTGTATTAACAAATACGGTCGTCTCATCAGACTGCAGTGACCAAACTACAAAAATATTGAAAATACTTTGAACTAATCAAAGTACAATCACAATGCCTTAGCGAATTTTAATGATTCGCTACGCAATTTCCAACCCCTTGATAACCTCGAATTTTATTGTTTTTAACGCATACATGCGATTTCTATATGAAATTTTAGGTTATGTTTTGTTCAATTCAAAGGATTTTCAATATTTTTGTAGTTTGGTCACTGCAGTCTGATGAGACGACCGAATTTTTTAATACAAAAAATTCAATGTTTTCATCGTCTTGATAACCTCACCTTGAAGTATTATCTTTATTTTGTGAAACTTTTTTTTATTATGTAGGTTGGAATCTCCGATTTAAGAATGAAAAACAATTTGGTTCTTCCGCGGAAGCCAATTGATATCTCAAGGACGGCTGATCATTCGATTGTCAAATTTGCCACGCAAGTAATCGATTATCTTTGGTTTGTATGGCATGTGGCGCCGTCTTGCTGAAACCGAAGGTTGTTCACCTTCAAAACGTCGATTTAGGGCCATAAAAAGTTGGTTAGGTTGGCTCTGTAACGGTAGCCAAAATAGGCCAATTATGCAACTACTCCAAAATCCCTAGACGCTTTTCTACAATTACGTGCTGCTGTTCCGAACCCCAAATCCGGTAGTTTTGTTTGCTTACAAATGCGGAAATGTGCTTTGCCTACACTATGGCTCACAGCCGTATTATTTTCGGGCGTGCGCACTGTCTGAGCTTGGGGACCACTTCTCATCACAGATTTGGTTGAAATGTTCAATTCATGAGCACGATGGCTAGTTGATGTTGATCGATGCTCAGACACTTTCTCAGCAACAACTGTTGGTTTATCCAATAACGATCCAGTTTTATGAACTCGCTTCACAAATTGATCCACAAATTGCCTTGTATAGGTAGGCATTTCATTTCTAATGAATTTTCGGCGTAAATTTCTTACAGTTTGGGTAGAAGACTCACCACACCATACCAACAATTTGTTAAAATTTCAAGCAAATCGTTCAAAAAGTGTACAATAGCCTATGATATAAAATCAAAACAATATGTGACCCACCCTGTACGATAAACTATTCACACGATAAACTGTTTTACGACAAATTGTTGTTCTGAAAATTGCTTCCACACTTGGGCAACACTTACGTCATTCGTGTTACGACAGAAAATTAGTTTATTGTTTGGCATTTACGAAATGGGTCGCTTTATAAGCTTCAACAAAATTGAGTAATAATGAAAGTAGACACTTTCAAAGTGGTGAGTCTTCTACCCAGGCAATTAGTGGATCAATTCGTGAAGCGAGTTCGTGAAACTGGAATGTTATTGGCTAAACTGAGAATTGAGCGGAGAACATTACAGCTATGGCCCAGAATAGGTCTGAGCGTCCATCAACATCAACTCGCCATCGTGATGTAGAATTGAACATTTCACGCAGTTCTGTGATGAGAATTTTGCATAAAGGCCTCGGAGTATAAATGTGTACAAAGCTCAATTAGTGCAGGAGCTGAACCAAAACCACCGCATTCGCAACGTTTCGCTAATTGGGCTGTGGATACCTCGTCCTTACAGCCACTGGGAGCGGTATCGAGTTACCCAGAAGGAGATTATACAATCGAAAATATTCTGAAAAATTGGGTTGACAGAATGGAGTACTATTGTATAATGCCAGTCGTGGAGGTCATCTAAATGAATTTGTTTCCATACTTAAGCGCAATGTATAAAGAGTTTATACATAAAACAAACCGCTTTGAAAAATATTCATTCGTCTTTGAATTATGTAGAGCCAAATTAAATTGCAAAGGTTATATAGGCCACCCTTTATTAACTTTATTCATTTGTAAGTATGATTATCTATATTCAAAACGGTCCATTTTCAACCATCTTGCACATGACTGTTGAACGCGTTCCTTGAGTAGATTGTTCAATTTCCGCCGTCCATGAAAAACATCGACAGTAGAAAATAGTTTTTTTTCGATCACTAAAAAAACCATTTTCATTTTTTTTTGGTTTGAACTCCACAATTCCGTTAAGAGAAAACGACGAAACGTGATTTTCATTTAACAAAAGTTATTTGATTTATGATTTTGATTGTTGTTTTTGTTGTCGTATAGATGTATAATCATCTCATATATACGAGTAAAATACAATGAGGGAGCGACAAGAAAAAACTTAATTAGAATAATTTGTTTTCATTACATTTGGATATTACAATTTAACAAACAAAAAAAAAAACATAAAATATACGAAAAGCTTTTTTTTCCAATTTGCTTTCGCTCCGGCTTTATTTTGAAATAATTCACTGCTGTTGAACTTTTATTGAGAAAGTTTTGTGTTATTTTCTCGAGCAAATATTTTTCAGATTTTCCATCAACAAAAAAACAAAAATCTGAATATGTAAAATACAGTGAAATTGGGAAAAGCAGAGAAAAGTAATAACAATAATAAATTTCGATTCGGGAGAAAATCGAAAAGTTTTCTGATTTTTTTTTATTTTATTTTATTTCAATACAAAGTTTAGTTTTTCGCTGATGGGGATTTTATTATTTTGGAGGGATTTTAAATAAAGTTTAGAACCGGGAAAAATATTAAAATGTAATTTTTGAAGTTTGGTATATTTTTCAACTACTGCTCAATATCCGCAAAACAAAAATATAATAAAAAGAACATAATAACGGTAAAAATATCGTAAAATGTCAAAAATATATCATTTAAACTTTAATGTTATGGTATGTGAGGAAAATAATTTGTTAGGGAAATTTTATTATGTGCTTTTTTAATTTTATGTGCTTTTGCTGGGTATATTCAGCGAATAAATAAAAATTTATTAGCTGAACGCGATAATAATCTGTATACGGAAGCAATTTTTAATTTGCAAATTATGGTGAACTATCCTACTTTATATAATTTTATTCAAGCATATTTCATAATTGCAAAATTGAACCTAGTTTTAGGCCATTTATAAGAAGCTTTTTCTTAATAGTTTACAAAAAAGTTTGTTAGTTTTAAAGTTTCAAAGAAAAAAAATGTATGTTCAAGTTTCAAGTAGCAATAAAAGTTTATGAAATTTATTACGTGATTTTGTGGTTGCCGTTTTCGGTTTAATGTGAAAGCCTTCTGAGTAATTATGTAAACACCAAACTATGAAGTATGAAGTTTCTGACAAATTAAAAAAAAAACCTTATGGCTATATAAGTTAAGAACGATATACTTTTAAAACTTAATTTGTAATTATGTATAATAAAATAAATAGAAAAAATTAAAGGAAAATAAAATTATTTAAATTTATTTTACATAGTTCAAATCAAAAATTTTAAAATCTTTAATTATGTTTTATAAATTAAAACTAAGTAAATTGGAGCTAAAACCGGTTAGGAAGCTTTCGAAGGGCATTAGCAGGGCATAGTAGAGATGTGTAAGTAAGTCGGAGTATGCCATTGTGTAGTAATGACTTTATTGCATCTTTTGTGAAAGCCAACATAATTATGCAACATGTCAAAGCATTTCGATATTCCCACACAATGTTTTACGACTATTTAAGTTAAGCAGAAAAACAAAAGAGGCAATCTACTCACAATATTTCTACCACAAAGTAGAACATATACTCCCCCTCACCCCAGAGCATTTGTGTACACAAAGATACACAAAACAAGCCCTTACAAAAATTAGAAACTCCCTTAGGTCTCTTTCTGGCAGTTTGGTTTCGTACTGATAGAAAGTGGGTCTACTCATCAGGTTGCAATGACCAAACTGCAAAACTCTTGCTTTATTAATTTTATTATTATTTAACTCTTGCTTTATACCAATAGTATAAAACAAGGACTTATTTATTTGGCGAAGTATATCACCAAATCAGAAACTTCAGAAAATTCGCACTGCGCCTGTGTTTTAAAGCCAGCACAATATAAATAATAAGTTTATTGAAAACGTCCGCAATTTTGTTTTGTTTAAGATTATTTTCGGCCTAATCGGACAAAATATTATATCGCCAAATCGAGAAGTCCTTGTTTTATACTATTGGCATAAACCAAGAGTGGTACTTTTGCCATTTGGTCGTTGCAATCTGATGAGTATACCAACTTTCTATCAGTACGAAACCATACTGCCAAAAAAACCTAAGGGAGTTTCTCATTTTTGTAAGGGTTTGTGTATCTCTGTGTACACAAGTGCCCTGGGGTGAGGGGGAGTATATTTTCTACGTTGTGGTAGAAATATTGTGATCTTTTGTTTTTCTGCGATTTAAATAGTCGTAAAACATTGTGTGGGAGCCATTAGAAATAATATTTTGTTCGATAAAGCCAAAAATAATCTTAAATAAAACAAAATCGCGGACGTCTTCAATAAACTTATGTTTTAATATCAATAGAAGTTTAAAACACATTCACACAAACAGATTAAAAACGTGGAATAGGTTCACTGCGCTTTCCAAAGTTTCCAAATTTTAAGGTTTCTGGCATGATTTCTCTTGTCTGTAAGGCAATCATAAGTATACTTAGTTAAGTATAAGTACATTCGTAACATTAAAGACAAGTGAAATGGAACGAAAGTAAGCCATCCAATCTACGGCATAAACATTTGGCAACACCAAATTGGGAAATATTAACTTTCCCTTTCAAAAATCTATTAAAAATTTCGAAATAGTTCCCGTATCATGTTTGGATGAAATGAATTCTACGAGAGTATATTGGCAAATACTGTTGAAGAGACAAATTTATATGGATTTCAGAAAAATCCGAATAATACCAATTCATTTACCACAAAAGATGTGAAGAATTTTATAGGGATATGCCTGTTTATTTCAGTTGCACAAATCACCAACACTCGAAGATATTGGTATCCGAAATTTGGCAATGCCACGGTTAAAGAAACGATACCAATAACAAAATTTAGGGCAATTAGACAAAACATACATTTTAATAATAATGAGTGAATGCTTCCTAGAACTCACCCAGACCACGACCGATTGTAGAAAATAAGGCCACTGCCCAACAATTTAATTCAAAATTTTCAAAACGTGTCTTTAGAAGAATGTTTATTGGTAGATGAGCAAATGTGTACAACAAAAACTCGATCATTATTGAAGCAGTATATGCCTGCTAAACGTCATAAACGGGGATTTAAAATTTTCGTGTTATATACTAGTCTAGATATACTGGTTTTTGTCGCCCTCGATTGCATAGTAAGTAAGTAGAGCGCTTGCTCTGTACATCGGGAGTCTCGGGTTCGATTCCTAGGGGTGACAAATTCATAGTTACGACTGGGTGTTTTTAAGGTGTTATATGTTACATTGTGCATTGTCTAAGGTGTTATGTGTTACATTGTGCAAGCCATATAGTTATCGGATTTTCTCTATAAAATATTTAAAATATTTATTTAAGAAAATGATCACAAAAAACGACCAAGGTCTGAATTAAATTTGGGAGCGACTTCGAATGTTGTAAATCGTCTTGCACGAATAGTTCCTTCAAACATGAATTATAAGCTATTTTTTGATAAATATTATTCGTCTATTCCATTATTGAGCGAATTGCTAAAACGAAAAATATATAGCTTAGGAACAGCTCGAACAAATCGTATACCGATTCCAAACTGCCGGATGATTTATATTGGAAAACGCAACAAAGAGGCTCTTCGTTTGAGATTCTGTCTATATTTGTTGGTAGAATTCCACTGCATTTGTTGACGAGGCGAAATAAATGAAATTTAAATAGTGAAAGAATATAATAAACTTATGGGGGTGTACACCTGCTGGACGGCAATTTAGGACGTTATACAATTAAAATAAGATCCAAAAAATGGATATGAGAGTTTTCTATCATATGTTTGATCTCACAGTAACAAATGCTTGGATACTTTACAAACGACTACAAAAATAACATGGCACGCCCGAAAAATTTGGGAAACTTTAATGAAATATGCAGATTCAGTAAGAGTTGAAAGACCATCTCGTTATATTATGGACCGAATAGACTTATAAAGAAAGAAAACTTCAGTAGTTCAGCTACCTCTAAAATAAATTCGGTTAGATAATATATAGGACACTTGCCCACTTGGAATGGTGGTTGATTGTCATGTAAGCTGCCAGGATACAATAAGCTAGGGTTTGCAAATTGTTCCAAATGCAACGTCTTGCCATACCTAACCGTCTTGCTGTACCTAAATAAGGGGTCTCATTTGAAATGCGATATTTTAAAACGCAACATTTCAAAACGCGATACTTCAACCGCGATGTTGTACAAAACGTTAAGCTAAAAACCAAAAAAAAAATTAATTGTAATATTTTAAATATCGCGTTTTGATAATTCGCGTTTTAAAATATTGCATTTCAAATGGGATCCTAAAATCGATAGGAGTGGAATCGGGTTATATCAGGCGATGGGATCGGGTTATATCAGGCGGGTCGCTGCACTCCCGTCGCAATGTACATTCTGGAAAAGGGGAAATTTAATTTCAGTTTATAGGAATTTAAAAATCGATAGGAGCGGGAGTATAGGACCGGAATATATCAGGCGGGTCGCTGCGCTCCCGTCGCTTCGCAATGCATGTCACATTTGGTACTATATCGCGCTATATCCTAGTAACTAGTAGTTATCATTTTGTACCATATCGCGTTTTGAAATATCACTTTGTACTCGCGTTTCGAGCGGATCCTCTAAATAAGGATAGAAATTGCTACGCAATGTTCCATTCATACAGAAAACACGATAACCTAACTTCTCTGAAAAATTTTGAAATTTTGTTATTTTTAATCATACATTATTTACTTTTTTAAATAATTCAAATATTTATTTTATTATATGTAACATTATATTATTTTATTTATTTATATTTTAAGTTTTTATGAGTTTTTTTGAAATAAATTAATTTATTTACAGTACATATTAGCTATTTTTATTTATTATCTGCGACATAAATATTTTTTCTGTCCTTACTGCGTTAAATATATAATTGTGATATATGTATATGAAAAACCGTAATTTCCAGGAAAAATAAATCTTCCCCCATTTTTAAAGGTGATTCTCGTTATCAGTGATTAAAAATACATATCAAAATAATTTTTGTTCAGTAAAATGAGATATCGTGCAGTAAAGGGTTAAGAACACTTATTGCCAAACTATTATTCACTTTTCTAATAACAGATCAAAACTAAATTATTAAAATAAATCTAGGATTATTCTAATCACTTTCATCACAAACTTATTTTACTCAATATGATATAATAAAATATAATATAGCTCAATATATTTTTTTTAATTATACAATTTACATCACTGTTGTAAATTGTGCAATACGCAACAAAACTCAATGTAAAACTCACAAGTGAAATTTTCGTCTAGGATAAACTGAATTACATTTGGTAGGATTTATCAATATTAAAATTGCTGCAATTAAAACTTTATACTGCTGATTATCGACAATATCATAAGTTTGGCTGTCGCAATCATTTTAAATCATGCATTAAGATTACCTTAATCATAGGTGATCAGTATTTCTAATTATTGTATAATAGGGAATATCACAATAATTTTATAATGATTTGTATTATCATAATATGGTAAATGCAATCATGTGTTTATCATATTTTTTTCTGAGTGCAGTACATATGAAAAAAAAACACAACGTCAATCATTTACAAACATACAACAACAGCAAAAGCTTTTTGCACTCACATTATTATACTTACTAGGGAATGCAAACCGAAAGGAATTTCGAGAGCCGGTATTTCGGTTTCTTCGGAACCAAAACCGGGATCCCGGTTTTTAATACCGAAAATTTGATACTTCAACGAAGAATTCAGAGGATAAAATTATTGAACTTTATTTCATATTTTATTTCAATATAACAAATTTATTTTATTTTTATAGTAATTTATCGTGTCCGTCACGCCAGCCGGAACCATATCAGCCGGAACCAAACAACGATGGAATAAGTAGCACGATGCATTGTGCGTCATTGTGCACTAATTGGTTTTTCAGCCGGAACCATATAATTCCAGCCGGAACCTGATAAAGCCATCCAGAACCCTACAACAGCAAAACTAACTATGGCACTAGTAGCACGATGCATTGTGCATCATTGTGCACTATATAATTTTTCAGCCGGAACCTTACAAATCCAGAAATATACGATTTTTTGGAAAAGAACCTTACAAATTCAGCCGGAACCATACCCTCTACAGCCAAACTAAGTAAGGCAAAAGTAGCACGATGTTTTGTTCATCATTGTGCACTATATAATTTTTCAGCCGGAACCTTATAAATCCAGCAATATATGATTTTTCAGTGGAACCTTATAATTCCAGCCGGAAACGATGGTATGGTAATATATAGTCAAATTAACTACATCACTATTAGCACAATGGATTGCGTATCATTGTGCACAAAATGCTTTTTCAGCCGGAACCTTATAATTCCAGCTGGAACTTTATAAAGCTAGTCAGAACCCTACAACAGCCAAACCAACTATGGCGCAAGTAGCACGATACACTGTGCATCATTGTGCACTATATAATTTTTCAGCCGGAACCTTACAAATCCAGAAATATACTATTTTTGGGGAAAAAACCTCACAATTTCAGCCGGAACCATACCCTCTACAGCCAAACTAACTATAGCACTAGTAGCACGATGCATTGTGCATCATTGTGCACTAAATGCTTCTTCAGCCGAAACCTTATATTTCCAGCCGGAACCAGATAAAGCCAGCCAGAACCATACAAAAGCAAAATTAATTACTGCAGTAGTAGAATGATGCATTGTGCATCATTGTGCATTATATAATTTTTCAGTGGGAACCTTACAAATCCAGAAATATACAATGTTTCGGTGGAAAAACCTAACAATTTCAGACGAAACCTACGGTCAAACTAACAACATCTAAAGTAGCACAATAGATTGTGTATTATTGTGTACTAAATGCTTTTCCAGCCGGAACCTTATAATTCCGATTAGAACCTGATAAAGCCATTCAGAACCCTACAACAGCCAACCAACTATGGCCGATGCATTGAGCATCATTGTGCACTATATAATTTTTCAGCCGGAACCTTACAAATCCAGAAACATAAGATTTTTGGGGAAAAAACCTTACAATTTCAGCCGGAACCATACCCTCTACAGCCAAACTAACTATGACACTAGTAGCACGATGCATTGTGCATCATTGTGCACTAAATGCCTTTTCAGCCGGAACCTTATAATTCCATCCGGAATCAGATAAAGCCAGCCAGAACCATACAACAGCCAAACCAACTATGGCACAAGTAGCACGATGCATTGTGCATCATTGTGCACTATTTTATTTTTCAGCCGGAACCTCATAAATCCAGAAATATACGATTTTCCCGAAAAAAATCCGAAGACATAATGCGAATAAGAAAGCTTGGAAGTGCGGACATCAAAGAGTCAGAAGTGTCGCTAATCGAATCAGATACAATCATCGAAGTCAGCTTGGAAGAAAATAGCTTGGAAGAAAATTGGAAGGGACTAAATAAAAACAGCAACCCACAAAGCGTGTTGGAAATGAAAAAAGGTAGAAGCAAAACTTCCATATTGCAACCGCAAGACAGAAGCTACAGGGTAAAAATACCAATTTTAAAAAATGGACATACAAGTAGTGACAAAAGTGGCATAGCCACTATCAATACGTGTCCGTTTGATAGCATTTTTGCTATCTTTGCCGCATTATGTTTCGATGACAGGCAACTTTGAGATGAAATGTTCGGTCAAACTATGACTAGCAAATTTGCTGGATTTTTAGAAAATGTTTACAATTCCTCGAAAAAACATTGGTAAATTATCTGCGGAGATTTATAACGAACGTAATAAATTGCTGAATGAAATTTTTTGTCGAGAACGTTTTATAAAATCGGGCAACTATAGCTCAAACGAACGGATCACTTTCATTGATTGCAAATCATCAATTGGAGGATTTTTGCAGACCTATGCATTTTCAACGATGATATTACTTTCAGTGTAAATATTGAAAGAATTTGTGATAAATGTGGAACTAAACTAGAAAGAAAGTCGCCATTGCTTTCAATAGACATTAATAAACTGGATTTGAGAAATGTGAGCAACTCAATAAATATAAATATTCGGGAATCGTACTGTAGCTGTGGAAACTCACATAATCTAAATAAAGTATATAATAACGTAGTAACGTTGGAGGTCGAGCCTTTAGAACCACTAGAAAAACAGCAAAAGGTGGCTATAAGCCACATAACCAAATCGCTGAATTTAGGAGGTAATTTGTTCAATGTGCGCGGCGTCATTGAGTATGACAGTGTAAATGAGCATTTCACTGCACATGCACTTAGAAACGGTGGCATATGTAAAACATACGACGATTTGCAAAAGGCCGAGACCAGCACCAACACTTCACGAAAAATGCTTGCCTACATGTTGTTCTATGTACAAGAACCCAAATCAAACAAAGTTCTTCTCTAAATGATGAAATATGTTATAAAATATTATTAATAAATTATTAAAAAATAAACTGTTATTTCCGCCCTTTTTTAAATGTTATTTAAACTTTTTATTTAATAAACACTTTTAGCGAATCGGGAATTATAATGTATCCAAATAATTCCACTTGAAATTACAAGGTTCCGGCTAGTTCACAATGACCGTCAACCATGCTTACTCTTTATTGCTCCGAATGGTTCACACCGGCTTCATACGGTTGCGGCTGGTGTTGCTGGTTCTGGTTGGGTTGGCATTATAGTGCATAACGTTTTGATCGTTCCGGAAAAATCATTTGTTGCACTATTTATGTAAACATTTTGTTTCGACTGGATTTTTATGTTTCTGGATGGCATTAAAGTTTGGCTGCAAAAACATATAGCATACAACCCATTGTCCTACTTGTGCCATAGTTAGTTTGGCTGAAGAGGATACGGTTCCGGCTGGCTTTATTAGATTCCGGATGGATTTCTAAGGTTCCGGCTGAGAAAAAAACTAGTGATCAATGATGTACAATACATCGTGCTTCTTATGCTATAGTTGGTTTGGCGATAATATTGTTCTGGATGGCTTTAACAGGTTCTGGGAGGAACTATAAGGTTCCGGCTGAACAATTATATAGTGCACAATGATGCACAATACATCGTGCTACTTGTGCCATAGTTAGTTTGGCTGTTAGGGTATGGTTCCGGCTAAATTTGTAAGGTTTTTTCCGAAAAATCGTATATTTCTGGATTTTAAAATAGTGCACAATGATGCACAATGCATCGTGCTACTTGTGCCATAGCTGGTTTGGCTGTTGTATGGTTCTGGCTGGCTTTATCTGGTTCCGGCTGAAATTATAAGGTTCCGGCTGAAAAGGCATTTAGTGCACAATGATGCACAATGCATCGTGCTACTAGTGCTATAGCTAGTTTGGCTGTAGAGGGTATGGTTCCAGCTGAAATTGTATGGTTTTTTCCCCAAAAATCTTATGTTTCTGGATTTGTAAGGTTCCGGCTGAAAAATTATATAGTGCACAATGATGCTCAATGCATCGTGCTACTAGTGCCATAGTTGGTTGGCTGTTGTAGGTTTCTGAATGGCTTTGTCAGGTTCTAATCGGAATTATAAGGTTCACAATAATACACAATCTATTGTGCTACTTTAGATGTAGTTAGTTTGACCGTAGGTTTCATCTGAAATTGTTAGGTTTTTCCACAGAAACAATGTATATTTCTGGATTTGTAAGGTTCCGGAAGAAAAATTATATAATGCACAATGCATTATTCTACTACTGCCGTTATTAATTTGGCCTTTTTATGGTTCTGGCTGGCTTTATCTGGTTCCGGCTGGAAATATAAGGTTTCGGCTGAAGAAGCATTTAGTGTACAATGATGCACAATGCATCGTGCTACTAGTGCTATAGTTAGTTTGGCTGTAGAGGGTATGGTTCCGGCTGAATTTGTGAGGTTTTTTCCCCAAAAATAGTATATTTCTGGATTTGTAAGGTTCCGGCTGAAAAATTATATAGTGCACAATGATGCACAGTGTATCGTGCTACTTGCGCCATAGTTGGTTTGGCTGTTGTAGGGTTCTGACTAGCTTTATAAAGTTCCAGCTAGAATTATAAGGTTCCGGCTGAAAAAGCATTTAGTGCACAATGATACACAATCCATTGTGCTACTAGTGATGTAGTTAATTTGACTGTATATTACCATACCATCGTTTCCGGCTGGAATTATAAGGTTCCACTGAAAAATCATATATTGCTAGATTGATAAGGTTCCGGCTGAAAAATTATATAGTGTAAAATGATGCACAATACATCGTGCTACTTTTGCCATACTTAGTTTGGCTGTAGAGGGTATGGTTCCGGCTGAATTTGTAAGGTTCTTTTCCGAAAAATCGTATATTTCTGGATTTGTAAGGTTCCGGCTGAAAATTTATATAGTGCACAATGATGCACAATGCATCGTGCTACTAGTGACATAGTTAGTTTTGCTGTTGTAGGGTTCTGGATGACTTTATCTGGTTCCGGTTGGAATTATAAGGTTCCGGCTGAAAAACCAATTAGTGCACAATGATGCACAATGCATCGTGCTACTTATTCCATCGTTGTTTGGTTCCGGCTGATATGGTTCCGGCTGGCGTGACGGACACAATTTATCAGCAAATAATATATTGTAATAGAAAATTACAAAAACTACATAGAATTACAAATCAAATAAGCGTTTTAGTTCTATATAATTTTAATTGCTTTAAAATAAGCTCGCCTCAACACTTGTAGGTCTGATTGTCAAAAAATCATCATAAATTTGCTAGACATATTTGCCCCGTGTTCCTTCTTCTTCAAACAACCCCATTTCTTTATTCAAAAGATTAGAATTTTCTTGAGTTTTCTTTTCTTTCCAAAAATCACATATTATATATTTTCTTTCCAAAAATCACATATTTTACTTCTTTCAATATAACACAATATACTGATCAAGTAGTTTTTTCATACTAAGGTTTCCAAATTGGTTTTGTGGTTCCTTAATTTCATGAACTTCACAATTACTATCGTCATCATTATTTTCGTAACAAACGTTCTCTTTTACATTAAATAAATCTAATTTGTGTGCTATATATTTAACAAGGATTTGACTATTAAGCCGGAATCATACTTGTATTACTCCGTCCAGACTCCACTTGTATTTCTTCAAAATGACGATTTTTCTTTTTCTGCATTTTTTCACAAGAGATGGTTATGGTCCACCGATTGTTTGAATGAATGAATGAACGAAGTAATAAAAGTATGAATTCGGCCTTTCCGATTTTTGGTGAATTTTGGAAATGAAAACTTTTCTTCATCATCTGCCGTGCATGTTTCTGTATTTACTCCAAATGCATTGTGCCGTCATGTAAAACTAAAATTTCCCTCACATTCATTCAACTGTATTTTTCCCAACCACCACAGTCAAAGTGTTAACTTGATGCTCCTCGGTGCAGTATACTAACTCATTGTTTTTTTTTGGTGCGGATAATGTACAATTTTATGATATTGCCTAGCAAGGTAAATGATGATTTTTAATTTTTGGTTTCTGGTAAATTATGGCAAAAAGAAATTAGGAGATAATTAAATGAGAGTTCGTCTAGTAAGGTCATATTTAGCATGGCAAATATCTGGTGATTAGATTTAAAATAATTTAAAAGATTTATAATTAATATCGTTCGGGTTAAACTAAGGTTAGAAATTAATTAAAACCAAATAAAAATAATTAATTAGTAGTGTGTTTGAAATTAATAAAGTATATCTTTAGTTAACTTAAGTTTGGTAATTTAGTTGTAAAGTAAATACTTAAATGTTCTAGTAAACAGAAAATTGTTTAACCAAAAACTTATAAAATACTATAAATAAATAAATAAATAAAGTGAATAATATAAATTGACTAGAATATAGTGTTAAACTAGTATAGCGCCTAAAGAATAGGCTGGTTATTTCGTAAATCACTAGATAGTGATACAAATATACAAATTCCTTCAATCGTTATAGGTTTTTTTAAAGTTTATTGTACAATAAATTTATATTTTTGGTAGCTTTCTATAACATAAAATGATTTTTTGGTTCGTTTGACAAAGGCCAATCTGAATATTATGAAAATATTCGCTCTATACAATAAATTTATATGGCAATATAAAGCATGTGAAATTATGTATTATATGATAATGATGTGTAGAGTGTTTTTCTTGCCTATATAAATACATTTATGGGTAAAATCGCAAATAACTTATCTTTCTATGTATAATACAAACATACACACGATGCCTATAAGAAATTCGGAAGGAAAATGAAAAATATGTGTGTGCGTATTCGCTATATATGTATGTGACTTGAATACAAAATTTTCTATATAAATCTAACATCGTCATCATTTTTTATCTATTTATGATTATGGGATATAAATATTTTATCTATCCACGTATAGAAAACACAACATGTATGTGGTATCTAATCCAGAGCAAATAAATTATGGTCATTATAATCAGTTTTTTGTACTTTGGGATAATATTTTGGTTGAATCGGCCAAAAAATACAACAAGACCCGAAAAGTAAATTATTCTGTATATTCGTTTACCATGAGTTGTAATGCTGATTTCGAAAATGTCATCGGAGTATATAATTTTAAATATATAACTGTTCATCCGTGCACATAATTGATCTACTGTGTGACAAGTCAATTTATTCCTATCCACTATAATCATGAACAAAACCACTGTGCAATTAAATTTTCTCTCAGATAATTTAACTAATTAATTTTCTTCAAAACTAAAACAAAAACTTATTTTTTTATGCTTTCCATAATCTGTTCAATCAAACCCATACATCAGTGTATTTGTGTAGTTATATATAATATTAAAATAAGCACATACCAATTTTTATTCATATTCTCTTACATTTTACCATATATACAAGTGATAGGAATAAGTTATTTGATACGAACACTATAAAGCTTTACAGATTTTCTTGAGAAACTTTTAAAATTATACGAACGAAAAAATTAAAACTGAATAAAACTTAAAAAAAAAGTTGTAGAAAGCAAATTTTACGAATTAAAGTTGAAATTTTGTATATAAAACCATATGGTTGGGTTAGTTTTAAGGTTGTGTTGTGGTGAAATAAAATTTTCATTAAATTTTTCTCTTGTAATTAAAAATAAATTTTCTTTTAAAGCAAAATAAAAATAAAATCGGAATACTACAAGTTAAGTAGTAAAGAAAATTAAAATTTACATAGTAAATTTTTTGTTACTCAAACTTTTATTTTTAACCAACTATAATAACCCACTTAGCCATCATGTTATGAATAAATTAGGCAGAAGTACAGGGAGTTGTTTATACAGGGTATTTGGCGCGTGGTCAAACACAATTTTTTCGAAGATTGGGGGGTTATGGTATTTTTAAAATTACCCAATGCTCATAACATTTTTGTTCGTTGTCATAAAGGCATGAAATAATTTTTATTGAGCTATGCAATGTGCAGATTGGCTTGCAACGGCGTAAAAGTAAGAACGGAAAAAGCAGACCGTGAAAGAGTTGGGAGAGACTTGGCGCTAGAACAGATTTATTTATTTATTTCATTCAAAAATAGCTAACAAACCGAAAAATCTTTCCCAATTATTAGGTGTATGCCGGAAAACCTGAATTTTTATGAAATTTGATCCTTTATTGTGGAAAAATGTTGCAATATTTTTTATTCAAAGTTTTGACCATAGCTACCCACTACTTTTCCCATCTTTCTGGCAATTTATGGATTCCATCCCAGAAAAACTGCTCCGGCGTGGCGGCCAAAAACTATGCCAACGAGCCAATTTTCGATACCTTGAACTGAAGTGTAGTATTCCTGATAGGGCATTCTGCATGGATCGAAATAGGTGGTAGTCGGAAGGAGCAAGGTTTGGGCTATAAGGCGGGTGAGGTAGTATTTCCCATCCGCTATTCTCCAGGTAATTTTTGACCGGCGCCGCAGTATGTGGCCGAGCGTTATCGTGGTGGAAAATGATTGACTCGTGTCTGGTCGCATACGTTGGCCGCTCTGCCTGTATTTTTTGCTTCAATCGGATCAATTGTTGACGATAGAGTTGGGCATTGATGGTTTGGCCACTTGGCAACAGCTCATAGTGGATCACATGGTCCCACTAAATGCACAGCATAACCTTGGCACCGTGAATATTCGGCTTTGGTGTCGATGGGCCGGCCGATGGGCCGTTTTTCATCTCTCTCTCTCTCTCTCTCTGGCACTATATCCCATCAAGGGATTTGACCGCGTCAAATGAGGTTTCATAATCAAATTTTCATTTCGGATAATGAGTGATTAATTCATTGATCCTAAACCAGTCGTGAATTATTTTTCTTATCACCACCGGGAATCGAACCCGGGACCTCCGATCGCTGGAGCAAGCATGCTGACCACTTTACCACCGGGGCGGAAGTGGCAGGCTGACCATTTTCATCGCCAGTGACAATACGAAGCAAAAACGACTTCTTTTTGTGGCGCTCGAGCAGCATTTCGGACATACAAAATCGTCTTTCCACGTCTCTTGGATTCAACTCGTATGGTACCCAATTTTCCATTTATTGGATGAATCCTAAGGCTTTCAAACGTCTATAAAATGTTGCTTGATCAACTCCTAATGATTTCGCAAGTTCATCTTGCGTTTGACATGAATCTTGATCGAGTAGTGCCTCCAATTCTTCATTTTTAAACTTTTTCGACTGAGCAGGACGCTCTTTGTGATTGAGGTCAAAGTCACCACTTTGGAAGCAACTAAACCACTCAAACCATTGTGTTTTTGCAAGAGCATGCTTACCATACAAATCCACGAGCAAACGATGACTTTCAGCTGCAGTTTTGTTTGCGAAAAAGTGACTCAACAAAACTTCCTGCACATGCTGTTTTTTTCGCAAATTTGATAAATTTTCCATCATTGAAATCGGTTGGATGTGCACAATCAAAACAAAAACGTTTAGCTGATTTTGACAGGAAGCCCTATTCAATGGCTTTCAAAAGACTTGTCCATGATGTACTATAACGCATAAACAAGTAATGACATCTAGTATCAAATTCCGGTTTTTAATGCATACTTGCTAGCATATACACGATTAACAACGGGTGTACTCCAAAATCATGATTTCAAAATCCTGGTTGTCAAAATCCCGGTTTCAAAATTTTGGTTTTCAAAATCCAGATTTTTAAAACCTCGGTTTTTGAAATCCCGGTTTTCTTTTCTTCTAGTTCTAAATTCTTGGTTTTGAAAAAAATATTTTTTATTAATTCGAGCATGCTGGACTAATAATTATTTAACATAAAAATAAGATAGCTTGCCCAAAAATTTACTAGGAAAAACCAAGGCTGCAACATTTTGAAATGCAATAATCGTAGAGACTGACGGCTTCGGTAACTCTCACGGGCACGGAGGAGGTCGTTTCGCTCCCTCCCGCCCCCGCCCACTTAGCCTTCTGAAGGGCTTTAGATTTCAACTTCGGTGGACGCAGGAGCCGGGATCAGCAAACATATCGCACTGCGTGTCGCACGTAACATAGAGGCGGATTATATAGAATCTATTAATGATACCTACTAAAAAAATGTATTGCAAGCCATTTTCTTAAATTTACTAATCATTTTCCATTAAATTAAACAGTTCGCCTTACGTTTTTTGGCGATGAGAAAATGCAATGTCATCAGCAAAAGCTGTAATAGATCCATTAAACTTCAATTTTAATAATGAATTTAAATAAATCAAAAATAAAATGGGTCCAAGCACAGAACCTGGTAGCACATACTAAAACCTTACTATAAAAGCCATTAAAAAATACTTGTTGTTTTGTGATTGACCAAATCAAACGCTTTTTTAATATCAATGAATGTGTACCACATTCTTTTCCATCAGTAATTCCACGCATTGTTGGGTCCAGAAAACAAACTATAGCATCATCAGTACGTCTTCTTTCTAAAAATTCCAACTAAAAAATTGCCTCTTTTTTTAAGAAATCAAGCATTTGCGATTGTAGGATTTTCTCAAAAATCTTCGAAAAAAATGATAAATTTCAGATTGACCTGTAATTTACCAAAGTAGTTGGATCATTACTTTTAAAAATTGGTAAAAATTTTGAAATTTTAATTGATGCGGAAAAACACCTATTGTAAAACAAGAATTCAATATGTAGGATAATGACTCACAAATAAACAATGCAGCCAACTTCACAATATTGCTAGTTATATTATCAATACCACTAGAGAAACAATTCTTTAAACTAACAATTGTATACAAATTTCGTTTGGATTAGTAGATTGAATAAAACATGAAGTTTCTTCAAATGTACTGTTATATAGAAACAGTTCTTCTTCCTCTTTAGTAAACATTTTATTTACTCGATTCGTTTCCTTTAAATTATCCACAATTTCAACAAAATAATTGTTAAATAAGTCAGGTAAAAGTTTTAATTCCGTTATATTATTTCCAAATTGATCTTTAACCTCTTTAATAAATGCATGACCTTTTTTTCGGACCTGTTAGTTCATTAATAATCTTCCACTGATCCTTTAAATTTGATTGATTATAATTAAATTATTATAATATAATTATTTACAGAATTTAAATAAACTGTCGACCAACTTTCAATTTGTAGCAAATTTTTAAATAAAATGTGATCAATTTTCTTAAAACAATGATATTTAGATGAACTAAAACGAGTATAGCTTGAAAATTCAACACCTAAACCAGTAGCTACATGATCAGTAATGTCAAAATCAAACACATTAATAATAAACTTAATATTATTACCATATAAATGAATGTATTCCATTTTTGTTTCCGTGGCTTTTTGTTGCGAATTAATAATTTTATTTTTATTTTTAAAAATTGCACACAGAACATCACAGAAACTACAGAAGAAATTCTCACCACAACAATATCACGAATGTGAAAGTGGCGTATACAAATTGACATGCAATGATTGCCAAATGTTCTACATAGGACAAACTGGGAGAACATTCGAACAAAGATTCAAAGAACACACACAAGAAACGAAAAACACAAATACAAATAGCACATTTAAATCGAATTTCACTCAGCATTTAGTCACTCAACAACATACGTACACGGACATCACAACAAATTTACAAATAATACAAAAATTAGAAAAAGGCATCATACTAGATAGAGTAGTGGAACTAGAAATATATAAACAAAGACATAATCCACACCTACTAAACGACAAAACAAATACAAGAACAAACAAAATATACGACCTAATCATACGGTAGTGGAAACAAAAATTAGATACACATAAAATGGAAATAGTATAAAAGGGCAATATAAAAAACATGTAATTCCAGTAGTATCAAAAAAAGGAACTGACGAAAGATGAATTTCCGAAACCGGTCTTCCTAAAAAAATTTTTTAATTAAATTATTTGTTGTAATATAAGAAAGTTTCTTATACTGTATTTTTAAAAAAAAAAAAATATATTTGAAAGTTGTTGTTGTTTAAAAATAAATTATATGTTTGAAAACAATCAGAATATACATTTTTTGATAAATTACACATTTAAAAATAAAAATAAAATTATTAATATTATTGTTAGATTTTTCCCTAACAAAGATATGATCAATGCATGTCGATGAAAACCTAGTCACTCTGGTAGGCGTGTTTATTAAGGATTGTAAGCCATTTGACGCCATAACCATTAAATAATCATACTTTGAACTTGAATTGGAAATTAAATCAACATTAATATCTCCAATAATTACCAAATTATTTGATCTAAAATTGTTTACATTAGTTTCCAATTCTTAACGTCCGCTTCTTTTATAAAAATTTCAGTTAAAAATATAACCGAGGGCATAGAGCCTAAACTTGATAAATGAGAAATAAAATTATCAAAAATGCCTATGCATGCTTCTAATATTTTGATGAGCCACCCAAATTTACAATTCAAAAATGTGTTTAAACCAATGTTAGTAACATCTGTAATGTTACTTATTAAACTAGTCATTGAGGATCATTTTTCAATAATAAGAATAATATACAAATTAAGAACTTTTATATGCATTTAAGAAAATTTTAATTTATCAAGATCACTAAGACTTTATAAATATTATATTGGAGCTGTCATCCTTCCTCATATGAATTGTACCTTTTCTAATCCAACAGTACTTATAATTTAAATCTACTTTAAATTTTTGACATTCATTTAACAATTTTCTTTTATAAATATTTAACCCATTTCTAATAAAAATTGATTTACCCGAAACTGCATTAAATCCAATATCAGATTTTAAAATTTTCTTTTTTATTTCTGCTTTCCTCAAAAGTTCAGCAACACGCTTCTCCGTTTTCAGCTCTACAACGATCATTATTGTTTTATTTCCCGAGCGATTATTCTTTTTATCTTCCATTGTATGTAATTTAGCAATTCCATCGGTTTGATTTATGGGGTATTGCTGCTGCTCTTGTCGTGTTTATTAAACAGATGGATACCACTTATTAATCCCCAATTTATATATACAAATAATAAAACACAATACTATTTTAATACGGGTTAATTACCCCGTAAATACACACACACGTTTATTAAATAAGAATTTGGAACCTTGTCCGTTTTGCTATTTTAAGCTTCTTCTGGTTCTTAGCTGTTGCTGCTTTGAGTAAATTTTCAATTCTGTTGTAAAGAAAAAAAACAAGAATTATTTTATTTGAAACAATGATCCAAACGAATTACTTTGATCAGCGCGTCGCTGGCAATTCGTTTGTGGAATGCATTGCAAGGTATTTTCCTAAACACAGAAAATACTTTGCAATGCTTTGCGCGGTGTTCCTGAGTTTGCAGGAACTGACCGTTGCATTACTCCCTCCCCAGTGCAAACGTCCTTTACCAAATGTTATGGAGTAAGGGTTCCATTGCTGGTGGAAGAAGTAGTATTTATAAATACCAGAGGAATGTCTATATTTATTTTGCATGCTGAAAACAAAACTTTTAAATGATTATTGTAAGCTAGTTTGCATACCGAATCAATCATTTTATCTGCGGTGAATTCACATGAAATTGTACACTTTTTGGCTCCAAACCCGAACCTTGTGTGGAACCAACAAATGTTTGTTTTATTTGAATGGTTGGATATGGCTGGGTTGCTTTCTTTGCATTTTTTGTAGATTGGAGAGCGCTCATGCGTCTTTCCAATCTAAGAATTCGTAACTCCAATAGACGTGTTGCTTTTGAGTTATTAGATGGTAGTGTATCCTTTTTCTTTGCTTCGACGTTGATGGAGCAGATACTAGTTCCGATTCCAGAACCGTAGCATCTAGCTCCATTTCTATTTGCTTGATCAACTCCTCGTGTCGGGCGTTGAGATCGCTGACAGTGATAGTTTCCATCCTTTGAAAGAAATGAAAACTAAACATTATGCATGCTGAGAAGTAATCATTCGAATGCATGGACTGTTGTTGGCAAATCGAACGATTTTCTTGATTCCTGATAAATTATCAGGTGTATTCATTATCCCAAAAACTGGTTTGAGTCTGTCAATTGAGATATTAACGAGTTTATCTCTGATTTGAATAACAAAGTGTTTACGAAGTCTTCGTACCACTTTGAATGGACCTTCGTATGGTGTAGCGAAACCGGTTCGGACTTTGTCAGTACGAACAAAAACGAAATCACAAGTTTGCAGTGATTTGGGTATGAAAATGTCGTTTTGTTTAGTTTTGCGAGTGTCCGTTGGTACGAGATAGTTCATAGTGGACCTTAATTGCTTTACCACTGTGTCAGCGGTAATTTGAGATGTAAGTGGATGTTCCACAAAAAATTCCCCATTGGTGAGCATTGTAGGTCATCTTTGACTGTTGCTCGAATTCCCAATAAAACTATTGGTACCTCCGAACTCCAGTTAACGGCATTTGCTTGCGGGTGATAGGCAGTGGTTCGAATCCTGTGTGAGCCTAAAAGTTGCATAAGCTCAGAAAAGAGTTTAGATTCGAATTGAGTGCCTTGGTCAGTAGTGATTGTACTGGGAACACCGAATCTAGATATGTAGTTTTCAACAAACGTTTTGGCGATGGTTGATGCGGAGATGTCTTTAACACAGTAAGCTTCAGGCCACCGTGTAAAACGATCTACGCAGGTGAGTAAATGTGTATATCCATTAGATGGTGGGAGTGGCCCCACGATATCTACATGGATATGCTCAAATCGACTTGACGGAATCCTGAAATTCTCGTGAGGCGATTTGGTGTGCCGATGTATTTTTGAATTTTGGCAAGATAAACAAGACTTTGCCCAAAGAGTAACATCTTGATTCATCTTGGGCCAAAAATATTTTGCTGAGACAAGCTTGCGTGTAGCTCAAACACTTGGATGTGAGACATTGTGTAGAGTGTAGAAGATGGTTCGACGCAATGTTTCCGGAATGTACGGACGATTGCGGCCTGTAGATGATGTTTCACAGTAGACTGTTAAGTCGTTAAGTGGCAATCCTTCCAATTTCCACTTAGCTGTACGACGAGTGGAAGAACTTGAGAGTATGTCTGTAAGTTCTGTATCACGAGCTTGTTGCTCCGCGATAGTAACGATTGTATAAGGCTTTTCAGCTGAGGCAATTTCGTCGTCACTTGTCCTAGATAAGGTATCAGCGACGACGTTATCTCTGCCGTGAATGTGCTGTATGTCAGTTATGAACTGTGCGATGTAATCTAAGTGGCGTGTTTGCCTTGGATTACATTCCGTTTTAGAGGAGATTGCTCTAGTATAAGTGGTTTGTGGTCGGTGTAAATTATAAGTTCACGACCTTCCACAAAGTAACGGAAATGATTGATTGCTTGATAAATTGCAAGTAATTCACGATCGAATGCAGAATATTTCCTTTTCGCATCTGTGAGTTTCTTGGAGAAAACCCCAAGAGGTTCCCAGGTCTTGCCGTTAAGTTGCTGCAAGACTGCACCTGTTGCTGTACCAGACGCATCCGTGGTAATGCTATATTTTGCATTAGCTAACGGATGCACTAGTAATGTTATTTCTTGTAACTTATTTTTGAGCTGAAGGAATGCCGCTTGACATTCTTCAGTCCAAGAAAAATGTTGAGATGTTTTTGGTTTTTTAAGGAGCTCTGCCAAATGCGTGTGGATTGGGGCAAGAGTCTCCGCTAGCTTTGGAATAAATCGGTGATAGTAGTTAATCATGCCGATTAATTGTTGAATTTGCTTGATAGTTTGCGGTGCTGGGAAATCGCTAATGACATTAATACGTTCTTGAGACGGCAGAATGTCATTAGCGGTAATTTTGTGACTGAGGAAGTCCAGACTACTGGTTCCGAAAACACATTTTGCGATGTTAAAATTGACGCCAAAATTTGAAAACTTTTGAAAGAGTTGTTCCAAATGGTCAAAGTGCTGTTTTTCGTCTTGTGACGCGACGAGAATATCGTCTATGTACACAAAGACAAAATCGAGATCTTTTACTATCTCGTTGATAAAACGCTGGAATGTTTGTGCAGCGTTGCGAAGTCCAAATGGCATTCGAGTAAATTCGAATAAACCAAATGGAGTAGTAATTGCTGTTTTGTAAATGTCGTCGGGAGCAATTGGAATGGGATGATATGCCCTGACGAGATCGATTTTGGAGAAAATTTTGCATCCATGTAATTGCATGGAAAAGTTTTGAATGTGGGGAATGGGGTAGCGGTCAGGAATTGTGACCGCGTTGAGCCGTCTATGGCTCAACATGGTCTCCAATCGTTGTTCTTCTTCTTTACCATGTGTAACGGACATGATACTGGAGAAGAAGAGGGCTTGCAGATTCCTAGGTCCACCATGTGCTGGAATTCTAGGAAAGCTGATTTATGCCGAATTGTGTCGAGTCGACGGGGTCGAGAAAAAGGTAAGCGTCCGTTCGTCACAATGTGATGGACGATGTTATGTCTTACCGGTAAATTGTAATTCGGTGGCGAGCTGTTAAAGAAGGATACTTCATTAAGATAGTTCCGTAACCGTTGCTGACTATAAAATTAAGTGGAGTAGGTGTGTCCACGCATGCTGTTATGGCGTGAATTGTAAGACTAGTGGATGGATCGATAAGTTTGCGATTGCGTAGATCCACTAGAATGCCGAATTTCATAAGAAAATCCGTGCCAATTATGGGCCGATTAACACTTGCTAGCAGAAATGAATGTTTGAATGATCGACATAGACCGATGTCTACATCGAGTAGTTTGTTACCGTATGTGTTGATAATAGTACCGTTTGCTGCTGACAATACTAAATCGGAACTCCGATTTGTATTGTAGCAAAAGTATTTTGTGTGTGGAATGACACTAACATCCGCGCCAGTGTCAATCAAAAAATCCAGCTTGTTGACTGGATCGCGGATGAATAAGCGGCTTGGTGCTATTTTTCTTAAGGTCGCCGCTGAGACCTTAAGATTTAGTAGTTTGGGGAATTAATATGTGCAATTCCGCCATGTGGAGCATTGAATCCACATGGTTTAGAGCATTTCGTTGCTCTAGGGCCAAACCTGTTGTGATACCAACACCAGTTTTGTGGTTGTCGATACGATGTATTTGCTTGTTGCGTTGTTGCTGTTTGCTGCTGGTAGTTATTAGTACGTTGATTGTTTGTTGTCAGGCGATAATGTTGTTGTCTACCTGGAGAAAATGTTTTTCTCCTAGAAGACTTGGTGTGTGTATTTTGTATGCTATGCAATTGTGTACTATGTTCCAGTTTGTCTAGTCTGTCAATTACTTTACTAAGAGTTTGTTCCAAATTTGTGCTATTGGAACAATGTTTGTCTGTTGGTTGCTGAAAAGTATTTTGCTGTAATGCATTTACACGATTTTGCTTACTGCAAACTAATTCGTGTAATTTATCTGCTATGCAAGCAAGAGCTTCCTCTTGCTTCTCTTGCTGTGGAACTAGTGCTGCTTGTATGAAATCAGGTAATTGCCTGATCCATAGCTGCTTAATGATTTTGGGCGAAAATTCCCGGTCTGCCAGCGATTGAATTTGATGCAGGAAATCGGAAGGACGCTGATCACCAATCTCCACTTTGCTGAGGATAGTCTCCAATTTACGCTCCTCGGATATGGCGTAACGCTCCATAAGAACTCGTTTAACCGCCTCGTACTTATTTTCTAGCGGCGGATCATGCAAAATAAAAATTATTTTGTCCGCTTGCGTTTCCGAGAGCGATGCGACTATACGTAAGCAAACTTTCGTTTGTCACTAGTGATGCGGTTCGCGTCGAACGCGATCTCTGCTGACAAAAAACAGCATTTAGGACTCGTCTCCCAAAATGCTGGTAGTTTGATGCTGTGGGCTGTTGTTGCTGCCACTTGTCCTTGCGCCGTAGTCTTGCTTTAATGCTGTGGTTGCTGCGTGGTGTCGCTGGAACCGGGTTCGAACTCTTTGTCCGACATATTTCACTTTATTTTCGCCAAAAATCACTAAACTGTGTGTGTGCTGTTTGCTTGTGTGTCTTATAGATACACGGACACAAATATTACTGCATTTACAAATGCTGAAACGCTTTCAAAAAAAAAAAATAACGCAAAACGCAAATACGAAAAGCCCGAAAGAAAAAAGAAAAATAGAAATAAAAATAAAAATAATTCACAGCGCGTTTTTGACTGGTGCAGACTGGCCGCTGTTGGGAGGAATTTTATATGTACTACTAATTACATATACTACGGGAAATAAATTAAAATGAAACGCTGCCTCTTTATATTGCGGCTTTTACACACTAATTTATTTTTATTTAAATAAAATTGTTAAAAACTTACGATTTTAAAATCTTGATTCCTAAAAAGGAGCGTCGGGGTCACCAATATGGGGTATTGCTGCTGCTGTTGTCGTGTTTATTAAACAGATGGATATCACTTATTAATCCCCAATTTATATATACAAATAATAAAACACAATACTATTTAAATACGGGTTAATTACCCCGTAAATACACACACACGTTTATTAAATAAGAATTTGGAACCTTGTCCGTTTTGCTATTTTAAGCTTATTCTAGTTCTTAACTGTTGCTGCTTTGAGTAAATTTTCAATTCTGTTGTAAAGAAAAAAAACAAGAATTATTTTATTTGAAACAATGATCCAAACGAATTACTTTGATCAGCGCGTCGCTGGCAATTCGTTTGTGGAATGCATTGCAATATATTTTCCTAAACACAGAAAATATGTACTTTGCAATGCTATGCGCGGTGTTCCTGAGTTTGCAGGAACTGACCGTTGCAGATTAAAATCAACATATTTCTGTGGTCACAAGTTAAAACTGCTAAAGTCAATTTTCTTCATTATTCAGGAGAGCAGAATAACATATAAAAATTGAATTTGAAAAAATATGGAATTACAGAAAATAGTTATCACACTAAAATAATGGCTTAATTTACAGTCTTTTTAATGAAGTATTCGTGTTAAGTTTTTCTCAAATAATAACGGCACTATGACCAAAAACACATATTTACCAGTTTTGTCAAATATATTTTAATTAATTAAGATTGGTAAATTGCAATTTGTCAGTTTTGCTGTAACAGCCATAAGTACACATGTAAAACTTACCGAAATTAACTTTACTTTACCCATTGTGATCTGATAATAATTTTAAATAAAATATATTTTGGTAGTTTTGCTTTTAATTTTTATTTGTTTTTAATTATGTATTTTAAAAAATTCAGTTTTAATTGAACAATAAAAAAAAATTTGTAAAAAAAAAACTAAAAGATAAACAATTCATTACATTTTGTTACAAAAATTTCTTTTAAATCAATTTTCAGTATCAATTACATTTTCGTCATCCCCCTCTGTTAAATCGGGATGAAAATTTAATGAATTTTCCGATGATAGGTTTCTGTAGAAACCGTGAAATGTTGGGTCAATTAGTGGCAACAAATCCATAAGATTCCGGTTTTTAGCATCACTAATTTTAATTGATTCACTGTAGCATTTCGGAAGTTGCTGCATGTCCAAATTATTAACACCACGTTTTTTTATTTTTAAAGTATTAAAAGGTAAGTTTTCATCAAGAGAATTCTTAAATTGAATAATCCCGAATTCTTTTGTATACTTTAGCCATTTTATTTTATTCCAAATAAACTTGTTGCCTTCTTGGTCAAGTTTGCGCCAGACGAACTTTTGTGTGTTTGCTTGAGAAAAATTCAAAAAGTCATCTTGAATCATATCAATGACCTCAAATGGATTGGTGGATCTTATTCCTCTTATAAATTGACTCCAATCTCTTGGGATTTCAAGTTTGAATTCTGTTCGTTTTTTTCTTCTTTCGATGGTGGAGTGATCGACGTCACACTCCATGTGTGTATGTCCGGTTTCTAAAAATTTATGTTCGATTTGCTGTATTGAATTAGATGAACAGACAAACATCATGAACATTATGGCTACCATTCCGTTTTTATTTTGTCCCACACAATTATCACTATAAAATATTATATGATTTATATTTTGGGGTATTTGTGTGAGATGTTTATAAAGGCAAGCGGCAATTTCATTCCCACCACGTTTGGCTAGGCTCTCGTTTCACATGTAGCAGTATGGTTTACCGGTAGTACTATCGTGAATAGTCAAATTAAACGTCCATAACTGTCTTTTATAGAACGCCACAGATATGTTGAGATAAGGCGTCGGTAGACACTTTTGCAAATCGAAAGAGTAAACTTTCATATTGCTTGTCGATTGCGCTGTAGCCTTATATCCGCTTCTAAGTGATGAATGTATATCCGCTTTTAGGTGATGAATTTCTTTTTCTTTGATTATACGTTCCTTCTCTTCTCCAGATACAAAGCATAGTTTCGTTTTAAATACATCGCATTTGTGACACGTATCGACTTTTGGTCTTTTAAATTTGATATTAAGAGTTTTGAAAACCTCAGCGTATTTTGACATACAAACTGCATTGTCATGAGATTCGGCATATAGATTATACATCTTTGTTAAATTTAAATCGCTGAGTAAAAATTTCTGTGCCGAGTCACGTCTGGTGTAATGTGACTCGTAAGCCGGAAACGAGTTGATATGATTTTCATCTTTCTTTAGGTTTCCTTCAGAGATCTTGTGAGACGGAGTCTTTTTTCCAGGTTTATCAAGCATGCCGCTTTCTAATCCTAACTTTTTTTGTATGACTGAGTTAATAAAACCTTGCGTTTCTCCAAAAGTGTTAACAAAACATGTACGACAAACTTTAATTTTGTTCTTATTACATTCCAAAAAGTAAGACGAACTATGCGTACGATTTCGTGGATTACTATTACTTTTGGTCATTGATTGTGTTTTTTTCTCATTAACCTCTATTAAACCGGCTGTATAAATAACTCTAAGGTTATATTCAACCAAAGCCCAATAAGCGTCGAATAATTCTTTTTGCTCAGTGTTTTTTATTTGTTCAATACATTTTTTTCTACAGTACTGCAATGGTTTTATTGTCCTTTCCGCTACCTCTTTACCAGATTTAGTTGTGTATCCTGCTCCGAAATTTCGTTTTTTTTTCCTTTCCTTTTTACTTGAACACGATGGGGCTAGATTATTTTCTATTTCTGTAGCCATTTGCTCGATTTCTGCTTCAAAAATAGAATCATCGCTATTACCTTCATCAGAGGGTTCATAATCGGGATCTCGATCACTATCGTAAATTTCTTCTTCGGCCATTTCAATAGTTTCATCAATTGTCAAATCACGTACTTCTGCAGTAACTATAGAGTTACTGATATTTGAAACCGTTTCATTGTTTGGGAGAGCTGGTATATTTAAAATATTGTTTTCTACTTGTGGCAAAGTTTTCGCACAACATAAAGATTATGTATATGGCTCACTTTCATTATCAATTGCATCAATTTTATCGAATCTTGGTGTTTTGTTTGGTGGATCATCTAAAACATTAAACAAGAATAATATTAATTTTGATATAAATATGTATTCGTATACACAAAAAATAGATTTACTCACCGTTTGATCGCGAAATGTCCGTTTGGTTTGAACGGCTTTTTTTAGAGCCATTTCTACCATTAGCACTTTTAACTTGTGACCACAGATTTAAAGATGTTACTAACAATTTCATCAATATTTTCCTTTGAAGCTTGACATCCAAAAATCACCACCTCATTTATGCAATTTTGTTTTTTCCAATGAGGATTTAAGCATATTTTCAACCAGCTCCATTCTTGTTGTCATGTGCTTATTTCTAAATTCCATCAATGAAACTTTATCGTTAAGGTGCTTATGTGGTGAAAATACCACATCGAGTGTAACAAAAGTGAAGTTATAAAAATGGTTTTAAAAATTTATAATTGGTTGCCGGCTAAACTTACCTCTTAGATATACATAATATTTCACTTTACTATTATATATTAACAATTATAACGTCGCACTGTAACACCCATCGATCAGCCTTGTGACGCAAACAATGCTTTCTAATTGTTCATAAATACCATGTAATTTATAAGTGCATTAAATGTAAATTTCATTGTATCGTATAATAATAAAAGTTTAATTAAAAGCTTAAAAGCTCTATTCTATAAAATAATTATAACAATGCTTTCGTAATGCATTACAATTTCTCACACATACATGTACAGTACGAAACTTTTTGTCGGAAAATTATATTTTTGGAATACAATATTTGTTCTCATTCTGATGACCTGTTTTCTTTTGTTCTATTATTAAAATGGGATTTTTTGGGAAAAATTATATTGATCCATTTTTATTTCGGTAAATCTATGAAGATATAGCATTATTACCACACCACTGAAAATCGGATATGAGCATTTTCTTTGATTTTGTTTGTGCGGACATTTTTGTTGGTTTTAATTTTACGAATAAAATTATTAATTTTTTTGTTTTTGGTCTCATACTGTGCATCTCTGACGCCCAACTGTGTGCTATTATGGTGATGCCCAATTTTGCGTTTCAGATTTTTTTTTTATTGTGCGCCTCAATTTTTTGCGTTCGAATCAATTCAAAAGCAGTAAAACACAAAGAAAATTTATGGGTAATTTTGAATATGTTTCCACATTTTTGCGTTTCTCAGATTTTGTGTACATGGCGGAGACAGATTAATCGATGACGCGAAGGTACACTGTTTATTTTTACCGTATATTCTAGCATGATTGGACTGTCAAGCAACGTGGGTTATAAAAACCGAAAGATTATACAAAATTTTACTATTAATCAAAATGTTACGAGAGGTAAAAAATCGCCGTGACATGATCTAATCAAAAATAGCATGAAGGAAATTTTCCCAAAACGTATATACATTTTGACGTCTTCCTGCCTGTTATCTATGTTTTCTTCCTACACATAACATAAGATGATGACTCTTAAAAAAAATTCCGCAACTTTTTATTACCATTACACCTGCTGTATACAAAACTGTTATTTTCGTCTTACACCTTAGATAAATAAGTATACGAGTACATACAAGATAAATACAAATTCATCTAGATATGCTTTTAAGATGTATGTATGATAAAAAACATTGCATTTGTGTTTAAAACTTTAATTCGAAGGTGGTTTAAGAAGAAGATTTAGAAAGTAGAAAATTATAAAGCAAATACGAGTGTTATCAAAACAATTAAATAAATTATCAAATCAACATTAGTAAATATATTTATAGATATTCTCAACTTTATAGGACGATACCACCATAATCGCGCGATGATATGGTAATTAGTCTACAAATTTCATACAATTTAATGAAGAACTGTAAATTGTAGGAATTGGTCTACTGAAAACTATCGTTTAGCAACGCCAAATCTTTTTACTTTAATGTGGTTAACTTTTTTGCACAGCTTCGATACCATTCAAAGATTCTTAAAAGGAATCATAGCCGTGTTGTGGGAAAAAAAAACATTTATATCAAAAATCAACCGGTCATTAAAAAGAATTAAATTTGCAAATGAGCATATTAATAAGCCATACCAGTTCTGGGAGAAAGTAATTTTCTCAGATGAGAGCAAATTTTAAATTTTCAGTATAAAACGAAGGAATGTTATATTGAGAAAAACAGGTACAGCAATAACTAAGATAATTTAATGCCAACTGTAAAACATGGTGGTGGCGGAGTTATGGTTTGAGGTGTATGGCGAGTATAGGTGTGGGACATTTACAATTTAATTAATCTACTACGACTAAAGAGGGCTATTTAAATATTCTAAAACAAAATTTTAAATGCCGAAAAGTTGGGCTTGAATGATAAATACATATTTCAACATGACAATGAACCAAAGAACAAACACTGTTACGGGTGATTTATTTGAAAGAAGTTTGCGTATCACTGATTTAATTTTATTTAGAAATGTATGGGTGATTGTGGTAACGTGCTCTTATTTATCATTGTTAATACACAATGAGCTTCATCCCCATACTTGTATTATGCTTCTCCATCAGTTGTTTACTATGACAAACATGCTATGTGTATCAGAATGTAACATTTCTGGTGATTGACTGAGATCGTAAACTCCTATACAAGTAAATATGTATTAATACACTAATTGTTATTATCAATAGAGGGGTAGTCATAATTAAGTGAGAGACAATATTAGGTTCAGCTCGTATCAATCTTTCTCTTACCCGACAGCTTGTCATTTTGTTATAATTTTAGTATTTTAGAGACGTTGGTTTTAGATACATACTGTCCAGTTCGGTATACAGTGTATTTTGTGCAGTACATTTTGTACTTGAAATTAAAAATAATTCTGGTTAAATACCAAACATCGTTCGAATTTTTTTTGTGTCTCTTATAATTGTGTAGACGTAACTGGTATAAGAAGAATTTATTAATCGTCCGTGAATTTAATTTATTTAAGAATTTTTTCGGCTTTTCGGACAAAATATTATTTTAATGGACACCCATACAATGTTTACGACTATTTTAGTCGCAGAAAACAAAGAGGCCATTTATTAACAATATTTCTACCACAAAAGTAGAAAAAATGCACTCCCCTCCCCCAAACCTTTAACCCCAGGGCGTACTTGTGTATACAAAGAACACAAACCCTTGCAAAAATGAGAACTCCCTTAGGTAGCTTCTTGGCAGCTTGGTTTCGTACTGATAAAAAGTTGGTCTACTCATCAGGTTGCAACGACCAAACTGCAAAAATTCCACTCTTGCTTTGTACCGATAATACAAAACAAGAACATATCGATTTAGCGAATTATATATCACTAAATCAGAAACCACAGGAAATTCTCACTATGTGTGTGTAACAAGCCAACACATTTAATTAAGAAGAATTTATTAATCGTCCGTGAATTTAATTTATTTAAGAATTTTTTCGGCTTTTCGGACAAAATATTATTTTAATGGACACCCATACAATGTTTACGACTATTTTAGTCGCAGAAAACAAAGAGGCCATTTATTAACAATATTTCTACCACAAAAGTAGAAAAAATGCACTCCCCTCCCCCAAACCTTTAACCCCAGGGCGTACTTGTGTATACAAAGAACACAAACCCTTGCAAAAATGAGAACTCCCTTAGGTAGCTTCTTGGCAGCTTGGTTTCGTACTGATAAAAAGTTGGTCTACTCATCAGGTTGCAACGACCAAACTGCAAAAATTCCACTCTTGCTTTGTACCGATAATACAAAACAAGAACATATCGATTTAGCGAATTATATATCACTAAATCAGAAACCACAGGAAATTCTCACTATGTGTGTGTAACAAGCCAACACATTTAATTAAGAAGAATTTATTAATCGTCCGTGAATTTAATTTATTTAAGAATTTTTTCGGCTTTTCGGACAAAATATTATTTTAATGGACACCCATACAATGTTTACGACTATTTTAGTCGCAGAAAACAAAGAGGCCATTTATTAACAATATTTCTACCACAAAAGTAGAAAAAATGCACTCCCCTCCCCCAAACCTTTAACCCCAGGGCGTACTTGTGTATACAAAGAACACAAACCCTTGCAAAAATGAGAACTCCCTTAGGTAGCTTCTTGGCAGCTTGGTTTCGTACTGATAAAAAGTTGGTCTACTCATCAGGTTGCAACGACCAAACTGCAAAAATTCCACTCTTGCTTTGTACCGATAATACAAAACAAGAACATATCGATTTAGCGAATTATATATCACTAAATCAGAAACCACAGGAAATTCTCACTATGTGTGTGTAACAAGCCAACACATTTAATTAAGAAGAATTTTGTTACACACACATAGTGAGAATTTCCTGTGGTTTCTGATTTAGTGATATATAATTCGCTAAATCGATATGTTCTTGTTTTGTATTATCGGTACAAAGCAAGAGTGGAATTTTTGCAGTTTGGTCGTTGCAACCTGATGAGTAGACCAACTTTTTATCAGTACGAAACCAAGCTGCCAAGAAGCTACCTAAGGGAGTTCTCATTTTTGCAAGGGTTTGTGTTCTTTGTATACACAAGTACGCCCTGGGGTTAAAGGTTTGGGGGAGGGGAGTGCATTTTTTCTACTTTTGTGGTAGAAATATTGTTAATAAATGGCCTCTTTGTTTTCTGCGACTAAAATAGTCGTAAACATTGTATGGGTGTCCATTAAAATAATATTTTGTCCGAAAAGCCGAAAAAATTCTTAAATAAATTAAATTCACGGACGATTAATAAATTCTTCTTAATTAAATGTGTTGGCTTGTTACACACACATAGTGAGAATTTCCTGTGGTTTCTGATTTAGTGATATATAATTCGCTAAATCGATATGTTCTTGTTTTGTATTATCGGTACAAAGCAAGAGTGGAATTTTTGCAGTTTGGTCGTTGCAACCTGATGAGTAGACCAACTTTTTATCAGTACGAAACCAAGCTGCCAAGAAGCTACCTAAGGGAGTTCTCATTTTTGCAAGGGTTTGTGTTCTTTGTATACACAAGTACGCCCTGGGGTTAAAGGTTTGGGGGAGGGGAGTGCATTTTTTCTACTTTTGTGGTAGAAATATTGTTAATAAATGGCCTCTTTGTTTTCTGCGACTAAAATAGTCGTAAACATTGTAACTGGTATAGTTATCTCAGACCGGTGTATAGTGGATTTTGGGCTGTACATTTTGAACTTGGAATAATACCAAACATAAGTCGTTTTTTTTGGGTAACGATCATAATTGGTAAGAACATGTTTTATATGTTGCCAAAATTTTTTTTTTGTTAAATGAGTACTTTCCATATTATAGTTCATTTCATACGTAGCTGCTACAGTGATCTCAGTGGAGCTTAAAACATCTCGTCCTTCAATTGTATAACGGAGGGTTCCGCGTGTGCAGAACGGAATACGCGAGCGGGTCTCGCTTGGGTTTTTTTTTGGTGCTTTTTTTTATTATAAGAAAAATAAAGCACCATAGACTGCGCAATTGGGATTAAAAGCTCATGCCCGATAAGCGACGTGATTAAATTGGAAAAAGTATGCAACGTTTTCATGTGTAACAGTGCGGGTGAACTTGTGCCGTGCGACCGTACGAATTTTGTTCACGGCCTTGAGTGGTCGACCTCGACTGTGTAAAACCCGTTATTGTTGGGTGGTGCTACAAAGTGATTAGTTGAATGTAGTCTATGTGTTACTATTAGAATATATAAATATAATTTTATACAAATCTATTGGAAATTACCAATTAGTGAAATCGTGGTTCAAATAGGAAACTTCCGATTCCTATTTAAGTGTTTAGATTTAAGCCTAGTGATTAAGTTTTAATGGTTTCTGCTCAAGTTATGGTGTAGGGAAATGAAATTTTGTTAATGCAATCATTCCGGAAAGAGCAAAAAGAACGCGATTTGGTATTTACAAATAAATAATTTCAGCTAAACCAAAAACCATCCTGGGAGCGCTCTTCGGATCCAAGTACAAGTGGTAAGCGATATTAATTTTGTTTTTTTTTTTTTTTTTTTTTTTGGTGCAAATATATAATTTTTCTTTGCATGATAACGAGCCAGATTGCTCTTAAAGGAAAACTTGCCCAATAAATACGAATTCGTTAAAATTCTTTTTTTTAAGAACTTTCATTATTAGAATTTTTTTTGGTATAAGGTGTTTATTTTTATTTTGTTTTTAAATATTTAATACGAATGTAATACATAGTCAAAATGGAATAAAAGTTTTTTATTTTTTTTGATGACACAAGATTAAGCTGGCGCTATAACTACTTACTCCCTAATCCCTTCAATTTAGGTACTGTGCGCACGTGTGGTTTGTTGGACCAAAATGAGCTCCGAGACAGAATACCCTACCAGCCGCTTACGCTACCCTAGAAATAAAACGTGCGCGTTTCGTGAGTGGTCCGTAACAAAATGGCGCCCGAGCAGGGACCAATGCATAAAAGTACCGTTTGGTAGAAAACGTTGGTCGAATTTAGTTGTAAAAAAAAAAGCACATTTTCGTTTGGCCATGTGTATTTTTTTTGGACAACGCAATTTAAACCGTTTGGTACATAACAATACACGCGGTATGCAGAAGTAAATTATAATTTTCATTTTTCTTTTTAAATAGATTTTTTATTATGGTTGTCCCAATAAGTCATCCAAGCAGCTTAACTGCTCAACATCAGCTTCTTTAAAACACCGCTTATTAAATCTTTGTAACTAAAATAATATTAAATTTTATTTCTTTAATTGTTATCTTGCATTGCCTTTTATTGCGGTTAGTTGCTAAATGTTAAAATAATTAATTTTGATTTTGAATAGGCTTGTTTATTGATACAGTATCGAATTCTAAGCTGTTGAAACATGACGAGGTCATGAGCTCCGTCTTATATTCGATATCTGGTTTCTACACCGAGATGCTTATTCATTTCTGTATTATATTCCGCAAACGAAAATGGCATTGTATCGGATGAGTAAGACACGTGGTTGAATTCTTGATAGATTGGAATAGGTCGAATACATAGTGATTCTATGGTATTATCTCGATTCTGACTATTTACGACATCTCCCGTGTAATTCACATCAGGTACAATCTTAATTTTCATAGTATATTTAAAGTTATATAGTGCCAAGTTTAATCTTTTAATTGTCATCAAAATAATGCGTATTTGAAATAGTTTTCTAAAAATACTTATTACTAAACAAAATAAATTTTTTTTTGAGATAACGATTTATATATATTTTTTTTGGTGTTGCGATATTTATCCTTAGTAATACATAAATCAGTTTCATAAATATTTCGTCGTTTACTTTATTTAAAATTTGTATATTTTTTTTTTTTTTTTTTTGCTCGAATTGTTTCAAAAAATTATTACTAAAATGAATGCTGAAATATACTTATCAAATTTGTCCGTTGACGAACAGGAAGTCGAGTATGTAGTTAGAGGGCTCACTAGTAGTACTGCTGATTCGAAAACTATGTTAGTCAGTCTCCTAACGTCAGAACACGGCAATAAATTTTTATCACCTAATGAATCTCATATTAAGGCTAAACCGGAACAGGAAATAGAGCTGTGCCGCACAAGATGTGAAGAATGGACTAAGCTGTCCGAAAATCTTACTTCGCCAACACGTGATTTCACGATTCTTGGTCTTTGTAAGACCCACCACTATCGAGATAGAACTCAACGTTTAATTAATGTTCATGGTGATATTGGAAATCTTTTGAACATCCTCAGAGCTTGGCGAAAACTATACAAATGGTACATGAAGTCATGGCAAGAATTTCAAATAAATCAGCAAACTGACGAAGGTAATGCACCTGAAAACTTGCTTGGTACTTCACCGAAGCCATTAATTACAACAACTAGACAACTTACTTCAAGTCAGCAGATATTGTCACCTATCAATAACAAAAATCAAGGTCAGAACTTTAATCCGCCAAATTCCGATGTTCCTTTTGTTGTGAATAATAATTTAAGGCCGCAAGTAGCAGATTTTTTTGCACGTATTGATAACCTACATATTAGTAATCCTTCAGAATCTCACGTATCACGTATATCGAATCCTAAACCGCACAACTTTAACGATTCATTGAATATGCATGATCCAGTTCCACCTCGAAATCTCGAATTTCGTGCTCCTAATATAGGAATCCGAAATTTAACCCATCCGGCTTTTCCACAATATCGTTTGAGTGATTTATATAAAATTAGACAAACCTGGAATCTGTCTTTTGACGGTACCAAATCTATGAGTGTACATGATTTCATTCATCGTTTGGAACAGCTGGCAAAGGACGATGGTCTCCCTGAAGCTATGTTACCTAAAGCATTACACCTATTTTTATCCAAAACAGCCGAAGATTGGTTTTGGGTGTACAAAATGGATCATCCCGATTCTGATTGGATATCCATGAAGAATGCGATGCTTTCCTACTTTAGTAGCTACGACTATGAAGACGAGATTCGTGAGGAAATTTATCGCAGGATACAAGCAAAAGGTGAATCCTTTGCTAACTTCATGTTAAGTGTACAAAAACTGAACACTAGACTGACGGTTCGCTTAACTGAGCGTCAGATCATACACAGGTTGTGCCAAAATATGAATCCCGCGCTAAAAAACGTTACATTGCCACACCAAAGTTCTATTTGTTCTTTAAATGAACTGCGAATATTGTGTCAGAGGTACGAAGCCCTGTGGGATCAAAGTGGTTACGATCCTAGACAATTTCAAAGCATATCTGCAAGACGAACATTTCTAAATGAAATCGAGGTCAATAATGAAATTACTGATGCAATTCCTAGAAATACAGCAGGGAGCCTCTCGAAGTATACTACGTCGTTGCCTACGTTAGCGGTAAATGAAATACGGGGAGATCCAACGATTGAAGCATTTAAGGCCAGAAATAATCAGCCTCGCATTGAATTAAACGGTTCACCAATTTCGATGATATGCTGGAATTGCAAAGATCTAGGACATAAATATCAAGATTGTCGTCAGTCATTTAACAATATATTTTGCTTTGGCTGTGGTGCGCCCAATGTACGAAAGCCGTTTTGTGTAACCTGCCAGAGTCGCTCGTCGGAAAACTATCGTCCGAGTGTGATGATGGCGAGGGCAACACATTCGGTACCGATGACGCATCGAGATCCAAGCGAGCAGATGAGTCGAGCTCCCGCGAAAAATCAATAATACACAATCCTCATAAAATACGCAGAACAATTAAATATTTTAGACAAACACGATCTTTAGTGAAGCACTGCGTTTCCTCTATCATAAAATCTATTTCGTCTAAAGATGCTCGTTTACAAGCACTCGTAACTATAGCTGCTAAACCAATATATGGGCTTTTGGACACAGGGGCATCGGTCAGCGTCTTGGGAAAGAATTCTTTAGAATTTCTTAATTCATCTAATATAAAATACCAAACGCTGAATTCAAATGTCTCAATGGCCGATGGAACCTTAAATAAGATTGTAGGTTATGTAACACTACCGGTGACATTTGGTAATCAAACAAAAGATATTAAGTTTTGTGTCGTTCCAACGTTGAAATCACCTGTGTATTTGGGCATCGATTTCTGGAATAAGTTTGATATGATCCCAAAAATACCCGCTGTAGAAATGTCAGAAATTGCACCGGAAAGCCATACAATTCATATCTTAAATTCTCACGATAATGCTAAATTAAAAGAAATTATTGCTCGGTTCCCGTCGTTTAAAAGTTGTGGTCTGGGCAGAACCAGCAAACATTGTCACGAAATAGAAATTCTTCCCGAATGTAAACCTATAAAACAGCGGTATTATTCCGTTTCGCCTGCTGTACAAAAGGATATCTATGACGAGATTGATAGAATGCTAGAACTAGATGTCATTGAAGTTAGTAAAAGCTCCTGGAGTTCCCCAGTTACTTTAGTAAAAAAGGCTAATGGGAAACGTCGATTGTGCCTAGATGCAAGGAAACTGAATTCTGTCACGGTAAAAGATGCCTACCCGCTCCCAATTATAGACGGACTTATTGGACGATTATCAGAGACGAAGTACATAACAGGACTCGACTTAAAGGACGCATTCTGGCAGATACCGCTTGCGGAATCTGCCAGAGACAAGACCGCTTTTACTGTACCAGGGCGACCGCTCTATCAGTTTAAAGTAATGCCGTTTGGGTTGTGCAATGCACCCCAATCAATGTGCCGTTTGATGCACAAAGTGATACCACACGAACTACATGATAACATATTTGTGTATTTAGACGACCTGTTAATCATCAGCGGCACATTGGAACGGCATCTTGAACTGTTAGAGTTGGTCGCAGACTTGTTACGGACGGCAGGACTGACTATAAACATCGAAAAAAGCAGATTTGTGATGAAAGAGATTAAATATCTCGGATATATTGTCGGAGAAAATGGTCTTAAAACTGATCCTGCAAAAATTGATGCCATAGCTGACTTACCAGTACCAACAAACGTTCGACAGACAAGACGACTGCTTGGGATGGCGGGTTGGTATCGCCGCTTTATAAACAATTATTCAGCAGTTACAGCTCCGATAAGTGATTGCTTGAAGAAGGGCAAATTTCAGTGGACAGAAGAAGCACAAGCGGCGTTTAACCATCTTAAAATATGTCTAACTTCAGCTCCGGTTTTGGTCAACCCATCATATAATGAACCGTTTTTTATAAGATGCGATGCAAGCACGGAAAGTGTAGGTGGTGTTTTGTATCAAAAAGACAAAGAAGACCATGAAAAACCAATAGCTTACATGTCCCAAAAGCTAAACCATGCTCAAAGAAATTATACGATAACAGAGTTGGAGTGTTTAGCGGCAATACTGGCCATAAAGAAGTTCAGGCCTTATGTCGAAGGTCATGAGTTCACACTCATAACGGACCACGCAAGCCTCAAGTGGCTAATGAATCAGCGAGACCTGAGTGGCAGATTAGCTAGATGGAGCCTTAAGCTTCAAGGGTATAAGTTTAGTATTCAACACCAACGGGGAAAAGACAATGTTGTTCCAGATACCTTGTCAAGAATCTATTGTGATTCTTTGGAAGAGTTTGGTAAGTGTGTGTCAACATTGGTAGACCATTTGAATGTAGAATTAGCGGAGTTCGATGATGTTGAGTATACTAAACTACGCGAAAATATTGTAGCAAATCCTAACGATTTCCCAGCTTTTAGAATTCACGAAAGCCGTATTTTTATTCGACTTGAGCCGAAACGAACGGATGATTTATCTGATGTATCGGTATGGAAACTGTGGATTCCAGTTGGAATGCGGCAAACATTAATTAAGGATCATCACGATGACCCAATGTATGCGCATGGAGGCATCACGAAAACTCTCGAGCTCCTAAGGCGTTTATACTATTGGCCAGCGATGGCTAAGGAAGTCAGAGAGTATGTGGCGAAATGCATAGTTTGTAAAACCACTAAGCCTCCAAATCACATAACACGTCCTCCTATGGGGAAACCCTATGTTATTGAAAGACCTTGGCAAAGGATTTATGTCGATCTATTAGGGCCTTATCCCAGGTCTAGTCAAGGAAAAACTGTGATTTTGATAGTGGTTGACCATCTAACAAAATTCGTGCTCCTGAAACCGTTGAGTAAAGGTACGGCGCAACAAATAGTCGAATATTTAAAAAACGAAGTATTTTGCGTTTTTGGAGTGCCTCATACCATTCATTCGGACAACGGTAGTCAGTTTAAGAGTATTGAATATAGAAAGCTCTTAGAAGATTTTGGAATTATCGATTCTAAAACGGCCATATACGCCCCGCAATCCAATGCATCCGAGCGAGTAAACAGATCAATACTATGTGCCATACGTTCTTATATTGGCGAAAAGCACACGTCATGGGACAAGTACTTATTCGAAATTGCCTCTGCTTTGAGAAATGGGATCCATGAAACAATTAAAGGTTCTCCCCACTTTTTATTATTCGGGTATCACAAAATCAACCATGCTCGTGACTACAAGATACTAAAACAAGTTGGTGATATTTCGGATGGGGAGATAATACTTCCATTACCCGCACGGCTCCAACTAATACATGATAGAGCTAAACTGCAGATTGCCCAATCGTTTGAGAAAAGTAGTAGGAGGTATAATTTGAGAAGCCGGCCTATCGACTTCCAGCTTAACCAAAAAGTTTATGTTCGTACTCACCCCCAAAGCGACGCTGTAAGAAGATTTTGCGCCAAGTTAGCACCGCAATTCGTTGAAGGGATTATAAACCGAAAAATAGGAAATGTGAACTATGAGGTTAAGAATAGTTCTGGTAAGATTATGGGTGTATTCCACGCAAAAGACATACGCCTTTAGGAAAAAAAAAAAAAAAAAAAAAAAAAGAATTACACATCTAAAGGAATTGATAGTAGAATAATTTCCACTATTATATCTGTCCATCCCGTTTATCAGCTTCTTCTAGTGTCAGTGATCGCGCCAGAAGAATCTGTGCTGTTACGGGTGATTTATTTGAAAGAAGTTTGCGTATCACTGATTTAATTTTATTTAGAAATGTATGGGTGATTGTGGTAACGTGCTCTTATTTATCATTGTTAATACACAATGAGCTTCATCCCCATACTTGTATTATGCTTCTCCATCAGTTGTTTACTATGACAAACATGCTATGTGTATCAGAATGTAACATTTCTGGTGATTGACTGAGATCGTAAACTCCTATACAAGTAAATATGTATTAATACACTAATTGTTATTATCAATAGAGGGGTAGTCATGATTAAGTGAGAGACAATATTAGGTTCAGCTCGTATCAATCTTTCTCTTACCCGACAGCTTGTCATTTTGTTATAATTTTAGTATTTTAGAGACGTTGGTTTTAGATACATACTGTCCAGTTCGGTATACAGTGTATTTTGTGCAGTACATTTTGTACTTGAAATTAAAAATAATTCTGGTTAAATACCAAACATCGTTCGAATTTTTTTTGTGTCTCTTATAATTGTGTAGACGTAACTGGTATAGTTATCTCAGACCGGTGTATAGTGGATTTTGGGCTGTACATTTTGAACTTGGAATAATACCAAACATAAGTCGTTTTTTTTGGGTAACGATCATAATTGGTAAGAACATGTTTTATATGTTGCCAAAATTTTTTTTTTGTTAAATGAGTACTTTCCATATTATAGTTCATTTCATACGTAGCTGCTACAGTGATCTCAGTGGAGCTTAAAACATCTCGTCCTTCAATTGTATAACGGAGGGTTCCGCGTGTGCAGAACGGAATACGCGAGCGGGTCTCGCTTGGGTTTTTTTTTGGTGCTTTTTTTTATTATAAGAAAAATAAAGCACCATAGACTGCGCAATTGGGATTAAAAGCTCATGCCCGATAAGCGACGTGATTAAATTGGAAAAAGTATGCAACGTTTTCATGTGTAACAGTGCGGGTGAACTTGTGCCGTGCGACCGTACGAATTTTGTTCACGGCCTTGAGTGGTCGACCTCGACTGTGTAAAACCCGTTATTGTTGGGTGGTGCTACAAAGTGATTAGTTGAATGTAGTCTATGTGTTACTATTAGAATATATAAATATAATTTTATACAAATCTATTGGAAATTACCAATTAGTGAAATCGTGGTTCAAATAGGAAACTTCCGATTCCTATTTAAGTGTTTAGATTTAAGCCTAGTGATTAAGTTTTAATGGTTTCTGCTCAAGTTATGGTGTAGGGAAATGAAATTTTGTTAATGCAATCATTCCGGAAAGAGCAAAAAGAACGCGATTTGGTATTTACAAATAAATAATTTCAGCTAAACCAAAAACCATCCTGGGAGCGCTCTTCGGATCCAAGTACAAGTGGTAAGCGATATTAATTTTGTTTTTTTTTTTTTTTTTTTTTTTGGTGCAAATATATAATTTTTCTTTGCATGATAACGAGCCAGATTGCTCTTAAAGGAAAACTTGCCCAATAAATACGAATTCGTTAAAATTCTTTTTTTTAAGAACTTTCATTATTAGAATTTTTTTTGGTATAAGGTGTTTATTTTTTTTTTGTTTTTAAATATTTAATACGAATGTAATACATAGTCAAAATGGAATAAAAGTTTTTTATTTTTTTTGATGACACAAGATTAAGCTGGCGCTATAACTACTTACTCCCTAATCCCTTCAATTTAGGTACTGTGCGCACGTGTGGTTTGTTGGACCAAAATGAGCTCCGAGACAGAATACCCTACCAGCCGCTTACGCTACCCTAGAAATAAAACGTGCGCGTTTCGTGAGTGGTCCGTAACAACACCGCTTGAATTGTAAAGTTGTGGTTATTATATGTATAATGTACCAAAACAACTGCAAACACCTCCACAATCACCTGAGAATAGAATATCTATGGGATTTATTACAACGTAGAATTCGCCAACGAATATGTTGAGGGATGTATTCCAAAAAGAGAGGCCCAAAATCAGTGAGGCGGAAACTTTAAATCTCGTCCGTTCGATGAGTAAAAGATTAAAGAAAGTTCTTCAGAGAAAAAGATACCCTACCAGTTATTAATTTACTTTTTGAAGCTGTTAACCTTTATGTGACTTAATAAAAAAACACCTTTAGCAGACTGGAATGGGTACAATTGTACCCAAAAATAAATTAACCGATAATTTGACTAAATAACTATTTATAAAATTGTTGTACAAAGAGAAAAAAATTATATTTATCCACAAGCAAATCGACACGAAAAAAAGGAATAAAATTCAAGATGGCAGAAAGTTTCAGTCACCTACATAGTTTACTTATAAAAAAAATTAGAGTAAAATATTCTTTTGGGTACAATTGTACCCATTCCTTCACATAAAGGTTAAATAAATAAACTATTTATATACCTTGATTTATTGCACGCAGACTTTTTCCGCCTATCTTTTGTTACTTACTTTTGTTTAGTTAGTTTTTTTCTGTGCTTGTTTTTTGTTTTTTTTAGGTATATTGATATATTTTAAAATAGAATAGGAATATAAAATAAAAGAAATCTATGTGAAAAAGTTACGTTACTTGTTTATTTTTGTGAGAACATATTTTAGAGGCCGAATTGAATTGCTGCCCCATACAAATTAAATATAAAAATGTTAGCAACGCCACTGGATTTTCAATGACAATTAACGATTTTTTTGCTGTTATTTTCTAAAATAGAAAGCAACTTTTTTCGTTTTTGTTTTTAAATCCGAATGTCTTCACTTATTGTTTTGAATGAAATTTAAAATAAATCACCTTTATCACTGAACATATTTAATTATGCATATATATACCATAATTTTTGGACCATAATCGACTTCAATAGAAGTTAAGGTTGTTTGAATACAATTATTCATGTATGTAAAGTAACTTTCATCGGGTTTAAAATCGCTGTTTGTGAAATTGTATTACCTTGACCAATAAACGCATCTGGCGGTAAATATTTCTCTGCCTGCTTCAGAACGTAAAAGTTTTCCAATTGTGTAATTGAAATTTAATGCACTTACAAAACTATTTATCGTTTTGAATTTTGATTTATAGATGGAAAATGTGTAAGAATCCCAACAATCAGTTTCGAACGGATGAGATTATTGATTTGAAAAAATCAGTCTTCTCATCAGGTCGCGACGACTGACGTTGTATTATTTACATTGGAATATTGTTTCTATATATAGAGCAATACCATGTAGTTGTACTACTAGCGAATTACTGCGTAGCGTACGAAATTCGATTCTTTTTTACATTTATCATCTATATTCTACTTTTGCAATTAACTTTTTCGTGTTTACGAATTATATTATATTTTACTTTAGGTTTTCGATAGCAATGGTGTTTGTGATTGTTCCGTATATTGGTCTATTTTCAGTATTCTCGAATTAAATACACAACCGTAGGAAATTACTTCCATTTGCGTCAAACTGTATGACAACGCCTATGATAATCGACACTTACTTATACACAATCAACTCGTTATCGTTGTTTGTCCTGTTAAATTTTATCCAGTTAAATATTAGTAGAAATTTTAGTGAACATTTATGAATACAAAAATCGTTCAACTGCCAAGTTATTATTTTGACGTAACAGAAAAATAGTCTATACGTTTCGTCCCAAAGCAACATATGAAATAAAAATAATTGTACGCATACAAACACAAGTTGCAATTGGTGTCAACAGTTGAGATTTTACGTCTAAACGTAAATTGTGTAATGATGTGATGTAATACATACTCGTGTGGAAAGACTAAATCTGCATATCCATACTACGGTAACTTGAATCAAGTAACTTTTATGGCTTACACCCTTTACGTCCACACACATTTTATTTGCATCCGGTAGCTTTTAAAATTTCAATGTGTTTGTGTAAAAATGCTAACAAAAAAAAATATTTTATTAATCATTTAATTTTATTTATCAACCATTTTTTAATCATTTAATTAAATTTTGTCTAATTTTTTTATTATTCGATTACGAATTTTTAATACAATTAAAATTTTTGTTTTGTGATGTGCACGGCTCCAAACCAAACTCAAACTAAAAAAAAATGCAAAAAAAATGACCCTGAGAATTTTTTTATTTCATTTTCGTTTGTGTTGGTGTGTTGAAATTTTTGAATCAACAAAAATTTTAGTTTAAAAAAGAATCCATGACAAAGCCGGTTTTGTAGGTAAAGGGGGAAAAATTGAAGAAGTTACCGGATTCAAGTTACTCAAGTATGGATATGCACAGTTAGAATTTTTTTACAGTTATCCTGCAATTCGTGTGTGGGCTGGCGTTAGATAAATCTATTCCTCACATTTTGTATTTTTGTAAATATTTATTGTATCGTACTGGAGGTGGTACTAGAATTTTCTACAAATTAATTACTACATATCGGCATTGATGCCACTGAACCCGTTGCGTGTTTTCCAAACAGCAATGCCGCGTCGAGGATATAGATGTAAAAAAATGAATGGTGGTTTCCAATATTTTTATCACAAATTATTATTAATTTATTTTATTTTAATAAATTTTATGTGCTCACTCGTTCATGGTGTTTTTAAGAAGAAATTTTTTATTTTTTACAATTTCTGGTTATCAAAATTGTTTGTCTAGATTTGCATGTTTAAACTTAATTTGCTATAATTAAAAGTACAATTTTTTCTCTTGATTCTTGCTTAATCTAGTACATCATGTATTTTCAAGTTTGGTATCTGTCAAAATTTTAATATAAACAAACCAAAATTTAAGAAAAATATAATTCGTAATGGTAAGTTTATGTCTTTTTGTAAATAATTATACAATGCAAACTTAATATATGATAATCTATCTTATCTTACAGATAATCTATCTTATCTAATTTATCTTACAGGTCAATTCCGAGTATTTTATTACGAGATGAAGATGGTATTTTAATTGTACGAGACAAGTTTACGGTTGCATCTGAATCACATAAGTGTTATATTGTACTTTCTACTGATTCTTCGTGGTTTTATTTCTATTTCTAGGAACTGCTGTGAACAGGCATAGTTCAACCCCCCCAAAAAACTACCTCTAAGGGTTGCAATTCTTCAAAACCAATATTTTTGGTTAAACCATGCTTTTGGCATTTTAGTTAATGTTTCTTTTATCGTAGTGGGGGTGATATGGTAATTTTTACAAACTAGCTACAACATATTGGCACATATCAACCATACCAAAAACTTCCCCTAAGTGGGAGGAAATCTAAATTTTTAAAAACGTTACTTTTTGTCACACCAAGCATTTTGCATTTCTGTGAATTTTTGTTATATAGAATGCTGGAGTGGTACTAGAATTTTTTTACAAATTAATTACCCCAAATGGGAGCAACCGTTTAAAATCATTATATCGTACTTTATATATTATATCGTACTAAATAAATTACAGTTTATTGGAATAGTTCAATTGCCAAAAACGGTCCCTAACAGCTCTCTAAAACAATATTTCTCTGTATAAGTAATATCACTCAAATTGGTATAACCATGAATTTATTATAACAGCCCACACCCACAAAACATCGGTCATACTGTATTGAATTACCTTTCTAATTACCTTTCTAAGTGCATCGAACTTCTTTTCTATGCAAGAAACAGTTGCCACTGAATTTATTACAACAGCCCACACCCACAAAAATCGATCATAATGTATTGAATTACTTTACCTTGCGACTAATAGTTACGTTGTAAAATTTTGAATGTGAAAAATTAAGCTAGGCAAGAAAATAACACAAATACTAGTGTTTTAACAAAATAGTTTTTAGTACATACATATTTAGTTTTGTTAATGTAACAGCAAGTAGTGGATTTTTAAAATCTCGGCCGGAGGCAAAGTGGTCAGCATGCTTGCTCCAGCAACGGGAGGTCCCAGTGGTGAAAAAATTTCTCAGCTGGATTAAGATCAATGAATTAATCACTCATTATCCGAAACGAAAATATGAACATGAAACCGCATTTGAGGCGGCCAAATCCCTTGATGGGATATAGTGCCAGAGAGGAGAGAGAGAGAGAGAGAGAGAGATGCCTAATAAATGAGGTCGAAAACGTATTCTAGACGAACACAAGTTTCTGGTTCCGAATTCGTGAACAGAAATAATAAAGTATTGCCCGATTTAGCAACAAAGTTAAATAATAAAGTTTCGGAAGCTTCTTTATTTGTCATGGTTTACACAAACCGTTATGGTGTAAAAGATCAGCTTGTTGCTGTTGGACGTAAAGAATACGAGTATAATTTTAAAAAAGTGAAGCAGGGAATGGATTTCGATGGTTGTTTTTCCACGACTGAAAACTTCATTAACGAAGATAATACCATTTCAGATACGTCACAAATGAAATATCATTTGATTTCATTATTTTAAAAGAAGGATTTGATAATATTGTTCCAAAAAAAGTTATCAACATTCAAAAGGAGGAAAACGTATTGTAAATTTTCGTAAATAGGTTGTTTTTCGGGCGGGCGTTTACCAAAATTATTTTATAAAAAAGATCTGTGAAGCAACACATATTAAGTGCGGGTTTTTGTTCGAACATTCGTACGTTAGTTTGGATAAAACTATTGCTAATTTTAAAGGTGAGTTATTTTATATATAGTTTATATAGTGAGAATTCCGGTTCATAAATTTGTTGTTTGTAGTTGTATAACCCAGTTAATTCTGTTAGCTCATTGTAAATGCGGTTGGTTGTACTTTGACGCGCGAAATAATGAGGTGTATGCGGTCTACTGACTACAAGGCAGACTGTGTTACAAGCTGGCTACTGCCAACCTGCAGTTATCACTAAGCGCATGCAGAGGCCTTCACGGTGATATTTTGCCGGCTACGTTCTCAGCGAGAAGTGCGAAGGGTCGTGGGGTTTGAGGCATGCATGGCTCCTGGCTTACACCGTGATGATACAGATATTTATAAAAAATGGGAAAAAACGCAAATAATAAAAACCCGATGTTCCGCCGAAATTCGTCGGCCGGAACCTGAGGAACGAACAGCCAAAATCAAAATAAAAAAAATAAAATAATCATAATGGTAGAGAGGTGCCTTGGTGCGCGCATCCGCCCGAATTCAAACGGTGGTAAACACCGGTTTCGAATCCGGATGCGGACACCAAAGGACCGATTACCCTACGCCGACACAGGATGGGAATTCCCCAAGAAACCCACCTTCCCACGAGTAAAAGAAAAGAGAAAGGGAGAGAACAATAGAGAGAAACGAGAACGAGAAAAACGAGAGAGAGAGGGAGAACAATGAGCACCGAGCGCGCGACCTACGACCGTTATTTCGGCGCTCGATTACAAATTATAATTTAAAATTTAATCAGGAAAAAAATTTAAAATATATATAAAAGTCAAAAAAAAATTTAAATAAAATTAGCCAAAAAAAAAAAATACCTTAATTATTTTTCAAAAAAAAATTCCTGTTGCGGCCTTGCGCTGCCACAGGTGATGTGCCACACCCGGACCGTTGCGGTGCCTTTCACCGTTACCAAAAGGCTGCGGCCTTGATGCCGTCGTTGGGCGACTCGCCGCCTTTGCGCTCGAGCGCTTGCCTGGTTGGGCACTGTTATGTTGCAGGGTCTCTCCCCGATATCAATACAATCCCGCGTTGGGCACGAGCTCGCCAAAACCCGTATGTCTAATATATATATTGTTTTCGTTGGGCGACCGTTTTGCCTTAATCGTATTTCGCCTCGATAGGCCGTCACAATTTCCACTAAAATACGCTTGAATGTAATAAGCTGATACCAAAATATTTTGGGTGGGTGAACCACAAGACAATTTCAAGCACACGTTTTTTTTTTTTTAATGAACAATTTTCCAGTTGCCATTTACACGTTGGTGGTTGCCCGTTTGATACGGCACCAAAAAAAAATTAGAACACTCCCACACACGGTAAACATGTGCTATACAACGGTGTAGTAAAAAAAACAAGCCCGCCAGCCAATTTAACAACAAAACAGTAAAAATTCAATTTTTTGGCTTGGCTTCCGAACACCATACAATTTTCCGAAATGAAATATGTAATAAATTTTAATCACTATCAATTACCAAAACACCCAAACAACTTAACGGGAAATGTAACGAAATTGTATCTACTCTGGCACGAAAATCAATAAAATTATCCAGACAATTACACCAATTGAATACTCCCGAAATGAAAAAAATCACATTGTTTTTAAATAAACCACCTTTAATTTATTTTCCAAAAAAAAAAAAATAGTCTTTGAGCGTTACTTCGCTCTCGGTTTTCCAAAAAAAAATATTTTTTGAATGATTTTACACAATACCAATATTTTTCTCAATGTTTTTAAATGACTTTACACAATACCACAAAATTTTTCTCAATTTAATTTAAATGATTCAAAAAAAAACTAATTTCCATCGAATTTAAACTCAGACTTTTTTTTCCATTCCCAACACAAGACCTTTCTCTTTTTCAAAAAAACCAAACTCTACTTTATAAAAATCAAAACTCTAATGCACTAAAAAAAACTCTAACGCCGCACAAACGACGCGCAAAACATTCCAGAAGAATTGTCTTTCTTCTCTGTTTCTCATTTACATCAATTCGCATTGATGTAAACGAGAGGCATATAAGAAAAACATTCTCATGGAATGTTTTGCTTTACACACACACTCGATGCGCATTCGTCTCGCTCTCTCGTCATTCTTCTCACCCCTACGCCACCTCACTATGAGGTACAAAACAAAACATCGCGGGTGCGTTCAGCGCACAATCAACAAACAACTACGAAAGCGAAGACAACAACCGAGGTGAATATAAAATACCAACATTGAGCAATCATAGAAAGTAGAGACACTAACCAGAGGCAAATACAAAACATAAAATCGTGGTTGCGACCGCACAGTCGTAACAACTGTGTAATTCGTTTTGGATCGGGGGTGTGTGGTAAACCATTTTTTCGGTGGACAAATGGCCTAAAACATGAAGGAAATTGATGTAGAAGCTTTTAGGTCAGATCAAGCAAATCAAAACATGAGCGAAAATGATGTTGAAGCACCGACAATTCCATCTGCAGACGTTTTATACAATTTAAAATTGGAAAATTTAAATGTGTTCACATCGACAGCACAGCCCGAGTTGTCAAAAAAATAAATTTAAAAAAAAATAATATTTTTACACGCAGTTGCGTCGGAAGTGTCACATTTCCAAGGAATATGCAACTGGCTGAAAATATGGTGGAGATCAGGAGCACCAGTACCAGGTGCTTCTATCACAGATTGGCCAAAAGAATTATTACACGGCACTACAAATGCGTTTAGAAAATTTGAAACGATAGAAGAATTCGCAGATTCTTTAAACACCGACAATTTCGCTGAATGCAAAATATGTTTGCATATCGACGAAGCCAATAAAAGCTATGTTCATGAGATGTATAGGGACTGTAGTGCAAAATTGGAAGCGAAAATTCTCGTAAAGAAATTATTAATAGTATGTTTATCAAAAACAGATGGAAATCTAGAGAACGGTACACCTACAGCATATTGTGAAGGGGCCAAACATGAGTTTGGGGAAACGGTATTGAGAATGAGGTACTGAACATTATAAACAACAAAAAAGGAGATCAAATAAACGCTTGGTATTATGAGGCGTTTGCTGAGTATATATTGAAAGATATTACATTACTGTGGACTAACATTCTCGCGAGCAATTTGAGATTCGATGTTATCAGACCATCAAGTGCTCCTGTAGAACAACTGTTTCGTATAATTAAAAACAATATTTTTAAAAAAGATGAACTCCCGGTTCGTGTAGATATTTTTGTAAAAAGGCATATTAGCTACCTGCAAGTTAAACTGAAATTTGTTAATGCCAAAATAACGGAAAATCAAAACAAACGTGATTTCGATGCACGATGCTTAACCAGATATAAAATCTGATAACGGAGAATTAAAAGACAGTTATTGTCCTGCATGCAAAATTGATGGTTTTGCGTCTGGAAACCATTCTTGCATTTCCTGTAAAAAAAAGGTTCATGCTCTTGATGGGTGTTCTTTTCCTTACAGCTGTTAACTTTTAAATATGTATATTATTTCATTACAAATTAAGTTGTATAGTTTTTGTAAATTATATATAAAATGGAAATCAATAAAAAAAATTGTCATAGAAAACGTAAGAGTATGAAACTCGAATTGAAAAATTCGAATTGAAACCATTTCTAGTGCTTTACAAAATGTAACTGGAGGAACCTACAGACAACCGCTATTTATATTCCGTTTCTGCTCCGTTACAATTAGCTCTAATCAGAGATCTCCAAATGGCACTATTAGAGCAAGGCAGAATTCGGGCGATTAATTTTGATACAACCGACAGCAACATAAAAATTCCAAAATGTCATAGAGAACACCAACACAAACATAAGCGAATTTTGTATTACGTATATGTTGTAAAAATCAATTGCAATATAATACCGATTGCGGAGTTTATAACATCGCAACATGACGCATACAAATTTTTAATGGACGTCAAAAAAGAAATGGGAAATATTAAAAAACATTCAAAAGGATATTATTTTGTCGTTGATTGGTCTTGGGCCCTCATTATCTCGGTTTGTAGTACAATTGACACCAAGAATATTTCAGAGTACGTTGAATCCAGTTTTAACTTTTTTGAAAAAGGATTACCATTTAAAACACAAATTATGCCAATTTTTATCTGCTGTTCACATTTTGTGAATTTTGTTACAGTCAAAATTAAAACAGAAAATACCTAATATCATGTATATTAGGTATTTTGAACATAGAAATTCTGAGCATAGAAATTTAATTTTAGATTTCTTTTCTGCAATTCTTAGCGCCAAATCTATGGTCTGTGTTGATGAATCTATTCCGTCAGTACTGTAAAATCATGTGCTCGAGAATTACTAAAAGTAGCAAAATACCAAAGAGGAAAAAATTTTTAAACACTATATTAGCTGCGTTTTTTTGAAAATAATCGAGTAGAGTTCGCGATAGCTATTTTTAAATTTGTCCAATTTAAAATTAAAAATTTATTTTTTTTTATATTAAATAATTTAGATTTTATAGAAATTTATGTATAACCAAAAAAATCCATCATAAAAGTTGTATGGTTTTCTTGTAATATCGTTGTTCTGTATAGTTCTGAACTATTCCGTTATTATTTATTTATGTTATTTTTATTTATTTATTTATTTCCTTTAATACAAAAGACAACCATATTAAAATACATATCAGATCATTTATGAGTATACTTAAGAATGATTAACAAACAAATAATAATTATAATAATATAATATAAAATATAATAATAGTTAACGCTAATATTCATATAAGCAAAAACTATATTTGTATTGCATAAAGAGGAAATTAGGAAGTTTTTGTGGCCGACTAAACGATCAATTTTTAGAACTACCTGCTCCTAAATAAAAACTTTAAAATTAAATATATTTGATGAGGGGCGTCAAATATAAAATAAAAATTATGCTAATTAAGATAATTCTTAACAATCAGAAAAAAAATTGTGTAATACATTAATAAACACAATAATAAACTAAATTACTTCATTACTTTGAATAAAAGTTCGGAATCATCCAACTCTATTAACCAAGCGCGCAATGACTTGGCGCAATGACGGATTGGAAAATGCATATAAAAAAAACATAAAACCAAATTTTAAATCATAGTATCTTAGAAATTCATATGGATTTTCATTCAATTAGTAAAGTAAAATTTGTTTTAGATCCGCAATTATTTTATTGCGTTTGTACGGGGAATCATAAAAAACGATTTGCATGGAAATCAATACAAATTTTCTTGGCTACTTTGATTTATAGCAATTGTTTTCCGTTTTATTTATATGCATTTTCCAATCCGCATTCGATCCGTTCCGCGGATTCTATAATCGACGTGATTATTTGGTAGCTTATTAAATGACATAGGGGCACACAAAAAATCGTCTGAATAATTCTTTATTTGAAGCAGGAACCACACAATATTTATTTCTTAACGGAAACAATGATTCTTTAAAATGACGATTTCCACTTCGAATAAAAAATAATTTTAGCACCTTAAAAATGTATAAATTCCTTATTGTTAGAATATTCGCTTTCCTAAATAACGGTTTACTTGGCATCTGTCTTGATGCATTATATAGATTTCGTAAAATAAACTTTTGAGATACATGCAGTCGCTTTGAATTACTATAGTATACTCCTCCCCAACAATTAATTCCATAACTAAGTCGAGATTGAACTTAGGAGTAATACAAATTTTTAAGAAGAATCTGTGGGCATAGTGGCTTTATGGGCCTATTCCACTACAACAGCGTTTTATTTTGCGGAAAACTAGAACGAGATAAAAATATAGATTCTCTCTGTGTCTGAGCGAGACATCAGAATTTTTTTTTTCTGTCATTTTTTGTTATGTTGCCATAATTATAAATAAAAAATATCAAACAAAGTATTTTTTATGGCAACCAAACTGAAAAAATTCCCCCACTCTCAGCAAAGTTTTATTTTTTTGATATTTTTATGGTGAGTAGCTACATAAATATTTTGTGATTGGTGTGTCGACAGGAAAAAATTATTTTTTGTTGGAAAAAAAATTTTGGGCATATAGCTAAATTAAATTAAGCAATCTAACACGAAATTTTAAATAAATTGTAAATTTTATTAAATTCATTAAATTAAAACAAAAGCAAATAAATATATTCAAATGGACAAATTTGGTAAGTTGGAAAAATATAAATAGAAATAAAAAGTGAAATTTGTAAAAGTGCGGTATTTTGTTTTGTTTTAAAATGTGTTGCATTCTGCAACCTAAAATTAAAATTTTATTTTATGTTATTAAAGTAATAAAAATAAATTATAAAAATTAGATATTTTTTGATTGGTAATGTTTTGTTTAGTGAGTAACATAATTTATGTTCCTATTAAAATCTAGGTGACAAGACAGTATTCGTGCTGGAAGACATCCAGCTATAGAGAGAAGCGATATGAGCAGCGAAACTGCGCAAAACTATTTTGCCAGTTTCAATGCAACCGATCCACAAAATAATGCGCAAGGTTATTTAATTAATAAAATATATGATCAAATAATAACTTTATAATAACTACTTTCGTTTATCTAGAAGAATTGAATTTTAACGATTCTTTCACAACCGTGACGTCAACGCCGGTTGGAGATATTGATGTAAATGGTATGTATAATTTTTATAAAAAAAATTTAGATTTTAATTTTCAATAATTTTATTTCAGAATTAATTATTGATGCGGTAAGGATCCGACCAGCATTATGGGACATTCGCGACCCGCAATACAAAAATCGAGCATTGAAAGATGTGGGAGGAAGTGGCAGTAGAATCGAGTAAGTTTAAAGCCGTAGAGTGGAATCAGTTAGATTTTTTAAAATTAATTATAATTCTATGTTTCTATACAGACCAACCAGATGACAGAACGAGTGTTCAGAAAGTTCACAAGATGTGGGACTGCCTGAAAGCAAATTACACCCGATGGCGGAAAAACTGCCCAAGTGGTTCAGCAGGAGGGGGGAAAGAGTACAAATATGCTAAGTTACTATCATTTTTAGACGATACCACAGATCCTAGAAGGTAAATAGAAAATGTAATTGTATTTCTTAAAATTTAAAAATAATTTATTTCTTTTTCGATTAGATCGGTAGATCTGTATATATGTAGTAGCTGAGCAGGCAGCCAGTAACAAACTACAAGCGAGCAAAGTTGGAGTTAAAGCAGCAATATATCGAAATTCAACATAAGAAATTGGCTGCCGCCCCTATTGCTGCTTGTTCCTGTGCAACTGTTCCTGTTCCTGATTTGTTGGATTTGGAGGTTGACGGATTTTGCGTGTTGTTAAAATTACATTTAAAACGGCTGCTTTTAACAACGCGCATCGAAGTTCAGCAGGAGTTGTTAAAGGTTGTTGGCACCGCATTGAACAATCAAGTAATAAGAAAAATTCAATTAATTAATTAAATTGTTATTATCATTATGATTTGTTTGTTTCAGAAAAAAAAATAAACAAAATGCAAAAGAGGATAAGTATTGTTCCAATATATTATTGTACCGCTTTGTTAACGTTTTTTTTTTTAATTTTTTTTACAGAACTACGTTTGGACCTATGAATTAGTTTTTGAATAACGATTTTTTTTTTTGTAATATTTATATTTATTTATTTATTTGTTTACAAAAAATTCGTGAACTTCACACCCCATTTTGAGCATAGAAGCTCATTCGTACAGGATGTAAGGTTCATAATAGCATCTAAAACTTCGTGCAACAAATTTATTTTTTCATATTGTATTATTGATGGTGATGGTTTCAATTATTGAATATTTTAATTATAATTTTCATGGTACTAATTTTGGAGGTTTTTATGCCTAATGGAAGCATGTTTCATATCTATACGTTTTCATATTACTTTCTTTTCCTACGCTTCCATATGGCTTTTCCTCCATTTTTTTTCTATAAATAAATTAAGATAAAATTAAACTCATTCCATTTTTTCACTTATATCATTCCAGCAATGCAAATGGGATTGAATCAGATTTCTTCATATTCTTTTGATTGAGTCGATTGAATACAAAACATTCTTGAAAATTGACGGAACGAAAATACTTTTTTCAGATAATTTAGAGGAAAAGCCTTATGGAAGTATTAAATATCTGTTTAATATCTAGATACATACTTCAATTAGGCATAAAAACCTCAATGTTTAAAATTTATTAAAAACTATAAATAATTAAAATACAAAATTAAAAATATACATGAAATTCAAAAAATGGCTCAAAAATGACCTCAATCATTGATTGCCTGAAAAAAAAATTCAAAAATCTGTAATCGCCAAATAAATAAAACGTAATTCAGGAACAACAATATCTTAAATTTTATTCAGCTGCCACTCTACCTACCCCTCCCCTGAAAAGTAGTCGCTGAATTTTTCTCGCGTCGATTTCGCAATCGTTGAGTTGCGATTCATGGGTTGGAGAGGCATCATCGAATTTGGTTGTTGATTCCAGGAACCTTAAAACGTATAGAAAAATATTTAATTGTTGACTAATGAACATTCTAAATAAAATCTTACCTTGTATTATGTTTCCACCTACTTCACGATTGACGAGATCAGGAGTGATGTATTGAGAATTCTTTTTCCTCAACTAGTTGTGCAGGTAGACACAACTTTGCACAATGTCTTCGATCAGGCTAACATCAGCCACAATCGGGGTTCTAAAGATGCGCCATTGCACACAAAATACCGAAGCAATTCTCTATCATGCGGCGAGCTCTACATAGCCGATAATTAAATATCCGTTGCTTGGTTGTTTTGATAGTGATGTATGGCTTGAGCATGTTTTCATGTAGAGCACAGAATAGACAGTTGGGCTTACATCGCGTGGTTGAGGAATTCTAAATAAATCATTTGTGTTAATGCTAATAAGTCTTATACTAATAATGTTAGGATCCGAAAAAATCTACTTACGGAAGTGTTTTATCATAAAAGCGTCTCCCAAAATTGCGGTCTCTAAAAGCTCCACCATCACTCTGACGACCTGAGACACCAATACTGCACGATACAAAATTGTAATCGTGATCACAAATCGCCATTAGAACTATCGAGTTTGTTTTTTTATAGTTAAAAAACTTCGAATTTTTCGGTGACTGAAAAATATAAAATTAAAAAAAAAAATTCAACTGTTGCAATAATAGTAGCTTACTTGAATAAGAACGTGCCTCCCGTTAATGGCTCCTATACAATTCGGAAAATTCCATCGTTGTTCGAATCCCTCCGCGACCGTTTGTAAATAAGCAGCTGTTATTTCGGGAAATACTTTATTTTTCAACACGGCGGTTATAGATCTCGTCGTCTCGTTTAATATCCTATGTACGCTGGTTTGGGAGCATTTATATGCTAATGATACGCTGCTCTGCGACTCCCCGGTTGCTAGATGTCTATCAGTAAAATAACGAATGAATTTGTTTTAAATTTAAGCGTAACACATTACATAAGTTGTACGTACCTTAATGTAATAGCCAATCTTATAGTAGGGCATATTGGTTCTCGCAATATGGTTTTTTCTTTTTCGATAAATGGCGCAACCATCGTCAATAGTTCATCGAAATGTTGTAAACTCATCCGCGTGTAATTATAAAAAAGTTGTGGGTCCTTTTTAATTTCGTTAAATATGCAATTAATTGCTCCAGTTATATCTCGTTCCAGGTAGTAAGGCCGTACCCAACATTTACGCCTTTTCCTGGGAATAGTTTCTCCACTCTCGTTTTCGCTGCTGCTACTGCTGCTGAATATTATGTTCATGGGATCATCTGAATCCGAATCCATATTTCAAAATTTAATTTATTTTTTGTAACACACAGATAATTTATCTCGACGGTCGTAAAAACCAAATATTTTTGGAAATTTAATTTTTTTTATACGTAGAACTAAATCCGCACTATATTATTTATTTAACCCTAATGTGAGTGACGTGGGTACCAGGGTACCTTTTGCACTTTTCGACGTCTAGTTTTGTATGTTTTACTCCCAATAAAAACTTTAAATTTTATCAGAACTTCTAGTTCAATTGGTATAGATTACGATCATACTTAAAAATGAAAAATATTACAACTTGGACGAACGTGGCAAAAATAAGTTAATCATTCAAATTAAGATATTTTTTCTTCACTCAGATGACGGTTAATTTTACTAAGTTTTTATGTACACACTTCACATCCACGTTCAACTAAAATCTTGCAACGAATAAAAATTTGACATACTCGATTGTGACCAGTTTCTAGGTTATTTTCCCGTTAGAAATTTGTTAATTAAAAATTTAAAAATAATGCTCTCATTGCCCGCTTTCATCTCTGTATTCTGGCATTGTTCCTTTGAACTAGGTAACTAGGCCAAAATAGTTCCTTCGACTACAAAAAAACACCCTACATAGGTGTCACAAAATATTAAAAACACAGGATTTTCAGATAATATTTTATTATATTATATATTTTATTAAATATTTTAAATATTTTATTAAAATTTATCAATAAAATTAATATGTATTTATAAAAATTAAGTTTAATTTGTATATTTAATTTCCATTCCATGCAATTGAATCAGTTAACCATTACATATATTAGAATCGTTTTGTCACAGCTCTTCAAAGCGCGTTATTCCATCATCACAGAAAACAGTAAAACCTAAATCTAATTCCGATATCCTCATATGGCTTGAGTGATAGTAAATTTGTATGCAACACGGGATCCAGTGACGCCAGTTGATGTATACCGATATCCGAATGCTTACCGGTCAATTTCGATAAGATGAACTCGGCCAATGGAAGTTTAAGGAGTAAATTTTCGTACAATGCTTTACCCAATATTCGTTCAAATATCATAATCGATCGAATTTGTTTGACCGATAATGTTGGCCTATCCTCATCTTCGCGGATAACATCTTGCAGTGAAATGAATTTGTCTCTGATTGGTATATCTTGATCGAAATTTACTGGCGGCACAAAATAATTTTATTAATAAATTGTTTCGACCATAAACCAATTTTATTTTCAAATTACAAATCCTTTGAAAAGCATCGAGATTGGAGACGAAAATTCATTTTGGCCACAATGAGAGAAATTAAACCAAAATGTTTTGATGAAAGTTGGCTTGAACGCCAACATACCAAACGAACAATTTTGGTTTACAAAATGTTTACTGTAACTTTACTCTGTAGCTGTAAGGTTTCATTGATAATCGTACCTTAAACGTTCTGTAAGTATTTAGTATACATTTTGGGGAATATTTATCGTGTTTACTGATCATATACCGATATGAATCAATGTAAACAATATGTGTGAATACATATAATTCTGCATAGTTACAGTAAGTAATATGTATGCAACAATTTCGGTTACGGACCTATTACAAATAATTTATAATCTTATGTCTATTTTGCACACTTATATAGGTTTAATTTTGTAAACAAAAGTTGTAAATAAATTTGTATGTATTTATACAAATTTATTTATTTCCCTTAGTAATGAATAATGATAATAAAATTATAAAAATGACAACAATAAACAATTTTTTTTTTACTATGTATGTAATATTTTCTGAAATCAAAAATATTAAACTTAACTATTTTCGCATATTATGATGTTGAAATTTACAAACGAATACCATTTTTTCTGGTAAAATAGCTTGAAAAGAGGAATGCGCCATAAAAATAATGAATTATATTAAATTTTTAATTATTTATGAAATTTTTTTTTTTGTTTACATTTTAAATTAGAGAGATACTACCGATCTAAAATTTGATTTAACATTATAATAACATAATTTTATGTAATATCCAGTATATCAGAAATCATAAAAACAAATAAATTTGAGAAACTATTAAAAAATTATTTCGGTTTAAAACTTTGCCTCATAAAAATATTTCCATTGCGGATCCAAACATATTTAAATTTGAGCTATAGTTTCAAATTTTTTGCATCGTAAAACAACTTCCGCTTGCTACTGCTTAGACTTTCGTTGATGCAAATCTTGCTCCCGATCGGCAAACCAGCTTTCGTGACATCAAATTTTTGCTTCGTTATCGCATACATAGTATTCTGTTTCACTGTTCACCTTGTAAATTTTATGTAAACCGGCGGACAAGTTTGTGCCGCAGATGATTTATTTTTATTCATTTTTCGGTAACAATAATCAATATCAGCCTTGTCGACAGTATAATCAATGTCCTTTTTGAGAATATTGATTACAAAATCCTCAGTATTTTCATTTTGGAATATTGGAATTTCATGAACCTCTATTGCATTTTGTTGAGCAATTTGCTCTAAGTGATCAATTTTTAACTCCAAATAACATACTTTATTCTTTAAAGTTCAATTTTCTGTAATCAGAGTGTCAATCTTGTCCACCGAGTGCCTCAACCAAACGAGTTTCTTTTCTATATTTGCATTGTGTGCAGAAAATATGGACTCCATTTCACACAAATCCGCACAAATTTTCGAGAATATTACTCTCTATAGGCTTTGATATGGAGTGGCCGGACAATCGTCATTTGTTCTAAACGATTTTAGCTTATCTACACATAAAGAACAATTCCATATTTTTTTTATTAAATTTCATATAGTCCATGTCGGATTCCTTCAAATTGGCGCAAACCGAATGAAAACTTTCTTTACAACTACCACAATTGATTGAAATTGTACAATCACATTTGATTCGAATGTTACAATCTGAACAAGACATTGTTGTTTTTGTAATGAGTTATGATGATTAATTAAAAAGTACGTTTTTAATTTTTATGGGATATTACAGTTACTACTATGTAAGGTAAATTCTGATATTTGGTTATGTTCTTTGTAAGCACATTTTTCAGTGCACTAAATAATAAATAATTATACAGAACAACGATATTACCAGAAAACCATACAACTTTTATAGCGGTGAACAGTTTTTTCTTTTTCCTTAACCGTCTTCCTAAAATTCTCGATATTAATCGATAATCGATTAATATCGAGATTCGCGAATGTAGATGGCGAAATAGCTATATTCAGCAAAACGAGCAATGCCTCGTAATTTAGCGGCGCGGTGTATAAATAGTTTTGCTACAAGGAGTGCCACGAAGTGAAAAGGATTTTAAGGATTTTGAGCCGCTACACTTTTATGATGGATTTTTTTGGTTATACATAGATTTCTATAAAATCTAAATTATTTAATTTTAAAAAAAATTAAATATTCAATTTTAAATTGGAAAAAATTTGAAAATAGCTATCGCGAACTCTACTCGATTGTTTTCACAAAAACGCAGCTATTAAGAAATGGCCAGAAAATAAGGATAATGCATTTTTTTAAGATTTGAAAGTAATTCGCAATTAAAAAATATTTTTCGTACATTATACTATGGGATAATTTTTTCTCAGTCAGATTTGATGTAAAAGGTAACATAACCAATGCTGTAATTGTGAATTGCGTTCGCGTAGCAAAAAAATCACTATTGAAAAAATAAAAAGGTGAAAATTGGTCAGACCAACCATAGTATGGTAAATGAAGAGAAATGGGCCAGACCAACTAATGGTTCTACAAAGCATTTTGGTAAAAATATGTGGACTCGATATGAAAACAAAAAATTTCTTGCGACTAAAGCAGAAAATCAAGGTACTTTTAAAGGTTTTGATGTGCAAAAACCTGTAGTAGTTTTTGCACATCAAAACCAATATACTGTTTGTAGTTTTTAAATAGATAAATTGCAAAAATAAGGTTAATATAATAACTACATTGAATGCAGAGTGTCAATCACGTTACTTGCCATTTTATGTGTTTTCAGTCAGTAAAAATACTATTGCTTGTTCAAACTGTGGAGCGAATTTGAAAATTGATAAAATCGTTAGTAATTATGGTTAAGCAATAGCAGTCGTTCAGTCATATAACAACGAGAATTACAACATCAAAATTTGTGAGATTGAAAATACCATCAAATAGAACAACGAAGATTATTTGTTAAAAGCCTTAGTAAATTACAATAATACAATAAAGCACTATAATGCCTTTGTCAAAAGACCCAATAATAATTGGGAAATATATGATCAAATTTTTGTCAATCCTGAGATTTTATTTTATTGCAAAAATTAAACGCTAACGATTCCAATATGCTAAGTACAATTTAGTTAGCTTACCTTTGAATTACTAACTGAATTTTACAATTACAGTCTGTGTTACAAGTTTATTTTAAAATTATTAGAAAAAAAAAATAAAAAAGCCAAAAAAACTGGGGAGCCAAATCCGCGAATAATATCTCCTCGTGGTGCTCCCTGGGTAACTCCAAATGGATCAGGCACTATAATGTACAACAAAATCTCAAAGCAAGTGTTGTCAAGAAACGAAGTGTATATATTAAATCTACAAATGTAAGCTTACATTAAGTTAAATATCGAAATTCTTATCGAAAATTACTTAAATACATTGCAAACATGTAAATTATTCATAAAATAAAAGTAAATCGTTCGTTTATTTATCGAAACTTTTCCGTTAATACCATTATTATCAATAAAGAAATATTTACTTTAATTTTATGAATTACTTATATTTATTCAACACACTTTTAAAAATTACTTAAATGAATTTTAGTATTAAACACGAAGATACGCTTACATTATTTTAATGAAAAGAAAATAATTGCTTTAAGGAATAGGTTTGTTATATTTAATACATAATTTTATTCGCGTAAATAAGAAAAACATTTAATTTTTCTTTTATTTATTTTGTTTTATTTAATTAAATTTTAGCAAAATTCGATTAAACGTAACAATTAGATAACTTATAAACTAGAAATTCTAATATTAATAAGGAGTTTTTCGTCTAATATTATCATATAATGTTTTATATTATATGACTATGAATAGTTGGATACATAGAAACATACTTAATATTACCTATGTATAATCTTATCTTAATTAAATTCCCTCTGAAATTTGGCAACACTAATTTCTCAAAAATAGATTAGGTTTCAGTGGTTGCTATTGCACGCTTAGGCAAATTTCAGCCCATTGTGGTGATACTACTCATTCATGCCACATCATTAATCCATTCACCTACTCACACAACCCCACTAACATTTTGCCTTATAAATTGTATTTTAAAAATATTTTTGAGCCCTAGAATAACATTCTCCAAGAATGTTTAAAACTGAATACTTATTAGCTTCTGGTCAAAGAAATGTCGATTTATAAACTATATTATATTCTTACATGGCATGTTTACACCTTGACAGATTCTGTTGTAAGGCTATTTCTTACACCTCACTTAGTATACTCTTATTGTTTTTAAAGGAAAAGTTTTCTTAGCCAAGACATATTTAGTCTTACAATGCTCTTATTTTCTTTCTTTATAAGTGTTATGTAGGATTTCTCTTGAACAAGAGTTTTGTAAGATTAAAACATAAATAAATCTTTCTAGAGAACGCTATATAAGATTCCATATTGTTTAAATTCTTTCACAAGAGCCTTTAAAGTGGGTTTCTTTTAGAAAATATGACATTTATTTGAGTACCGCAGAAAACAAAAGTTAGTGATCGACGTAACTCTAAAACTAGTTAATGTTAAAAATTGAGTGTTATGGCGAGTTTTTTCCAACCAAAAAGTAGATCAAGTTTTGACAATTGCCAAAGAACGTAAAATTTCTTGTTGTTGTTTTTGTTGTCAGTGTGTAGGTAATAGCGCGTAAGCGACCGTCTTTTGTTGTTTGTTTTTTATGCATATTTTGTTTAAACACACTTGTGCAACACAGACAACGTGTTTCTTGAAAAAAAAAATATGGCATAAACAAGTTTATATATAATAATTAATAATAAATATACGGTTATTAATTTGTGTAATATATTAATTTACACAAAACGCATTTGGAAACAGCAAAAAAATACTTAAATATCAAATTATAAAAATTGCGCACTAATAATATTTGGTGGTGGTAGTGTCGATCAAATCGAAAAAAGATCAAATCTATCAAAAAATATAGATTTGATCTAGATCAAGTCTCTGTCATTTTTGTGTTGGATAGAACGTAAAAAAATCAAATCTTTTTGTTGGAAAGAACGTCACGTTAGATATACAGTCATACCCCATACAACGTCCCCTCGCATAACGTTGTTCCGTTTGTAACGTCGTTAATAAAATGCGAACAAACCTCGTTGAACGTCGTTGTGTTTCGTAATAACGTCGTTCTTTTTCTAGTACATTACTGTATTCGCATTGTGTATGTATAATATTTTGAATGGAAAAAAAACAAAAATAAATAAGCGAAAAACATATGTACGTAAAAAGCAAACGACATTGAAGTTTTTTCGTCTATTCCTTTGTATTCATAAATGTACATAAATCCATACATCCATAGAAAATTTACAGTTCTTTTATGGATTTCTTTTTAGAAGGTATGTGTGTACAACATTTGTTGTATTTTTGAAAACTAAAACTGATAATTTGTTTTTATTATTTGTAAATTAACATATGCACTGACTGTAAGTATTTCTCAATGATTTTTAGTCTAATGTTACTGTTTTACTAATTTAGTGTGAATGTAGATATGTATTTAGATAACTAGGATCAATGGCTTCAATCAATAAAAGAAAAACTGCTTCGGCAAATATCCCTTCAAAAAGAAATAGTAAACACCTTACTTTGCAAGTCAAATTGGATATCATCAAAAGGGCCGAAAGTGGTGAACGGGCATCTGATATAGCTAATTATCTTTCAGTTCCACCTACAACAATAAGGACAATTCTCAAAAACAAAGAAAAATATCAAAAATATGTGATGGATGCAATCCCGATGGAGTTTAAAGGTAATAAACCAAGAAGTAACATAATTGTTAAACTGGAAAAATTATTGATAATGTGGATCGAAGATCAAACCCACCGTCGTATGCCTTTGCTAGTCGTGGTTGGTTCGACCGCTTTAAGAAACGATCAGGAATCCATAATGTAAAATTGATGGGAGAAGCAGCAAGTGCCGATACAGAAGCAGCGACTGAATTTTTGCACAAATTTAAAGCAATTGTAGAAGATGGTGGTTATACAGCTCAACAAGTGTTCAATGTGGATGAGACGGGCTTATTTTGGAAAAAGATGCCGTCGAAATCATTTATTTCCGAAGCTGAAAAATCGATGCCAGGACATAAAGCGGCTAAGGACTGACTTACGTTATTATTGGGTGGTAACGCAGCAGGAGACTTTAAATTAAAAACAATGTTGGTTCACAGATCTGCGAATCCCAGCGCGCTCAAAAATAAAACCTAAATTGCCGGTGCTATGGAAGGCGAATAAGAAGGCCTAGATGACAAAATCCTTGTTTCAGGAATGGTTCAAAGAATATTTCGTGCCAGCGGTCACCAAATATTGCAATGATAATAACTTATCCAATAAGGCATTGTTAATATTGGATAATGCACCTGGACATCCACATGATTTAGAATCATTATCGAATGGAAATATTCAAGTCGTATTTCTCCCTCCAAACACAACGTCGTTGTTGCAGCCAATGGACCAAATACCAATAGCAATGTTTAAACATTACTTCTTAAAACGCACATTTTCCCGTGCACTGACTGTAACAGAAGGTGTTACCGAATTGTCAATTGTTCAGTTTTGGAAAGAACATAACATATTAAACGCTATTGAAATTATTGATCTGGCATGGAAAGACGTATCACCAAACTGCTTGAATGGATGTTGGAAGAAGTTGTGGATCGAATGCATAAAAGGTTATGATGAAACAGAAGAAACTACTCCGACAATTCAATAATGCATTATGACAATGGGGAAACAGCTAGGCTTTGTAGATCTAAACACAAGCGATATTCAAGACTTGATTGCCTCGCATGATAATAAAATAACAAATGAAGAATTAGTTGCTATGGAACAAGAGATCCCAGACGACGAGCACGAGAATGATGTATCGAACGAGGTGGTGCAAACCGAAATAAGCTCTGAAAAATTTAAAGAAGCATTAGATCATTTGGATAAAGCTAAAGAAATTTGTTCAGAGTACGACGTTAACGTAGAGCGAGAAAACATCGCCAATCGTGGAATCAAAAAAGCTATCATTTGCTATAGAGAGCTGTACAAACAATTAAAAAGAACTGCAATTCAAGTCACACTAGACAGATTTTTTCAACTATCAAAAAATTAAGTCAGTGCAACAAGCTAGCGTTGGTTCACCCAAATTAGTGCCACCAGATAAAAAACAACTTACACTACATAAATATTTTTCAGCTGGCGAAAAGGAAAATAATGTTAGTGTGGACTCTTCTGAATCGGATTAGGAACTGCATGTTATTAATGTAAAAACTTTTAATCAAGTTTATATGGATTTATTTACATAAGTATTATGTATTTTGTGATATGTACATATTTTATAATTTTTTTTTTAATTTTATTTGATATGGTAAATACATTTACCTACTGGAATATTATTATTTTATTTAATTTCAACTGAATTAATAACTTTGGTGTGAAATTTTTTACAGTATATGGCAATGAATTTGATTCAAAATATATTTTTGATTGTTTTGTCAAAAAAATCGTTTTATTTATTGTATTACTATGGAATCAAATAATCTTGCAAAAAAATAAAATGCAGCAGCCAGTTACATCTACTGTTACTACTGTTAACCATTGCAATAAATTGTCTTTTAGTACTGACTTATCAAATAATCTGGAATCAAATGCAGAAAACTCGTTGGATGCAATCCCAGAAAATGTAACTGGTTCTCAACATTTTCTGATCCTTCTGAAAATGATTCAGATGAAGCACAATAGTCTAAAAACGGGCAAATTGTTCAAAAATTAAAAAATTGGTCATCTACTTTTAATGTTAAGCAAACTGCCGTTGAAAGAATTACTAAATTTTTAATTTCATGGAACCGGGATTATTGCCAGCTGATCAAAGAACATTATTGGAAACTCGAAAAGTAATAGTAGTAAAGAAAAGAGGTAACTCGTTTTAATAAATATTTATGTAAAGTTTTTAATTATTTTTTTTTTTGTTGTTGTGGTTTTTTGGCGTAAAAGGTGAACGTAGAAAATTTTGGCATCAAGGCCTATTTACTTGCCTACAACAAGCATTGTCAAGGACAAATGAGCAAACAATTTATCTATTAAATAAAAATATTGATGGTTTGCCAATAACCAACAGTTCCAAAGAAGAATTTTGGCCTATCCTTTGTAATATTTACGAGCTACCAAATAGTAAACCAATGGTTCTTGGAATATATCATGGAGTTGGAAAACCAAACCTGGATGAATACTTAAATCAGTTTGTGGAAGAACTTAAAATAGGTATGAGAGATGGAATATATTTAAATGGACATTTATGTCATCTGAAAGTTCGAGCTTTTATATGCGATTCCCCAGCAAGAGCATTTATCAAGGGTATTAGCATATACAATTTAAACTATTTGAGTACTTAATTCTTAAATTGGTTATAGGTACTGCAAATTATAATAGCCAAAATGGTTGTTTAAAATGTATAACTGTTGGCGAATACTCGTATGAATCTCGCACCGTATACTTTTTATAGTTATTATTTCTAGACTAATGAACTTCCCCATAAGCGCACATCGCCTTTAGAGCAGCTTGAAATTAATATGGTAGAAGACTTTCCAGTTTCCGATTCGCTACATTTATTAGATCTTGGTATTAAGAAAATGTTTATACTCGTATAATTGAATATAGAGCAATATAATAATTTTGATATTATGAATTTATATAATTTTAGATTACTTTTTGGTTGGAGAGACGGAACTTTTAATAAAAGAGGCAAATGGAGTGCAAAATATGTATTAAACATTTCTATTAATCTTTCCAAATGCACTTTACCACGAGAAATTCATCGTTCCGTGAGATCACTAGAACAGAGTTCCGTTCTTTTTTGTATTATATTGGTACTGTTAAACAAAGCATTATTTATGGGATTGGCTTTATAACTTTTTTAGATTTTTACTACAAGTATAGTTTTTCTCAAAAAATTATTCACCAGTGGATATGTGGATACATTTTCTACAGCTGTTTTGTGCAATCACAATTTGTTCTTCTACACATCGAATTTTTGACCAGCAATGTACATAATTTATTACATCTCGTAGATGAAGTGCAAAAATTCGGTGTATTGTCAACTTTTAATGCATACCCATTTGAAAATATGTTATACCAAATAAAATTACTACTACGACAGGGTAACTGCCCGTCAGGGTAACTGCCAATATAAACTGGATATAATTTTGAGAAATAAAGAAAATTTTCCAATTTTGAAAGCTCCTACAAATAATCGAAGTGATTATTCAAAACTTCACATATCCGATTCGTTTTTATTGAGTACGGATTTTGCAAACAGATGGTTTTTAACAAAGAAAAATGAACTAATTCAGTTCAATAATGCATTTAAGGGAAATGATGAAATATTTTACATATCTGGTCAAAAAATGCAGAATCTCGATTCATTTTTCAAAAAACCATTTAAATCCTCTTTTGTTAATATATTTGAATGTTGTTTATACGTTGTGGATGCAGAAAGGAAAATCTATCAATTATCAGACATTAAATCCAAAATGGTAGCTATTGTATATGATGAGATTACAACTGTATTTGTACTAAAACTGTATTTTGTATTAAAATACATACTTTACTTTGAAAGGATCTTATATTCTATAAAGATTTTTTATTGAATTAAAAAATAATCAAATTCATTTTTCAAAAACAAAGGAAAAATCATTCCTTCTAGAAACGTTCTAGTGTTACATTTTCTAGTGTTAAGTTGTGGTGTTATCAAAAAAAAAAAAAAAGTGTTTTATCGTCTATCGGAAAATTTAATTAACTATTTTATTAATTGGTGCGTTATTTGTTTATAAATATTATTGTGTTTCATTAGTTAGAATAAAAACAGTAAAATAAAAACACAATTTTTGCGAGGATAAACCCCATTTTACAAACTCCAGAGGATGCGAGGAAAAGGAAAAACAAACTAAAATCAAAATTCACTTTATAAAAAACAAAACTTCATTTAATGTGCAATGAGCCGGACCTTTTAATGTATGACATTAAATCTGCGATCCAAAACATTAATTTAAATTAAGATGTTTCTCCTAAAATTTCTTCAAATTAACATAAGAAGTCTTAAAAGCAATTTTAATTTGTTGGACCTTTTCATAAACAATAATAATATTGACATCGTAATGTTGTAAATGAAACTTGACTGAATGATAACCACAACATACATTTTAAAAATTATAATTTAATCTCTAAAAACAGAGATGATGGTTATGGCGGGGTAGCTTTCTTATTTAATAAAAAATATGCAGTTAATAGATTGGATATCATTTTTAACTTACTTCATATCGAATTAATTCATGTTTCTTTTACATTTAATAATAAATTTTTTAATTTAATAAACTTCTATAATCCTCCAAATAATAATAACCACGATATAATTGATTTCAAAAATATATTACAACATTATAATAATTTATCTAATACCATAATTTGTGGGGATATTAATGCTCACCATAACATGTAGGATTCTTCATCTAAAGAAAATAGGAAAGGGAAAATCTTTGCTGAATTAATTAATAATAGTAGTTTTCACATCCTAAACAATGGAGAACCAACAAGAATAAATTTTAATAACCATTCGAAATCAGCAATAGATATCACTTTGTGTTCTAATGATATTTTTAATAATCTATCTTGGTCGGTTAAGGATAATTTAATTGGCTCTGATCACCTTCCCATTTCAATCAATTTTGAAGAGGATGGTTTTTTAAAAATTAATCGTGTAAATTGTAGGAAAGTCATAGAAAATACAAATAAAATTTCAAACATCAATAAAGACAATAATATTGAATCCATTTTAAATAACATTATTTTTGAAAATACTAAGCAAGTTAACATTAATAAAAAAATCGCCCTAAGCCTTGGTGGAATCCCTATCTTAGTAAACTTTGGAAAATCAAATTTGAAAAACAAAAAATCTATAATAAATATAAAAATCTTTTCACTGCAAACGAACTTTTAAAATCCATAGCAATTTTAAAAAGAGAAATTATTAAAGCCAAACTCATGGAAAAACTTAATTGACAGTTTTAACTTTAACATCAATAGTAAATATCTATGGCGTAAAATTAATCAAATAAGAAATAAAAGAACTTTTTATGTTAATTTGTTAGAAAATTATGATATGGCAAAAAAGTTTATTAATGATAATTTTCCTCAATCTTTTGAAGACATTAAATTACCGGTCAAAATGGTAAATACAAATAATATTAATAAATTCAATAAAGATGTATTAATGCAAATTTTTAAAAATAAATCAAATACCGCTCCTGGTTCCAATAATTTATCTATCAGAATATTGAGTGAAATTATCATGAATAATCCCAAAGTGTTGAATCATTTAATTAATTATTTAAATAATATCTATAATAATAATATCTACCCTTCTAATTGGAACACAACAAAAATCATTGCTATTAAAAAACCTAATAAAAAGGATTTCGATACGGATAGTTTCAGACCGATATGTCTGCAAAACTGAATTCCAAAAATTTTTGATAAAATATTACTAATGGACCTAATTCACCATTTGGATAAAAATGAGATTCTACCGCAAAATTCATATGGATTTCGTAAAGGATATAGCATTATGGACTACTTTGTAAATATATTCTCTGAAATTGTAGAAGGGAAAAAGAGACACAAAAACATGATCCTGATTGTTACTGATATTAAAAAAGCTTTTGACAATGTAAATGAAACATCCTCATAAATAATTTAATTAATATCAATACTCCAAATAATATAATAAACTGGATATATCAATCTTTAACTAACAGAACTATTATATTTAATAATGGAGTTAATACAACAACTCAGAATACAAAAAAGGATATTCCTCAAGGATCATGTTTAAGTCCTATTTTATTTAATATCTATACATCTAATTTACATTCCCTACAAAACGAAAATATATCTATATATCAATTTGCTGATGATTTAGCCATTCTGGTGAAAAACAATAGTGAAAAATTAACATTCAAAAACTGTAATTTACTCTTAAAAAAACTAACTAATGAACTAGCTAACATTAATTTAAATATTAATCTTACAAAAACCAATTACATGAGATTTTTTAAAAATAAAATATCTACCAATGAAATTAAATTAAATAACACCATTTAAACGAAGTTAAAAATATTAAATTATTGGGAATTTCCTTTAATAATAAATTATCTTTATTAACACACTACAAAGAAATGGAGATAGAAATAACTCTTTACCAGCAGAATTGGACAACAAAAAAAATTCATTAAAATTTATTATCAAAAATATCTACAAAAATAACAACATATATGAAAAAATTAAAAATAATAATAGCTTATCTAAATTTAGCGTTCTATATACTGAATACAATTTTTTGCATAATATAACTCAAATTAAAGAAAAAAATAATAAGATTGATAATTTACTGATCAATAATTATTTTTTCGATAATACTAAGATTATGAATAATTTCCAAATAACATCTAATTTTACCCAAATCTCTAATAAATATAAAGAATTCATTCGAATTTTCACGGATGGCTCATTAATATCCGATACCGGTGGGATTGGTATATTTTTTCAAAATATTAATAAGGAGTTTTCAATAGGACTCAAGAATAAAGCATCTATTAAAAATATTGAACTTATTGCAATTAAAATCGCTTTAGAAAAAGCAATTCAGATGAACTGGGAAAAAATTGTTATTTTTACTGATTCTAAAAGTAGTTGTGATTCATTGATGAATTTAAATAATTCAAATAAACCTAAGTTTTACGAGAATGAAATTAATAATATTATAAATAACAACAATAATATATATGTCATTATCCAATGGATCCCAGGTCATTCAGGTATTATTGGTAATGAGAAAGCTGATTTTTTGGCAAAAAGAGCAATTAATAATAACAATGAAATCTTTGATAACTTAATAACCCTGGAAGATTCTTATAAAATAATTGATGACATAATAAAACAGGATTGGATATTAACATATAATAATTGGACATCCAATAAAGAAAAATATAATAAAATTATTAATAATTCTCCACCTGACAGAACTTGGTTTAAAAATGCTAAACTTAATGCTCATGATATAAAATTAATCAATAGACTAAGATCTGGTCATGCTTATAATAAAAAAAAATGAGTGAGTCCATTAGTACTCTCAAGGAGATGTGTAAACATGGCGTGTGTATAGTACGTGGGTACAGTTTACTTTGAAGGAAGAAGGAATGCAATTTTACTAACTAGAGTTTTTCATTTGTTTATTATCGTTAAATTGGTCTATTACTCTTTCGGTATAATCGACGCAATTGGATTTTGGTAGCTAAAATAAGATATATTATATACTGTCGACTCTAACTTTAAAAATTTTCATTGAAAAACTGCACAATATGGTCGTCCCATATCTAGTAGTAAATATATTTCGATCTGAGTTCAAGTGCAAATCGAATTCGTCTCGCAGGAAGTTTATAAGTGGTTCAGCTTGAGGAACAGCAACATTAATATTGAAATCCCCGCCAGTGTTGTGCATTTACGCGTAAAAAATAATTAATTACATTTTTTACGTAAATAATGTAAAAAATTAGTAATTAATGTAAAAAATTGTAATAAATGTAAAAAATGTAATTAATTGCGACATCTACCTGAAAATAATTAGACTAGTAAAAAATTTATTATTTTCTAGTCGATAATACAACCATTACATGCATCCACATCTATTGAAAATTTTAAAATTAATAAATTACAACTGATTATTCTGAGCCTGACATCTGCTAATTAATGGCGCTACTACAATAATTTAAGGTGGAAATTATTACGTAAATATTTATTTGTATCGATAATTTTAATAAATATCAACGTACTTTTCTAACGTTGCATACTGTATGATAAAAAAGCGTAATTCACTTCACGTATAGATCTGAAAATGTAATTCATTTTTTCTCTTCCATAGTTTGTTGAAGTTACTGCTCATTTTTTGATCTCGCACCACTACAAAAGTCAAACAAACGTCAAACTGATGAAATAAAAGCAGAACAACAAAATAATACCGAAAATCGGGTTAAATGCCGTGTTTTACAGAAACAGATACAGTATTACACCACTCGCCAACAATGACACTGGTTTTAGGATTGTTATCGCATTTGTTCAAGTTGGGCATTTGTTATGATGGTTGGGGTTGCTTCCTCGATGTATCCGATCAATAACTTCGAGACATAGTAACAGTATAAGTGAACCGCAAATTGTAGTCGGTGCTGTATTTTAACTTTTACTCTTGCTAAGTAAAAAAGCTACACGGCCTATTCTAATTGTTAAGCAGCGATATTTTTTCATAGCCACATCAAATAATGCAACAACGAAGAAGGCGTCAAATTCATCGGGAAGTGGGAGAGATTTAATAAATTTTGCTCCATTCTGTACAATTACGCCGGTAATCCAACCGCGCAGCCAGCAGTTGTATTAATAACTATAAGTACCAATCGCCGTGCCCGAAGTCCCCCCTATTCCCTAATGCGATACGAAAATGCAAAATTCATATTTGAATTGAATCAGATTCGTACGATTCTTATTTAAAATTGAATAGGAATCTTATACTTTCGTTTTCGTATCGTATTCAGGAATAGGGTCAATCGCATGTCGATCTTACAACAACCCTGCCTTCGGCAGTTTTATTACACGAGATGCATCTCTAACCTCATTTATCGACACTAGCAACATGTGCCTCTGCGGTTGCTATAGAAATCGTTAAGGATATAAATTTGGGACCGGTACCGATCTGTCAACCGTTATCAACCGGTGGTATGACTTGTATCAACCTGAAATTGCGACTAGTATAGTGATTCGACTATATCGACCTTGCGATAGTTCTAACACTGGACTAACTCAAATCTCGATCCTGGGCACAACCACATTCGGAGACTATTATAATATGATTCCGTCTAAAAGTACGACGGTTGGCGAATTTTCAAATGAAGACGAATCTATAGCTAAATCAAGCCTAGGATGGTTACGTATTTTTGCGCAATGTTTTAGTGTCGCAACCTATAAATCGAAGAAGGATGAGCTTTCCAATAAAGTGATACAATCGGCAGCAGATGTGCTGGGATTTTTTAAAGCATGCTGCTCTTTATTAAACGTTACACATTGTTATTCTAATACAACTTAGGAAAATTTAGAGGCGATACTTTTAAAATTGGGACTCCATAATCGTGATCGATCGGTTTGGAACTAATCGAGAATTAACTTTTAAACTGTGCAACGAACCGGTATCCGATTTATTGTATGATTTGTGTATTACCAATCATAATTATACTCGAGATCGTATTCAGGCTATGATCGAATGGCTCAAGAATTTATACAACAAGCGCCTTGAAAATTTACATTAGGTATACAACAAACCCTTATAACGGATATAATATATAACATATTATGTTTAGCTTCGATAAGGACTGCCTACTCAACTAGGTTTGATAACCGATTTATCGAATATGATCACTAAAAATCTATTCGATGCGGTATACCAATGGACGTTGGTGCTAGAAAAGGATGAACCTTTGAAACTCGCAATCTATGCACTGGTGTGCTCGATTTGTTGTATTCGGCCGGAAATGTTGAAAATTGATGTGCTAGCTCATAATTTATCCTCCGATGTTGATGCGTGCATATCAAACGATCCGGACAGTATGACGGATGATGTAAAGCAAGAGGAATCCGACACCGCAGAATGGTAGTCATTTAGTGATACATGACATCGAAATTAACCCTTAATTCGTCAGAGCTGCGTACTATAGCAATGGCGTGCGATTTAGTGCACTGCCAATCTCCATTAGCAGCACAACAATTACTCAAAACTGGATTACCGCAATTACTATATCTCGGCGATTTTAGATTTTATTAGCTATTATTTCGCGCGAACAGAACGAGGCGAATTCCAACGCTGAAAATAATTCAGCAAAATCTGAACAGCTGAAAGTAATTCAGCAAAATCTAACCGATTCGGATAAAGCTTCCGAAAAGCACAAGAATATATATTATACATTAGTTAATGTTAAGATGATCGCAGAAATTTTGGAATCCTTTTCGGAAATATGTTCCAGGATATACTTGAAAACTGTGTCTTGTAAGATTTTCTTGATATGTTTAAGTTTGGTTGTTCTAACGTGAATTAATTTCAGCTTATATAGGTAATGAGCAAACAAATCGTTATGCGCGTTCAGAACTCCTTGACATGGAAGCTGGAATCTGTTTTGAATTAGAGTTAAGTGTTGCTACAGGAGTAACAACTAAAAATAAACGCTTCAAACAGGTGAAAAATCGAATGAAGGCAAAAGATATTATTTCGAAATTCCGAATGAAACTCGACGTCGACGAGCACGACACACATACAATGTCCCAAAATTCGGATGTTTCCAATTAACTGCCCCTGCTTGTCCTGGGGCGATTTTAACGAGTGATACATTGCTCAAATTAACTCTAATAAAATAAATAACCCGAACTCTGAAAAGGAGAAAAGTCCGGCAGTTGGGGAATTGGTTAAAGTAGAACAGAATCACGATATAGGATGTTGATGACTCCTTTACCTATATACCTTGGATGAGGTGCAGGTTGAGATAATAGACCTCGAACAAGGTAATTTACTCGAAAACCAAGTACTTAATAAGGAACTATAGCCAGATCATCGTGCGCCTCTGATACTGCAACACTAGTTACACCAACACTTAGCATCGAAAGTGAAATGTCAGCCGTTTCTACTAGTACATCATCATCATCACGTTTCGGCGTGGCAGACGCTGGTACTTCATCAAGCCGTAAATTGTAGATGTAGTCACCGCTCAAGAAAAAGCAGATATTACCAGCGTTGTGCCGTATTGTCTACATGGCGTAATTAATACATTGTCTACACATGCAGACAATGTATGTCGAAAATTAAAAAACTGACGTCGACAATGTCGAAAATTAATCATAATCATTAGATATTAACAAAATAACAATATTTATTAATGATTCTTTGGTTTTCTTTTTTATTCTTTAAATATAAATAATGCCTAATTAAAAATAATAGTAGCTTTCCAATCCAATTTTGATTCAAAATGTGTTTAGATTTAATTTCAAGCGCTAGATTATGAAAGTTGTAAAGGATGCTTCGTCCAGTTCAGATCACTTTACAGAATGTCTTAATTGCATTTAGAACGGAAGTTATGATGATTTCTGGTGATTTCAAGTAATAACAATATACTCTGTAGGAATAAACGCAAAATTGACTCGTAATAGAAACACCTACATAACTAGATCGGATCGACACGTATGGAAGTTGTAAATAGTTTGAATCTTCTCTGAACATCATATATATAGCAGTTAAATTTCATTAGCATTTATCACATAGGTAAAATAAATTCTAACTTCTTTATATTCAACGATTTCAGATTTTCCGTATACATATAGGTCAATGCTCTATTTATTTCATAATATCCAAATTTAGGTCACAAGGCATCAGCTGATTGAAATAAACATTATTCTATTTTCCATTGTGTATAGTCTCTTTTCTCTGACTAATGGCATGCGCACCAGTTCATCCTTTTCTATTAGAACATTTTTTATATAGCACACACACACACACACACACACACACATATATTAGCTTAAATAGTAAAAACTTCATATAGAAAATAATTTGATTTTTGCAGCATTGTTGTTGTAATCTAGCACGTGCATTTAATAAAAAAAATAAAAACTAGCCGATCTTCTATTTAAAATCTTACGATTCCGATACGATTCGATTTTAATGAAATTAGACATGCACATAAAAACATACATAAATATGTATATAATATTTTATTTCATTAGCGTCGTCTAGCGCATGCGCTTTGTATTTTTGCGTGTGTATGGGATAAAAAAAATAACGTGGGCTTATGTATTGTTATTATTATTTTTTTTTTACATGTTGGCGCGCAAACGACTGCTGCAAAAAATTGTGCATAATATTTTTCTTTTGTTGTTGTTTTGTTTACGAAAACAAAAATAATCAAATGTTTTTGGTTTTGCGTGGTTTACGAATTCCAAATACATACGTGAAGCAAAAATGTTACATATATGCACTATTGTTATTCGAAAGAGGAACATTGTAGAACAGTACTTTTGGCTATATTTTTCATTCGTCATGAAGAAGTTAAGTTTGATGAATTGAAAGTGGCAGCGATGTGCCTTATCTTCAAGAAGGAAGACCGCTTGAAATGTGAACTATCGCACTATCGATATGGGTGGCTCAAGCTGAAGTAAAAATGTTCACGGCGTCTCTATTTATTTATTGCAGAACGTACTTTTTAGCAACAGTATAGATTTGTAGGCCTAGGGCATCGTATCGTAATTTGATTGTGCTTGAGGCATACAGGAAACTCAGGTTGAATTTGTAATGTATTAGTGGACCCTAATGCTTAATAGCCAAACAATCATCAATTTGGTTTATTCCGAATTCAACAACAATTTAACTTGGTATTAAGTATTAAAATTAATACGGGCAATGCTAGTGCATTATCATTGTCATACGGCCAACTTATAACAAACGCCATTCCTTATTTTAATGTACAATAATACTAATGTATGTACTTGTATTATAAAATACATGTACAAACATAAACCAATATAATATTCTACAATTATCTACCAATTATCGACATTCTCGACATATTATACGCCAATTGTCTACATTGTCGACGCCAAAAGCTACAATTCGTTTGCTTGTTTAATATTCCTTCAGTGTTAATTTCAATCAATGACTCAATGTTACTCTTAGTGGTTTGCTTAGCTTTGCCAATTGCATATCCGTAATATCCGCACAAGAAACCCGAAGGTTCGAGCATATAATATAGAGCTCAACTCCTTGAGCCGACCACGATGATGACATAACGGAAGCACCGGTCGAACAGCACTGAATAAACGATCATTCAGCGACGTCGACTAAAGCACGGCCATTGGATATAACCCCGGCAAAAGTCTAATATAAAAAATTAAATTAAATTAATTAAAGCATTGATTAATGCGTGGGATTTGAGCGGAGAATCTGAAACGGCTGACAAACTCACAGAAATTGTCATAGAATCCATAGAATTAGCCCAGGAATTATATAATACGGAAATATATGCAGTTGTATCGAACAATGCAGCAACGATGGTCAAAATGGGTAAGAATCTTAATCACTGTCTATGGCACAGTACATGTCACAGTCATATTGGAAACCTTTTAGTTAAGGATATTATAGATGTGAAGTTAACGGAAAATGTGAATACGGTTTTGAAAGAATTTAAAAATGCTGATTTTGAAAAGACAATTGTTAATAAAGGCGGATCTAAAATGAAACTAGAGTGTGAGACTAGATGGTGCTCTCATCGAAATGCTTATCAAAATTTAATTTCCAATCTGCAATTCATGAAGGAGGTTATGATTAACGAGCACCCGCGAAAAATAAAACCGAATGTATCGAACTTAATTTTTAACGAACAATTTATTGAACAAATTAAAGCAGATATAATCCTTCTAGACCCGATTTGTAAGCTAATTAATTTTTGTCAGAAATCGGATGCTTCACTTGCGGATGCGGTTAACTTGTGGCTGTCGCTTAATTTTGAATCTACATCTCATCAAAGGTCATTACAATATCGTCTCACAATGGCATTGAATGTATTTGCACTAATCGCTTATTATTTACATCCGAGATATGACAATAATAAATTAAATGACGATTACCAGGGTCAAGTTAATTGTTTCTTAATGCAGAAATTGTGTGGTGAAGGATTAGAAGAACTTGATCAGTTTAACAACAAAACCGGAGTTTTCCACATTCTGTTCGGGAAAGATATTGAAAACTCGGGTACATTTTGGAGAACAGCTGCAATCCATTATCCTCTATTGTCGAAAATTGCTTTGAAGGTTCTAAATTTACCAGCTTCATCTGGACAGATAGAAAGAGTTTTCTCCAATTGGGGCATAATACATACTCCAATAAGAAATCGTTTAACATTCGAACGCTCAAAAAAACTGCTCCACATTTATTTCTCGCTGAATAATAAAGAACTGTTGAACTATTGCTCAGTCGATAGTGATCATGACGAAGAAGATGAAAACTGACAATATATTTTTTTTAGCTACCTATGGTCGGAACTGCAAGAGCACCTGAATTAAAACAAATCGAATTATTTGTAACAATTGTTTATTGTATTATAAAAATAAAAATAATATTAAAACAAATAAATGTACCACTTTGAGTTTTAATTTGCAATACAATCACGATGTGCGAGAAGTAAATATTAACGGCGAATCACACAAAATTTGTGTCAGTCATTCCAACAGTTACACCCTTTCTATATAAATTTTCTGGAAACTTTCCTATATTTGGAATGAAGTACCATACCGATTACTGAGTATATTCTCCAGAGCCGTGTCGTTCAATTCAGTCAAGAGGGGTTACCGCCAACTTGGAATTGAATTTTATTTCTGTTCAATACTCAATAACGCAGCATATTGAACTAATAGCACAATAGCACGAAGTAATTTTAAAATGGCACGATACAAGGGAATCGGAATGTGTCGTTATATCGAGAACCGAATCGTTCTGTAGTAAATATAAGAAGATGGCAAATTGGCAATTTAAGTGATTCGTCATTAATTTCAATATAAATAATTTCTTCCATATTCATATTGGACGGAATTTTATCACCCGGATTTAAATGTTTGATATTGCTCGAGCTGAAATGTTCATCTTCACTTTTTTTGTCGCAGAAGTGCATGTTCAACATTCCATGATTGTTGAATGGAGCCTGTTCAAAAACCAGTACCTTTTGCCCAATATACATGACATTTATCGTACGATATTATTTGCTTCCCGGTGCCGTTCGTTGTAGTTTTTAAAGTCGCTGGAAGCTCGTTCTATAATCCGCTCATTTGTGTAGTTTGAGAATGATGTGTGAACACGCTCAAATAATTCAGAACTAGATGTATTGCACCGACTTCAATCACCCACCAGTCTTCTTAATAAGACACCAGTATCCGCCGTCAGCGGTCCGGTGAATAATCCAATAATTATCGAAAAATTTCAAATGGCAGCGTTGAGAGCGACGAGGCTAACGATAAACTATAAATTTCATCTCCAGTAACTCCCAGTACTAAGCACAACAAACATTGTGTCTTAATCTTATCCCGTAGCAGGATATCTGAATACGCAGGCAGTCTCAAAAATAATCCAAATGCTAAGGAATGTGGTGGCCGTGGCACCGAGGTCCTATTTATTGTATTAGGATAAGAATGTGTAACACTAACGTCTAATAAAGAGCAGCATGCTTCAAAAATCCCGGCACATCTGTTGCCGATTGTATCACTTTATTGGAAACCGCTCATCCTTCTTCGATTTATAGGTGGCGTGGCGACACTAAAACATTGTGCCAAAATACGTAACCACCCTAGACTTGATTTAGCTATAGAATCGTCTGCATTCGAAAATTCACCAACCGTTGTACTTTTAGACGGAATTATATTATAATTATTGTCTCCGGATGTGGTTGTGCCCAGAATAGGGATTTTTCAGTCAGTCCAATGTTAGAACTATCGAAAGGTCGATATGGTCGAATCACTATACTAGTCGCAATTTCAGGTAGGGCGAATTTTTATTTGATGCAAGTCATACCAACGTGTTGTATTAAAAAATAGATTTTTACAACATTTTATGTTGATGGTAGATCAACTGGAGAACGTTTGGGTTCAGATTTGGAAGACCTAATATTAATTTTAGGGAATAGATTAGAATTTCAATGTGATGAAAATGATTTGATTGGACTAATTAATGTTGTAATAGGAATTGTGTTTATTCGGTTTTGTGTTTAAGATCGATTTTGCGTGGATTAAATGTTTTATGATTATGTTATATGTTTGATAATTGTTCATGTAAAAAGTGCACCTCAATGGGTGGATTTATTGTTAGTATGAGAAAGATTTGATAAAATATGATTTAACACGAGTTTGTATACTGTGGGGTTACCCACTTCTTCCACAAACCCCCTCGCTTTGCCGTGCGAGGTTAAGAAACCATAAGTTACCAAATCGGTGCCCGGATATTAGTTGTAGAAATACTTACCATTGTTATTCAGCTAGCTGCTCGCTTCCTCGTTCTTGTATTTGAAATAAACTTCCACGATTACTTATAGTTTTTAGTTTTTATTGAATGAAAATTTAGTTGAACTGGTTTTTGTTGAGTTAAAACCTGGACTACGCTAATACCGTCGAGGTTCGTCTAGTGACGAAACCTCTAAGGGTTTACGATCCAGTTTTAACAATTCGCTATGGTTGATAAACTGAACTGAACTGATTTACTTGAACTGATTTAACTGAACAAATTTTGCTTCTTATATACTAAATAATTATTATTATTCTACCAACAATTCATTTTTTGAAAACTCGGCAATTTGATTTAAAAATATTATTTAGGCCGCGTGTAAAATAATATTTGATTTTGAAAAAATTGCATTTTTAAATTAATATGCATATAATAAAATATTGATTTCCCAATTTTCCGATCATCAAAAATCATAGTTCGATAAACGATATTTATTTTGAATACGATAACAAAAATGTATATCACATATGTGTCGTAATAAATATCGAAGTATTATTCATACTTGGTTTTGTTGATGTACAATTAAAATGATGAGTATAGTATAATTATGTTGTATATACTACTTGTTTTGTTGTTGTTGCGCTTTGATACTACATATATGGGAAATGTGTGTATGACGTATGTATATATAACTAATGTTTTGTTTGTTTTTATATTTTTGTGTATCACGCCGATCGCGCTTACTATGCGTTTTTTGTATGAATGATAAAATGTATGTTATATGTATTTTGATATAATATGTGATGTCGTTTAGATTATCGTAACGATCTTGTATGAATCTGTGTTGTATGAATCTTGTATTTGTATGAATGATAAAATGTATGTTATATGTATTTTGATATAATATGTGATGTCGTTTAGATTATCGTAACGATCTTGTATTTGATTTATGATGATTATTTGATTGATGATAGAATTTTTGGAATCAATTCGCGAGATTTGGTAATAAGATAGATGAGGTTGTTGTGAATATCACAACAAACGGTTGATGTGGCTAAGAAGAAATATAGCGGCTTAACAATTAGCATAGGCCGTTTAGCTTTGTTAATAGCAAGAATAAAAGTTAAAATTCAGTATAGTCTACACTTTGCAGTTCACTTATACTGTTATACGTCTCGACGTTATTGATCGAATACATCGAGGACGCAACCATATAACAAATCACGCATTTAATGCGATAACGATTCCAAGAGCCGTGTCATTGTTGGCGACTGGAGTAATACTGTATCTGCAACACACAGAATTTTAACCCGATTTTCTGTATTATTTTGTTGTTCTGCTTTTATTTCGTCAGTTTGAGTTTCAGGTGAGAGAGTTTCAACAGTTGAGACATCACTTGTTGACATTGGCGCAACACTACGACGCGGGAGTGCGGTCTGAACGAGCACCGAAGATGGTTTCAACAGTCCAACAAATAGTGTGTTATCGGAAACAGTTTTTGATTGTCTTGAATTTTGTGAGCATAGCTCTGTCGCAAAGAGACTTCCAAATACATTATTTGAATTGTTTGTCTCGGCCGGATTATCTTCGGGCAGATTGGTCGGTTTGTGAATGACGCAAAATCAGATGATAAAACAGATGACGTGCCCCCTTACAAGTAATGAGGATATATTTGATTATCCATATTCAAAACATAAGCCCATTTGTATATTGAGCTCTCGTTTTAATTCGTTTAGTTTGATGGTTTTGCGGCTGTTAATCAAATTAATAATCTCGATAAGAAATTTCATTAGTGGCGTAAGTTTTATTATTTCATCTGTTATTACCGGGCAATATTTTAGCTAAGAAACAATAAAAATCGAATTAATATTTATCATCTGTTATTATTACATTATTCAAATACTTACTTCAATGAAATAATTCATAGATGTAATTGATTTTGTAATCAATTCGGTCGGTTATAGTGATGACTATGAGTCTGTTGCAGCTATGGAACTAAAACACTAACACAATGCCGCCCGACGACCGACGTATGAGACGAGACTACACCAACGATGCAATCAAAAAATACAGTTTAGTAATATCCGATTCCATAAGCGTTTGCTTGACAATGACAATCAATTGTTGTTGTTGGTCGGTTAATAAGTAATTAGAAATTATTTGTTGCAGCATCTTAATCAACGTGCTTAATTCGAGTTCGTACCGTTGGGGTACCATGTCGGATCTATTCTTGATTTGCGACTGTTCTGAAGACCGTATGGCAGTTTCAGCAAGCGTCGCAAAAATTTTTAGCACATGCTACTTTTTCAATTGTTGAAGCTTCCGTTGCTATAGGCGCTATTGAAGGTAAACCATATTCTGGGAAATCGTTAATATCGCTGCGTGGCAATTCATCTAGGCGATTAATGTATCGAGTGCACATACTCGTACAAGTGGTATTTCGTCTTCGGCTAGCAATAACTAGAAAAACAAAAACAAAACTAATAAATTTGTGAGAGGACATTTAATCAAAGACACTTTTACAATGCACGGTGGGATTCGATCAAAGAATTATATCGGCGGTTCTGAATTCAGCCAACTGCAATAAAATTTATAAACTAAACAACTCGAGCTACAGAAATGGAATCCGCGGATCGAATACATGAAGAAATATGTGTAATCGGCCGGATTATCTTCGGCTTCGGGCAGATTGGTCGGTTTGAGAATGACGCAAAATCAGATGATGCTCTGTCGTGCCCGCTTACAAGTAATGAGGATATATTTGATTATCCATACTCAAAACATAAGCCCATTTGTTGAGCTCTCGTTTTAATTCGTTTAGTCTGTTGGTTTTGCGGCAGTGCTGAATTAGAATGACGTGAATCCAGAATGTCTACTTACAAACACTTTCTATAATACTGATAGCAGCTATCCTGAATCAGTCTTTTCATATTGAAACGTTATCAGCTCTTTAACTTGTCTCTGAGCATCGCAATGCAATACACATACAAAATACAACTTGGAGCAAAATTTCATTTAACTTTTACTTTACGTAATCACATCACATGTCACATCGCATTTAATTTCTAACCAGATAAATAATTCGTGTACTAATTTGCAAATCAGCGTTGCATATCGATTTACATCCACATACGCTGCATTCATATCTGTCCCGGAAAAGAATCGAAGAAGCATTTTCTCAAAATGAACCAATTTTCCCCAAACTAAACAAATTGACAGCCACCAGCCACCACACATACATAAAGAAAGTATATGTGCTACTAGTGCACGCGAAATCAAAAAATGAGCAGAAACTTCAAACTGTGGAAGAGAAAAAATGAATTACATTTTCAGATTTATACGTGAAGTGAATTACGCTTTTTTATCATACAGTATGCAACGTTAGAAAAGTACATTGATATTTATTTAAATTATCGATACAAATAAATATTTACGTAATAATTTCCACCTTAAAATATTGTAGTAGCGCCATTAATTAGCAGATGTCAGGCTCACAAAACAATCTGTTGTAATACATTAGTTTTAAAAAATTTCAATAGATGTATAAGCATGTAATGGTTGTATTATCGACTAGAAAATAATGTATTTTAAATTTTTTACTAATTTAATTTTTTTCAGGTAGATGTCGCAATTAATTACATTTTTTACGTTACGTAACGTAAAAAATTCGCGTAATTAATACAATTATTTACGCGTAAATAATAGCGTATGTAATGTAACGTAATGTATCTGCACAACACTGATCCCCGCTCATAATCACCGGCAAAAGATGATAGTCTCCTTGGAGAATTTTTGAAATTCTTTAGGATATGAGGCAAGGACGAAATGTATGAACTTCATTATGTCTTCGAAAGATTTATTCGGGGAGGTTAATACAACTACAGAAAGCATCTTATTCCCATTGAGAAGCTGAAGTTCAGCCGTATATATATCATCAATGAGTTGTGTTGTTACGCTCATACCAGTTGTTTGTCCAACGATGATTTCTTTATGTGAGGTGACTGTATGGTATGAGTATTCTATTTGAATTTTTATATATTGTTACTCCGGCAGCTCACTCACCGTCTCTCTTGAACTGAACGCAGATCTGGAAAAGCAAGAAAATTGAGCATCCTTGCGTGACTGTGTCAGTTAGGTCGAGGTGATGTGTATGACTGACAGTTCAATGTTAAAAACCAGACGTCATTATTATCTCGTACAAAATTCGCCATTACAACGGGTAAAGCGGATTTGCGGTGAGGCGCGATAGCTAATTTTGAAGAAGACCCATTGAGGTCCCATTTTTACGTCCACGGTAGATGACATGATCATCGATAGCTGACGTGATGAATAGTCCTTCGAGAATCGTTACTCGTGCTAAAGCAATATACACAATTTGTTAACTGTGTCTTTTATCGTAAGAGTATATACTGACTATCTCGTTGTAGGTACCACCGTGTGATGCATGAATTGTGGTGGCACATGAAGGTACGACGCTTTACATTAATTGTTGTTTATGCATAACATTAATTGTTGTTTCGATTAATAGTTGAGCTTTTTCTAGAAATGGGCACCAAACATCGGTCGATATTCGTTTTCTGCGCCCATCCAGCTTCAAGCCACCTGACCTTCTTGCCAACTTGTGAATTTGAACCGAAACCCATCCAGAGTCGTTTGACATTTTTTACTGTCGACGTTTTTATCGTTCTCGTTGTCCTGGTTAGGATGCCTATGCATTCGATATACTTTAGACAGCCCATAGTTCCATTCGCCAGTCCATTTGTTACGTCAATATTGGTTTTGAAAAAGTACGGCAAATTATTTGTGTCCACTATGCTCATTTTATGGATCTTTTGACGGAATTCTACTCCGGCAGCCCACTGACCATCTCTATTGAACTGAAAACAGCATTCAAACGTAGGAATATTAACAAGTTCGTCATTGCGCAGCCAGGTCTCGAAAACCAAATGAATTGAGCATACCTACGTGACTGTGACCTGAGACTCTGGCAGTTCAATGTTAAAAACGAGATGTCATTATAACCCCATTCAGTAGAAGACATGATCATTGATAGCCGACGTGATGAACAGCGCCTAGAGACTCGTCACTCGTGATAAAAGCAATATACAGGAGTTGTTCACTGTGTTTTTAATCGTATGAGTATGCAATTTCGTAATCGTAATTCGTATTTCGTATCGTAATTTTTTTTTTGATTTTTCTGATCGATGCAAATGTCGATGGTTTCTATTTCATTCATTAAATTATTTTTTTCATTTTCCCTACTATTATACATATACATAAAAGCATGCCATGTATAGTAAAAATTGTTTTTGTTGAGTTTCTTGCTTTTTTTTCAAACGAAGTAGGTATACGTCATTTCCGTTCGTTTCATTTACAAGTTTACTCTAATACAAAAAAATTTGGTAGGCGCGCGTAAAGATGTTTACACATCAAAAACTCTTATGTTTAATGGGTTTCGAAGATATATAATCTTTAAGTTCCACAGTTTTATATAACATTATTAATTTAAGATTTTATACTGTAAAAGGTCGTATACAGCTATAAGTGCTAGTTGACCTAAACAAATGAAATAAAAAAAAAAAAAAAAGGAAAAATCTTTTATAAAATTAAAAATTCTTAACTTAGGATTGTAATAAAATGTATTAGATATTTATTTATCTTTAAGATGAAAATTATATCATATATTTGGTAAAAAAAAGTATAAAAAAATATCACTCATATTAAAATTTTAAAATATAAAAACAAATAACTCATAAACTATATTCATTAAAAAAAAAATTAAAAAAGTTGTTGGTTTTTTGAGAAACCTGCAAATTAAATCACATTTTAGATTAGAACGGGTATTAGACCCGTTTATTTTATTTTTTGGGACTTTCACTATTTTCAGTGCTCTGTTTTGGTTTTGTGTTTCTTTTTGATCCTTTTCGGGAGTTCTTCATAGGGTCCTTAGCGCATCTAGGCAGTGCATTTTTCAATATGTTTGAAAAAAATAGTTGTATAGTCTTTAGTGAGTTATAATATATGCGTATTTTTACTTATAATTTAATTAAAACTATATTGTCTTACCTCTACCATAGCATTTCGCAATCGTTGCAAATTTTGGAATTTTTTTTGTGTGCTCTTTCCAGCGCCGCTCCAGGAAAATTTTAATAAAACAATTCTCTTCACAATATGATCTATCAGAGAGTAGCATACCGTTGTGCCATCAATTGGTTTCCGTCCAGCAATATTTGTTAATTTTCTTTTCTGTTATTTAATTTAAATTGTGAGTAAGATTGTAAAAAAATAATGTAACTGTCTAAATTGTTTAATCGAACGAATATGTTTATTAAAACTTACAAAGTCCTGTATTTCAGCATCTGTGCTTAAGCTTCCATCTAAGGCAATCAGTTCATCTCCTGATTCACAGGGCTCTAGTGCTGATGTCGATTGTGGGGCGGTGGTCTGCGATTAAATTAATTGTAAACAATTACATTTTAGTTTAAATTTTATTTTCGAAAGAGCAGAATAAAACAAAATAAAAAAAAATATAGTTATGTATATCCCTTTTTCAACCAAAAAAAAACAAAAAAAATGGCTCAATTGAAGTGCAAACCACACAAATGTGTGAGTAAAAAATCATAGTATGTAATGGCGTTTTTGATAAAAAATTTCGCTTGTTTTGAAGTACAACCAACACAATTGTGAGTATAGTTATACTGTTTTTTTCGGACGAAAATAAGTTTGAAAGGAAAATACAAATATGTAAGTTTGTTGAAAACACAAACAAAAATAAATTTTTGATGGGGTACTTTTGCCGTACCCACACAATTGTGTTAGCGGGCATCAAAAGGGATATACACGGTATATACATTTTAGTTCAAATTTTTTTTCGAGAGAGGAGAATAAAACAAAATAAAAAAATTGTAGTTGTGTATATACACGGATGAGATGTAAAGAGATATGCGAAGAGATTTCTATAATTATTTTTTTTGTAAATTTTGTTACACATATATATGCATTATCTATTACGAGTAGTTGGCCTTGAAAAAAAATACCAGATACAAAAAACCCTGTGTGGAATTATGCAATGTATATTTCGTTTCATGGTACAATATGACTGCGATATAATAAAGATTTTTTTTTTTTTTTTCATTTCATTTATTTAATTAATAAAATTTAGCTATAAATTGCACACATTTTGAGCTTCAAAGCTCATTTGTAATGCTACGTGCAATCTATAAAAAATCCAATAATTATGTCTTTTCCTCTCGTTTTCATGGCGTGATAACTATTGAACATCTTCTTCAAAATATGCGTTGTGTTGTGTTATGTTTTGATTTTATTTTATTTTACGCCCTGGTAGTCTCACTTTAATTTATCCAGCCACCAAGCTTTACCAATATTTTTGCTTAGACGTCGGAATGTAAACCTTCCAACATAAATGGGGTTAATATCCATAGTAAAATATAAAATAGAAAAATTTTAACATTACATATTTCAAAAAATAGAAAAAAAACAAACACCACCGTTTGATACGAAAGTCAAAGCCGACCATGATTTACTATTGCATTTAATATTAGTATAGTTAGGAAGCAAATTTAATTTTTTACAACTACTATTAAACCATATTTGATTATTATTATAAGAAATTCTTACCAACAAACGACCATAAATTACGGCGGGAGTGGCCAAATCTGCCAACTTAATACTTTTTACGCTATTTGCCGTAGGCACTTGGCGAAACACACTTATACTTAATAAACACACTTTATTAAACACTTGTTTTTTATTTCGCAGGATTAGATTTTTGAATATTTTAATTAAAAAATTCGTTCAAAAAGTTTAAAAAATCACTCGATCGATATTGGCCAGACTGGGCGCAATTTTGGAGTTCAACTTTCCATAACCATTTAACTTTAGAAAATCATACAGCTAGCTTGAACAATTTAGACATATTACATATACAACCTAAAGGCAGACGTTTAGATACCTTAGAGTCCTACGAAATCCGAAAATCAATATTTCTTAACCAAAATATCCTTAACGAACAGAGAGAAATTCGTTTCTCACCAATTACAGACCCCGCCTTTTTCTATAATTTGACGAATACGTCGGGTAATTAAATGTACTTCAATATACCTTGAATTTTGTTACTCAGCCGATGACTAATCGCACACCTGCGCTATCAATAGATTAATTTGTATTGCTTATTTTTTGTCCTTTCTTTTATTTATTTTTTGCTTTTTTCTGCTATGTATAACAAACTTTTACTTTTACAAATCAATAGATACTCCTGATGATGACCTAACAAGTCGAAATCGATCGAGTGATTTTTAAAACTTTTTGAACGAATTTTTTAATTAAAATATTCAAAAATCTAATCCTGCGAAATAAAAAACAAGTGTTTAATAAAATGTGTTTATTAAGTTTATGGTTTCAGTTCAAACATTTTAAAAAATATTTAAAACGTTTTCTTAATATTAAGGAAATTTTCTTTAACAATATGAAAACTGGTTTAAGTATTGTGTTTCTTTAATACTACGACAAACTTTTTTTTTCAAAGTAAATTTAGTTTATGATACTATTATCAATAGTTTTCAATTAAACAAAATTCGTCTGTTGTCAGGTTCCAATTGATAACATTGCTTTTAGGCTCCCTGAATTAAAAAGGGCTGACCCCTTAAAATTGACTTAAAATCCGTAGTGAAAGTGAAATAAAAAAAAGCTGATTTTATTAATGCATATCATACATAAGTCATTTTGAAAATGATTCAAGATGTGTGTTTATTAATGACATAAAATGTGTATTTTTTAATTCATTTTGAAAATGAAATAAAATGTGTATTTAAAGCCTAGTACTCAGTTCGATTTCACGTGAAATTTCCATACGATTTTACCAAAGTGAAATTAGAAATGAAAAATTTCATTTCTGTTTTCGTTTTGTAGTACTCAGTTCTCCAACGAAAAAACCAAGTGTGTTCAATACATCAAAGATGGCGCGCATAAACTCTGCAAATTATTTTCATGTGTAAATAATGTCTCGGCACATTATTTTCACGCGAAATTTTGACATTTGTTTGTTTTTGGCAAAAAACAAATTTTTTAATACCACAAATTCATAAATTTTAATTAAAGTCAATTAAATTTAGATTATTTACGTAAAATAAAGAAATTAATTTATGCATGTTTACAAATTTATACGTTAAAATTAAAAATTCTCCAAATAAAATTTCATTTCTATTTCTAATAGATAATAAAATAGATTTTTGGAGACCGCGTTAAAATTTCATTTCACTTTGAACTGAGTACTAAGCTTAAGATCGAAATAAAACGTAAAAATGTATAACAGTAAAAGCCCGTTTATGCTGCATTCAATTAACCGGAACACTCAGTTAACCGGAATTTAATTTTTAGGTTGTTTTTTTCATTTTTCTCTTTATTTTCTCTTTCATATGCATTTTTTTAATTCATTTTGAAATTTGCAATTGTTTTTTGCACATTTTCATTAATGAAAGCATTAGTTAAAAATTTTGAATTAATTTTCATATTACAGTGAAAGTCCAATTATCCGGCATCCAATAACCGGAACACTCAGTTAATCGGAATTTTAACTTTTAGGATTTTTTTTACAAAGGATATTATTTTTTTTTATTATTCAGGGATTCATAGAAAATGTACTTTCCTATACTTTTTTTTGTTTTATGCATTATTCTATTTGAATTGAATGTGTAAAGTCATATATTACATAGTTAGGATAGTAATATTGGATATAAATATATATTATTAAATTTTGGGTACTCGTATGGTTGTACTCTTATACATAATATGTATGTATTTATTACTAAAAAAATTGCAAAAATTCAATGAACTGATGTATAAACAAATTGTTTTTTGTTACATAATTTGAAAATAAATAAACGAGAGTTCTAAAAAGTAACGAAATCAAGCGAAATTCTCGTACAATTTCTAGTTTTATTGAAGCATACAATTATCCGGAATTTTCGATTATCCGGAATGCTCTCATCCCGGAAGCAAAAAAAAATCCTAAAAATTAAAATCCCGGTTAACTGAGTGTTCCGGTTAATTGGATACCGGATAATCGGGCTTTTACTGTAATAAGTAAGTTAAAGCCGTCCCAAATTTTCAACTAATGCTTTCATTAATGAAAATGTGCAAAAAACAATTGAAAATTTCAAAATGAATTAAAAAATGCATATGAAAGAGAAAAAAGCAAAAAGATCCTAAAAATTAAAATTCCAGTTAACTGAGTGTTCTGGTTAATTGGATGCCGGATAATAGGGCTTTTACTGTAATATGAGAACTAAAGCCATTCCAAATTTTCAACTAATGCTTTCATTAGAGAAAATGTGCAAAAAACAATTGCAAATTTCAAAATGAATTAAAAAATCCATCTTTTAATTCATAATTAATACACAAATAATAATTCGCAAATGAAATTCATGTTTTTTTATCTTTCCCTACAATACAACAAAAAACTGTAACAAGAAAAACAAGAAACCATTTTCTGAAAAACATAAAATTCACATGCATTTCTATGTGTATTAAAATAAAAACAAATGTAAATTTTATGTTTATATTATGAAATAAAATATGCCCTTTTTAAGTCATTTTGAAAATGAACTAAAAAATATATTTGTAAAATGACATAAAATATGCCTTTCTTGTGTCATTTTGAAATTGGTGATCATTCGGAGAAATTTATTTTGGTTTCGTTGTATAATGTCTCTATTTGATTTATGTGTAGAACCCCATAGCTGCGCACCATATATCCATATTGGTTTGAAAATAGTCTGGTATACCAGTCTTTTGCAATACAGGTTCAATTTGGAATGATGTCCAATTAACCAGTACCTCATGCCAAACCCTATCAAAGGCCTGGGATACATCCAGAAATACGGCGGGGCAATATTTCTTTTCTTCTAACGCTTGCTCTATTACCGCAGTTATTCGATGGACTTGATCTATTGTGGAGTGGTTATTCCTGAATCTAAATTGAAAATCAGGAACGTTTACCATTGGCTTTAGACGTTTTAGTAGCAGTTTCTCGAACAGCTTTGATAAGGTCGGAAGCAGTGAGATTGGTCTGTATGATGTTAGTATGTGATCAAGATGATTGCTTTACGTGGAAGTTCCTTGAATAGACCCGGTGACATTTCATCAATTCCTGGTGCTTTTTTATGATTAAGATTTTTGTCGGTTTCTTCAGCAGTTTTCATTGGCGTGACCCTTTTAAAGTCCTGATTTGGTTGATAAACAAGTGTTACATCAATGTTGGATTGAATGTCATGGGGTTGGAACACTGCTGCTAGGTGTTTACCAAAGAGTTCCGCTTTTTCTGTGTCTTGTCGAACCCAACTGCCTTGAGCATTCCGTAAAGGTGGTGCTCGTACTACAGGTCGTTTAAATCTTCTGGTTGCTTTCCATAACTAGTGGTCCTTATCCATTTCTGGACCTAGCCCGCTTAAGTAGTTATCGAGGCTATTTTGTTTGAAATTTTTGATTAGCCTATTGACTTTGTTACTTATTCGAGTAAAAGTTGTCTTGTCAGCGGGATTTCTGGTGAGATGCCATATTCTCCTCGCCCTTTAATTCAGGCGTAGCTAGTCTGGCAGCCATTCGAGTGTATTTAATGAAATTGTTTGTTTGTTGTTCCAATTCTTCATTACTTTTAATACTAACTTTTAATTCAACTAGCTCTTCCAATTTAACTCTGAAGATGTCCCAATCCGTGAATCTATTAGTAAGGTTTTGCTTTTTCTGTTTCTTTATTACTATAGCGCTTGCTGACAACACTAGAGGAATGTGGTCAGATGTTAGGTCGTTAATTCCTTCTACTCTAGTGTAACTTAATGGAATACCTTTTATGATGAAGAAATGCAGTAGATCTGGTATTTTTCCTGCATTCGTTGGCCAGTACGTTGGCCCCCCTGGGGACAGAAATTCGCATTTGTTTTCATGAATGTCATTGAACAAGGTGTTTAGTTTCCTAGGAGAAATAAGCCTGGAACCCCAAGCTGTATGTTTTATATTGTAGTCCCGTCCAATAATAAATCTTGGACCGAATTTATTGAAGACGTTATTAAATTGTAACTTCGTTGGTGTATGCCGTGGAGGACAGTACGCTGCTGCAATATTTAGATCTGCGCCATTTAATTGGATTGAACCACCTGTGGCTCTTTCGCTAGGATGGGTTGTCCAGTAGGAATTAAACCCCTCATTCTGATAAAGCTTTTGTTGGAGAAGTGCGTCTTCGGAAATTAGCGCAATATCAATGTTGTTTGTATGGAGAAATATTTCTAGTTCTTGGGCTCGTTGGTTGAGCTTATTAGCGTTCCAAGCTACAATGCGTAGGAACGAGTTAACCATTTGTAAGTATGTTGATTTTTTCGCTTGGTGGATAGATATTGATTTCCAGTTTTGCCACCCTCTCTGCTAAATGACCAAGTGACTGTTGAATTTGGCTAAGCATTTTAAGAATTTCAACGTTATTAAACTCGTTGGTGATTTGCGCATAAGATAATCCAATTGTGGATGGTGTGATTGTTGCTTGTGATTTAGCAACTTTGGTTTGTAATCGCTGCACTGCGCTTGTTTTATTATTCTGTTGACTTTTAATTTTGTTCTGATATACACTGCATCCTTTATAATTTGCAGTATGCCCTTGTTGTTGACAAAGAGCACAAGAAGGCGCGATATCTGGTGTTTTCTTGCATTTTGTCGTGTGATGATTTTCAGCGCATTTAACGCATTTGGTTTGACGATAGCAAAAGCTCTTGGTATGTCCAAGCTGTTGACAATTCGTACATTGTGGAATTCCTCTTGTCTTGTTAGGTGGCTTAATTTTATCTATACAGTAGGCAAGTTTCTTGATATTGTATACTTCTTTATTGTTGTTTTTTTTTAAGTCGATGTAAAATAATGGAAAGTGTTTCCTGACTTTTACACCATCAATTGTGACCATTTTGTATATGTTGGTAATACCTTCGACTTCATGTCCCATTTTTTCTAAGTCTGCTTTAATTTCATCGTGACTAATAGAAGAAGGTAAGCCTCTGATAACCACTCTATATGCCTTTTCACTCTTCAGCTGGTAGGTGTGATATTGGATATTTCCTAGTTGGTTACTATAGATTCATTTTTTAATTCTTCCAGTAATTTTTTGACATTTCTGTAATCATTTTCATTTTGAAAGGTAATTCTAATGTCACTATTTGAGAGCGCCTTAAAATTACTAACTAGTAGTTTTTATTATTTTTTGTCGGAAATGTTCGAAATTGTTGATATTGCTCACATTAATGGGTGGAGGCAGTGGTATTTTTGGGGTTTTCTGTTCAGTGTTACTGCTCACACTTTGTGTATTATTTTTTGGGGGAGTTTTCGTTTTTGTGCGCCTACGTTTCTTAGGATTTCTGTTTTTAGCACTGGAAACTTCTTCCAGTTCTTCCTCATCTGTGAAATAATCCTCTATACTCAGACCATTAAATCTATTATTCTGTTGAGAGACTGGAAATTGGTGCAGCAACCGGTTGGAATTATTTGAATGATGTTGACTGGTTGAAGGCTGGTTGACAGGCAGATTGTTAGCTCGTGCTGAATCCTCAGCTTTACTATTTTTAACCTTTTTAGTGCAGAGTTTTCTCTCTTAGTTCAGAAACTTCATTTCTCAGGTGCGCGATTAGTTTCTCCATTTTCTGAAACTTGGTTAACATATCCTCGCTGTTTATAATGTTTATTGGTGCACTCGGCATTTGTAATGAAGTTCCTTTTTTAGTGGAAACTGCGTCTTTTGTAGTTACTGTGGACGCAGTCGCTGTTGGCACAGTTGTCTTTAATTGTAGTGTACGTCTGCTTACATTTGGAGGTGGTGATCTCAACATTTTCATGCTCTTAGGAAAGTTGTTCCCTTTATTTGCGAAGGGTTGGTTCCCCCCAGAATCTATGGTACTAGCCTCCAAGGAATATATGGAGCGGCCCGGTTGATTTGATGCTTCTATATACGCATCCGTCTCGTTTCCTAATATTATTAGGCTATTATTTTCATCATTTTTTTTCATCATAAATTTTTACTTTATTCCCACGAGTAGCACGAGAAATTAACGGTCGCCTATGACAGAGCTCTGCGTTATCATAGGAAGGCTATGGGTTTAAACCGAATGACGCCAAATTCAGAGTTCACATACTAACGACTAAGCACCGTCTTAGCCATGGAGCCATCGGCGTATGTAGTACCACCTTAGCTTTGGTGTGCTAGTTTTTGGTCCGCCCCGAGTATTTATTTTCCCCGGTACCTACCATATCTGGCAAGCATTCCCCTATCCGCCACCTGGGGAGGCGCCTGATGGGGGTACTAGCAAACCCCACACAGGCCACCAACGCCTACCGATTTGTGACTAACAATGACATCCACAATGATTTAGAAATACAATTGATAGACGATGTTATCCACGATGTGTGCCATAAAACATGAAAAAAGACTTCTTACCCGCACCAATATTGAGGCCGTACAACTACTGGACAGTACAAACGAAGTAAGGCGGCTCAAACGAATCAAACCACATGAGATAACCGTATGAAAATTATAAACGAAAGGAACTGGACACTGTTCCAGCAGACGAACACAAGTTTATGCTTATCTCATAAGTACTAATGTCAACCTTACAAATGAATTAATAATGTTTAAGATTGTAGTAGTCATATCAATAAAGTTGTTAATAAAAAAAAAAATAAAAAAAAAATTGAAATTAAATTTGTTTTTTTAAAACACCTTTGTTAACTCAGAAAATTTGCTAAAAGTATGACTTAATAAAGGTCCAATTTTTTCATATAAAAACACCATTTTTAAGTCCACCTTTTTAATTTCAGCTTTTGTTAATTCAGGGAGCCTTGCTCTTACCGACTGTTTGTTTTTGTTAATTTAACAAATTGTTTTTTTTTTAATTTTGTTGTTTTGTTAAAAATTTCTCATCCGTCAAATTTTAAATATTTCATTCGATTTTTTATTACTTTAGCTTAATCGAAATTTAATTGAGAAAAACATCTTCAATGTAATATGCAATAAAAACTTCGCATCATGCGTGCAATAAATCCATAACTCAAAAACAAAGTTTTTCAGGAAAACGAATTTTTTCTAAAACTTTTGGTGTAAAAAAACTGAATAGGCAGGCACATCTGTAGGGGCCTATTGCCAATATTCTAAAAATGCAATCATGCAATAACGCGATAAGTAGTACTTATCGTTTTATTGCAAGCATGGTGCGATATGCTTACACTAATTACCGAATTTAATTAATTTTCCCAAAGTTTTATTCTTGCACTTTACTATACTATCTGATCTCAATCAATCGACCGACACCAAAATTTTATTTTTAAACTAAAACGTATAAATTACAAAAACCAAACAAAAAACGTTAGCACAAATAACCTCACATTTTCCAATTCGTTTCGTATAATGAATGAAATTTCGTCTGCTACATTCGTATACAACTTCATCTGAAACAAAACAAATTTTACAATTTAGATATTTAAAAAAAACCAAAATGAAAAACTTAATTTCTTCTCTCATTAATCTTAATTCACTAATTCCTTTTTATGTTCGCTGTTGTTATTTAGTAAAGCTTTAGTATTAAAACTTTTCATCAAATCTATATTCTGGATAGGGAGAATATACGCTATACATAAAAAGAAGAACCTTAGATGTTTCATAAACTTTCGTTTTAATACGTTTTTTTTTTGGAAAAATATGTACTACAGAAATTCTTGTCTCATCGAAGTTGTTTCGGAAAAAAAAATACTTTTCAAAAAAGTTTATTTTTAAGCTTTTTCCTAATTTTTAACTTTTTTGTAATAAGAGTTTCGCTTTGTATATATGTATTTCTAATCTTTTATTGGATTTTATTTGAAATTATGTTTGTTGTCAGACAAAATGTTTAATAATTGGAAACTTTACTATAAATAAGCTTTTAATATGTTTTCTTGTTCGTATATAAGTTTTGATTTAATATGTCAAAAAGCTGTTGCTCGGTGTTTGCTGTTGTTTGAGATTTAATATTTTAAATTCAATTAAATACAACAACAACACAAATATTCAGAAGAGCTTCTCGAAATTTAATAATTTTATGTTGTCGATTTCTTAGAAATCATACAGTTAATGTTGGTTTTTTTTATCTACGTCTCTTTATTGTGTCGTAGTCGTTTTGTGTGTAATGCTTTGTGTGTATATCCAAAATAATGAAAAAGCTTTCAAAATGATATTCTCATTTTCGAGATAGGGGCATGAAATAATATTAAATATTTTCCATTATGTTTCGTATGTAGACACACATTTAACACAAAACACGACTTTACTATATGTACGTACATATTTGATATCTGACTGTTAAGTGAAAAGTATATTAAGCTTTATTCTTATCTCGTGTAAATTTAATTTTCATATTCATTCGGATTGACACACACACACACACAGCACAGCACTCCGTAATATTTCAACTTCATAAATTGTCCATTAATAATCCCGAAATCTAAGTTAGATAACATCAGAAAATACTCTACGTGATTACATGTTCGTAATGTCGTATATAATGAGAATGCGGAAAAGTTTTTATTTTATGCCGTTTAGTTTGGTATCAAAAGGATTTTTACCAGAATTTCACGGAAATATAGAGTTAAAATAAAAGTTAGTCTTGTACAAAAGTTTTTTCTCTCGACTACAAGTGAATTTTAATTTTATCCAGCATTTTGTTGGCACACAGAACGGGTACTGCACTAAATAAATTGCAAGCTTTTTACTTTTGGAAAAGTTTTAACAATTTTTTTTTTTTTATAGATTAAATGGAATCTACGAAGCATTAAAGATATGCATAGATAAATGCATCCAATTTTCAAATTTTTTGTTGGGTGAATATACAGACAATGCATAAAATATCGATTCCCCTTCAAAACGGTTTACTCGTTTATACCACTTGCGGGAATATTTTTTATTGTAGTTCGCATCATTAATTACTTTATTCATTTAAACAAAAAACCATTTATTTGAAATTACTGTTTAAATATGAAATAAATTCATTATTATATGCAAATGTTGGTTTTTTGTTTCAAGTAATTCACAAAAAAAATATTATTTGTGTTTTTTATGGAAATTTAAATTTAACATGATAGCTTGTTGAAGTTAAACCTGATGTTAACGTTTAAGGTGGATTTACCTATGCGACGTGTGACGGGTGCTTATAGCCAATCATAAACGACTATTTTGATATTCTTCACACGGCACACGCTACACGCCAAGATATGAACTATTTTATCTTTTTCGTGACGGTCATACGGACATTAAAATTTAGAAACAAGGCGACAATTTTTTTTTAGTTGTTCAATTGTTGTTTCAGTCATTTCGTTTCGTACATTAGCGGACATTGTTCCCATAATGTGGTTATGTAAATTCCAAATATGGTATATTAATAATTTTCTTGTGAATTCTAACCAAATATCGTGTATTAGTTAATTTTATTGCTACATTTTCTCGTGTAAGTATAATTTGATTAAATTATATCGTAATTATTTGGGTTTATACATACACTACCGCTAAAAAGTGTTTAGGCACTGTCAAAAACAGGATAAAATATATAAAAACTCAGTTAAAATATGAAAATATTTATTTTTTAGGTACATTCACACATATATTTATGGTAATATCATAGAACGATAATTTTCTTGTATTAAAATGGCATTAGGCATATAATTGGGTATTGGTTGTCGGGGTATATCCTCAATAGTTGAATGCTTCCAAACGTGAAAGTTCAAAGGCTGTACGAATTTCCCAAAAATGTTTGTGAATGTTGTGTTTTGCAAATTAAGTTTTCTCAATGTGAATTATATTTTTTAAACACTGTTTTATTTAAAAACGATTAACTTTATTGATATAAATTCAATTTGATGATTATACATCAACAGCAAAAATGTAAGTGCAAAATTTTTATTTTTTCTTCATGTCGGAAAAAATTTCATCAAAAATTGAAATTTGATCGATTTCAGGGTACATATCTAGGACCAAAATTTAAATTATAAGGGATAAGTGTATTCGTACACATTGAAGATGAGTATTAAAATATTATTTAATAAATTTACAACTTATACTAAATTATGACGTTTATCTTTTGCTGCACCTAAACACTGGTTATATACCTGTTACCGCAGTACGAGACAGCGATATATATTGGATTATTTGCCATTCCTTGTTACACAAAATGGAAAACAACAAAAAAAAAGGTTCGTAGTTTTTTTGCTCGACTATATTGTGTAACAAGGAAAGGCAAATAATACAAAAAATATCTGGCATTATTGAGTTCCAAATTTATTGAAGTTTGTTCCACATAACAGTAGCTGATGTTGTAGCTGATTGCTTTACTTCCCGATCCAGTTCTCCCCACAGTAACTCCAATAGGGTTCAAGTAAGGGCTCTGGGGAGGCTATTCCATAATTGTAATCGTTCCTTCATCCTCTAAATGGCGAATATAGCCTTAACGTAATTTACATGAATGTTTTGCATCATTATTGAATAAAACAATATTGAATGAAAAAGAAATCCCAAATAAAAATCTGATTACAAGAGTATAACAGTTAACCATTAAACGAGACCTTTGATGAGACTAATTTTAGTCTTTTCTAAATAAAGATGACAATAATATATTACAGTTTTTATAAATACATATGACAAATAAATAGATATAACAGTTCCTCCTTCCTCAAATTGTTGACATGATATCTTGGGGAAATGCAATAAATTTATATTAATGAAAACTAATATTGAAGTCGAACGGTCGTGATGATCATCTTAGTGGAGTTGGCTGACTTTCATTGGTAGTTGTATCTTGCGACCGTATTGGACATGGTGAGGTTGCGGATTCACCAAAAAACGCTGTTGATGAAGATTCCGGCACTAGGCGATGCATCAATAATTTCAGTGGATATTTCACCTCCGAATTTGTCAGCGGATTCTCCAGAAACTCGACCTCGAAGTTGGTTTTGATGTCGCTTCCAAATCCCCCTGTTCATTGCCACGATTTACAATCGGCATCGTGAACTCGCCTGAGTTATATCTGACAATATAACCTTTCTTCCACGTTCCTCTGTTTACAAAATCTTTAGTATAGACACTGTCATTTATTTTGGATTTAGTTGAGGGGAACTCCGCATCGTGAACTCGCTCAGGCTCGCATAACGATGACAGTAAAGTTCTTGGTTGTCTACCGTGTAGGATTTCGGCAGGAGAGCGGTTATAATTAGTAAGTGGAGTTGAGCGATACGTTGCAAAAAATTTCGTAAGAGCAACTTGTGCGTACGCACTTTTAAAACAGACGTGGAAAAGTGCGTACGCACTTTTAAAACAGCCATGGAAAACAACTGTTTTGATGGGACTAGAGGTTCCATCAAAACAGTTCTTTTCCATGGCTGTTTTAAAAGTGCCTACACTGAGAAAAATGTCGAGCAGTAAATTCATAGGCGAAAATGGATAATACACATTTATCATCTAGTAAAAAATTCATCGTGAAATATCGATAATTTAACAAGTTAAAATAGTTAAACTTATTGTTTGTATTTAATTTGACATGGTACAATAATGAATTTACAACGGTGGCAATGTTACAAATTTCATAAATTTAAAAGATGTAACTTTAATAGATTTTTCTATAAATCAACCATATTTTAATAATGAATTTACAGATCAAATCGTAAAAAAAATCGTAACAATCGCGTATAAAATTATTTTTCGTAAAGTATTCGTAATAGCGTGATGTTGAAGGTGGTACTTCGTCCTATTTTTCACAATATGTTCGATCGTGTTGCTTAATATTGTAACAAGTCGTAACAAGACTATAAACTCTAAAATAAAACGAGCATATACAAGGAAACACGTTTTGCTAATTATTATTATTGCTAATAGATTAGTTTTATTTTTAATAGACATACGAATTAAATTAGAATTTTGAGAGTGTCTTTTGAAGTTGTTGTGAATTAATATTACAGAAAATGTTAGTGCAAATGTGTGAAATTTAATTGTATTATTAATCGACGTGCCGCCATGAAAGTGTCATGGCGGCACGTCGATTAATAATAAAATTAAATTGATTTTAATAAGCTTAATTTTACTTTAAAAATCTAAAAAAATGCTCCGGTTATATTCTAAACTCGATTAAATTTATAATATTTTTATAAAGATATATACGAGTAATAAAATATTATAATTGTATACTGTAAATTGCTAGTAAATAAATAAGGTAAGCTAAATTTTTATTAATTTTATTTAAATAAAATAGTTAATGCTTAGCAAAAATATTGATACAAAATTGTACATTTTCAATTTTCATTCTGGAGTTAACGATATTGTTAAATTTAATCGGCGATAACCTGCTTTTATCATTTTTTTCGTGTCTTATAATGTAGAATCACAATAAATGTTTCAGATTGTTGTAAATGGTGACGTAATACAAGTTAAACTAATTTGAAAGATCATGTCGTCTTGCATTATAACAAACGTTATCTATATGATTTTTCTAAATTTTATCCGTTCCAATAGCACGATTTTGATCGAATATAATTGGTTATTGTTAATTTGTTTTGATGATTGATTTTACGTAATTTGTGACTGATTGATAAATTGATTTGATTAATGAACCTACGATTATGTGTTTTCCTTTTAGTGCATTTAAAGAAGTGGCTGCGTTTTCATAAATAATGACAGAGCAAGAAGCAATCGAATATGAACTCCAAAAGGAATCACTTATCACATTTTGTGTAGCGAGCCAAGTGAAAACGAACAAGAAACTGTAAAATTAATCGCTTTAATGCAAGAGTTTGATTTGCAAATAATTATACCATATTTAAAAGGTTTGTGGTGCAAAACTCAATACAGAATGACTATATATTTAACAATATTGTTTTCTTTTACAAAATAAATAATTGGGCTTCCGCATATCGAAGAAGTCTGAAATATTTTAAACAGCTGTAGAGAACCGTAAGAATTTAATATTTTAAAATGTTTAAATGCTTTGTATGCTTAAATAGTTTCTTTCTGCTACTTTATTGATCGAGCATTTAAAAACTATTCATTTGATGTCATCAAAGCACCAATTACTTAACAAACAAAATAACTGTAATCAAAAGTTTTCTGATTTTCGAGCGCTACGACGTCATTTGGAAAACACACAAGTTCGACGAACATTCGTCAACCTCGGATAATCTAAAAATATCAACACCGAAAACAAACTTGGGTTTATGCGAAGATGTTCCTTGTAATCGTAGTCGTACGAGTAGTCCTCCGTTAAGTAGCGATGTAAAAGTTAATTTATTAGTAAAAAAAAATCATTACATTTATCGCTTGAACTATACTCTCAGAATTCAATGCCTCGAAAATTGATGATCCAAATAAAAAAAATGACTTCCGATCTTCTATCCTCTGTTTCTGTTCAATTAAAAAATAATTTAACTATTGCTAGTGAACGGCCTAATGATATTGCGACTATAATAGAATTTTGTAATGACCCTTTTAAAAATTACAAACAGAATATCTTTTTTTAAATCATTAAAAGAACCTAATTTGTATAAGTATCCGAAAACTTTTATACTTAATAGCACTGTTTCAGAAAAAATATTAAATAGCATTCCTACGTTAACAGAAAAGAAATCAAATATTTACATAATGCCACTGAAATTTCAATTTAGATTTTTAATCGAACTGCCCGATATTTTAGAGGCAACATTAAATAATACTGAGAAATACTTAAATGGATGTGTGCTAGAAAATTTTGCTTCCGGAAGCTTGTTCAAATCAAAACAGAAATTAATCCTTTAAGCAATGTAATACCATACACATTATATTTTGATAATTTTCAAATAAATAACCCGTTGGGCGGTCACACTTATGCAATATGTGCTTGTTACTATAATTTCCCAACTATGCCACATTATATATTATCGAAACTTGACTTCATTTTTAATGCTGCTTTTATAAGCACTAAGGAACTTAAAGCTTGTAGCAATGAAATGTCCTTCCAACACTTAGGGCAAGATTTAGATAATTTATAAAAGGGCATTGAAATTAGTACTCCAAATGGCCAAATTAAAGTTTATTTTGTGTTTGGTAAGTTGATGATAACCTAGGGCTAAACAGCATTCTAGACTATGTTCAGTCTTTTAATGCTAAACGATACTGCATACTTTGCACGCGAACTAAAGAAGAAATGCAAAATGATATATCAGAACAAGTAATGTTCCTTGGAAATAAAGAAAAGTATACTAAAGATCTACTTTGCAATAATGTTAGTGCAACTGGAATAAAAACTTCGTGTATTTTTAACGAATTACAGGCATTTCATGTGACAGACAATTGCTATTTCGACATTATGCATGGTATTTTTGAAGATGTGGGCGTGTATGGTATTTGTAGTATTTTAAATGCACTAATTAAAGAAAATTTTATTTTGTTAAATATTCTAAATAACAGAAGAAATCTATTCCCATACGGAGAAATTGAGATTGGCAACATATCGCAACCAATAAATATTAATAATCTTAATAGTTGTAACCTAAAAATGACTGCACGTGAAAACCTTCAGTTTATTAACTTTTTTGTTTTTTTTTTTTTTTCTCAACCAAAAATCATACATCAAAAGTTAACAATAAAATGTAACAAAACAGACAGGCTAAGAAATTAGGTTAATCTATGTCAAAGACAGTAGCGATTAACCTATTACAGTTATCAAAAACAAATTAATTGTGATGTGGGGATATAAAATAATTCCATCATATCATTATAACTATTAAGTAAAAAATTAACAAAAATTAAAAAAGTACAAATTTAATTTAATATAAAAGCATTAAAAATTGAAAACATTCATATGCAATAAAAACTTATTTACCAAACATAAATTCAACATCTCTATTGTACAGCAACCAAACCTTCACATGACTATTAAACTTATTGGTAGATATCATCAATCGTAAGTACAACGGCAAACGATTAAAAAATGTAGGCGCAGATACTAGATAAAACTTACGAAATAATTCTGTAGCAAATCTAGGGATTGTAAATAAGCTTCGGTAGTTGCTGCGCACATTATAACAAGCTATTAATCTCAACAACCGTTGTCCACTTCTTGAATAAAATAATTTTAAAACTCTAAAAATGTAAAGGTGTTTAACTGGTAATATCTTGCATTCCAAAAAATAGGCCAAGTATGATCTCGTCGACTCTTAAAAAACATGACACGTAAAATATACTTTTGTAAAATGAAAAGAGGTCCCAAGGTATTCATATAACTCCCTCCCCAACATGGTAAACCATAGCTCAAGCGGGATTCAACGCAGGCATAATAAAAAATTTTCAATATTTGAGATGGACACAATTTGCGTAATAAATAAATAGCTCTCAGAGCACAATTAAGTTGTTCCTTAATCTTTTGACAATGAATTTTCCAATTTAAATTAGTGTCAAGATTTAATCCTAAGTATTTATATGAATTCACTGTTTCAATTTTATTGCACGTGACACCACAATTACTTAAATCACAATTATCTATATGATAGAAAACCAATGGAATATAACTCCGATATGGATCACCAAGCAATTTAAAAAACATAACCTTACTTTTTTCACTTAGTAGCATGGAGTGGGCATCAAACCAGAAACGTAAGACTTTCATGTCAGAATTAATCTTACTTGTAACTGCATCTGAACTCAAATCACTATAACTTAGAGCTACATCATCAGCAAATGCAGTTATTTTACCATTTAAGTTTAACAAGAACAGGGAATTAATATAAATCAAAAATAACAGAGGTCCCAAAACAGAGCCCTGGGGTACTCCATATTCAATTCTGTGAGGAACACTGTAACAGTTACCCACTTTAACCATAAAGTTCCTGTTGCTTAAGTAAGAACTGAACCATCTCAGCGAAACACCTCGAACACCAATCGACTGAAGTTTAAGCAATAGAAGTTTATGATCAACCATATCAAAAGCTCTTTTAATATCAATAAATACTGCAGCCACACATTTCTTATTATTTAGATTATTGTGAATGTCACTTAAAAATGTGTTAACAATGATTCAGTGTTTTTCCCAGCTGTAAACCCGTGTTGATTATCATTTAATACTTTATGTTTTTTTAAAAATGACTCCACTCGGGATTTCATTGCTTTCTCCATAATTTTTAAAATTGTAGGCTGAAGAGCAATTGGACGGTAATTATCCATGATGTCTTTTTTTCCTTTCTTAAATACTGGAACAACAATTGCTGTTTTTAAAGAATCAGGAATAACACCAAAACTAAAACATTGATTAATAAAATTCACTAAAATTCACTTTCTTCCTCTACTTATTGGTGATTTAATACCTTCGAATAACTTACATTGGAATCTATTGACATTACTTATTGAAATGGTCGATCTTATTTTAAATCCATCGTATACAGCGGAAGCATTAGTTAAGTTAGAAATGGTAATTGAATCAATTAAAACTAAATTTAAAAACTCAATACTATTATTTAAAATTGGTTGAAAATGAAATCGTTGGTTACATTTCTATTTCAGTTAGCAATATTATTGTCTATAAAGGAAAAACTTACAAAAAATCATATTATTTAACATCCAAAGTAGAAAATGTTGTAAAGTTATTTAGAATACTACATTTTATTTGTGAAAATAAATTTTTTTTTGTTGTATGCAAATTAATTAAAGTAAAACAATTTGATGTCCATTTCCAGTCTTACGAAGTCGGAAATCAAACGGAGGAGTATTATATATGTAAAACATATGTATTTTTTACAAGTAATTCTCTTCGTATTTATCAAATAAATAATGGCAAGACATATTTTAGAAATAATTTTTTGTAGAATTATTTATTTTGAATAGAAAAGAATTTAATATAATTTTATGATTATTATTTTTAATTAAGATAATTAAGATTTAATTAAAATTTAATTGAGATAATTGTTATTGAAGTTTTGTATTTTACACTAATCATTTGCAATGTATGCATATGTAAATTGAATTTAATAATAAAATTTAAGAAATATATAAATAAAAAGCCTTTTTAACTTTGAATTTCGGAACATGAAAATAGTTGTGCAGTGAGTTGTATACAGTCAATATTAGGAACACTTAAAAGATTATATGAACAAAAGGAGGTTTTATACTTGCACTCAAATCTGCAAATATAATTTCTATTTTGTTAGTGACACCGAACGTGAAGTGTGTAAACATTCCTTGTCGCCTAAACTACAATCATAGAAAACAGACACAGCAAATCCTCATACTATACAGTTTGATGTCAATAAAAAATCAGTTGAATAATACTACTATTAGAGCCTTTGAATGACTAGGCAATTGATAAAACTATTTATATTGAGTTTTAGTCTAAATAATTTTTTCAGAATAAAAATATGAAGAGATAGTGATACACTTTTTGATAACAGAGAAGATCAGATCAGTAGCTCGATTCTGGTTTTTCCTATAGGAAAAGGAATTAGGAAAAATATTTTCATAGTATTTTGGTCACAAAATTTTTTTCTGACATACTATGGTAAATAGTTAGTGTACATTTTTTCAAAAACAAAATTAAATTGGGAACTCCTATCCAATTTCGATACGGAAAAATTAATTCTTAAATTATAAAATTTTAGATCAAACATGATTTCTCAGTAGGCCAGAAAATGATATTTTTGACAAAAATACTATGAAAATATTTTTCCTAATTCCTTTTCCTATAGGAAAAACCAGAATCGACCTGCAGGAAGAAAACCTATGTTTTAAATTTTTCACGATGTCTAGGGAATCTAGAATTGCTGCTCTGGATTCGTATTAAAATTATATTTAAACAACTCTACAGTAACATATATAGAATCTCCACTTATGATTCTACTGCGAAACGTATTGAATTAATTATCAGCTAAGTATTAATGATTTTATTGCTAAAATTAAATATTTTTGTCTATGATTTTACTATTCTTAAATCTACAACTTTCGGCTCATATAATTACTATTTAAATAGTTATTTGCCCATTTATGATTTTACTATGAAACTTGTTAATTACCACGTTTCAATAATAATTTTATTACTAAAATTTGATCAATTTAACAATGTTAACTATATGATTTTACAATAAACATCGTTGATTTAATCGGATTTCATCTGTGTTTTTACATAAAAAATTGTTGAATTATGAATGCTTCACTATGAATTTATAAAAAATTAAGAAGATTTCAATTATAATTTATCTATGAAAATTGTAGAATTAACACCGAGTTAATTTATCACGTTGTACTATTTTGACATATAATTTAACAAGAAACCTTAATAGCGCATTTTCATTAAGGAAAAATAATAAATTATACAGTTTTGTTTTATGATTCTAAAGTTTTTTTTTTCTCAGTGTACGAATCTTTCAGCTTCACCATTGGATTCGGGATGGAAAGGTGTGGACGTTAGGTGCTCAATATTATTTAAACGGCAAAACTGTCGAAATTCAGATGATGTGAACTGCGGGCCATTGTCGCTTACTATCGTGATGGGTATAGTCCATCGATCGCAAACAGTTGCTGGAGAGCATATATAGTGCAAGTTGAAGTTGTTTTCGACATTTGTACAATAAACGGATATCTTGAAAATGCGTCCACTGCGATTAGCCACAACTTTGACATAAATGGCCCAGCAAAATCAACGTGTATCCGTTCCCATGAGCTAGACGGTGCTCTCTCTCTCTCTCTCTCTGGCTTTCACATCCCATGAAGGGATTTCGCCGCCTGCGAATCCCGATCCATTGCTCTCGTCCTCCAGTTTCGACATCCTAATGCTTGCAGATCTTGTTCAATGTCATCACGCCAGCGTAGTCGGGGTCTTCCTCTACGACGTACTCCGGCTGGTTGTTGGTGAAACACTTTATATATCATCCGTTGTTGTGGGGACCTCTGTTTTCGACACCATCAAAATTGTGGTCGCCAATTCCGAGAATTGCACTAGAGATGTTCCTGGGTGTTGTTAGATATTTGGTTTTACTGCTGTTCACCTCCAAACCAAGTCTTCTTGCGCAGCGATCGAGCGGTATGAAACTGTCTTTGATATCGCTAGGTCTTCGGCCAAGAAGCACGATATCATCTGCATATCCAAGAATTTGGCCGGATTTATTAAATATACAGCGCGAAGTTTCGATGTTGCTTTTTCTCACTACGTACTCAAGCGCCAAATTGAACAGCAAAGGCGCGAGTGCATCACCTTGTCGAACGCCAGATGTTTTTTCAAAGGAGTCTGACACAGTTCCTTCAATTACGATTCTACATACAGACCCATACGTTGTTAATTTACACAGCGAAACGAGTTTCTCTGGGATACCTAGGCATATGAGCGCGGCCCATAAGTTGTCGCGGTTTATACTGTCATATGCCTGCCGGAAGTCTATATATAGTTGATGTATGGTTATGTTGTACTCCCAACATTTTTCCAAGATCATCCTCATGGTAAAACACTGGTCCGTGGTTGATCGGTTGGGTCGAAAACCACATTGATAGTCGCCAATGATGTTTTCGGCGAAAGGGATGAGTCTGGCAAGTACAACATTAGCCAACACTTTGTAAGCAGCGTTCAATAGGGCTATGCCACGATAGTTTTCACATTTAAGACGGTCGCCTTTTTTATGCAGCGGACATATGAGCGCGGTCTTCCAATTCTCAGGCAGCTCTTCTTGGTCCCAAATACAGACGACGAGATCGTATAGACTTGTTGCAAGAGTAGCGCCTCCGAGTTTAATCAATTCTGCGGGGATTCCATCGAGACCGGGTGCCTTTCCGTTTTTCAATCGACTAATAGCTGCGTCTACTTCCTCCACTGTGGGATATTCGACAAAGACCTCGTCACCTGGAGGAGCTATTGCTCTAATGGGGGTCACGTCGTCATTCCGATTTAGCAGATTTTGAAAGTAGGTTTGCCATACTGAGAGAACATCAGCCACGTTTGTTCTCAACTCTCCATTCCCGTCTTTGATGGCTGTACTTCTTGGGTGGAAGTCTTTAGTGAGATTCCTGGCGTTGGCAAAACTGTCCCTTGAGTTTCCCAGTTCCGCTTGGAAGCTGATGTTTTCGATGCATAATCTCATATGTTCGCGCTTTTTTTGTCGAAGGTATTTAGTCGTGGCTTTCCTAGCGCGGAGATATTCTGCTAGAGTGCTTCTAGTGTTGCGAGCCAACCATTTTTCACGAAGCGTTCGTTTGTTTTCGACGACCCTACGGCATTGGTCATCGAACCAATCATTGCGGGGCCTCGGAGGTCTTCTTCCGATGGTATTTTGCGCCGCGGTGGTTATGGCTGACTGTATATAGCGTGCCACTGCTCCTCGATGTTAGAGGGAGCTTCTTCGTTGTTGCTGGGCCGCTCTAAATAGTTAGTGACAGCTGATTGGTAACTCTGCAATGACGCTTGGTCTTTTAGAGCATTGATATTCCATCGAACGGTCTTTTGTGCTTGTCTGTTAAACGTAGATGACAGTTTGCACTTATATTTAAATATGACAAGCATATGATCGCTGTCCATGTCTGCACCTCTGTAAGATCTAACGTCAGATATGCTGGTGGAGTGCCTCTTAGACACCATGACGTGATCGATTTGATTTTCCGTTCTCCCATCATTCGATCTCCACGTTACTTTGTGGATTCTCTTATGTGGGAAAAACGTACTTGATACAACTAAGTTGTACGTTATTGCCAGGTCGGTGACTCGTTGGCCGTTGTTATTACTAGTTAGGTGCAGGCTGTTAGGACCGATGTGCGATGTATTTTCTGCACTCCTACCGATTTTTGCATTAAAGTCGCCCACGATGATTTTAATGTCGTGGTGCGGTATGTTATTGATGACTTCCTCCAGTTCGACAAAGAAAAGATCTTTGATGTCATCTGATTTATCTTCGGTGGGTGCATGCACATTAACGATCGTGATGTTAAATTTCTTAGTGCGAAGTCTGACCGTGCATATCCGCATGTTGATAGGGCGGAAATCGATGATATGATGCTTCACGCGCCGATGGATGAGGAAGCCAACTCCAAATTCTCCTCCGTTCTGATGGCCGCTGTAATGAAGAGTGTAACCATTGGTGGTGTCATGGATCCCACTCCCAGACCATCTAAGCTCTTGTAGTGCAAGTACGTCTAATGTGTAACTCTTTGCTTGGTTCGATAGGTTCTGGAGATGTCTTAAGAGGCTAAGCACGTTCCATGTTCCCATTTTTAAAGCGTTGTCCGTGTACAATTTCCGGGGTCGAGTTTGTAATGAATCCGATATGGTTATCCGAGGCCTTTGTTTAGGGTTCATAACTTGGTGAGTTTTTATGAGGGGAGGTTGTTGGCCTTCCGCTCAACCCGCTTGTTACGTGTGTGGGTCACGTACTGGTGAGAATCTTGAGGCATCCAGTCCTACCTTGAACACATTTATATAGCGAGCCGCTTGATACAAAACAGACGCCCGCTTCAGCCGCTCCTAACCTGGAGAACAGACGCTGGGTTGGTATTGGTTTTAGGGCGCCAATAACCCGCCCTGACATGTAGTGTCCATGACTATAAACAGGATTTGGTCTGCTCGGCTCCACTACACCGCCTGATTCATTTAGCGTTACCCAGGGAGCACCGGCGAGGAGGTATGAATCTCGGACTTCGCCCCCATAGCTAGACGGTGCTGGCCATTCAGAATTTTTTTTTTCGATGAAGTACCATAGGTTGAGCAACTTGCGCAACGCTTTACCATATTCTCGAAGTTATACTCAATCGATGGCCACCAGCAATATCGTCTAGCGAGCTGTTTCATCCTGGTAATGCTCCAGTGTCCTTGATGGAGCAACTCTAGAGTTTTGTCTTGGAGTGTTGGTGGAGTGACTACGCGTGTGTGACCTGTCTGCAAAAATATAACATCATTAAATGAAGAAATTGTGTCTTGTCGCCGAAAACAGGCGGTTAAGTAAGACATTTGGTTTGTGAACTGTGGTAAATATTTTAGTCCTGAGAGTGCATCTGCGTTGCCGTGCTTGCGTGTTGGCTTGTAAATGATGTCGTACTTGTAACCCATTAAAATAGTTGCCCATCTTTGCAATCGATTGATAGTGTGTATTGGTAATTTTTTATTTGGGCTAAGTAATGTGAGAAGGGGCTTGTGATCCGTCACCAGTTGGACCTTCCTATACCGTGAAGATACTGGTGAAATTTAGTGACACCATAAATGATAGATAATGCCTCTTTTTCTATCTGGCTATAATTTTGTTGAGCCTTATCCAGAGTTTTGGATGCAAATGCGATTGGATGTTCGGTTCCATCCGGAAAACAATGTGAAAGCACGGCGCCTATGCCGTATGCCGAAGCATCTGTTGTCAATAAAAGTGGAAGATCATCACGAAAATGACTCAAACGTGCAGCGTTCTCAATAGCTCCCTTAAGTTGCTAGAAAGCCTCATCCTGCTCAGTTGTCCAATGAAATTGAGAATTTTTTGAACGTAGCTTATTTAATGGCGCTGCTAAATTGGAAAATTTTTGGATGAATTTATTATAATAATTTATCTTCCCAGTAAAAGATTCCACTTCCTTTAAGTACTGCGGTCTAAGTAAATTTTTAATAGCACTCAAACCAGTGCATGAAGGACGAATGCCGTGTTTGTCGATTATATGTCCCAAGTAATCTATCTCGACTTTTGCGAATTCACATTTATTGGCACGACATTTGAAACCGTTTTCCTCCAATCGACATAATAACATTTTAAGGTTTTTTAGATCTTCTTCGTGTGACTCTCCGGAATTGTTTACATCATCTAAATAAACAGCACAAAATTTTAGATCCGCTGTCAGTCATTCCAATTCCTGCGTGACAGCCGCTTGAATTGCAAATGGAATGGTTGTAACCTCATGGCTTGGTCTTGTGCGGTAACGGTGGTGGCACACTGTATGGGTAGCTCTACGTCGACTGGGAGGGTTCCGTTAACCACCGATGCCAGCAGCCATGGTACAAAGAGAGTAATAAGAAGGTGCACAAATATATTCACGCCAAAGAACAAAAATAATTTAAGAAGAAAAAAAAAACTAGAGAACGACAAAAAAAACTTAACTATTAAAACAAAAAAAAAAAAAAAGAATAACTGAAATAATCTATAAATGCATTAAACAGCACTTTATTACCACACAGTAATCATTCTCCTCCACTATCGGTATTTTCCTACCACATCATCACTAGCACGCACTAAGATTTATAAGAGGAAGCAATCACCGCCGTGGACATAGTGAGGCGAAGGTGCCACCAACAACAAAAAAAAAAACTCGAACGGTGGAATTTGAAGAAAAAACCAAAAATATTTACAAAAAAATACAGAAGCTAAGAAAAGAATTTTGTTAGTTAATTTAGGTTTTAAATTAATATAAAAGTTAGCAAGTTTAATATAACAAAACAAAAATTAGCATGCAAATACGTTACGATTTATACGGATGATGCCCATGACGACAATGACCTTGATGATGAGTTTGCCGCAATTCCTGGATACATTCGATGAAACCTTAACTCGATATAAATATTTCCTCTCGTTCTTCGTAGAGTTAGATAAAACTTGTTCGTCAAAAATGCGTTGCGATGATATTCCGGATTTCACAACCCCGATGTATAATTAAGATGAATGGTTTATGGCTCCTGCCTACGTGTATTTAATCAATCATACAACAATCAGCTTTCCATATAAAATGCAACACAGCAGTATATTTGGTTTGTATTGCTCTCGATGTACGTCGATGTTTGTAATTTTTAAATTTGTATCAAATTTATCACCTTACGTAGTACTTGTAGTATGTCCCATGTAACACGTTAACCCCCGGTGGTGTATAATTTGCTTTTGATATAAGTTAACGCCCAGCTTCAGAATTTCAGGAACGTAATGAAATATTGAAAATCACTAACAATATAAAACCAAGAAGCAGGTGAACCTCAAAAAAAAAACGATGATTAACAGCGCTCAGTTAGTTTATAGCGCTATATCGTCACAGCAATTATTCAAGCAAGGACACTGGCGGTCAGCCTAACAGTCCTCATCTGATTTAGTCAGTCTGAGAACAAGAGCTGCCGAGCCAGTCTTCGTATGATGCAGGCTTATTTCAACAACATTAATCATCGTAGTTTACCTTATTCACCTCTTCCTCCACTCCATGCATCAGGATAGTGCCATCTAACTCGTTGCTTCGGCCGCCATCCACCTCCCGTCGAGAAACCAACAGGATGTCCTCATGAGACTCGAGAAAGAAGAGGCTATCTCTCCTCACTATATTACCCACGTCCGAAGCATCACTCTGCTGGTCGTCCCCCGCACGCATGACCGTATCTCGCTGGGTCCGTTCGCCGTCGCTCCCAGGCTGAATATCAACACGAAGTTGATCACCCTCTTTGATTTTGCAAGGCATGGTTGCTAATCTAAAGCCCCCTTAGCCTCTTCCTACTTTACAATATTACGTTGGGATAATTGGTCTGATAATTGGGATTACTGGACTGAATGATCTCAAGCATCTCCTCTGGCTTACCCGGCTCGGTAGGTAACCGGACGCATGCTCTCGGTCTACTCGGGATTTCCTCTCTGCAGACTGCTACCTCACTCTGCTGTTAACTCACGCAGTTAACTTAATGCACCCCTGGTACTATCCCACATCTCTACAGGATGGGGGGATCCCGGATTTTCTCTCAGTATCCTCAAGAACATGGAGTTTAGTGCATTGTACACAACCCTCTACTGCTCCGACGTGCTGGTCCTATCTTCCTGACTTCTGTTAATGACAACTAGCATCAACACGTGCTCCTTCAAGACCGAAATAAAAAAATATTAAAATTAATAAGTAAATTAGTAAATTAATATTTTTTTTTGTTTTGTTTAGAAATTTAGACTAAAATTTCAGGGAAACTGATTTAAAGGAGCAATTGATGAAAATCAATACCAACAATATCCATTACACCTTTATCTTTTGTCCAAGTAGCTGTGGATTGTGTTGTCTTGTGCAGTATGACTGCTAGGTGCCTACAACCTGTTTATTCGGGTCTCTTGTCTAGTACTTGGTCCTACATTACAATCAATCAAGAAAGCTTAAATAATTTTGTCTAAGAATCAAAATAAAATTTCTGTATTTAAACATAAATTTTATTTAGTTTCAATTTTTTTATTATTTCAATATTCCGCATAAGTTTCACTTCACTGAACCGGAATTTTAAAATCCTGTTTACTATAAAATTCCGTTTCACTAAAAAATATCGCTTAATGGAAATACAACATCGCAAGTAAAATCACATATAATAGTTTCTCAAAGTCAATCAATATCCAAATTCAAATCACAATTTGAATCAACTTCAAAGGTAAACCAGTTGATTTTGGTGCCGATAATAGCTTATATGACTAAATGCAAAGCTTTCAAGTTCTTTATAAATGTAAAATTTTATTTAAAACGTTTTCCGATTTTAAATCCAAGAATATATTTCCTCTTTATTATACTTATATAAAAGTTTTGTTATAAATACAATTTCAACGGATACATCATCTTTTAAAAGTTATATGCATATGAATAAATATTCTATATATGTACAGTAAAATTGAACGAAATTTTCAAAAGCTGATAAAAAGCTTAGTGCAGTATAGCAAAAATAAAAAAAACAAAATCCATATCCTCTTTTATCTTTAATTCCCAATCCAATATTTTTTAAAAATTTATAACGTTGGTATATAAAAAACATGAAACTGCATCCTGCATCAATAATCTTTTTTAAATTTCTATCCCATTGCACACTTTTCAAAATATAAAAAACTACTCGCAAGTATGACATAAAAGATATATAATTCCAAATCGGAATAATTTATTCCAATTACTGTGACGTCAGATACATTATTTACATTATGTTTCATGTACTCGTATGTACATTTTAATATACTTGAACTGTTTGTGAAACTTTTTCGTTCAACTTTTCGTTTTTTGTCGCTCTCTGAAGAATTGCTATAATTATTGTTATTCTTCCTAATTAAATTAACATTAATTTAAATTAATTTAAAATAACAAAAAGTTTTAGGTTAACCAAACTTTTCAAGTTAAAGCTTTTCCGTACATAAATAAAACTTTTTGCATTCGTGTTGTTGCTTTACAAGCAGAGTCCTCAATTCGACCAGGCCAAGAAAAAACGAATACAAAAGTGAAAAAAAAATCGCTTATAACAATATTATCCTTTGGGAGCTGTAATTTTATGTGTTGGTGTGTGTCTATGCATAATTATTTACATAACGTCCGGTTTAAAATGAAAAGCTTTTTTTCAGTACTTTGTTTTAAATACAGTTGATGTTTCTGTAAAGTGCAAATTAAAATAGAACTTGATCGATTTTAGTCTTTTCATTGCAATCGGAATTCGTAAGCAGAGAAAATTAAAAATGATTTCATTCTCCAAACGTATTTTTAGTTAAAGCAAATAAATACTGAGTTGAGTTTTCAACTGTGGTGCTTGAAATTTTTAACTACAAATCGATTTCCTTTTTTCAATATATAATAGATTTTCACTAAGCTTTTTTGTTGTTTACTCCAATGTCTAAAGCGCTTTTTACTGTTATGATTGGGCGCTTTTATTTTATTTTGCTTTCTATCAGAACGTAATCCAGTAACATTATTTTATTTTTATTTATTTCTTTTTAACAAATCTGTCAAAAAATTCAATTGGATTAGACGGAAATCGTTTCATTGGTTTTTGTTTTATTTTTATTCCTTTCTATGTTATATAAAATGTATGTTTGAAGAACCTCTTAAGAGCTTTTCTGTAGACATTTTATTTGTTTGCCTTTTTTAAGGCTATGTGTGTGTGTATTTCGAGCCAATTTAAAATGGAATTTTTGACGACACTTTTGTTTTATTTTCTATACTAGAAAATCATTTTAAATAAGTCAAACAACCTTTACCATAATAAAAAAAGCTGGTGGGGTGAATATGTTGTGACCAACACTCTACTTTCTTTTACAATGAATGTATACATAGATATTGCATACACCACACTTCATTACTAAATGGAAAATTAAATTTAACGGAAAATTAAATTTAATGGCAGTGAAGTATGTCCCAAATACCAAAATTAAACATGTAGTAAATACAGTATAAAATTTTTTTTATAAGAATTTTGAGTGAAAACTAGAATATAAACTCAACAAAAATTTTTACATTCTTTATAATATCCAGGAAAATCATTTAAATTTTTTTCATTTGTAAGTAGTTTTACAGAAGATAATATTTCAATATACCTAAATGCCGGGTATACAGAATTTGTGTATAAAGCCACTATGTGGAAATTACACGGTAAGAGGATATCGATACATGGAAATTTCCAAAAAACGGGATACGTCTAAAATTTGTTCTAGTAAATTAAGTCAATTTGTTAGGTATGAGTAGTTTTAATTTAAGTATATTACCAGATGATAAACCATCAAAGGTTACTCCAATGGTAATCACTCCAACGTTGTGTAATAATCGCATACAATTTTCGATCAAATTTTATTCCTGAAAGGAAGTTAAACTTCGTATAGGAAAATATCCAACTGGAATTTTCCAACAGCCAATACAACATACAAACATAAATACAATTACTTCGGTAGCTAAAGAGTTTTCACTTTCGTTGTTGCCCTCAAACTCAACACATCCACAAAAATTTTTTGTAATAAAATCGTATTCGTATTTTGGATGAATAAACATCTCATCCATACATACACTCTACGAATTAATTCTTCGTACGCTTTAAAAAATGAATTTGGTAATTGTCCTTTGAACTAAATAAAGTCGTAGTGTGCTGTAAATTAAAATGGACAAAAAATGAAACCAAAATATATGTTAATCCGTTTTATTAAAACCGGTTTTAATCTAAAAAATAGTAAAATTTACAATTTGTATATTTGTATGTATATTAACAAATTCATCGTACGGTTAATTTAATTATTACTTGAAACAAACGAAATTATTCTTAATAACGTGCCGAACCTCATTTAGACCCTATAACTGCCTTTAATCTATCATTCACAGACGCAACTAACTTTTGTGTGAATTCGGGTGGTGCTCGGTCCCATTGAAACCTTATTGCATCTTGTAATGTCTCCTTGGAAGTATTAGGGTATTTAAGAAGGTGCCTCTCTAGATAATCGTTGTATTACAAGTACGTTGCCACCACCGTGCTTAACCGTAAATCGAAAATTTGCTCTTTCCATGGCAGTCCCATCTTTACGCAAACATTTTGCCGGCTTATCGTGTCCAAAAATGTTGTATTTACTTACATCTGTAAATATTACTCCGTTCCAGAATGAAATGTCCTTCTCCGTGTGTAAATTTGCGAATTCAAGACTTTCTTCTTATTTACATCACTGATAAGTGGTTTTCTTCTGGGTGTTCTTCAGAAAAATTCGTGCCTGTTTAAACTTTTTTGAAACAGTTCGAACACACATTTGTTCCATAATCTTAGTGTAGCATCAATAGAATTTTTGTGCTAGACGTTCTGGGTTCTTCCTTACAAAATCTAATCTAGAGTGTGAATTTAATTGTGACTAACATTTTAATTTAATTTAATATATTATATCAGTAGTTAGAAAACGACTTTGCTGCGGTTCGCCCTAGTTGTTTCTGTGACTAACATCCTTTCCTAACTTACCTTATCTGTATAGGATGCAGGCAGGGCCTGGGCCCACATGATGCTGAAATATTATTCGCATTCAGATATAATTTGTTATTTGATTGTTGATATTTCAGGATTATGGTAACGTACCTAGGATCGTTGTTATGGTTGGCCTGTACGCCTCTATCATATCATATCATATTGACGTTCTGGGTTCTTCCTTTATAGTTCGCACAATTATTCCTTCTTCCTTGTCACTAAGAACACGGGGGTGGCCAATTCTATTTAAATATTCAACGCTCCCTGTATTTTTAAAAGTTTGCACAATGTACTGAATAGTAGATTTTGGCTTTTTCTTAGTTTTTGTAATATCAGATAGGGTTTGCCCCCTAAGTAGTAGTAAAACTCAATTAATTAATCAATCTAATAGCTTTGATGACAAAGGAGATACTGAACTAAATTATCATACAACCATTGGAAAAAACAAAAGTTGCACCAATTTTAAATAGTCACTACAATAAGAGTACGATGAATCTGTTCCTAAACAATTGCATACAAGTTGTAATTTTTATTATTTTTTAGATTAAAACCGGTTTTAATAAAATGGATTAACATATATTTTTGTTTCATTTTTTGTCTTTTTTAATTTACTGCACACTACGATTTCATTTAGTTCAAAGGACAAATAGCATATTCATTTTTTAAAGCGTACGAAGAATTAATTCGTAGCGTGTACATTCCCTACAACAATCTCCATGCTCCTTTTTAGAACGAACCAACTCTATCGTATGGAACGATTCCGATGTAAAATCAGGAAGTCCATTTATGACTTTGTACCAACTACTAAGCGTGCGACGATGAGGTAAACAATTATTAAATTTTTTACGAACATAATCGTAAGCCTTTGGGGAATAAAAGTTTAAATTTAATGCAAATTTCTTGATATCTTCGAAGAAGTAATCAAATTTTTCTCTACTAACTATTCAAATAACTGTCCCAAATTGTTTATTTTCCTTCTTTGTCTATACACAGTTTGTCGCAGGGTTTTGGTTTTTCTATTTAATTTGATGCATCTTTCTCTCAAAAATTATATTTTTGAGTATTTCGGCTAGTGTATTGAGGAGCACGATCGCGCTGTTTGGCACTGCAAGAGTTAACCATTGTAATGTAAACGCCATATTTTTGTGTTGTTTGGTAGTTTCAATTTATTTTATCGTTAACATTTTATTTTTAAAATTTATGAAATTTAAAATAAATTTATTTATAAAATTTTATTAAAACATATAAAATTAATTTATGATAAAAAAAAATTAAATATAAAATATATTAGCATGTTAAATAATTACACTTCACAGCGCGAGAGCAGACGTAATGTGCTGAGAAAAGGAAATGAGCACAATAACAATTAAACCGATTCGCCCGCATCACGTTATTTCGATACTGTTCATCATACAAATGACACAAATGCGAACAAAAGAAAAATACAAATACAAAGACATAATTGTGTATTATACACAGTGTACGTATTCGATTTTTTTTGCTTCACTCATTTGAAATGAGTAACTCACGAGACAAAATCGATATACGGGGGGTCGATTTTGTCCAAAATTCGACAAGTTGACGAAATAACTGCAAGTATATAGTAGTGGTACGTGTGTTTGTGTTAGTACGAATGCGCGCCATTTAATTTTTTTGGATTTGACATTCTAGATATCATTTCCATTTATCATATAAAATATGTAAATGCAAATAAATATGCTTTAAATAAAATTAAATTTATTTACTTTTAGTTCTAAAATAATTTCTAATTCTGTGTTTCTGTGAAAACAAAACATTTATTCGACATCGCATTGAAAAAAAAAAATTAAAATATGTGTAGTTAAAATTTTTTTTTCTTAACACATTGAGGCACACTTTTTAAATGTGTGTGCTACTCAGAAACACATTTGATAACTTTAATAATTGTAATGATATTTCGTCACAGAAAGAAAATTATTGTGAGAATTGAAAAATAAATGTCAAATTATTCCTTACAAAATGAATGTTATTTGCGCAAATGTGTTAAAAAACGAAAACGTTGTATAACCGTTATAGCAGTCATTTCCGCGAACGTGTTAACTCACCACTCAAATACTTGGCGAGATGTCAAAGAGCGAGATGACGAAAACGACATAAGAACCAAAAAACTGAACCGATTTGTACCGATTCATAATTTTTGAGCTTCCATTCGCAGAAAATGAACAAATCTAACCACAGAAAAATTACACACACTAATTTAAAATTGTATACTATACGAAAACGTCATGTGTCGTTCGTCGAATTTTGGAAAAAATCGACCGTAAATAAAAAAAAATAAATCCGTACTATTTTGGAATAAAAATAATTGTGATGTTTTGTAGTTTTTAATTTCGATCGAACAAATTCTAAATATGACCCGTTGATTTATATGCTTTCTCTTTTACCCTCCGAATTTCACTAACTTGACAGCTGCTATCATTCACTCTTCAGTATTTACCTTTATGTTAATAATATGAAAATTTTACATTTTTAGAATGAAATAAAAACGTGTATTTAAATTTAGGAAATAATCCTTTTTTAATTCAACTATTCTTAATTGTGGAAGCCATAAATGTAATATACATATTAAATCCTATAAATGCGATTAATTTAACAACACAGGAATTTATTACTTCCGCACTAACCGCACTGCAACCAAATTATAATATTGGAAGTTTAGCAATTCCTAGCGAAGATACTGTGCCAATTTGTAGTAGAACAGAGTCAGAAGTCCGTCAGTATCAAAATAAAATAATAAAATACAATTAATTATCCATCGTGAAACAATCCATATATAATAAAATTATTATTATAGTGTTCAAAATAAACTGTTAACTAGAAGTCTGTTTAATGAATTTCCATTCCATGAACATTATAATTTACTTAAAAATTTTTTTCGGCTTTTCGGACAAAATATTATTTTAATGAACATCCATACAATGTTTACGACTATTTTAGTCGCAGAAAACAAAGAGGCCATTTATTAACAATATTTCTACCACAAAAGTAGAAAAAATGCACTCCCCTCCCCCAAACCATTAACCCCAGGGCGTACTTGTGTACACAAAGAACACAAACCCTTGCAACATTGTATGGGTGTCCATTAAAATAATATTTTGTCCGAAAAGCCGAAAAAAATTCTTAAACAAATTAAATTCACGGACGATTATAAAATTCTTCTTAATTATAATTTACATTTAAAATGAATAATTATAAAATATTTAGTTATAAGATTTTTTTTTATATTTGTAGCAGTACAAAAAAAGCTCTTAGTATTAGAAATAAATTAAATCGATTAGTTATATTTCAAGGAATGTAATTTAAGTAAAATTTTGTTACGATATTCAATTCTTTGGGCCAAAATAACAATCATGTTTCATATATTGAATAAATAGGTTTTAGTCATTAGTGTAGTAGACATATTTTTATGATTTTTATGTAATAAACCAGATGGTTAAATAACAATAGGCAAGGGTCATAATAAGTACATATTTGTGTAGTACATCCTAGTTATGAGTCATTTTTCATTCTATTATTATTAACTGTTATTGGTTTTATTATATAGGAAAATCCTAAAAATCTTCCTACTACACTAACACTACACTAACTAACATGCCAATGTATTCGTGATTATAGAATAAGTAATTAATTACATATTAATAAAGTAAATATAAAACCTAGGTAATGTCTTTTATTATTTTTTTTTCCAATACATTTTTCTTTTCAAATTATTTACTAAAAAACATTTAATTAATTAGGAGCCTAACTTCACACAAGTATCTTAAAAAGGTATACTTTTTTATGTACGACTATAGAAATAATAAAAAAAATGTCTCATTATTTTAAGCGAAAAAACAAAATTCATTTGACAGAAGACGCCTCACGCTCCTTTTTAGTTATGCTGGCCGGTTGAGTGAATACCAATACGTCAATATTACAAAAAAAAACTATTTGTTGCGCATGGAGTCTGCACATTAATATACAGAATACGTAAATTTGTTTGATCTACTACAATTTTCTTATGATCATTCTCATTACTATACATAAGTGACATTTTGTAAACATATGTTTTCAATTTGATCATCACTTGTCATCATCATGAATCAAGAACAAGAAAATTTATTTTGACATTTAGGCTAAGACTTTATAGACACATATTCTTTAAATATAATAAAAAAAAATTAAGCAAGAATTTCGACGTTTCTCATCACCCTTGTAAAAATCGACACCAACGCCTCTACAGTTGATGAAAATCGCCAATAGCAGTTTAGTAAACGTTAAATTTGATTTAAGTGCAAAGAAATCCATTACGATTCAAAACCACCACATACCGACACGAAATCCAAACATTACAAAATTCTTTAGTATAGGGCTGATTGTTAGTGGTTCTATTAGTTTAGCACATTTCAAGCTAACCTAAAAGACACCATTCATTGCAAAATCAAGCTCTTTCATCGTTCCACAGAGAAGCCTCTTTCCCATTCTTTAGCCGCTGAAGGTTTTTTCTGTCTTAAAAATGCTGCGTGGGTTAAACGATCATGAATCTGCAGAGTGTGAGCTGAGCAAATTTTTTCTTGATTTTACCATGAAGTGCACCTATCAAGTATTTAAGCTATACATTGCTTTGTGCATGGATTGACATTTACAACTTGTTTGTATTCAGTTCGAGAATACTGCAAATAGACCAATATACGGAACAATCACAAACACCATTACTATCGAAAAAACCTAAAAAGTAAAACTTAATTTTATTTTATTTTTAGATATTTCTTTTTGTTTTTTTATCTATTTGAGTTAAACACTATCGAGTACATATGAATCTTGATTATCCGGGATGTGTGGGACTTCCCGGATAATAAAAATTCCGGTTAATCGAACTATTTTTATAAGAACTAAAAAAAAATCCCGGTTAATCAGATGAAATCAGATTAACCAAGAAACTAAAAATCCCGGATAATCGAGGTTCACGGATAATCGAAATTCAAGTGTATTTATAATTCTAAACATTTTTTCTTTCCCCATTTGCGTTTTATTTAATTTAATTTTTACTAATTTTTGTTTTTAATTTTCTCTTTTTTTCTACTTTTTTACTTTCCTAAACTTAGTCGTCGTCACGGATAAGGATCAATATGTAAAATTATAATTTCACACATTGAAGTAATACACGACTACTTCTAGCAATTCGAATCGATTCGACATAGTAATTTTGCGAGTAAAATATCTTTCCAGGGGTGGTATGTTGTACCATCACTTCGAATCGAAAAAAGTCGAATTCGAAAAAAGTCGAATCGAAAAAGTGAAAGTTGTATCTTTTTTGCTTTTCAAAAATGATACAACATACCGCCATGGTACAACATACCGCCCCAGAACACCTATGTACAAACAATTAAGTCGTGAACTAACCCTCAACACCCACCATCCATAGTAGAATCAAGCTCTTTCATCGCTCCACAGGGCTTGTCTGTCTGAAAATGCTGAGTGGATCAAAGGGTGATGAGTCTGGGGGACGCTGGGGGTTTTTTGGAGCTATTTGGAGGTTTTTATGCTATATTTACCTAGTAAGAAAATCACTATTACAGTCGAATAATATTGCTAAGCTAGTGGCACCACCAACGTAGTCGTTACGGATACGGTTCAATATGTAAAATGATAATTTCATACATTGAAGTAATACACGACTTATTTCTATCAATTCGGATCGATTCGGCATAGTAATTTGACATAGAAACTATTAATTGTTTCTACAACACCTACAATCAATTAAGTCGCTAAAATATTTGCTACAAGATGAAATGGGTGAATTTTATTGTTATGTTAATCATAATAATTCAACAAACGTCTGAACTGGCGCAGAATAAGAACGAAAATAATTCTATTAATCTGCTTAAATGCAAAAAAGAACAAAAATCACTAAATCGTATAGTGCACGGTAGCGAAGCGTCTTCAGGTCAATTTCCGTGTCATGTACTATTATACATGTATCGTTCAGACTTGAATAAATTTTTCTCATGTGCTGGAAGCATACTTTCAGCAAAATGGGTTATAACAGAGAGTCATTGTCTTGCAGGCAAAGAAATATTTGAAATTTCCGTAGGATCGATTCGCAGAAACCGGCAGACACAAATACAAAATACAACGAAAGCATTCAGACACCCAAAATTTGAGAAAGCCACTTTTAAATATGACATAGGTCTAATAACATTTGACAGACCACTCGTAATGGATGCAAATGTAAAACCTATTGCATTACCAACTTTAACTCAAAGTAAGAAATCGTTCACCGGAGAGAAAATTACGATTTGTGAATTTGGGAAAGATCATTGTAAGTAAGACATACGTAATATGTATGTAGAAACAAAAACACTATAAGATTTAACCACGATAATTATAATTATGTTTAAGCACAAAATTATGCTAAAAAACTTCAATACGCCTATTTAAGAGTTATGCACAACGACGATTGCAAACACCATTTTGCTAAGGGATCAATCATCGAAGAGACAATGTGTGCAGTCGGTCAACAAGACAAACCAGAAGGTACTTGTTTTGGTGATTCCGTACTTGTTTTGGTTGATAACGTTCCCACAATTGTTGGAATCAATTCGTTTATAAAGGGGACGAATTGTACTTTGGGTATACACCAAATGGATTTTTACGTATCGGTTACAGTATCGACTGGATTTCGAGAAACACTGGAATTAAAGTGCTACCATAAATGTTTACCGTCGTTATAAATCCGCATGTGTTAACGATTTAATTTTTTAAAACATATCCGTGTTAAAAATCGATTCGCAGTATAAAAAGTATTAAATTATAATTCTATGGAATTTCCATAATACTAAAATATATTTTACGACAAATTTAATGTCCCGTAAAATTTTGTTTATTTAAAAAACTATTTGCTTCGTTAATTTAATCTAAGTTTTTTACGTGAATAACGTGATAAAATTTGACGGTTTACAAGAATACCCGTAATTTAACTTCTTATACTGCTTCTCACTCACTAAGACCTACTGTATTCGTTTTACTCGTATTTATATACCTATCGAATAATCTAGACTTGGGTTTATACTGAGTAATTTTCTATGCGGTTCTGTTCCGGTACCTTACAGAAAAAATGCTAGTAATGTTTTAAACCGTAAATCAGCCATTTTGGTTGAATAAATATTTACCATCAAACCAATTGACGAGATCCAAGCATTACCTCTCAACTAAACCTGTTTGTTGCGAACAGAATCCAAACTTCCATCTGTGTATAGTGCCAATCGTTCCAAATGCATACCAATTTGTGTTTCCCTCGATGCCCTTTCTTAAAACCAATCTAGTCACGCTTCATCGGCAGTCTACATTCGATCACTTGCTAACTTAGTTTTGTTTCGTACAAATTTGTGTATCTCGTCAAGTTCTTCTTGTATTTTATCAAAGTAATATTGTCCATAAAATGCTGATGATAGAGGGCTGGGTACAGTTGCCCGTATTACAAAATACGTATTCCTAAATCCTGTATTCTATCCTGTTAAATCGGTTTAGATTAGGTTTAAAATCGCGCGATTTCCGCCACCACCAGAATCACCATGACCAACTCTTGCTAATTTGTGTCTCCCTCCAAAACTAAAGTTTGCAATCGTCCTTTTGCAAAATTTTTAAATTGACGTTTTGAAGGTTTTCAGGCATATTTAGCGCTTAAACATAATTATAATTATAATGTTAAAATCTTACACAGTTTTTTCTTACTACTACTTACCATAATCTCTGAACTTGGTAGCGCAACAGGTTTTACACTTGTATCTATAACGAGTGGTCTGTCAAATGTTATCAGACCTACGTCAGAATTAAAATCAGTTTTCTCATATTTTGAGTGTATGTATAATTTCGTGGTATTTTGTATTTGTGTCTGCTGGTATCTGCGAGTCGATCCAATGGAAAATTCAAATGTTTCCTTGTCTTCAAGACAATGACTCGCTGTTATAACCCATGTTGCTGAAAGTATGCTTCCACCACATATGTTGTAAATTTCAAGGTCTAGATGAAACGTGTGGAATTTTACATACCTCGGAAATTGACGTGGAGACGCATCACTACCGTGCACTATACGACTTTGTGGTTTTTGCTTTTGCTTCTTTTTGCATGTAAACGGCATAATAGAATTGTTTTCGTTCTTATTCTGCACAAGTTCACACATTTGTTGAATTATTATGATTTATATAACAATACAATGATACCATTTCATCTTGTAGCAAATACTTTAGCGACTTAATTGATTGTAGATGTTGATTCGATTCGAATTGCTAGAAATATGTCGTATATTGCTTTAATGTGTGAAATTATCATTTTACATATTGAACCGTATCCGTGACGACTGCGGTGTTAGTGCCACTAGTTTAGCAATAGTATTCGACTGTAATTAATAGTATTGTTCTTAGTATGTAAATAAAGCATAAAAACCCCAGCACTTAAGGAGTTCAATTTGTTGAATTCATTATTACCCAACACAAGTGATTAAGATTTACAAATTCAATCAAATAATGCGGGTTTTATTCTGAAAATGTTATATAGTATAAGTGTTTTGTTTTATAAATTTAATTAAATTTATTTTTTACTTTTTTTGTAATAGTTTTTTTCTCAAATATTGATCGGCAATCCAGCACCACCCGTGACTTCAGACAAACCGTCTCTAGAGACCCGACCGCCGCCTGACTATTCACATAAATTGCGATATCCCTCACGGATAAGGAAGCATACTTCAACCATGCCTCGATTTCGCCTATCGCCACCACTTCAGCCTGGTACACGCTGCAGTAGTCAGGGAGACGAACGGAAATATTAACATTAAGCTTTTCACAGAAGACTCCAGCTCCTACCTTGCCGTCTAGCTTAGAACTGTCCGTGAAAAATTGCAGTGCCTCGTTTTCCAGTATTAATCCGTTCCTCCAGGATTCTCTCGAAGGACAGATGGTCCGGAAACCTTTATCAAAGCGCAACGTTGGTTTAATATAATCTAGATTCGCCAGTTCTACCCTAAGCGATCTAATTATCGGCAAGTGTCCCGCCTGAAGACACTTCGACTGACAGACAGCCGAGAGCCTCGTAGCCACCTTGGCTGCCATCTGCTTACCAAAATATTTGATTGGAATAAGGTGGAATATAACCTCTAAAGCAAGTGTAGGTGTTGATCAAAGCGCCCACTTATAATCATGCAGGCCGTTTTTTGCTCCTTCTCCAACATCTTACTATATGTTACCTTCTTCAGAGCTGGCCACCACACGCCCACCGCGTACGTCAGCACAGGTCTTACCACTGCCGTATAGAGCCAGTGTACCAGCTCTTGTTTTAGACCCCTTGTCTTCCCTATGTCGTTCCTACACGAGTAAATTGCTACATTAGCCTTATTCACCCTTTCCACAATGTTAGGCTTCCAGTTGAGCTTACTGTCCAAGATTATGCCCAGAAATCTCGCTCTGTCACCAAAAGCCAGTCTAATGCCGTTCACGGTAGGAGAGCTAACTACCGGAATTTTATATTTCTTAGTAAATAGTACCGGCTCTGTCTTGGAAGGGTTGATCCCTAATCCACATTTGCTGGCCCAATTCGTAACGATCAGGAGTGCATTCTCTTCCTCTCCAGTTCTAAGAGCAATCCATTCATCACATCACTCCAAATAAAGCGGGACATTACACCTCCTTGCGAGGTTCCTCTAACCACTCGGCTTCTAATGGTGGCCTCCCCCAGTTTCGAGCCCCCCCCCCCCCACAATAATCCTGCTTACCAGCATCTGATTTATCAACCTACTTATGGGGTAGTCCACGTTCAAAAATAACAATCCTTCCATAATCACCTACGTTTTTACATTATTAAAGGCACCCTCAATGTCGAGAAATGCCACCCTACAGAACTCTTGCGCGTAAATTGACTTCTCAATCATGCGTACCAGATCGTGCAGAGCTGTGTCTACCGACTTTTCCTGACAGTACGCATGCTGCGACGTTGCCCAACTCCTAGGCTCAATTTTTGTTCGAATACCTATATCTACAACCTTTCCAAGGTTTTCAACAGAAAGGATGATAGAGTTAAAGGTCTCAGATCCTTTGGATAGGCATGTGAGCTTTTTCTTGATTTCGGGATAAAAACCACTCGAATCTCCGTCCATTTTTTAGGAATATAGACCAGTTTCAGACATCCCCTGAAAACCCTCTCCAGCCAGTTCTTCCGGTCACCCTCAGGCTGGTCTTTATCAGTCGCATCGGCCTCGTTCTATTTATATATTTTAAGGGTGATCGAACCGAACCCGAAGTTGATCACCCCCTTTAATTTTGCAAAGGAAACCAAGAATTCTTTATTGATCAGCATGATTGCCAATGTACAGCCTCCTTTAGTCTCCTCTCGCTTTACAATCCTCCAGTCTTCCGTTGGAAGATATCGGGATTGCTGGCCCGAATGATCTCGAGGATTTCTTCTGGCTACACGTGCTCTAGGTCTGCTCGGGATTTCCTCCCTGTAGACTGCCTCAAGCCTTGTGCCCTGCCGCACCTCGCCTACTTCGGCCACTGCTCTTTTATAAAGGTCGACCGATCTCTGGTACCATCAGTATCTCTGCAGGACGGGGGGATCACGGTTTTTCTCTCAGGATCCGTCGCAAAATGGAGTTTACTGCATTATACACCATTTCTCTGACGTGATGCTCCCATCTTCCTGTCTTCTGTCAATGACGGCTAGCACCAACGCGTGTTCCTTTAGGATCTCACTGAATAGCTTCAGTTTTTGATCCTTAGGAGCACCCGTCGTTGTGTCTGCTTGAACTCTGGCCTGCTTACTGCCGCCCGCTTCAAGCTCCACGTGGGAGCTCTGTCTTTAAGACACAAGGACCCTCTCTGAGCTATCGCAGCTGACAGTTTTCTTAGCGCATGCTACAGATTCCTTTTGCTCTACTGTAAACTGCCCCTCAGGGGTCGCAGCCAGTTTCTCAAGAATTCTAAATGCCGACCGTCTCTCCCTGTAACGTCGCTTCGTTGGGGGGATCTTCCTCAATCCCCCGCACTTCTCTTTGGTGGTTCCGCTTCCATCTGGCTTCGATGCCAAGGTGTCGCTATGCCTTGCCCCTGATGATGGAGCCCCACCTTTACGGTTAGAGTTGCTTCCTTCTTCCGGTTTCTGAGGGATGCCGGCCTCTTTCTTTTTCTTTTTTTTTGTTTTTTCATGTTTCTTCCACGAATATCGATGAGAGAGATTCATGTACGCAGGCTAAATACAAGTGGAGGTCGCCAGGTAACCACTCTCTGTTCACGACTGGGCTTTGTTAAATGGGTCCCCAGTCTAGCCGATCATTAGCACCGGTCGCGTAACACCTTAATCCACCCCATTGGCTCACCGAGCATCCCGTCCCCTGCCCTTCTCCCACATTTACTGACTCATTCACCCATTCAAATGGATATCCCAAATCAATGGGACCCACTTCATTCATGGGATTACCGTTTATAGGGTTCCCCACTCACTACCTGGAGGTCCGGGAGAGCAGATATGTGACCCTCAGAATTTGGTAAACAGAGGTTAACCACTTCCCCCGTTCTCTAAGACTCTTCTCTCAGCAGAGCTGCAGTTGGGGACGGCTTATTTAATTCACCACTAACCTACCTATCAATAGGCCGTTCACTATCCACGACCTGCGACTCCCTCGATAGCTGCAGCTTGCCACGGGTACCTCTGAGTCTAACGAACTTGAGAATACTGAACCAATTAATTTAGATTCGGAACAAACAGAATTATTGGAGGATAATATTTCCAGAAATAGTTCAGCATCACTTTTCTGTGTTGAGGGCAACAGGATAATTTCGGTACATTTTTTCTTTGAACAATTAAAGAATATAAGCATGCAGTCGAGTTTTTTAATTGTAATCTTTCAAATATTGTAATATTCAAAATTTTTACTGAAGTGTAATTTGTAAATTCAGACTCAAATTTAAACTTAAACTATTTATCTATTTCCGGTGGCATTGCAACTGGAATAGGTTTTATGCAGTCTGAAGAATTTCTTGCAATTTTGGATATTCCATTTATGACTCTAAAACATTTGCTGCAGTTAAACATCATGTTGAAATTAATATTTCCTCTGCTGCTAAAGATGAGATGCAAGCAGCTGCTATAGAAGCAAAAGATATTGCAATCGAAAAAGGTAGAGATGTTGATGGTGTTCCATTGTTGACCGTATCAGCCGATGCTTGTATTTCGAAACGAAATACGTTCTTGTCAGGAGTTGCTTCCACATGACACAGGCAAGGTAATTAAGAGCAAAGTGCGGCTAACAAATTTTGTTCCGTATTTACATTCATTGGAAACGGTACCTAAACATGACTGAAATGCCAATTACAGAGGTTATTACACTAGTATGGAAGCCGAATTAATAGTGGAAGCTTTCAAAAACAGCGAGATTTTATTGTATGGTGTTCGTTACAATCAGCTAATAGCCGATGGAGGTAGTAGCGTGTATAAAAAAATACTTGAAAAACACGTACATCGAAAAGATAGAATGCCGAAATCATTTGCTACGGAATTTTTGTAAAAAAATTCGGGAACGGATAACTTGTTAATACTACATTTCCAATAACAAGCGTTGGGAGCAAATTTAAAACGACTTTCTGTTGGACTTATCAAAGCTGTTCTAAAAGCTGTTGCAAAAAGATTTTGATAATGCACCATTCCATGTGTTTGGGTAGCATACAAGTTGTGATGCTTACTTTTGTAATAGAGGTCGGTGAAAAAAAGTTGGTGCCTGAGATGCAGAAGTCCGGATTTCTTGAAAAAATTTGCTCGGCTAAAAGCCTTTTCTACGATGTTGATTCCAATAGAGTTGAGAATTTGCATGCGCTAATTGATAAAACTGTCAGGGGAAGAAGAGTAAATTTTTCTAAAGGGCAATCATATACCAGCAGAGCATAATTTGCTGTGTTACAGCACAACACGCTACGTGCCCATTATAGACTACAAAAGTGGGTATTGAAGAGTAATCCAAAGTACCATATAATTACTGTGGAACAAAGAATCCGCGACATAATTTTGTAAAGACCAAAAAAAGATGATCCACGCAGAAGAATTTTAAAAAAGCGGAAAATTGTGGGACCAGATTCATATTATGGCGAATTTTGTGAAAAAGCAGATTTGAGCCCAGAGGAAACTCATAGTGAAAAGGAAAGAATTCTGTCGGTACATGCATCTGAACGTGAAAATCGAGTAACGATTGAGAGAGGGACGATTGCACAGGGAAATTGTGTCAGATGGCATGATGTTCGTAGGAGAATAACCGCATCTAATTTTGGATCGATTTATAAAGATATCGCTATATTAATATCGATTTATTATATCGCACGCAAATATCCTCAAAAGCTATTGACTGTGTGAGACAAAATGAGCACATTGCAATAGCTCAATTAGAGGCGCAACTAAATGTAAAAGTGTACCCATCCAGAATTTTTATCGATGAGACCGATATATGCTTAGCTGCTTCACCAGATGCTTCACGAGATATGGATCCAGTAGATGCCATCAAGTTGGGTCAAATACGATGTTTCAAATACGATAAAGACACACAGACAACTGCTCAGATACTAAGGACAATTGCACATAACTCAAACAGATTACTGCCTTTTTGTGGTTCAATATCACCGAATTATATAACCTCAAGATAGAGCGAATTGAGAGAGATGATATTTTTTTGAAAACAAAATGCGCAGAAAATTAATAAATTTTTATTATAAATCTCTGCTACCAGAAATTGTAGACCCCCGATATACACGAAATGTGCCTATCCGAAAATATTGCAGTGACAAAATTCGTTTCGGAAAAACTAGAACAAAAAATCACAAAAAATTGAAGTTAAAAAAAGATTTAAAAAAAAATAAAAAAAACAAAAACAAAGGAAAACGAAATCCGAGTGATACCTTCACGTTATCCGGGCAATTATCCTACCGCTCTATGGATTAGCTAACGTCACAGGTGTTAGTTTGTTTTACATTTAGTAATAAACAGTAGTAATCAAAATGTTCGAACACATGTTTCCAGATTTACGTCAGTAAACTCGATGTTGGTGTAATTGGCACATCGAGTTTACTGACGTTGAAAATAAGCTATTACAAAAAGGGCTAAAATATAGCATACAACAAGCCAACGACAACAAAAATTTCAACAAGCACTTATTCAACATTGAAAACGCCGTATTAAAATCAGCTACTCAAGACCAACAGGAAATAAGGACATTAATAATAAGTGAAATCAAAAAAACCCCACTTCAAAACAACTCAATTATAAATAATAACTCCGATTCAAAAACAATCAGCAATATTGCTAGAAAAATACAACAAATAGACGCCATCGCCACAAAAGCTGATAAAGGCAACACAATAGTCATCATAGACAAAGCGGAATACAACAACAAAATCCAAGAATACATCGATAACAACAGTATTGAAAAACTACGAGAAGATCCAACAAAAGAGTACAACACCAGAATAAAACGAGTGATCAACCAATCAATCAATATCCTAAGTGATAAAAACATCCGTTACAACAAAACCATAAAACCAACCGCACCAACCATAACAGGATTACCCAAAATTCACAAGCAACAGATGCCAATAAGACCACTAATCAACTTTACCACAGCACCAACATACAGGATAGCCAAGCACATCAACACCATGCTGAAACAATATATAAAATTAGAAGGTAACCATTCTTTAATAAATAACATAGATTTAGTAAATAAAATTAAGCATATACAAATACCGAATAACGCAAAACTAGCATCTTTCTACATCACCAACATGTACACGAACATACCAATAGATATTACAATAGAACTAACTAGAAACTTACTATCCAAAAATAGAATAAAATCCTCAGACACTAACGAGATAATTAACATAATCACAGAAATTACTAAACAAAATTATTTCACACACAACAATGATTACTACGTGCAGACCGAAGGGTTACCAATGGGCAGTCCATTGTCAGGTACATTAGCCGAAATGTACCTGAACGATTTTGAGAAGAGACATATCATGAACACATCCAACAATAACTTCAAAAACATCATATACTGGTACAGGTACGTAGATGACATCATTTTATTATTCAAAGGATCCAACCGGCAATTTGACATATTACAACAACACATAAATAGTAGAGAACCCAACATAAAATTCACATTAGAAACAGAAAAGGACAATAAAATCAACTTCTCAGATCTGATGATAGTCAACAACAACAACAACAATAAACATGCCTTCAAAATATACAGAAAACCCACCGATACAGATCACACCATCCCCAATGACTCACACCATCCATACCAGTACAAAATATCATCATACAACCACATGATCAACAGATTAAACAATATACCGATGAAAACTGAAGATTACAAAGAAAGAATTAAACATCATCAAGCACATCGCCAACAAAAACGGATACGACACAACATTAATCAATAGAATTAACAACAAATACACAACACAACTACAACACATGACTACACTAGAAGGAACCGACACAACCAACCCAAAATACGTGAGCGTAGAATTCAACAAAACAACACACAAAGCCATACAAAAAACATTCAATAGACTCGGATATAAAATAGCGTTTAGAAATAACAACAAAGTACAACAAAAACTAAAAAACAAACTAAATAAACAATCCTTAGATACAGGCGTGTACAAATTATCATACAATGATTGCAACAAATTTTACATAGGACAAACAGGAAGATCATTTCTAACACGATTTAAAGAACACACTAAAGACATAAACGCAACAGATCCAAAATCAAACTATGCACAACACATCAAAACAGAAAAACACAAATTCACAGACTTTGACCACAACCTAATAATATTACATCAAGCCAGAAAAGGACACATACTCAACAGACTTGAAGAATTCGAGATTTACAAACACAACGATAACAATGTACTATTAAACGACAAATTAAATACCAAAACTAACAAGATATATGACCTAATTATAGACAACAATCACTACAGTAGGAGGAGCCTAACAAATTAGACCTAAGAATAGTATATAAGCAGCGTAATTTTAAGAAAATTGTAATAGTTGTAAAAAGGAACTGATGAAGAAATTTATTTCGAAATCGATATTCCTATAAAACCAATAAAAGTAGTGTTGCTTTCACTAATCTAATCGGATTAGCTAAGAAATGTGAAAGCAACAACTTTTGGCTTTAATTTTTAATGCGTTTTAATTTTTCTGTGTTGGTTCATTTTATTAATATTTATTTTAGTTTTTTTTATTTTATGAAATAGATCAAATTAAATTCGGTATTTTGCTATCAAATAACAAATGCCAAATTTAACTAAAAGATAAATTTTTCGAGAAAAATAGAAAAAATAACGCCTTGCGGTAAACACCATAACCATAAAATGATTTTATTTCCCCTAATCCTAAATTTTTTTTTTCTGTACATTCTAAGAAAATCGGCTTTAATACAATGCAATTGTTGTTGTAAAATTTTGAAAGCAACACAGCTAAAGATTGTCACTATAAGGAAGTTTTACAAGTGTTTAATTAAAACAATTTTATCAATTTTGTAAGTGACAAAAGTCAACAGTAAAGCTAAAACAATGGACTTCAACCATTATAGCACAAATCAAAAATTACATCGTTATCTGCTTTGAGCGACACACGAGGTTTCTGGTTTCTTGGTTACTTTTTCAAGGCCAACTAGTCGTAATAGATAATGTATATGTATGTGTATTTTATTTTGTTTTGCTCTCTCACATTTTTTATTTCATTTATGTTTGTGTTAGTGTGGTTTCACCGAAAATTGGTTTAAGTTGCAATTAAAACCGGTATCATAGGTAAACGGGGAAAGAAACGAAGAAAGTAATGGTTTCTGTGAAACTTCGTCTGACATCGAGCTTTGAGTGTGTGTCTTCATTGATTTAAATGTTTTTTAAATCGAATCAAAACAGCACAAACGTATTCTACATGTAGAAATTTCATTAGTATTCTATGTACTGTGTAGAACAAACTAGTGTTGGTTTCGATTGAATAATAAATAGAAACACTACCAGAAATTCATTCATTACGTATCTTTTTTCTTCTCCATTGTTTTTTCCGTTCTTGATGTAAAATTATTTACATCTAACCCGAAACATTTGATTGTCTTCAAGTGTGCGCGCATACCAAACGAGAAATAGCCACCAATCGGAAATTTGCTGAACTTATTTTCATCAAAATTTTTTCTAAACTATTTTTGTTTTTATAATTTATATATTAAAACAGAAAAATTTTTAGAAAAGAAAAAAACTAGCCACGAGATTAAGAATTCTAGTAATTTTTTGTCCAAGTTTGGGAGCTAATAACAAAAAATTAAAAGAAAATTTGGAAAAACTAGAAAACTAGGCACGAGTTTTACATGTTATCTAATGAATATAAAAAAATTCTAGAAGAACATGTTCACACAAGTGCTTATGGAACCTGCACAAGATATCATTACTTTGGTACAAGACCCTATTAAGGTTCCAGGTTACATCTATTTTTCTCTGTGGCGGTCAAACACGGATTATTAATGCTTCAAATACAGACCCCATGTACTGAGCTTTAGCTTGCAAGGACTCGCCTTAAAGCCCCTTAATAAACGAGTTACTAGTTAATTCTGATAACGATCGAGTATTTTCAGGAGCTAAGCATGTTTTACGTATTTGCCAATCAATTCATACTACCCCACGGTCGTTACAAGTGTATGAGCGATATTCCAATTCTGAATCGGAGGCGGCTTCTAATAAAAAAAAAAAATTTGAAACCATCAATCTAAATGACCAGTACGAAGAATTGGCACAAAACATTACATATAGCAATGAAAAAATTGTATATGTATTAAAAACAAAATATTTAAATGGACGATTTGAACAATTATTATAGATAACATAAATGGAATTGAATACCCTCTTCATTTATGAGTTATCGTTCTGATCCAGTTGTAATCGTGAATAATCAAGGTAACATTTCAAGCAACATTTAGGATACAATTAATTAAATTAAATTATAACAGGCAACGCAAATCAGGCTGCACCATCTTCATATTTCATATCTTTCATGGCCCATGAAGTACCGGATTCGGATTTAATCATCAATGGCAATCCAGGTAATTTAATCATTAACAAAAAAAAATTAAAATTAAAATACAATGTTTTCATTCAATGTTTTTTAGCTCAACAAGTGTTCAGGTGCAATGCCACTTTAGGGGAAGACCAACAACGCGAGGACGATAAAACTAGTACCTCTAAATTTTCTATAATTCACACAGTAAGAAATTAAAAAGTAAGTGGTTTTTATACCCCTATTATGGTTTTCGCCTCGCCGAACGATTCACGGTGAATCTTAAATCCGTGGGAGTAGGGTTATCGTATTGTGGTTTCGCCTTTATTTTGGGGAGTGCACATCAAGTAACACTATAGCCGAATAATAATTTTTACAACAATTTTTTTTTACATTTGTGGTTTTTTGTCAATAATTTTGTTTTTGTAATCATATATTATTCAGATTTTGTGTTTATAAATTACGGTTTTTATTCAATTATTCTGAAATCAATTTAAAATCATGTTGTCTAGTGTAGATCTATCTTTTTCTGATAAACCAGATGAAAATACTAACATAGGGCGGAAACTCGCTAAGGGACCAATGTAATCCGTTTAATCTGCCTGATACCAAGTATGCATATTATTTTAAATAAAAAGATATATGTATATTCTAAATTTCTTCTCAAAATTTTAGGTATATAAGTATTTTTCGCTTGAATAAAGAAGCGTTTCGCTATTTAATTGACAAGCTTACACCTAAAGGACCCCGCACAAATCTTATGGAAATTGGGTCCCGGTCAAACTCGCTGAATTTTTGATGTGATAGAGTTCATCATACTGGTCAATTGTCTCAATGGCCACAAAGCTCAAAAATGGATAGTTTGGCCGGTATAGAGCTTTAAAGCTCCGAGTATCCTCCACGGATTTATGTATATGCGCAGTGTGTATAGACTTTTGAAAGAGCCTATTTCATTTTTTTTATTATCTAGGTTTATATTTTTCAGGTTGCTGAATTCAGATCTGTTGTTAGATGTTCAAAATTGACAGTTGGCAGCTGTCAATGTGCTATAATAAAGCCAAAAACTTGTTTTTTTATGTTTTATCTTTCTTTTTTTTACTTCGATAATTGCAAAGATGATATCAAATCAATAACAATAACTATCGGCAGCTGTCATTTAGCTGTCAAAAAAAATCTTCATACAAGAAATGCTGAAAGGTGGGTACGTTTATCTGCTAATCAATTGAATGATTTTCCGATTTTAGACCTAGATTACTTAAAAGATATTACAACAGGTACATATCAACTAGGATGGGCACCATCCTACATTCAGGATAAACTTGAAAGGGATGGAGATAATATGAAAATCGATTTTTATTTTATAAGAAATCACTGAAAATTGAATTGCTTCTGGACAAGCATACCGAAATTGGACAAGCATTCCGAAATTATTTAGGATAACGCCAAGGAAGTAGAAATTTGCCTGGGGTCATTTGTAGCTGAACACAATTTACCGTTTGCTGTCTTGGATCATTTGAATTTTGTATGAAAAACCTCAATTACGGATTCAAAAATTGTTAAAAAATGATTATCAATCGCCACAAGGGTCAAAAGATAATTAAAAATATAACAGGACCAGAAAATTCAAAAATTGTCTCTGAAAAGCCAAACGACAATATTTTTCAATTGCGATAGTAGACAAAAGCACCGATACTTCGATGGCAAAAAATGTAGCCATAATTGTAAGGGTATTTGATAAACAATGCCGTGACCGATTTTTGGCTCTTACTAATATTGTAGATTGTTCGGAGTCTGAAATTTTATTTATTTTTTATTATTTGTAAAAATATTAATTTTGTTAAATTTATTTATACCTTTTTTTTTTATTTTATTTGTGATTTATATTTTTTAAGGCTTGAAAAATTTATTTTGTATAATTTTTATTTATTTTATAAATCAAATAAAATAAATTTTCAAATGTCTTTTATGTATTCTACATTTTGAATAAGGCAATTTTCAGAATAAATTTTGAATTAAAAACCTTTTCATGGGTATTTATATAAAAAAAAAACATTAAAAAAAAATAAATACAATTCAACTCGATTTAGTACAATTTCATTTCAATTTTCAGTACAATTTAAAAAATCCATTTTCCATCAAATTTCGTGAATACATTTTATTCATGAAAAGTGCGTTTAGGTTCCGTGTAGAAACGATTAATTTATCAAAACCTTGCTTGTTGAAGCTTCCCTATAGATATGGCTAGGGTGGGTGCTCCACAGTTCGGACACTCCTATTTTTGCTTAGTTCGCCAAACACGCCTTTTAACATTAAAACCCCAAAAAGATCTCTCTCTCTCTCTAGCTTCACATCCCATGAAGGGATTTTGCCGCCCGCACTATGGTCCTCCAGCCGTCTCGGTCCATCGCTCTCGACCTCCAGTTTCGACATCCTAGTGCCTGTAGATCTTGTTCGACGTCGTCACGCCAGCGCAGTCGGGGTCTTCCTCTACGACGCACACCGGCTGGTTGTTGATGCAACACTTTATTGGTCATCCGTTGTTGTGGGGACCTTGCAACGTGGCCAAGCCATCTCACTCGATTGGATTTGATGAATCCGATAATATCGCAATCTCCAAGTATTTGCTTTATCTCGTGGTTCATGCGAATCCGATATTCATTGTTCGCGACTTTAATTGGACCAAAGATGGAGCGAATGACCTTCCTTTCGAAAGTTGATAACAATCTACAATCATTAGTGGTCATGGTCCAGCTCTCGCTTCCGAAAGCCAGCACAGGTCTTATTAGTGCTTTATAAAGTGCGAGCTTGCACGACTGCGATAGATTTCTAGATCGCAATAATTTTGATTGGGCGTAGAAAACTCGATGTGCGGCAGCTATTCGGGCTTTTATTTCTGCCTGCATGTCATTTGATGATGTTATAACTGACCCGAGGTATTTGAAATTTTCAACGCGATCAAAATTGTGGTCGCCAATTCCGAGATTTGCCATGGGGATGTTCCTGGGTGTTGATACAAATTTGGTTTTGCTACTGTTCACCTTCAAACCAAGTCTTCTTGCGCAGCGATCGAGCGGCACGAAACTGTCTTTGATATCGCTAGGTCTTCGGCCAAGAAGCACGATATCATCTGCATATCCAAGAATTTGGCCTGATTTATTAAATATACAGCGCGAAGTTTCGATGTTGCTTTTCCTCACTACGTACTCAAGCGCCAAATTGAACAGCACAGGCGCGAGTGCATCTCCCGGTCGAACACCAGATGTTATTTCAAAGGAGTCTGACACAGTTCCTTCGATTACAATTCTACATACAGACCCAGACGTTGTTAATTTGCACAGAGAAACGAGTTTCTCTGGAATTCCTAGGCATATGAGCGCGGCCCAAAGGTTATCGCGGTTTATACTGTCATATGCCTGACGGAAGTCTATATATAATTGATGTATGGTTATGTTGTACTCCCAACATTTTTCGAGGATCATCCTCATCTTGAAACTCTGGTCAGTGGTCGATCGGTTGGGACGGAAACCACACTGATAATCGCCAATGATGTTTTCGGCGAAAGGGATGAGTCTGGCAAGTACAACATTAGCCAACACTTTGTAAGCAGTGTTCAGTAGAGCTATACCACGATAGTTTTCACATTTAAGACGGTCGCCTTTTTTATGCAACGGACATATGAGCGCGGTCTTCCAATTCTCCGGCAGCTCTTCTTGGTCCCAAATACAGACGATGAGATCGTGTAGACTTGTTGCAAGAGTAGCGCCTCCGAGTTTTATTAATTCTGCGGGGATTCCATCGAGACCGGGTGCCTTGCCGTTTTTCAATCGACTAATAGCTGCGTCTACTTCCTCTACTGTGGGATATTCGACGAAGACCTCATCACCTGGAGGAGCTATTGCTCTAATGGGGGTCACGTCGTCATTCCGATTTAGTAGATTTTGAAAGTAGGTTTGCCATACTGAGAGAACATCAGCCACGTTTGTTCTCAATTCTCCATTCCCGTCTTTGATGGCTGTACTTCTTGGGTGGAAGTCTTTAGTGAGATTCCTGGCATTAGCAAAACAGTCCCTTGAATTTCCCACTTCCGCTTGGAAGCTGATGTTTTCGATGCATAATCTCATATGATCGCGTTTCTTTTGACGAAGGTATTTAGTCGTGGCTTTCCTGGCGCGGAGATATTCTGCATGTGTGCTTCTAGTATTGCGAGCCAACCATTTTTCTCGAAGCTTTTGTTTATTTGCGACGATCAGGCGACATTGATCATCGAACCAATCATTGCGGGGTCTCGGAGGTCTTCTTCCGATAGTGTTTTGCGCCGCGGTGGTAATGGCTGACTGTATTGTGTGCCACTGCTCCTGGATGTTAGAAGGAGCTTCTTCGTTGTTGCTAGGCCGCTCTAGATAGTTAGTGATGAAGATCACTTCTGTATAAATGTTTTCGAGTTTTTCATATAATTAGCTGCACTTACAACCGACATTGTTGGTCCTTTCGGATGAGCACTTAAAAACACCACTTCAAATCGTTTTTTATAAATCGCACTCATTTCTTTCATATATGTTATGTTATCCGCTAAACAGTTACAGTTAAACCAATGTTTGTTTTAGAGCGCCCAAGAGGGATCAATAGACAACCGATGTAAGCCCCGCCCATATTTGTTCCTATATTTTTAAGTACAGTTAGTTTTTAAGTACAGTACACGCTCTTGTTGAACATGCTGCACAACAGGAAAAGGTACTATAGTTTAAATGCAATGATAGTGAGTACCATATTAGCTATTTCGTGTTAGAGGGTGTGTTATATTTTTTCTTTATCTAATAGATTTGTGACCACAACCTAATTATACGCTGTATCGACACAAGGCTGCTCCAGAAAGCAGGTAATGCAAATTTAACAAGGTGCACTCATCAGCAAGAAATATTATCGAAAGAAAGGACAATCGGCGTACTTAAGTCAAGATTTAGATGTTTATTGGGGACAAGAGAGCTACATTATGCACCAGACAAAGCCAAGCAAATCGTCAATTGGTGTTGCGTACTTCACAATATTTGTCGATTTTATAAACTGGATAACCTCGTAATCGCAGTGGATGCTAGTGATAGAGAGACTGTATTGGAGACAAATCCCGCGGCAGCAGTATTAATTACCAATTTGTCACAAGAAGCAAAAATAATAAGGGACGATTTAATGAATTCATTATTATAAAGTAAATGTATTTCAATTCATTTTGTAAAAATATAATATAGATTAACATTTCAATTCAGTATCACAGCGTTTCAATAATCACATATATTACAACATGTAATAATAAAATATGCATAAGTATTTAATTAAGAAAAAACAAAAATAAAAGTTGTGCTTTTCAATAATGCATATCACAAATTTTCTGAATCACTGGAAGAACCACATTGTGAAATTCTCATTTTTCGCTCTTCGAGTACCAAGCGTTTTTTTTTTAAATTTAATTTTTGCAGCAATAATTTTTGTTTATCTAACTTAGTTAGGTGCATCTTTTAAAACTGCTTCTGTTGCACCTGTAGTTTTCTCTCCTTTAATTGGAACATTTTTTTTGCGTAGTACTTGGTTAAATGTATTTTTTTCGATTCATTTTAATGTCCCTAATATTTTCGTTTGGTTCTTCGTCTGCTGTTCTAGAAGCTTTGTACGAAGCTTATCAATATCTGATAATCCAGATGTTGACTTCGACCTTGGTGTGCTATACTGTGTTGTTGGCCTATGGTTTTGAGTGTTTACATCACTGTTCGACGACTCAGATACATTTCTGGTGTTATCGTCTTCACACACCTCTGGTAATAATGCTTGTGTAATATCTATGGCATCTACCATATCGATCCTACCACTCTGAGCACCCCGATACTCTTCTCACTAAGAGCGCCAGATGTATTAGAGTATCGACTTATTGTTCCAGTGGGATTAATGAATGTGGACCACTTCCAGTTCCTGTAATTGATTCTTTATTTTTCGATGATTTTTGTTTGATATGCCGCTTCCAGTCATGCCAAACCTATATAACAAGAAAAGTTAACTGTTAACACATTTTTGTATAAACACCTTTAAAAAAACTTGCCTTTCTCCACTCAATACATTCTTTTATATGAGGCCCCAAGCTATTCAACATTACTGTCAAATCCTCCCAAAATAGGTTTACGGGTTGTCTAATTTTCCCAATGCTGGGAAATCCCCTCGCAATATCTGGATTTTTGTCCATCTCTTCCGTTAATTTTGAAAATTGGCTGGAATTGGTCGTTTTCTTCGCTCTAAAACATACATGGAAAAATACTATTTTGTGAAATGGTACATTTTTTCTAAAAATACACGCACAAATATCAAATATTTTATTTATAAATATAAATCTTTATAATTTTATATTTGTATATGAAATAAAAATATAATTACTTACACGTGAACCTTGCTTGATTTTGACTGTGAAATGAAAACCAATTTTATAAGATTCGCCTACAAAAAGATAGCGAATCATTTTGACAGTTCAGCTCGTTTAGGTGAAAAACGTAATACCAAAAATGTAAGTTGGATTCGCCGGGAATGTCAAATGCGAAAACCATAATAAGAGTATTAATTTATAATAACAATTCAACATCTTAAACATAATTTAGACTAGGGAAGACTGTCACATTAGACCCGAATTGCGACTGAAAAGAAGCTTTAAAAGCTTTGTTTTTAGCAGTAGTAGTTTGAATACCAATTTCTTACCAAAATCATAAGAAAAATTATGCATTTACTCATTGGGAGTTGGAATTTCTGAAAATAAGTTTCATCTCATTTGCAATTCGCGGTACTTAAAATCAAATAAAACCAACTAGAAAATATCCACCGGAAAAGCTCCCCAGATGCCAGTTGATTTCGTCTGTATATTAAAAGACGGGACAGGTTCACAGAAAACCAGCATTTACTTAAATGTCCACCGAAAATGTCTCCCAATTATACCACTTCATTACGTCTATTTATTGGAACACGAAACAGGACATTTGTGAGCCACGCTTGTCTACCGATTTTAACTGTCAAATGATGGTCGTAGTTCATATAGCTAATTCGACCATATTTGGTCAAATGATTACAATAGTCAAATGTAAGCCACATCCATAGAGACATTTTCTCTTCAAATTTCGTCCATTTTCTGGCAATGATTAGATGCACAGATGACTGAACAATTGCCCGACATTTTTACTTATTTCGTCTCTAATTTTCGAATGGTCAAAATCCAGTCATTTATTGGCCAAAAATCTAAAAATTGTTTTGCGAGGTTATGTTTGAATACTGCGTTCATTATTTTCTGCTGTGTGTCTAGTTAGAGGCTGAAACATGTTCTCGAGGTGGGATGCAAACAACGTAACTTTTTGTTTTGCCCTTCACTGAGAAAAAAAAACACTGAATTTTTTCCTATATATGTATGGGAAACCTGTTATAATATTGGTTCCCATATATTGTTGTCAAACATACTATGTACATGGTTCGCCCTACGATTTGCATATTAGCCAGTGCTATATAGGAATGGCTCCTATGTATAAGCAAATTATTCATAATGTATAGTAATATTTATTATAAATAATCGGATGTGTATAGGAATGGTTGCTGTTTGTTTTAGCAAAATCCCGTTATACTTAGTTAAGTAAAACACTTTTTATTGTTTTATAATACATATAAGTACACCGTTGAAACGTAGAGTTTTTATTAACAAAATAAATCAAAATTGATAAAAATGTAAGCTTATAAAAATTATATACAGTGAAACCCCGTTATAACAAACTCGGTATATAACAATTTTATGGCATATAACATACCACTACTCAAGCCCGTAGTCCTAACAAATTAAAGGTACCAAAAATACTTCTTTTATTAAAAACCTCGGCTATACAACTATAACAAACCATTTTTTACTCCCATACAACTTTCATAGAAGAGAAAACTCCTGATATAACAACCTTCGCATTCGTTTATAACATAAAAATAGATGTTTTACATAGAGAAATTTTTTACATACAGCTTTTCGCTTATGGTACTGTATTCCAAAGGTTTTTATATAAAACCAAATAACATGTAACTATATGGTGTTCCTACAAATGTATTACAATAATGCCTTAAATTTTACTCGTTATAACGGCAATTTCAAAAGTAGAATGAGAAGTTTACATATTTTGATGCAATTTTAATTAGTTGATAATTGGACAACAACGGACAATCGTTTAAAGCAAGGCTGGTTTACTCGATTCAAAAAGAAAAACGAAATAATTTTTCGAGCTATTACCAGAGACTTAGTCTGTATCAGTAGAAGTTAAGACAGAATGGGATCAAATGCAGTTACCCTAATTAATTGAACGATTCAACGAAAGAAACATTTACAATTTGAATGAAACGGCACTATTTCTTAAACTTAAGACAAATAACCCTATGATGATAAGTAACGAATCATGTTCTGGAGGGAAACTCAGTAAGGATCCGAAAAATTGCCTTTACTGGTTATTGGCAAAGCAATGAAACCGTGATATTTTAAAAATATCTATACACTTCCATTATTGTACAAGTCGAACAAGAAACCTTGGATGACATTTCAGCTTTGGGACGAATGAGTAACAGTTCGCTAAAGAAAATAGGAAAGTTATTTTTTGTTGATAACGCGCCGTCCCACCTTCCGATTTCGGACTAGCAAGCTATACAAATTTTGAATTTTCCTGCAAACACAACATCGATAATGCATTCGATGGACCAGGGTGTCATTAAAAAATGAAAAGGCTTTTATAGAGAGTTAGTTGTTAAAATAATTTTTAGCTGTATTGAACAAAATGACAAGTCAGTTGCGCCGGAAGTTAAAATCAGAAAAACCGACGCTCTTCACTTATTTAAACGATCCTGGGATAAAGTTAAATCGGAGACAATTTCAAATTGCTTTAAAAAAGGGTATTTCATCTGCTGTTTCAGTCAAAGAGTAGCTGGAGGACCTATAGAGCCATTAGTGTGATTATGGGATATCTAATGTCAATGTGCAAGAAATTACGAATGTCGTAGATGTTGCTACGTACATATGGGTAGAAGACAAAGTAGAAACTTCGGAAGATCTAAGTGATGAAGGTCTAGTTGACCTTACAAATAATATTGAACCTGATTTAATAGAAGAAGACAATAATTCAGCTTCAGAAGACCACGAGTTGTCCGGATTTAATAAATGTTCAACATTGGCTGACATCACAAGAACATTTGACTTCATTAAATCTATGGGAAAAATTGTGAAAGAATCTTAAATAAACTCCACGAAATTGTGGATAATCTTAACCTTCCTCAACTAACGCAGTCAAAAATATCTGATTACTTTACAGTCAACCTAGGTAATTAGGTTTTATTTTATACAAACTGAATTACTTAGTTAAGGTTACTAAAGAATTTTAATTGATTTCCATTCATGTACTCGTAATGGTAAAAACATATTGCGATTAAATGTATAACATAAGTAAATACAAATAAATTTTAATTTAATTAAACAAGGCCTTTAATTAAACATTACACCCAATTCCCCGCATACTCTCCCAATTACAAGCAAAATCATGGTAAATTTATCGCCTATTACAATCTGGTTTGTTATATAAGGAATTCTTATATAACAAACATCCGCATATAACAAACCCAAGTCACGGGCCCTTGAAGTTTGTTATAACGGGGTTTCACTGTATTATCTTATAAAAAGTGGATTTATCTAAAGAAGAGTGTTAAAATATATTTTTTTTTTTTTTTTAAGTTCATTACCAATTTTTATTTACAAGAATTATACAATAATAAAAATATGTACATTGGTAAGAAAAGTGTACCTTTGGTTCAAAAGAACACGGGCCAGGTACACTGATTCCCTTTTAACGAGAATATGTTTGAAATTATAAGATACGTACAAAAAAAAAAAATTTAACATAACAATACAATTTATAGTATAAAATAAACTTATAATTTAATTAATTAATAATTTACGGTATAAAATACTAATGAAATATATAAATATAATAGATAATAATAATAATATAATCTCTAGACAAAAATTTATGGCAGATGAATCCAATTATTATAATATAAACATCACGAAAGTATAATTCTACTCGTACTAGTGTTAAATATGGAAACTGAAGAGCTCCTCAATATTCTTGGTTGTACTAAGCCAATGTTTTAGTTCTTTTGAAAATAATGATAAGGTGCAACACCTACGAATCTTGCAAGGTAACTTGTTAAAGATAATAGGTGAAATTACATTGAAAAAACTTCTTCTGAGATGTGAATTATATTTTGGGATATTTTTTTTGAATTGGAGACTAGAACGAAGACTATAGTCTGAATAGTTAATAAATGAGTTTCCGCTAATATTGTAAAAAATTCTTAATACCTTGAAGACAAACATGTGACGCAGTGGCAAGATATCGAGAGTTTGGAATATGGGCCAGGAGAGTGAACACGATTCTTTAAAACACATGATTCGAGCAATGAGTTTCTGCCTATTAAATAATGGTATTAACGTGGTTTTGCATGCACTACCCCAACAGGAGAGACCGTATTGCAGAATTGAATCAGCTAGTGCGAAATACACCATTCTTAATAAATATAATGGACAATATGAACGCAAAACGTACAGTTTCCTTGATACCAATAAAAGCTTAGATTTCAACCCTTCAATATGCGCCTTCCAGTTTAATTGTTCGTCTATTAAAATGCCAAGATAACGATAAACATGAACCAAGTCAACCATGAAACATCCACTGGAATTACAGATCTTATTGCAACCATACTCATGGTACTTAATGGCTGATGGTGATGACAATCCGTGTCGAAAATGTAATATTTTCGTCTTATCGCTTAGATGAAGATTGTGAGCCTTGAGCCAAACCGAGAGCATATTCAAATCACTATCAATATACTTAATGTTATCTTGTAAGCTAAGACTACTGTAAGCAAACGAAAAATCATCAGCAAATGCAATGGGGGAGCCACAGAATGGTTGGCTAAAAATTCCGTTTACATAAATGAGGAACAGTAGAGCCCAAGGACTGAACCTTGAGGAACCCCTACACTAATCGGCAGAACATGGCTAAAATGACCATTTATTTTGACTACCTGAGTGCGACCATTTAAATATGAATCTAACCACTTGTGGATCGTATCGCGAAAGCCAATGCGGTAAAGCTTCCAAAGGAACAATAGCCTAGCACCTAATTCTTTGCAAATCAGAGAGCATATCATACACATAGTTAGGGTTACAACAATATATAGGAATGTATCACATTTTATTTGATTTTCTTCATTTCATAATATTCATAATATTTGCTCTCTTCGTGTGTCAAAAAAAATCGCCATAAGTGTCGTGATAAATATAATATAGGTACTGTGTCAAAAAATCAAATATATCGGTATGGTGTATTGTTTGTGTGATATCAAGTTAATAATAATAAAGGTAAATAATTTACGTTTTAAAAATTTTTTTTTTAATTCAGTGTGTTAATTTGGAATAAGCTTAATCTTTTGTCAATCTTGTTTTATTTTATTAATAAAAAGTTGATCGTTCGACGGATTCCTTCATTGTAAAGGAAATATATACGTACACCGAAGAAATATTTTATTAATAAAATTATTAAATTTCAAGCTTATCCCAAATAAAGAAATTGATTTATTATACGCATAAATATATTGTTTTATCTATTTATAAAATATGTATGAAGCAAAATGGAGGATGAATTGCATCCTAATTGCGGAGGCCAGATTCCAATATAGTATGCCACTTAATACTATGGAAATCGGAGAACGTGTCATACTCATAGTTGAAGTTAGAACAATATATAGGAATGCTTATTGAAGTTTCAATACGTATTCCCATTCATTATTGTAAAACTGATCATGTACATGACATGACGCCCGAGGCTTATTTGGATACGTACATCTACACCGAATAATGTCCAAAAATGTGATAAAATGTGATGTAATGTCAAGAAATTTATTTTCTATTTAAAAGAAATTGCGTTTTGTGTTTTGTTATTATTTGTGACCTCAAATAAGTCAGTACAATGAACTGAAATGACTTGACTGACTTATTTAAGATGGCGTCAAATAAGTCAATAATAAGCCGGTGTTTGGAAAAAACCCTAATAGCTATTATTTAGTTAATTTAATCATATAATATAAATTTAAAAAATTATTTATTTGCAGTATTCGTGAAAACGAAAGAACTTTCAATAGTTTTAAACATTTTACACAACAAACCGAGATAAGGAAATAAATTTAATGTATATAGCTGTTCCTTGCATTGATAAAGGCATAATACCGATTCTGAAAAAATATTAAAGAAGTAAAAAATAACGATGGTGGGTGATACGACAGATTTAAATATTTCAAATGGCTCCCCGAATTAAAAAAAGCTGACTTAAAAATGGCGTTTTTATTAAATTGTTGTTTTAAATTTAAAATTGGCTAATGGTACTCTCTATTGGACATGTAAGTCCAAATCATTCAATTATTGGAACTAATGCTTTCATTAATGAAAATATAAAACAAACTTAAATTTTCAAATTGACATGACTTAAAAAAAAGTCCCATTTTTTCATATAAAAACACCATTTTTAAGTCAACCTTTTTAATTTCAGTTTTTTTTTAATTCAGGGAGCCATTTCAAATACTACTTAAATAAGTGAGCTAGAGCTAGTAGAAAAATCGAATTCCAGGTTGGTATAAGAATTACAAAGACTGCTTAACATCAACAGAAAAGATCTGTCGTTAACGTATCGTAAAGGTACCAAAAATTATGATAATTAATTTAAACGAAAATAATAAAGACGAGTCGATATTTTTAAAATAAAATGATATTTAAGAAATAAAAATAACCTAATTAATACTAGGTAGATAATGAAATATTTTATGTTTCATAAATATGTTTTTGTTGTCTTGTAATCGTTCTAAAACATAAGTTCGGAATAAACGAATTTAGCCTTTTAAGTTTTAGATTTAAGTCGAACATTAATACGTAAAAAGAGTTAAACGCGAGATCAATCTATGTAAAATTAAATAATGCGTTATGTTTAAGATAAGTTAAAATAATTTATAATATTATAAAAATTACATGTTATAATAATTGTATATTGAAATTAATTAAAATAAAATGTCAGTAACTAATTAACAAATCAAAATTGAATTTTATTTAACACTTTCATAGCAAAATTTACTATTTTAAATAACCGATTACTATAAAGTAATCTTGGAAATCATACTATACTAAGTCAGAAATATAGCTTTACAACATAGTTGATGCTACCATAATTGTGAACAATAGTTCTAGATGTTATGGAAAGTATACCATGCTTAAATATAAGTAGTGCTATACGAAGCAGTGACCGCTACCACAATTATCAAAAATAACAGTATTTGTCGTGGACAATGTACTATGCAGAATTATACGTATAGATATAAAACTCAGCAGTCTTGACCATAATTATTCAATATAGCGCTATATCTCATATAACTGAAGACATTTCAAATTACAAACGCAACAATACTATATTGGAATAGTTAACATTATTATAGCTAACATTACTATCAGGATTAACAAAAGTTTCTAAAATGAATAGGACGCTCTACGTCGTGTGATGGTAAATATTACCAGTTATTAAAAATATTCTACTGTTTTTATGATAACCAGTACCAAGTTTGTAATAAATATTACTATACTTCATATAATATATTTTGAGTATTATATAGTACACTCTCCGATAATAGGCCACAAAGGCGTGGGCTCCGATATTTTATAGAAATAATTACTATATTTTTTTTCCGTGTTATAGCTCATATTTCATTGTCATTTTTAACTGGTGGAATTTATGGTTTAG